>OU795039.1:62214266-62873791 GCA_917208275.1 Patella pellucida
GTGTTATCACATAATGACAGAATAGATAATAAATTTTAAAGATAGGAGAGTGTCAATTTGTTATCAAGATTATATATTACATTAGAAATGGTTGCTTGGAATATAAAAAATGAGATTTTATATGTTTTGATATACTATGTGCCCTTTAAAGAGTTATTTACACAAATTATAGGGGTTTTTGGAATCCCGCTTGTTCGTCTTGTAGAAATGCGATACACTCCGTATTGAAAAGACACACACGTAGAAATTACAAAAACAGCCATAGGATAATACTATATGAGGCCTCCAATGTATTGTGACCCTTTTTTCATGATCCATGCGCCGCTGTACTCCCCTATCACGATAGTCTCCGTATCAAATGTATGCTGACCCCCGGATCCATTCACTTGACTTGATAGTGGTTTATTTTTGCAATGTCTATTTTCTGTCTTGTCCGCAGGTTTATCTTGTAGATTTTTGTTTTGTCTGTAGTGCGGTCCTCCTGCACTTACTAATATAGTAATACCATGACATTGTGAAAAGTTGCTTAGGAAAAAAGAAATAAAAAAGAGTTTAACGTCCAATATATCTGCACCATCCGAGCCAATGAAGACCTGCAAAGGCCATTTGTACGGGACTTCAGTTTTGCGTCCCACCCGAACGACTACACTGTAACAAAAATATCCGTGAAAAAACGTAAAATATTCCTGAAACAAAAATTACCACGAAAATTTATCCGTTTTTATTTTTGCTTTAATTTACAGAAATTCCCTGTATTTACATGAATTCCATTTTCAAATACAGAAAAAGAAATCCTGATATATTTTGTTTCTTGAGCATGAAAGTGACAAAAATGTCATTGAATTAACCGTTGAATATTTACGTGTATATGAAATTGCTTTATTTAACGTCTGCTTTCACTGAAGTGATATCACAGACACTCTTTATGCGTAACCTCTTTCAGTTTACGGAATATCCCAATCGAGAAACGATCATCACAAACCGTCAGTGATTGGCCCGGTTAAAGGGACAATAACACTCTTGCTGGCTTGAGAGAAAGGGATCTTAATCCAGTAAATATCGCAGGCTAGCGATGACATCGAGAGTTGATTATATATGGTCTAGATAATTAATAATTTAGGTAACATTTCAGGCCCAAAGAAATACCTGCAATAGACAGATTTAGCTCTTGCATAATGTATGTTTAAGAATTAACTCAAAATTGTTCGCCTCAATCACTGTTTATGAGAAATATCAACTGAGCCACCGTCACAGACACAGGCCCGAGGCTAGTGGGGGGGGGGCTGGGTGGGGGGCGAGCCGCACCCCCCGCCCATGGCCGTTCCTGTCCGAATATTTCTGTCTGCGTCGGAAAAAAATCGCTGGTTAGCTATCTCGCATTTTCGCCGGGAGATAGTTTTTGTACGACATATCCTCTCAAATTCGGCCGAGAGATAGTTAATGTCGGCTGGAAACTCTTAATTTTCCGCCACTTTCGCCACTTGCATGTCATAGAGGCCTAAATTCCCTCTCTCAGCTTCTAAGTTTCGTGCTCTCCCCTCATCCTGCTTTTGGCAGTCGGCGATGACCTTAGTTCATTGTTTTTTTGTCGTCGGAAATTTATCTTCCTCGACCCCCTATGTCGGCTAAATTTTGGTTTCTGGCTTCGGGCCTGCGAAGACACACTTATCGGGGACAATCTCCAAATGTATAATTTACTCTATAGCTACATATATGAAGGATGTTTGAAACGAGTGTGCTTTTGTTTTATTTTATTGTATGTTCTTGTCTAGACAATATAAATTCCACAAGCATTTGTAGTTTTTAATAAATCTTTCTTTTTGGCAAAATCAACTATCGGCAAAACAACACACACATCGAAATTAAATTAATAAGTATGAAAGAATTAACAGTTAGATGTTTAAATGTTTTACAATCATTCACATATAATTATTTAATGTGACTTGGGTGTGAAAGCAGGAAACGATTGAAGCAGCTTTTAGATATATTATGTAGTGTCACTCATATATCATTTTATCAACGAAGTAAGAGTATAACACATTCATTCAATTAGAAAGAAAAAAAACATGCATGAGACCATTATATACCGGTTACTGGCCTCTGTATATCTTAAAGGGTATAGTAGCTTCACGGTTAAGTTTGCTCACACGTTTTTTCATGAATAGGACTATTGAAAATCAACGAGGGAATTTAATCCATGGTATAGAGAGACAAGTATAGAAGGCCCCAGTCAGACCGCTTGAGTAAATAGAAACTAGCCTTGAAAATGGAGATAACGAGGCTCCTTCAAGATCAAATACTCATCGCTACATCCCTGTATATTATGCCTGGTTACACATGTAAGAAAAACTATACTTTATTCTGTGAGATTGCTCATCATTTATTGATGATCTGTGTGTTTTACTATAAAAGGCTTATAAAAACACGACTTGTTTTTAAAAAAAACTACTGAAACTATTGACGGTTGATATTGAAATTTCGTTCTCAAGTACATACGTTATCAAAAGTGAAATATCTCCATAAAATAAAATTATTCATATACATGATTAGTATATTATGTATAAGCCACTATCTTTCATATGTCGATTCTGATCATTATAGTATTCATACAAAACCCAACAAATCACCCCAAAGGAACCCCGCGATTTATATATATATTATACGTATAATAATATATACCTGTATCATTGATATACGATTTGGCACACTGCCATATCTGGCGTGACAGTTGGACTAACACATGGCCTTTTTCACACAACAGTCAAAGCAAGCTGAGAAATATAACTGTCGAAAATTATTTTTGTCAATAAAACTCGAAATGTGCTAATATTATAATTCAGAGCAAGGTACAGCTGGTTGTCATTTATTAAACATTCTGAAAAAAAATGATGGAACACCGAATTAAACATCTTACTAGAATAATTTATTTGTCGAAAAAGGCATAGCTAGAACTTGGCAAACTAATCAGTCTGCTGAGAACCACGCAGTCAGATAACGTTCTACACTAATTTTATACCTAGAACAAACTTTCAATAAACAAAACTATCTCTACCATAATAGCAATTTAGAATATTGATAATTTATTAAAGTTCCCAAGTTCCCATGAACTTTTGTAGGCAGGCCCGCGGAGGGGACAGCCTTGCTGATACGGGAGCGGGGGTCATGGTTGTCCCGGCCATATGGTCGACAACTTTTTGTAAGGGGGGGGGGGGGTCAAGATTATTTCCTTAGCTACGGGCCTGTTTGTAGGCTGATATCAATCAATTATATTAATGTAACGGTGTCCAGGTGACTGTTTGTTTGTAATATATTGTTGTCTTGTGCAGTTTAATTTTGAACAATTTTTGTAAGTGTTGTGAGAGAGAGAGAAATCGGCACAAACTAGATCATTTCTAGACTTACATAATAATATGGTTTAATTTTATTTCAATTATTCGCTTACTCGTAGTGGTCTTTAGCAGTGTGATGAAACCAGAGGACCCGGAGAAAACCCACGAGGTTGGACAGGCGACCCCATTCCTTGTCACATACAATCGGGGATTCGAAACCACGCCAGTTTTGACTCAATGCCAGGCTTTATGACACAGCGCACACATGCTAACCATTCGGCCATACCCCCCTCCCTTGGAAGTGTTGTATTCTTTTTGCATGAAGCACGTTGTGTGGATTTAGACTGTATAAGTCACATTAAGTGTGAATATTTTTACGAATAATGATAATGTTGTGATGAACTGCACTTGGATCCTTGAATCAATCAAGCTTAGTACATTGTAACAAGTGTATTAAAGGGCTGTGCCTTGTGGCTCAGTTGTTAAGACGAAGTTGTCGAACCGACAAACATGTCTGAATTTTTTACTCGATCGTTCGTTTCTTTTAGATTTTCCGGTGTTGTTTTCTCTTGTCAGTGGTGCAGAAACCGTTGACCTGACAAGAACAGTCATTCGGATGATACGAAAAAACCGAGGTCCCGTGTACACATTGGCGTGCACGTAAACGATCCCGTGGTAGTTGGAATTCGATATAAGAGTAGGCCGTAGCGCCGCTGGCCGGGCAAAATTTCTCACATAACGCACTGTATATAGTATATGCCTGTCTTCATTAGCCCAGCCGGAGAAGAACAGATATAGGGCGTTAAACCTCGTTTCATTTCGTTCCTTTGGACTTGAAGGTCGCCTTGTATACTCCATTTTTTCGACTCATCCAATGCCTTTGTAAATGATGTTGAAATCTTTCAAGTGGCTGAGGAGAGGAAGTCGGAAGTGTTTGAATTGACCCCTTTGGACGAACTTACCATGTTATCAACAATCTTATCAAATATTGTTTAATTCTCTAGCCAGTTTCTTACCCAATCACTTAGGCTAGACATCAATTAAATCGAGTTATTTCGATAAAACTTTTTAGTTTTAAAAACTCCCCTAAAACTATGAAATTTCTAGTTATCATGAAAACAGTGGTCCCTCTCTCTCTCTCTCTATATATATATATATAATCATATCTGACCAATTACTATAAGTGGTCATTTCCCTGTAATCTAACACTAAGTTTAGTCAGAAGACAATGCTTGAATGGAAGTTTGAATGGGTGCATTATATTAACCCTTTAACCTTCAAAGTAATCAAACTTTTAGAAAAGTAGGTTATAGTTTTCATATCAGTTCTATTTTCTAAAGGTGCACGATCATTTGTTATATTCAACTCATGAAAATGTCGGTTTGGGGTGATCGTTTCATTTGTGACAACTTCTGCAACCGGGGATTGAAAATGAAATGGGGTTTAACGTCCGACTGTTCTGCTTCGAAATGAGCTAATGAAGACGGGCATACGCCATACAGTGTGCAACAATGGAAATTTTGCCCGGACAGCGGCACTACTACCTACTTTTATATAGAATTCCAACTGTCAATGGATCTTTTTTACGTGCACGCCAATGTGTACACGGGACCTCGAGTTTTCGTCGCATCTGAACGACTAGACAGCTGTCCTGGTCAGAACACCCGACCCCCAGGCTAACGAGCTAGCGTCTTACAAACTTAGCCATTGTGACCCCCAATACGCTACGAATTCATGTATGGTTTACATTCATACTCATTGATTTCATTTCACTTTTCTAGAATTGTGATATTTTAAGGAAAAGGCTAATTTTGGACCTTTTTTTAAAATAAAAATAACTCACGTTTGGCATCCGGGCCCGTAGCCAGCTTATTTAATTTGGGAGGGCTACGGATTTTTTTTAGAAGGGACAGCTAAGAACAATCTAGGGAGGGGGGCTTATTCCCGCGGTATATGCAGGTCTCTAACACCAAATAGACGGAACAATACAAATGGGGATGCCGCCAATGCATACTGAACGACAAACTACATATTTTACTCCTTAAATTTTAAAAGGACCCACTGTATTCCAAAGCATAAAAAGGGATATATTATGTACACACAAGGACTGTCCCAGATTTTACATTCATTGATAAAAGTTGGTCTATGTATAAGGAAATAGACCTTTCATTCATAAATGTGAGGATATTTCCCTTTCAGTCCTCAATGAAACAATTACTTAATGGGGTTATATCATTGAAATGAAGACTTCAGGCTTCTTGTTTACGTGCAATGAGTGTGACCCGATGAACTCAACTACCCCATTATAACTTATGCACATATTTATCCAAATAATATCTAGTTATCCAAACTATGCACTATTGCTCCCCTCCATCACCATATTCTTGAAGCAATGGCCCGAGAAATCCCTCTGGCAATTGCTGGATTGGCTTCTGATACTTGAACTTTTGAGGGAGTGTATCTATTTTTTCCATTCAATCAAATCTTTCACTTGAGTACAGCAACACGACAGTCCTTCGTTTAATCGTGGGTCTTTCCTAAAATTTTGGTATTAAAAACGGTGAAAGTATTGTTCGTCTCCTTGCAGTATTGTTTACTTTATGTCAATGTTGGTAGCCTCGTTTGTCACGCAATTAGTTTTACTGCAATATTCTGCTATGCACTGATTAATTTGGCATAATTAAAACGTGAGCCATGGTGTAACGTTATGGCTTTTGCAACGCAGTCAGCAATTGGTAGTTAATTGGACTATTGACCAATCATAATTTCGAACAAGAATTTCCCCTCTTTTAAGCAGTGAGTAGTATGATAAGCTCTAATCAACGGAACACTGCGAGGAGTATGCTCCACCACGCGCATATTGAGACCTGAACATACCCACAATCATTTTTTTAAATTTTCAACTTTTTTTATTTGCATATTGAATGTTCTCGCTATAATATTTAACGATAACGCAAATAGAATATGTTGAAAATTTCAGTCAATCCGAGATATTAGCTTTTGAATTTTAAGCCTAACCTCGATCATCATTACCGAAATCAAAGTACATAGTCTCGATTATTCAGTTTTTGATATAATCATCAATGAGCGTGATTCAGATCCAGTGAAAATCCGACATATAAGATGTCACCGAGAGTTGATTACGGTTTGGATACTTTAATTAATGTCTAATTATAACATTTCATGCCTAAAGAAAGACCTGCAATAGGCAGATTTAGCTATTGCAAAATGTATGTCTAGGGACAGTATACAAAACATATATATAACATTAATATGCATACGAAAAAAGATTTGAGTTGGCATAATATATTGGGATAACGCGAGAAAATAAAATGAAAGTGTAATAAGATGTATACCTGTGCCATTAGAATGAAAATATTATAACGATGAAATGATAAAATGAAAATATGAAATCGTGACTCAAAAAACTTCATTGTTCTACAGCTTTCTGTGACGAGTTATATTAGAAATTATCAAGTTTCAATCTTATCTAAGATTTGAATGCCTAGACAGACTTGCTTCATTAAACATCTGATAACAGGCGATAATATAACTATCGTATTCTTAACACTTCGTGCAGTTAAATCGCTAACATTTGGGACCTAGAATTGACACAAATGGATCGCAATGAATATAACAATGTAATATGAATGTATACAAACTGATTTACATTAAATCGTTTCTGTTTTTACTGTACTTTCTTATCAGTATGTTCGTCTTTGGCGTCGGGTTATTCCAGTCTATACCGGTAGTATTTTCTCCAGATAAGAATATGTCGTCACCGTTTGGCATGACATATTATGGAATATGTCTAGGCTCGTGCTTCGAGCCCCTTGTTACAAATGGCACTGAAACAGATTATGATACACGATTTGTGTACCAATGGTTAAAGTGTTTATTTTGTTTTAATTAATATTGGATATCAGAAGCCCATCTTTTCCCAGTAAGTTCGCAACATCAAAGTTGATTTAAAATGACAAACAATTCGTGTTTTTATTGTCGAATTCGGCCAATAATTCACGGAGTTAGTGCCCTGTACTTAATAACCCAAAGCAGCGCAATAGCCCACTATAGTGCCCACATTTTTATCTGATTTTAAAGAAACTTCGTTTGGGGAATCATGCCAAAGCAACGTCGAATTAGTTTTATTAATTAATGCATTGGGTCATTGCATGGGATGAGCACAATGTATTACCTGTTTTTATTTTAGAGAAAGGACGTGCCTGATCGCTGTTAATCTTTTTCTGGAAGACTACTATATTGTTTATAGCCTGTGCGTCTACATTTGCCTTTAAGCCTAGAAGGCATAGTTTAGTTCACTGTTTCAAATATGTTGCAATGCCTGGTGTCATGGTACTACCTAGTTTATGACTTATTCAACTATATATTTGCTAAAAACATTTTTCAGAAATCCTTGGTCCGCCATAGGCCCGGTATGGTTTAAATCAGAGCAAACGTTGTCAATGATATTTCTTTATAAATTGATCCTTTTTCTAAAAAAATAAAATAAAATAAAATAAAATAAAACAGTAAAAAACAACAAAAAACATTTATTTATGCAATAGAAGGCACGTACGTTTCTAACAAATATTGCATATGAAGTATAAAAGTTATTTATTTTTGGAAAAAACTAATGTCAAACGAATCAAATTACTGTATGGTATAAACAATGTATTCCATATGTGCTGCATAGAATTGTGTATTTTTTGTACCATAAATACGGTAAATTTGAGCCACAAAGTGTCGTAACGAAGGTCAAATATAGAAATTAAGACAATGGACTATCAGAAATTAGTCATCTATGGCCAGGGATTACATCGATTTCTCACTACCATCTGTATCTGTCTTTGTAAGTAATAATAACTTTGCTATCGTTTTTGTACAATCAAGCCCATTCTATATAAAGCTCGTTTTAACTCAAATAAATCGCTAACATTTGGGACCTAGAAATTGACAAAAGTGGGTGGCAACGCATATAATACTGTAATATGAATGTATATAAACTGATTTACTTTCAATGGTTCCGTTTTTACTCCAATTTTAAATCAATTATGTTCGGCGAAATAAGCCAGCAGTCTCAATCGTGTGCAAATTTTTAGCGTCTGGTTATCCCAGTCTGCATACGCCGTTTGATTTGGTGCACTGTGTTTAGCCTCGTCCCTGAAGCGCATTATGGTACACGAATGAAATATTGGATATCAAAAGCCCACCTTTTCCCGATAATATCACAACATCAATGTTGATTTAATTTGACAAATAAGTCGTGTTTTCAATGTCGAAGATTCTGAATGATATTGAGTTAGAGAATTAGCTACTTTAAATACGTATATTTAATATGAACTGTTTTGCCGCCCCTATTATAGGAGATTAGATAAAAAGCTGACAGTTTTCACAATAATAGTAAAAAACTTAGCGATTGAATTTTAAGCCTAGCCTCGATCATCATTACTTAAGTCAGTCAGCACGATAAAAACATAGTCTCGATTATCCTTTTCTGGATTGAATCATGAATGAGCGTTCAGTAGCTTATCGGATCCTAATCCAGTAAATATCACAGGCTAGCGATGACACCGAGAGCAGATTATGGTCTGGTTAAGTTAAATAATGTCTAATTAATAATTTAGATAACATTTCAGGCCTAAAGACAGACCAGCATAATGTATTTTTAAAATTACACTCTTGTAAATTTGCTTACACGTACAATAATGATGATATTCCTATTAAAGGGACATAATTCCAACACCTAATTATGACGGGATATGTCAATCACTACAAAGCCCCACCATCGACATGATCGACAATAATAATCGTATTTCTTACAAATACATAAAAACGTAAAATTTAAACAAAGATGGTGGAAACTTAATACTAACCAGCGGCTGCCAGGCAAGATACGCCTACGTACAAGAGATGGATATAGAACAAGCTAAAAAGAAAGTGATTTTTCCTACAATCAAGGGCCACAATTCACGAAGTTACAAATCGTTATGCGCAAATAAAGGTGATATAATCAAACGGGTTTTTTTTATCGGATAATAATTGTGACCCCCAGAGAGACCACAAGTTAAAAAAAACACATTTTGCCATAATTCAGGAAGTTACAATCCGATATGGGCAAATATCAAAAGGAACCAAGATCTCTGGGTTATGAATATGCATTTCAAATTTCAACAAAATCGGATTAAAATTGTGACCTCTACAGGGACCACAAGCTAAAAAGGGCGATATTTCGGACAATAAGGGGCCATAATTCATGAAGTTACGTTCCGATGAGCGCAAATATCGAAAGGATCCAAGATCTGGGGGTTATAAACATACATGTCAAGTTTCATCAAAATCGATTTTGTGCGTGGTTGGGGACCCTTTAACTCCAAAGGCACAATGAAATAACTTCGTTTCTATTGTGGTTTTTTAAATGTCACCCATGAACGTAAAAATAACATCAAGCTATCTGTCAGGAGATATTTGATTGAATGTTCCGGAACTGGGTCTCTCAATCCCTCAAAAGTGTCAGTCGAGTGAACACAAGAAGTTGGATGCGTCATCCGGATATGATACTATTTCGACTATCACCGCACTGACAAAGCTGAAAGGCATAATTACCCCACGACGTCCATGCAGATTTACAGCATCTGTTCTTGGAAGCAGGACACCATTCCGTGTCAATCGAGTATCTCCCTTAGAATTACAGACAATTTAATTTGAACATCATGAGGCGTATGACCGTAAATCAAAGATTATTTTGTTTTACCTTATGGCATATTTGATGAAGCATTTGCTATTTGATGAGCTCGTTGGTTAGAGGTGGATTTAGAAATTGTGGAGAACGGGGGCTAAAACAATGAATAAAACTTATTATTACATTTATAAGGAAAGTCCTCATATACATTCCACCCCGCGAATGTTTAAGTTACATTTTACTTGGGGAAAATTCCTGCAAAACCACCGATGTTATATGAGTCATACACATATTTTCGGTGGGTTTTAAACGCCCGTGGAAAACTAATTATGTTGTATTTTGTTCTAAGTAAATAGTATTTATTTTAACAACAAAACACATACTTATGGAAAACAGCTACTAGTGTATTTTAAGGCGACGTTTCGTAGAGTATTCTCTCTGCGTTATCCAGCTAATACAGTAAAACAGGTATGAGGCAAATATATATAGACAAAATACAACAACAAAACCGAAGCCATACTTAACAACACATGATCTTAACGACTTTAATAATGGATCTTAAGTTTAAAGATACATTATGGAAGATTAAAAAAAAGAGCTGACAGTTCTCACTATAATAGATAATGTAAAGACAATTTGCTGAAAATGTCAGTAAAATGATCAACTCTGAACCAAGATTTTAGCGACTGAATTTTCGGCCTAGCCTCGATCATCATTACGAAAGTCGGTACGATAAAAAAATACATAGTATCGACTATCCATTTCATGATTTAATCATGAATGAATGTTTAGCCTGAGCAAACGGGATCCTAATCCAGTAAATATTGTCCTCTAGCGTTTACATCGAGACTTGATTATGATCCGGATAAGTAAATTAATGTCTAATTAATAATTTAGATAACATTTCAGGCGTAAAGAAAGACGTGCCATATGCAGATTTAGTTCTTGCATAATGTATGTTTAACTGAAATCGATCTATAATCTGAATTACTAACCTTTATTCAGCAAGAAAATTGTGCGGCCACCGATATAGAAATAATTCTGACATCTGGAACGGATAGTATAGGAATACAGTATGTAAACAAATATAATATGTACTCAAAGTTAACAAGTCAATAAAATGAAAGACAAAATCTGCCCCGTGCACGTAACCGGTAACTCACGCCGGGACCCTGTACTTCATCTAATGGCAGGCAGATTAATGGAACCGAGGAGTACATAATCGTTCAAACAACCATACGTATTAGGGGTTCAGGTATTGCTGGATTAGCTTCTGATATTCGCGATTTTTGGGAGCGTGTCTATTCTTCCTGTTCAATCATACCTATCCCAAGCTTAATCTGGGTTTTCCCTTAAACTTTGGCCAGTGATTTAAGGTAATGAACACGATGAAAGTGTTGTTCGTCTCAAAACACAATTATTAATTCGGCAATATTCTGCTATGCACTGGTTAATTGGGCATAATAAAATCGTGAGTCATGACATGGTTCAATGTGAAGCTATGTTACGCAGTTAGTTACTGGTTGTTAATCGGACAATTGACCAATCATAGTTTGAAACAAGAAGTGGATTTCTTTACAGCAGTGGGTATGGTGTTCGGGGAGATAATCAAAGCCACAGCTGTAACCTACATATAGACCATGGGAATTACCAGAAAACAAGTGTGTTGGACTTGCCTAGAGGTCGAGTGATGATTTGTTTGTTCTCAGCCTCGTGGGTTTACTGTGGGTACTCCGCTTTCTTCCCAAGGGAAAAGGCTATGTGCATACCCTGGAAGCATAAAAGAATAAGACAGCTTATCTGCGATTTAACTATCGGTGGCAGCTAACGTAAAACACTAATAGAAGAAATAGAGACCAGAAAATAAGCGTCAAATGACGGTACGATTAGATAAAAGCTGACAGTTCTCTCTATAATAGTTAAAACATAGATAATGAAAAGGGATGATGCTGAAAATGCAGTCAAATTACTTAATTCTGAGCCTAGATATCGGCGATTACAATTATAATCTATAGCCTTTATTGTCATTACTACCGATATTACGATAATGAACAATGTCTTGATTATCCACTTTTGGGGTAATCTCTTCATCCGCAAAATGTATTTAAATCTACTTATATGGTAGTTATCCGATGTCATCGAGAGTTGATTATGGTCTTGGTAAGGAAATCAATGTCTAATTAATAATATTTAAAATGTTAGGCCTAACGAAAGGCGGTCTAAAGAAAGGTCTGCAATAGGCCGACTCAGCTCTTGCATAATGCTTGCTGAAAGGAGCTAAGTCGCTAACAATTTGGACCTAGAAGCGGACACTAATTGGTAGCAACGCATATAATAATGTAATTGAATGAGTATACCTGATTTTAATTCGATCTGTTTCAGTTTTTACTCTAATTTCAAAAAAGTTATGTCCGGCGAAATACGCCAGATATCCCAAACGATGGGCGTTTGCTAGCTTCTGGTTATTCCAATCTAAACCCAAAGTATTTTTGCGCATGCTCCCCAGTTCAGATAATGATGTTTGGCCACATTCGGCAAACCTCGACAGATTCCGGTACTCTCCGTAACCCTATCTAGACTCGGTTGTATGACAGTAATTGATACGTACCTACGACCATACATTTGCGATGCGGCTAGTCGACTACCGAATTACTGTAACAGGAAAACGTACCGCTTTTACAAAAAAGTCCCCAAATGGCGTATTTTCTAGATATAATCTCTATGGGGGCAGCAAATTTTTTAGTTTGTTGATATAATCTCCATGGGGGGCAGCCATTTTTTTATCCGGGTCCTTTAAAATAGTTCCAAAATGGCGGAATTCATCATACAGCCGAGTCTAGATGTAGGGTACCGTACCGGAATCTGTCGAGATTTGACGAGTGGTTTGGCCATGGACCACCACAACACTTCTTTACTACAAAATTTGTGTAGAATCCGCGTCAAGGATATGAACAATCGCATTGACGTGTGGGATATTTTAGCCTCGTTCTCCCAGTGCCTTATTACAATTGATGATGAGACGCACTATGAAACACGATTCGTGTACCAATGGAGGATTGTGAGTTACGGACATAGGTCCTTTAAGTTCAGATGATTTTAATCAGACTGTATATGAACAGCTTATTATAAATTGCATAATACAAGTCTCACTTCATTAACTGTCAAGACCGATTTCAAATGTTAGTACATTTTGTTAGAAATAATTGAATGATGATTATTCTAAATACGTGGGAGATTTCATATAACACATGGAGGGGTTAAAATAAAACTGCTTACTACCGCTTGAATATAGACTGCAACAGAGAGAGAGAGAGAGAAATAGGGTTTAACGTGCTCTCGACACAAACTAGGTTATTTCGGGACTAAGATATGGTTTAATTTTTTTTCAACAATTCGCTTGCGTGTAGGGGTCTTTAGCAGTGGGAGGGAACCGGAGGACCCGGAGAACAGGCGACCCTACTTCTTGCCAAGTACAACCGGGGATTAGAAACCACATCAGTTGACTTAATGATAGGCTTTATGATACAGCACGCACGTGCTAACCATTCGGCCACCCCCACCCCAAGACTGCAATAACAACGTAGTATATTATTGTTAGTTTTATTCTCTCTAATCATTGGTCTTATCAAGAAATTATGATATGATCTGATACACCTAAACATTTAGCTGCATATGGTATGATCCATACCAAATATCTGCATTTGTCATTTTTTAATATTAGTATTCGCTCAATACCAAATTTTACACCTTTTTGCCAGGCCCGTAGCCAGGAAGTTGTTTTTTTGGGGGCAACGATGTTTTCAGGAGGGCCAACTAGCATGGGCATCAGCATGAATTTTGCGGTAAAGGCCAATTTTCGTGTGATATTGGGGGGGGGGGGGGCAAGACTCAGTATTGGGAGGGCAGTTGCCCCCCCCCCCTGCCACCCCCTGGCTACGGGCCTGCCTTTTTGCACATCTGAACAACCAACTTCATTTCTACTGCGCCGTGATTGTAACCTGGAAAATATTAGTCGTGAAGCTCGTGGTGTGTGTTATTTTCAGGTAAAATCACCATAACATTAAATTTTAGAAGATTTAAAGAACATTGTATATATATCTAGTATCTAGTATTCTCGATACTGGATGTAGTTTTCTTTACTACATCGACATGTATGCACATGTAATTGTACTCATTTTCAAAAGATAGTCATAGTGCTCGGAACGAAATCATTTCTTAAATTTATTCAATGTGAATTATAGGCAATACATTATAAATTCCTTGAAAATTGAACGTAACGGATTTTTTGTACGGGTGTATCAAAAGATATCCCACTAACATCTTATGTTCATTTTCCAATAATTGGCCTTGTGTTGTAAAGTAAGTAGGATGACAGAAAATCATTAATCTCTAGTCAGTGGTGACATTTTCCACTGTTCGTATTCGGTTCGATAAATGTAACTGACACAGTCTTGATCTGTTATAAAATTATACCCTAATGAGGACTTCGTTTAAGCATCGTACAGATGCACATTTATAGTTCTATGGATATACAAATGTTGATTTGAAGCTTATCAGTCTCGTGTCCGTGTCTTGAGCAACAAATCCACCCATAAGCATACTCAGCGCGCGCTTAAGAGCAGTAAACTTTAATATACAATGTCTATTCAATTTAGCTTACATCGCCCGTTTGAACAAGTGAGAATTTAATGGGGATTTGGAAGTTGTAAGGGTTTTTTGATTATTGTTTCACAGCTTTGGTGCAGCAAGACTGTAGGTTCTATCTCCGAACTATTTTTGTGGAATGCACAATTTTTTTTGATGCTGGGATGCTGAGATGCTGGCATACAGTTAGTTGATTTAAGAGTGTGCTGTATCCTGCTGACGCTGGTATATGTCAAACCAAGGATCTTGAGCATACAGTTAGTTGATTTAAGAGTGTGCTGTATCCTGCTGACGCTGGTATGTCAAACCAAGAGTCTTGAAGTCCATAGGTGCGTGAATCGGAAGCCAATGTAGGGATTTGAAGACAGGGGTGAGATATACCATAATGTGCGATAACTTGTTTGTTCTGGATTTGTCCCTGTCCGCTCTATCCTGTACTTTTGGAGCTTGTGCAGTACAGCTTGCTTGTGTACTACCAGCTAGGAACGGTTACGGTTGTCAAATTTTAATAGGACATGTGAATGAACTAATGATCTGTAGTGAGGATGTTTCTAATACCGCTAATACGTCACAACTGAAAGGGACAAGTTCTACACAGATGATCAACCAGTCTCCAAGGTAAAACATGAAACAGGGCACTCTGTTTTACAGGCCAAGCGAATATTCATTGCAGGATCAGTTTGGAATCAGGGACCACCCAATAAGATCCTTAACGGCAGGATTCCCGACAAGAAAAGAAACAACGCGAGCGGACCAAGCAAAATAAATTTATTCTTGCTCTTTGAAGCTTGATATAAATTATATAGGCCTACAATAAATATACATTTTTTCATATCTACAAAGTATCCCCACTGGTTTTAATTAAATTTTTATTATCATTTAAAGATGCACTATTAAAAATTACATTATTCAAGAGCTAAATCTGATTACTGCAAGTCTTAATTTAGGCTTCAGATGTTATAGAAATTATAAATTAGACATTAACTAACTTATTCAGACCATAATCAGCTCTCGATGGTAAGGCTAGACTGCGATATTTTTTGGATTGTTGTCCGATTTGCAAGAAAACTTTCCTTCGTGATTGAACAAATAAATGGATAATTGAGACTATTAGTTTCGCCTTACCGACTTCAGTAATGATGATCGAGGCTAAATGGAACTTTTTTCGAATGGTCCAGGGTTCATAGTGGATCAATTTGACTGAAATTTTCAGCAAATTGCCTTTACATTATGTAGTTTTTAACTATTATAGTGAGAACTACCAACTCGCTATCTCATCTCCCATTATGTATCTTTAAGAATTTGATAAAGCGATCACCAGAGCAAAGCCATTGTTCGGTATTATTCACCAGATATGCTCTCAAAGACAATTTCTATATTTAGCTATTTCTTCCGTCGTTGGGCGTAATTAACTAATCCAATAAATGAATACGGATACTATAAAAAGGCTAAAAAAAAAATTAAAAAATGAAAATATTGAAAATTTCAGTCAAATTATTTTATTCTGTACGAAGGTTTGACGAAATGTAGCGTAGTTTGTTTATTATCATAGCAATGGTACTTGACACTCGAGACTAAGTTTCGATGTATCTATTTTATTGTTTAACTCTAAATAGTCCCGGCGTTTATAATAGACTCGTTATGTTAGTAAATGTTTATATAATATATTTAAAGCCAGATAAAAACCCTACAAAAGGCAGCCTCAGTTGGTACATAATACATCTTTAAGAGAGCAAAAACACATGAAGAAAAATATCAAATATCGGCATCCAAACCGACCACCAAAGATTCGTTATTATTCTACACGTATAAATTTATATTTAAATCAATATCGTCCAGGGCAGCACCACTAACTACATCAAACTGAGCAAACGTTATTCAAGTGAAACTACGTACGTGTGCGACTTTTGGAGGCAAACAACCATTAAATTTCACACTCTCGGTACCCTGTTCGTCTATTTATAGCAATTCTCTCTTCTTCTCCCCCCCCCCCCTTTTGCTTGGACATTTTTGTTGATTTTGTGGTCTAGAATGGAAGAAGAGGGTTTGAATTAATATTTTCTGCCAGGTTTTGGTAAATATTCAGGATTTTGAGGCGAAAGGATAACTGAGTTATCAGGTTGGCTACGGTGATATGTACGGCAACTAGTTACATGTTTTGGGTATACTTCTTCAACTTAGTGTATCTCATGATTAATTAGTGGTCAGCGTCATACAAATTTTAGTGCAAAGACATGGTCATTTGTTCCTCTGTCTATAGTGAAAAGTATTCATCCCAACGAAAATTTGGGAAAAAGTTGGAGGTGGGCAAAGAGGCCAGAATTTACATTGAAGTCAATGGGGAAATTAATGGTGGTCTGCCTCCTATAGTCAGTCTTTATATGAGGTAGTCTCCCTTCAGCTGTATTGGACGGATGTAAAATATCTAATGGCTTGAATGAATGAATGTATGAAATGGGGTTTAACGTCCTACGCTTAAGTACCTAGGGCTTATTGAAGACGGGCATACGCTATACAGTGTGCTACGAGGGAAATTTTGCCCGGGCAGCAACTGAATTCCAACTGCCAAGGGTTCTTTTACGTGCACGCCAATGTGTACACGGGACCTCGGTTTTCCGTCCCACCCGAACGACTAGGCAGCTGTCCTTGTCAGGCACTCCTTCTGCATCACTGACAAGGGGAAATCACGCCGGAAAATCGAGATGAACTTTCTCGGCCAATGCAGGGATCGAACACCCGACCTCCAGGCTAGCGAACCAGCGCCTTATCCACTTAGCCACCTTGATCCCCGGCTTGAAATGAAGTTGGGTTTAACGCCCTACTGTTCTTCTCCGACTATAGGCCAATTAAAACTTGTATACCCTGAGGGGAAATTTTGCAACTACCAAGGGACCTTTTACGTGCCCGCCAATTTATACACGGGACCTCGGTTTTAAGTCCCAACAAAACGGCTAGAGAACAGTTCTTGTAAGACCCTTCGTCCTGTACGCATACATTTGTCTTGGTTTTCCCCATGAGTGACAGCTTATAATATGGATAAAGGGATTTTGTGAATAAAAGCTAAAATTGTATTGAGAGACCTTGATCCTCCCATACGTGCATATTTTAACAACTGCACAACAATACCGTTAATTATCATAACAAAGATTTTATATATTAAAATAAATAAAATCTTGGGCGTAAGAATTTTGTAAAAAAAAACCCCATTTACTCGATGTCGTAACGATAAAAGAATTTTTTTTTCCTTTAGGTAATCAATACATCATAGATACAGAACATCGATTTGACAGAATTTTAAAAGTAGGGTCGAAAGTTTGACAGACAAGACACGTTCTCGTTTTATAATAATGAATGTGAATATAATCCTTTAGTGGCATTTAGCGATTAGAAACAAACTGTGTTAGCTCTGGATGTATATAATATAGTAAACAATATTTTTTTTTACCTATATCGTTCATATATTTATATATTAGTACAGGAGGGTCGCATTTATATAAGCGATACCTCAGGACAAGACACGTGCACAAACATCCATAGGCGTACGAGCCGGGCGGGGGGGGGGGGCAACTGCCCCCTTACTTTCGGGCAAGTTGAGTTTTCGGGCAGACGGGTAAAGTGAAAAAAATTATTTCATCTACTTGACAAAATAAAGAAACCCCGGGCCGCTGTCTGTAAAGCTGAAATTTTTTCGGGCATTTCTAGTTTTGCTACCCTATCTGTCATCGAGCCCTAATAAAACACTAATTTTACTTTTCTTTTAATTGAATACCACGAATTTATACTGAGCATCGATTATTATTTGTGAATGCAGCTGTTTGGATGGTTGGAATTTAGAGTGGTGAACAGTCCATTTGCTGATTACACTATTTTTCCGGATTACCCTATTTCGCCTTTACAGTTTTTAGGACTTCGAATTTTGTCTAATGGTTTGGATTGTTCGTACTTGGTTTTATTTTATATCGGTTACAAAACTATTGGATGCTTTTGGGGTTGCTTAAAAAGGGGTGTTTGCTGTGGTTAAATTTTCAATATTTTCTCCGGGAGGTTTGAGGCCCGCAAACCCCGCGACAGGGCTCACGCTGTCGGTCGCCAAAGTCGCAATTTGCGATAAAATTATTGGAGTGGCGATTAAATTTCCTACTTGGCGATAACTCTGGCGATAGAGTTTTGGGGTACTGGCGATTATTTTTTAAACTTGGTGAAAAAATCCTTAAAATTCTAATCGTATTAATCCTTGATTGACCATAGCGGTTGTTTGGAATTCGAAACAGCCAGGTTCTAGGCTATATTGGACCAATTTGAAGTTGCTGCATTCGCAGGCTATAGCAGGAAAACGCGTTTGCGGCAGTTAAATTTTAAATTTTCGCCCAACGGTCCATCTTCTTGGACTATAAACGTTTTATTGGAATGCGAGTCATCCACCTTAAGTAGACTATATTAGACCACTTAGAAGTTGCTTTGTTCACTGGCTGAAATAGCAGAAAAACGTGTTTGCAGCCGTCAAACATTCCAAAATTTTCTGGGGGGGGGGGGGGAGGGTGTCTCCATACAAGGAAGGCCGGTGTCTGTAAACCCGAATTATTTTACGGGCATTAGGGGTTCTGCCCCCCCCCCCCCTAACTGTCATCGAGCCGGATCGCCTGTGTGTGAGACATCGCAAGAAATAATCAACAAATAACAAATCAAGTGAATGACCTCGGGGGCCAGCCGTAAGCGACCAATTTTAACCAGCTCATTATCCTTTTTTGCATCCGTTTACATGGTCTATTGTTCATGTGTGTGTCTAACCTTTCTAGATAGGTCAAAATACCATAGTATTGCCAACCCTCGCAGATGGAGAGAGACAGGGGAGTAGATGTAAACTGTTTAAGTATGGTAGACTCGATCAGATTCTAATCAATATCAGATCTACGTGACAACCCCATGTCTTATAGAAGGTTCAGGGGCGCCGGAACGACGCGAGGACCAGGGTACCAAACCACAGGGATTTCCCTTCCCCCCCCCCCCGGCCTCTGGAAAATTTTCAAATTTGTCAATTCCGAGAATGCTGTCCATAGTGCCTCTAACATTCCAAATTCCAGCCTGAATCCTTTTAAAATACATGATAATGAAAGAGACAAATACCTGATTATTCACAATTTTCGCACGAGCCGGTTAAAAAAGAAAATACTAGTAAAAAGGTTGAAAACTTTCATCGTTAGGGCATGGGTATACACGTATACCCTAGAAAAGGGCAGGGTATCATTTGTATACCCTGGTACCCGGGTTCCGGCGCCCCTGAGAAGGTTGGCCATGGTTAATGACTTTATTTCCAAATGTAAGGAAAATTGTGTATGTATGCACAGGACCGTATTAAGTTTGCATAGCCCCCCCCCCCCCCCACACACACACACACTGAAAATGTCATAGGGGAGATAAGAATGGGCGGGGCTTAGGTCTGGAACAAATTGGAACGAGATTGATTGTGATCATGAGCGAACGAGCCCTTATCGATATTCATCGTTCGACAAACTTCCATTTTGAGACAATGAGAGGAAGAAAGAAAGATGGGGTTTCGGTCTTACCTAGGTGCTATTTTTTTTTTCAATATTTCTCTTATTCGGCCATTCATTATCGATTTTACCTGTAGGCATAGCTTGCATGGCAACCGCTTGTTGTGCCGTCTATGAAGAATAAATATTAACATGCGACATCTATTGACAATTAACAGCATTTATCATAATAATTTGATGACAGGTTTACAATGGACAATAGGTTCTGTTGAAGCACAGCCCACAAACTAAAACATCATTTACATATGATAAACTTACAGACTTGTTATTTAGAATGAGAGACAACTTTCCCATTATATCATCTGAACAAAATAATATAAAGGCAAATATACATTGTACTGCCCCTATTTTTATACGCCCACTTTGTTGATTATGGCCCCTGTTGGTACGAAAAATAACGTTTTTAGTTTATGGACTGTTTTTATTCGATTGCGATGGAACTTGAAATGTATGTTTACAAATCAACGATATCGGTTCCTGTCGATATTCATTCATATCGGGCAAATATATATACTTCCTGGATTATGGGCCCTAATAATGATCTTGGTTCCTTTCAGTGCCGGACTGGGCCCACTTGCCCACTTGCCAATGGCAAGTGGGCCTAAGCCGAAAAAAAAATAAGGGCCTAAGCCTCAAAGAAAAAAAGAAAAAAGAAAAAGTAAAAAAAAGAAAAAGAAAAGGTAGTAAAAGAGGGGAGGAGAGGAAACAGGGAAAGGAAAGTGAATATCTATCATACTATCAGTACTGTTGAATATGACAAATTCTGTGAATTCTTGACTATGACAAATTTGATTTCTCTATTCGTATTCGAGGATGTGTGATTAAAGTGCTCGCAGGTCACCATATATCTCCACCCGCTGCTCTGGCCTGAGGTGCTTGGAAAATGGGTTTGCGGCTGTCTATTTTTCAAAATTTTCTGGGGAGAGAACCCCAACAGACCCCTCTCGAGCGCTTGCGCCATTTGCTCGTGGGCCTTGTCACAGGTATGGCAATTGGGCCTTCGGCCCACTAGTCCGGCACTGGTTCCTTTAAATATTATCGGACAGAATAGCCGCTCCTCGTCAGTGCTGGAT
This sequence comes from Patella pellucida, assembly GCA_917208275.1. NCBI lineage: Eukaryota > Metazoa > Mollusca > Gastropoda > Patellidae > Patella > Patella pellucida. The sequence continues at coordinate 62,235,544 of OU795039.1, forward strand.
TAACCGTAAGGCAAAATAGGCACGTGCCTTAGGGCCAGCCGAAAATCAAGGCCACAAAATAATGAAGTACAATTGTTTTGATAATTATCAGTTGATGACAAAAATGCTTGCCTTTATTTTATGTAAACAAATTGCATCCTTCTTCATCTACGCGATTGTGCTCAAAAAAAGCTTTCCATGCTCTGACAAAGGGTTGACTTGATGTTTCGTCCCTTTACACACGTGAGGTTTGTTCACATTTGTTGTGGGAAAGAATCTCGTAAATAATTTCATATTTTTTTAAATAAAATTCATTGATTTCGCAATTGACATAAGATGTATTTCATATAATACGATGAGTCAAAAACGTCTTGGTATACTGGCACACGCAAATTGTGTAAAAGTTAATAGTATTTAATACCAAGGGGTTGGTCTCTCTAGAGGTCACAATTAGGTCCGATTTTGATGAAACTTAAAGATACATTATTGGAGATGAGATAACGAGTTGGCAGTTCTCAATATAAAAGTTAAAAACTACATAATGTAAAGGCAAGTTGCTGGAAATTTATGTCAAATTGATCTACTATGAACCGTGAATCATTCGAATGAAAGTTCCGCTTAGCCTCGATCATCATTTTTTAAGTTGGTAAGGCGAAACTAATAGTCTCGATTATCCATTTATTTGTTTAATCACGAAGGAAAGTTTTCTTGCAAATCGAACAACAATCCAACAAATATCGCAGTCTAGCCTTACCATAGAGAGCTTATTATAGTCTGAAAAATTTAGTTAATGTCTAATTTATAATTTCTATAACATCTAAAGCCTAAATTAAGACTTGCAGTAATCAGATTTAGCTCTTAACTAATGTAACATTAAAATATACGTTTATAATCTCAAAGATCTCGGCCCATTTCGATATTTTTTCTATGGAAACTAATTTGGAATAAACCACCAGTTCTTTAAAAAAAAAATATTTCAAACCTAATATTGTAATACACTACCAGTTCTACATAAGATAATTCAAACCTGGTTTCTACAGTTTTATTTGGAGCGTTGTCAATACAGACGTAGACTATGCCAACCTTTTCTGCCTTCGCTCTTGGTCTTGTAATTGTTTAGCTGTTTGTATTTTTCAAAAATGAGTTGGTACTTAGGTCGTGAAATGTACGTTTTAGGTTTGTATTACACGTCACTAATGGGGGCAATAGGATATCTCCGCAAAAAGACACAATAAATGCGTAATGTTATGAATTGCCATGAAGCTATAAACAAAACAAAATGTAAAATACAGACCAAATACGTCACCAATAACATAAATAAATCGAAAGAGATTTGGGTGACTCAAGTCGAGGTCATTATATCAACTATAGCGAATTTTCTGTCATATATTGATAGGCCTACAATAACAAGGAGAGGCAATGATGGATTGGGGGCGATTTTAAGACTATATTACACAATTGTTTTGTCAGGTTAGACTGACAGTTGAAATCCAGTTGGATACCATATTTTCATTAATGGATTTGATGGATTTGATCTGAATAGTTTATTACATAGAAAGGATTAGAAGAACTTTACTCTGTCAATTTTTTACTAAGCCCATGTGACAGACGGATTTTCATTACCGATTTGATGAATAAATTTAACCATGATTTTCAGTTAGCCTTAGGTCCAAAGTATCCAAAATTGGTTGATGGACTTCCGGGCCACTTTGCCAAATTTTCAGTTTGGCGGCCATCTTTAAAAAAATGGCCGCCGTTTTTAATTTAAAATGGTGCGCGCCAGGGAAACCTCCACAACTCAACAGGTTCATCTATGGTTATATAATATGATTTAAAATGTTCATAATACATGTTGTTTAATCTATACTATCAGTTTCAAAATAAAAGACCTATCTGAAAACAGCAATATATTAGGTTTTTTTTTCATGATGTCTGTTCATAAGTTTACTATCACATCTTGTTCAGACCCATATAAGCCAAATTATCTATTTGGTCAACTAAAGTGATTAACTAGATATCAGAAATACTGATCATAAAAAATAATCTCTAATCCGGGAGGGCGGATATTCAAAATTGCGTCTAAAATGGCCAATTTGTCAGATAATAGCCATTTCTCTGTTTGATATGACATGTAATATCCAAATGAAGGGGTTTTCAGTGTTACTGAACTTAAAATTAACTAAAACAAAGAGTTTTAAAAATCCAAGATGTCGAATATTCAAAATGGTGGTCAAAGATTCTGTAAAATGATGGATTTTCTGTTTGATATAGATTATGTCTTTTAATACAACTGGGCACCTGCAATTGTTTATATTGGATCTCAAACATCTCAAGACATTCCACCAAAATAATGAGGCATTTTAATTTCATCTCCTATGTTTTTGATTTGAACCATTTTTAGCGGAGTGAGAATCATTTATGATATATTCAGTTGTTAAGAATTTAGTTCTGCTTTTCGTTCAGAAATGATAATGTATAGTCTAGATATGGTATCCACAGATCCATTTCACAGCAAGTTGAAAGTTTAAAAAGAATCGTTGCGAAGATAATTTGCAATGCATTTACGACTAGGCATCACAAAAGTAATGTCGACTAATTTCCCCCTTAATCCTAGGATTTAATGGCACCATCATTGTCGCTACTGAGATCTTTTGTACTTCTTGTGCTTTGGCTATAGTGTCCATTGCTGATGAAAAACGGACAAGGTTCTCTGGATGAATATGGATTAAGAGAATGACTTTATTGTAATCTATCATGCACGGTACCATATGTAAGCAGCTTGAAATATAAAATGTAAAAAACGAACTGGTGCATTGTTATTCACTAGGGACAGGTATCGTTCAGATTTTACCCGTATCCGGTCAATAGATTGCAGTGGCGGATCCAGAGGGGGGGGGGGGGGTCGGGGGTTGACCCCTCCTCCCCTGTTCGGTCACAAAAAAAATAAAGAAATTCAACACCTTTTATGAGAAAAGATTCACGGCCGCTCAGGCTTGCAAACATGACTTTCATTCCATTGTGGACAAAAACAAATAGTCACATACAGCCCTTGCAATTATCCAAAATCGTCGATAGCATAAATTGCCGTCGGGACCAATTGACCACACGGCAAATCGCCTATTGACGACAGCAATATTTTAATACCGTAGAGTATGCAAATATAAGTTTATTGAAATTTAAAGAGTTTTATTACCGTTGAATATTGTTGTGTTTGCTTTTTAATTTTATCGACAGCGTTGATAACTATCCTAATTGTCGAATTCATTTCCTTTCGTTTCTCCTTTTTCTCGCACACCAAGTAACGCACCAAGTTTGGAATAAAACACATTATGTCGTCAGGAGGGTAAAACCGATCTTTGAATTTTGCTCTTCATATTGTAAAATGTTAAGAACAACCATAATATGGTATCTGAAGATATTTTGTTCCTCACTTGTGAAGGGAGCATTCCCAATCAACATTTTAAGGACATTTTATGCGATTTTATTGGCGATTTTTAGACCTGTAGTCTTGGAATTTATCTTCCGGAAATACGTCAAAATGCACCAAATTGAATTTATTTACCAAATTTTTCTGGGGGAGGCCCCCGAACCCCAATTAAACCGTTTACAACATTTAGCGCCTTCGACAATTAGTTAAGCAGTTATCCAACCTACCCCCCCCCCCCTGCAAAAAATCCTGGATTGCCGTTTAGAATATGTTAAATGCCGTAAAGGTTAATCAACAGCCGCCCAGTTTGTGCTACTGTGTAGATTAAAAAATATCGTTTCGTTTTTACATCGATCGTCTATTTTACGACCGTTCAGTTTCTCGGGATGTCATAAGCGACTCAATACATCACAGAAATGGCGGATTATTAAAGACCACAATTTACTCCTTAACTACAGTTATATCCAAACTGGTTTTAATAACGTGTTTAAACATGGTTTTAAGGGATTCGAATTTTTTTTATTTGAATACTGGTCTACGCATCCGAATTAAAGGAATCATAGGAGTGTATGTATATTAATTTTATCCAAAATGAAACCCTTTACGATACAGATGTATACCGTAATAATTCCATTTTCATGTCAATTTTAAAATACAAGGTAACCATGAAAAGAAAAATAATGCAAGAAAAGAGCGCCTAGTTCCAGCCAATTGAAGTTAGGGGAATCACGTGACTAAGTGGGTAAGACGCTGGCTCACTGGCCTGAAGGTCGGGAGTTCGATCCATGCATTGGCCGAGAAATTTCATCCAGATATTCCGATTTGGTTTCCCCTTGTCAGTGATACAGGACGGAGGGCCTTGCAAGGACAGCTGTCTAGTCGTTCAGATGGGACGAAAACTCGAGGTCCTGTGTACACATTGGCGTGCACGTAAAATAACCATTGGCAGTTTAATTCGATTTAAGAGTAGGCCGTATTGCCGATGCCAGGACAAAATGTATGGCGTATGCCCGTCTTCATTGTTTGGAGCAGAACAGTAGGACGTTAACCCCATTTCATTTCATTTCAATTTTAACTAGTATGCGCACTCGCTAACAACCGATTTCAAATGTTTCCATGAAAACAACATCAGGTGAGGAATATGACATGAGATTGTGTAAGGCAAAATGGAAGCCAACAAAGGCGCCAGCCTTTCAAGTATCGATGATGTCTCAGATCCGTTGTGAATAAAGCCACCGCCAGCCTAAAATATTTGATAAAGGTATTAAAAAATATAATAAATGCCATAATTACAATCAATCAAATTGTTAAATAGCAACAAGAGAACAACAGCTTCGGCGTTTGTGGAGATTGATTGTGGAATTACACAATGTACATTGTAGCCTCGCAGCAATAAAAACAATAACCCAAATCAACCTCAGATGGAATGTCGTTATCCTTTTTGTGACAGGAAACGATTAATTATTTTTCAACAACAACCTTTCACCGACTTATAAATGTCCCAAAATAGCCCCAATCCACCCACATTTCATCTAATTTTAGAATATTATATGAACTAGAATCGCCAGGAGAATAACAAGTCTTTTTAAAGAAGATGGGTGAATCAAAAATTCATCATTAAAGGACAAGAGAAGTAAATAAATCATTCGTCTATAATTGAATAAGGAAATTATACGGTCAACAGACGTCGCTTTAAAAGGGCATTCTTGGATAGGTGCTGTTTGAGACTTTCAAAGGGCATGCCATATATTGTAATTCAACTTTATACAAAATCGCCCTTTTCTTTGAAACTATTTAACAAATTTATTTTAGTTGAATTTGACAATTCATTGAAAATTAATTATCCAGATGAAATTTAATTTTTTTTCGATATTCAAAATACACGAAATTGGTATATTCATTGGAAATTAATTATCCAGTTGAAATTTAATTTTTCTTTCGATATTCAAAATACACGAATTGGTATATTTTTTGTTCCCCAACGATGCAATGCTACTGTATGCGATAGGATTAGGTTCAGCGCCTTCTTAGTTGCATAAGATAGCAGTCGACAAAAGCCCTCTGACTTTCCGGTTTCAAGTAGTTGCATGTACATTCAACTAAACGAGCATTTCCAATCGCAAACTATCGCATCGGATAGCAATTGTTAAAGTGACAGAGTGGCGAGTTTGATCATTTCTGATGGCTATTCTAATCAGATTTTGTAAACCGCCTCTGCTAATTGCCACAGGTATACATAACAACAATAGTCTGTACATTAACAAAGTTTGATATTTTTTTCGCAATCGACAATCGTCTCGCCCTAACGTTCCCTAAATATTGTGATAATATAAGTTGAAATAAATATATATACATACTCTTTGCATGGCGTCAGTGGAAACGAAATTCAGCTATAGCAAGACATTTAATTGTTTTGGAAAATAATTCTTATCTATTTTCCTATTATTCTATCGCTTTTCGAAAATTGCGAATTTGACGACCGCCAACATGGGCCGAGCCAATCATTATTCAAGACACATTATGTGTCTAACAAAACCCAATTATCAAATATTGAATACACACATTATGTTACGAATAAAACCCAAAAATAAAAGATGGGATACACACAATAAACCTTAATACCGGTAACTGGTCGATTACACATAAGTCTTATGTCAGGTTAAGTAAAATATTCGGTGTCCCCCCCCCTTCTTTTTCGGGGCGGGGGCGGGGGGTATGGGGGAGATGCATAGAGAAACTGGAGGCCGTCTGGCGTTTCGGTATTTATCTCTTTCTAAATTTCAACACTGCAAAAAATTCGTGTTTATTCTTAATTTCTTTGGAACTTATCAGCATAGCACTAATAGCAGCTCCCCAATCCCCAAGTAGGCCTAGTGGAGAACCATTATATTATTCAGTCTGCAACTTTTCTGTTATTTGTTATGCCTAATTTACTTTAGGGTTTAAACGTTTAACTCAATATTTTTCAAATAATTCGAAAGTAAAAAACACAACTCAAAATTTAATATTGGCCCATTTAAAAAAAACAAGATGTTGTTATCTTGCCGTGAAAATATTAGATACTAATATCTAATATCTAAGATATAATGAGCATATTAAACTCCGTATTCGGGTATTTAGGGTGCCATTTGTAATGAACAATGAAAAACATATCTTACAAGAAAATGCTGATTCACAAACGATAAAATCATAATAAAAAATGTAGACTAAGCAGGTATCATTCATATTACATTAATAATATTATGTGCTTTTACATTCATTTTCGTCTATTTTAAGTTTACGTGCGCCCATTAAACTTTCAAATAATTATGAATATTTTTTTCTTTGAACATCAATATGCAAATGAGTCACGAGTACATCTAAATATGTTGGTTTTATAGAGACAGAGATGATGAGCCACCCTATAAACAATAAATCATCGAACACGTCACATTAACAAATGAGCATACATCATGTAATTACACCAAAACCTGTGCCAATAACAAACCTACTTAATAAGTCACACTGCGGCTCCAGCGCTCAAACGGTCTTTCAATTCAGAAGAGAAACACGTGAACAGTTTTCTGGTTGTGATTTAAGTGTTTAACATATGAAAGGAACATCAGTGTAAATCCAATGTTTTAACAATGCTATCGAATTTGTTTTTATCAGGGTGTTTGTTTTTAACTTTATTGATATGTACAGGAGCTCATGGACCGTTATTTCAGGCAACGCATCTTCCAGTAGGATTTTACCCACAGCTTATTCCAACAGCCCTTCCTCGGCACGATAAATTACACATAAATGTCAAGCAGAGAAACCATGGCGAAACTCATCTGGACGTGTCTCGAATTAATTCTGTTGGCAGCACAAATCTTGGAACAATTAAACTGAAGGTATTTGATGCACCTAACACCCGATCTCGTTTAGTTAATGTCTTACAAGGTAGTAACTCAAAGCGTAGAACCTCGACAAAAATTATTCGTAAAACAGCTATCAAATCCTTGTCGACAGATACACAACGAAAAAAACAAGAAAAACATCGCTACCAAAATGGTACTAAGAGACGAATGAACTCAATGAAACTGATAAACGTTTTGTCCCCGAAAAGAACTAATAATGGAGTGGTAAACGGTTTGTCCCCGAAAAGAACCAATAATGGAATGGTAAACGTTTTGTCCCCGAAAAGAACCAATAATGGAGTGGTAAACGGTTTGTCTCCGAAAAGAACTAATAATGGAGTGGTAAACGGTTTGTCCCCGAAAAGAACTAATAATGGAGTGGTAAACGGTTTGTCTCCGAAAAGAACTAATAATGAAGTGGTAAACGGTTTGTCCCCGAAAAGAACCAATAATGGAGTGGTAAACGATTTGTCTCCGAAAAGAACTAATAATGGAGTGGTAAACGGTTTGTCCCCGAAAAGAACTAATAATGGAGTGGTAAACGGTGTATTCCCGAAAAGAACTAATAGTGGAGTGGTAAACGGTTTGTCCCCGAAAAGAACTAATAATGGAGTGGTAAACGGTGTATTCCCGAAAATAACTAATAGTGGAGTGGTAAACGTTTTGTCCCCGAAAAGAACTAATAATGGAGTGGTAAACGGTGTATTCCCGAAAAGAACCAATAATGGAGTGGTAAACGTTTTGTCCCCGAAACCAACTAATAATGGAGTGGTAAACGGTGTATTCCCGAAAAGAACTAATAGTGGAGTGGTAAACGTTTTGTCCCCGAAAAGAACCAATAGTGGAGTGCAACAAGGAATACATACCAGGAACGACAGGTTTCAGAATAATGGGTTTTCAAGACAAGAACTTCACACATCTAGTCAATATCACAGACTTGCGGGATCCAATACAAGATTTCAAAATAGTAAGAATGTCATGAATAATAAAATTCCAATCAACACTCAAAGGCAAATGAATGGAGTTTCTACCAACCGGGCTGCTCAAAACTCTAATACAAACACTCAAAACCAACACAATATGTCTAAAAATCGACCAACAACTGTAAATAGGTCGCAAAATAGTGTCCCAAATCAATCATCAGTGCGGTTTTCAACTAATAAAAGAACTACATTCACCAACCAATCTACAAACCAACGACAATGGATCCGCATCACTATAGAGAATCGACACCTTCTAAATAGACCAAACATAGAGACGGTTCGGTCTGGTGACAATATATATGTGCGTGAAAAACCAGTTATTAATAAAACATTTTCCAACACCCAACGTACTATCAACAACCAACGAATCCCCACAACCACTACAGATCAAAGACGATTTACGCAAAATGGCCATACCCGAAATGTTTTGCCAGAAAGACCTTACGATTCGAAAATAAAGGTAAGACTCATTAGAACCTTGATCATTATTGACAAACTCACCATTGAATGAAAAACCGAGGCCCGTATTCGCGCTGAGGTGCACACTAAAGAACCCTCGATATTAGACTGGACCACAGCGCAAAATATCCCGCATAGTAGGTCGTAGTTCCGCTGTCCAGGCAAAGTTTCCCTCATAGCACACTGTGTGGAGAATGTCCGTCTGTATTAGCCCAGTTCAAAGCAGAACAGTAGGACGTCAAACCCCATTTCAGTTATCTGTTCGATTTGAAGTCTTATTTGAGGCGTTGTAACTGTATGTATATAGTTGAGATTGGTTTCTCAAATGCCCAATGTAACTTACTTTCCCATCTGTATCTTTGACATTTACACTGGTGCACAAACGAGAATGTATATAAAATGGGCCAAGTCTTTTAACTCAAAATGATCCGAAATCTTCGACATTGAAAACAAGAATTATTTGTCAATTTAAATCACCATTGATGTTGTTATCTTACCGGGAAAAGATGGGCTTCTGATATCCAATATTTAAGTCAAAATAAACATTTCAGCGCCATTTGTAACAAGGGACCTGACGTCATATCAAACGGTGACCTCCTATTCTTTTGTGGAGAGTAGGCTCAATAAATACTATCGGCGTATACTATGTAGAATAACCAGACGCTAGAGATTACCATTTGTTTGAGACTTCTGGCATATTTAGCCGAACATAACTGATTCGAAATTAGACTAAATACTGAAACTATTGAATGTAAATTAGTTTATATACATTCATATTACATATATATATTTATATATGCGTTCCAACCCATTTTAGCATCTAGCTTCTTTAAACCAAACATGTGGTCAAATGATTCGAAATGTATAGTAAACCATTTACCTTTTTGCGTCGTCTAAGCATGAATGGTAATGGTTATGACAATTATTTTTCAGATTCCAAATACCAAACCTAGTATAGCTAACACTTCCACTCCAAGGGTTACAACAAGCATAGCTAAACAACAACAAAATAAACAACAAAATAATTTAAACAACAATGTGGTAATTTCATTTAGCAACAAGTCACCCGTGCACGTGGAATCTGCTGCAGACAAAACACAGGCTTCAAGGCTTACAACGGACGTCGTTATACAACAACAGAATAGGCAAGAAAATAATGTAAACACCAAAGTGTCTAATTCATTTAACAACGACCCACCAACCAGCAATAATGGCCCAGTAGTAAACCAGAGTCTCATACCGAACTACAATAAAAGTCTAGACCCAGATCTTCGACCAACTTACAATAACGATCCAGTTGTAGACGCCGCCCTTCCATCAACTAGCAAAACTGTCTCAGTTGTAGACCCAGCTCTTCCACCAGCATACAGTAATAGTCCAGTTGTAGACCCAATTATCATACCAATATACAATACTGACCCTGTTGTAGACCCCACTCTGACATCGACCTTCACTAATGGCCCAGGTGTAGACCCAGCTCTCCCACCAATTAACAACAACAATAATAGTCCAGTTGTAGACCCAACTCTTCCATCAACCAACAGTAATGGCCCAGCTGTAGACGCAGCACTTCCATCAACTAGCAAAACTGTCTCAGTTGTAGACCCAGCTCTTCCACCAGCATTCAGTAATAGTCCAGTTGTAGACCCAATTCTCACACCAATATACAATACTGACCCTGTTGTAGACCCCACTCTGACATCGACCTTCGCGAATGGCCCAGGTGTAGACCCAGCTCTCTCACAAATAAACAGTAACAATAATAGTCCAGTTGTAGAACCAACTCTTCCATCAACCAACAGTAATGGCCCAGCTGTGGACACAGCACTTCCATCAACTAGCAAAACTGTCTCAGCTGTAGACCCAGCTCTTCCACAAGCATACAGTAATAGTCCAGTTGTAGACCCAATTCTCACACCAATATACAATACTGATCCTGTTGTAGACCCCACTCTGACATCGACCTTCACTAATGGCCCAGGTGTAGACCCAGCTCTCCCACCAATTAACAACAACAATAATAGTCCAGTTGTATACCCAACTCTTCCATCAACCAACAGTAATGGCCCAGCTGTGGACGCAGCACTTCCATCAACTAGCAAAACTGTCTCAGTTGTAGACCCAGCTCTTCCACCAGCATTCAGTAATATGTCTAAAACTCAATCAACAACTGTAAATAGGTTGCAAAATAGTGTTCCAAATCAATCATCAGTGCGGTTTTCAACTAATAAAAGAACTACATTCACCAACCAATCTACAAACCAACGACAATGGATCCGCATCACTATAGCGAATCGACACCTTCTAAATAGACCAAACATAGAGACGGTTCGGTCTGGTGACAATATATATGTGCGTGAAAAACCAGTTATTAATAAAACATCTTCCAACACCCAACGTACTATCAACAACCAACGAAACCTTACAACCACTACAGATCAAAGACGATTTACGCAAAATGGCTCTTCCACCAGTATTGCTCTTCCACCAGTATACAGCAATAGTCCAGTTATAGACCCAATTATCACACCAATAAACAATACTGACCCTGTTGTAGACCCCACCCTGACATCGACCTTCGCGAATGGCCCAGGTGTAGACCCAGCTCTCTCACCAATAAACAGTAACAATAATAGTCCAGGTGTAGACCCAACTCTTCCATCAACCAACAGTAATGGCCCAGCTGTGGACACAGCACTTCCATCAACTAGCAAAACTGTCTCAGTTGTAGACCCAGCTCTTCCACCAGTATACAGCAATAGTCCAGTTGTAGATCCAATTATCACACCAACATACAATACTGACCCTGTTGTAGACCCCACTCTAACATCGACCTTCACTAATGGCCCAGGTGTAGACCCAGCTCTCACACCAATTAACAACAACAATAATAGTCCAGTTGTAGACCCAACTCTTCCATCAACCAACAGTAATGGCCCAGCTGTGGACGCAGCACTTCCATCAACTAGCAAAACTGTCTCAGTTGTAGACCCAACTCTTCTACCAGTATACAGCAATAGTCCAGTTGTAGATCCAACTCTTCCATCAACCAACAGTAATGGCCCAGCTGTGGACGCATCACTTCCATCAACTAGCAAAACTGTCTCAGTTGTAGACCCAGCTCTTCCACCAGCATTCAGTAATATGTCTAAAACTCAATCAACAACTGTAAATAGGTTGCAAAATAGTGTTCCAAATCAATCATCAGTGCGGTTTTCAACTAATAAAAGAACTACATTCACCAACCAATCTACAAACCAACGACAATGGATCCGCATCACTATAGAGAATCGACACCTTCTAAATAGACCAAACATAGAGACGGTTCGGTCTGGTGACAATATATATGTGCGTGAAAAACCAGTTATTAATAAAACATCTTCCAACACCCAACGTACTATCAACAACCAACGAAACCTTACAACCACTACAGATCAAAGACGATTTACGCAAAATGGCTCTTCCACCAGTATTGCTCTTCCACCAGTATACAGCAATAGTCCAGTTATAGACCCAATTATCACATCAATAAACAATACTGACCCTGTTGTAGACCCCACCCTGACATCGACCTTCGCGAATGGCCCAGGTGTAGACCCAGCTCTCACACCAATAAACAGTAACAATAATAGTCCAGGTGTAGACCCAACTCTTCCATCAACCAACAGTAATGGCCCAGCTGTGGACACAGCACTTCCATCAACTAGCAAAACTGTCTCAGTTGTAGACCCAGCTCTTCCACCAGTATACAGCAATAGTCCAGTTGTAGTCCCAATTCTCACACCAATATACAATACTGACCCTGTTGTAGACCCCACTCTAACATCGACCTTCACTAATGGCCCAGGTGTAGACCCAGCTCTCACACCAATTAACAACAACAATAATAGTCCAGTTGTAGACCCAACTCTTCCATCAACCAACAGTAATGGCCCAGCTGTGGACGCAGCACTTCCATCAACTAGCAAAACTGTCTCAGTTGTAGACCCAGCTCTTCTACCAGTATACAGCAATAGTCCAGTTGTAGATCCAACTCTTCCATCAACCAACAGTAATGGCCCAGCTGTGGACCCAGCTCTTCCATCAACTAGCAAAACTGTCTCAGTTGTAGACCCAGCTCTTCCACTAGTACACAGCAATAGTCCAGTTATAGACCCAATTATCAAACCTGTTGTAGACCCTGTTGTAGACCCAACCCTGACATCGACCTTCGCGAATGGCCCAGGTGTAGACCCAGCTCTCTCACCAATAAACAGTAACAATAATAGTCCAGTTGTAGACCCAACTCTTCCAACAACCAACAGTAATGGCCCAGCTGTGGACACAGCACTTCCATCAACTAGCAAAACTGTCTCAGTTGTAGACCCAGCTCTTCCACCAGTAAACAGCAATAGTCCAGTTGTAGATCCAATTCTCACACCAACATACAGTAATGGCCCATCTGTGGACGCAGCACTTCCATCAACTAGCAAAACTGTCTCAGTTGTAGGCCCAGCTCTTCCACCAGCATTCAGTAATAGTCCAGTTGTAGACCCAATTCTCACACCAATATACAATACCGACCCTGTTGTAGACCCCACTCTGACATCGACCTTCACTTATGGCCCAGGTGTAGACCAAGCTATCCCACCAATTAACAACAACAATAATAGTCCAGTTGTAGACCCAACTCTTCCATCAACCAACAGTAATGGCCCAGCTGTGGACGCAGCACTTCCATCAACTAGCAAAACTGTCTCAGTTGTAGACCCAGCTCTTCCACCAGTGTACAGCAATAGTCCAGTTGTAGATCCAACTCTTCCATCAACCAACAGTAATGGCCCAGCTGTGGACCCAGCTCTTCCATCAACTAGCAAAACTGTCTCAGTTGTAGACCCAGCTCTTCCACTAGTACACAGCAATAGTCCAGTTATAGACCCAGTTATCAAACCTGTTGTAGACCCTGTTGTAGACCCCACCCTGACATCGACCTTCGCGAATGGCCCAGGTGTAGACCCAGCTCTCTCACCAATAAACAGTAACAATAATAGTCCAGTTGTAGACCCAACTCTTCCAACAACCAACAGTAATGGCCCAGCTGTGGACACAGCACTTCCATCAACTAGCAAAACTGTCTCAGTTGTAGACCCAGCTCTTCCACCAGTAAACAGCAATAGTCCAGTTGTAGATCCAATTCTCACACCAACATACAATACTGACCCTGTTGTAGACCCCACTCTGACATCGACCTTCACTAATGGCCCAGGTGTAGACCCAGCTCTCCCACCAATTAACAACAACAATAATAGTCCAGTTGTAGACCCAACTCTTCCATCAACAAACAGTAATGGCCCAGCTGTGGACGCAGCACTTCCATCAACTAGCAAAACTGTCTCAGTTGTAGACCCAGCTCTTCCACCAGCATTCAGTAATAGTCCAGTTGTAGACCCAATTCTCACACCAATATACAATACTGACCCTGTTGTAGACCCTACCCTGACATCGACCTTCGCTAATGGCCCAGGTGTAGAACCAGCTCCCTCACCAATAAACAGTAACAATAATAATCCAGTTGTAGACCCAACTCTTCCATCAACCAACAGTAATGGCCCACCTGTGGACACAGCACTTCCATCAACTAGCAAAACTGTCTCAGTTGTAGACCCAGCTCTTCCACTAGCATTCAGTAATAGTCCAGTTGTAGACCCAATTCTCACACCAATATACAATACTGACCCTGTTGTAGACCCCACTCTGACATCGACCTTCACTAATGGCCCAGGTGTAGATCCAGCTCTCTCAGCAATTAACAATAACAATAATAGTCCAGTTGTAGACCCAACTCTTCCATCAACCAACAGTAATGGCCCTGCTGTGGACGCAGCTCTTCCATCAACTAGCAAAACTGTCTCAGTTGTAGACCCAGCTCTTCCACCAGCATACAGTAATAGTCCAGTTGTAGTCCCAATTCTCACACCAATACACAATACTGACCCTGTGGTAGACCCCACTCTGACATCAACCTTCACTAATGGCCCGGATGTAGACCCAGCTCTCTCACCAATAAACAATAACAATAATAATCCAGTTGTAGACCCAACATTTCCATCAACCAACAATGGCCCAGCTGTGGACACAGCACTTCCATCAACTAGCAAAACTGTCTCAGTTGTAGATCCAGCTCTTCCACTAGCATTCAGTAATAGTCCAGTTGTAGACCCAATTCTCACACCAATATACAATACTGACCCTGTTGTAGACCCCACTCTGACAGCGACCTTCACTAATGGCCCAGGTGTAGATCCAGCTCTCTTAGCAATAAACAATAACAATAATAGTCCAGTTGTAGACCCGACTCTTGCATCAACCAACAGTAATGGCCCAGCTGTAGACGCAGCTCTGCCATCAACTAGCAAAACTGTCTCAGTTGTAGACCCAGCTCTTCCACCAGCATACAGTAATAGTCCAGTTGTAGTCCCAATTCTCACACCAATATACAATACTGACCCTGTGGTAGACCCCACTCTGACATCGACCTTCACTAATGGCCCGGGTGTAGACCCAGCTCTCTCACCAATAAACAATAACAATAATAATCCAGTTGTAGACCCAACTCTTCCATCAACCACCAGTTATGGCCCAGCTGTAGACCAAACTCTGATACCAACCTACAATAATGGCCTAGTTGTGGATCCAGCTCTTATACCAATATACAATAATGACCCTGTTGTAGACCCAGCTCTTCAACCAGCCAACAATACTGACTCTGTCGTAGACCCAGCTCTCCCACTAACTTACAATAATGGTCCAGTTTTAGACAAAACTCTTCCATCAACAAGCAATAATGGTCCAGTTGTGGATCCAGCTCTCACATCATCTAGCAATAATGGCCATCTTGTAGACCCAGCTGCTCCATTAACAAGGCATAATAGCACAGCTGTGGACCTCGCTCTTACACCAACCTATAACACTGGCCCAGTTATAGACCCAACTCGTCCCCCGACTTATAATAAAGGCCCTGTTGTAAACCCAACTCCTCCACCAACCTACAATAATGAACCGGTCGTAGAGCCAGCTCTTTCAACAACCAACAGTAATGGTCCAGTTCTAGACAAAACACTGACACCAACCTCTAATAATGGACCAGTTTCAGAGCCAGCTCTTCCATCAACAAACAATAATGGTCAAGTTGTGGATACGGCTCCCATACCAACTTACAAAAATGGCCCTGGCGTAGACCCAGCTCTTCCGCAAACTTTCAATAATGGCCCTGTTGTAGACCTAGCTCTTCCACCAACTTCCAATAATGGCACTGTCGTAGAGCCAGCTATTCCATCAACGATCAATAATGGCCCAGTTGTGGATCCAACTCTCGCACCAACTTACAATAATGACCCTGTTGTAGACCCAGCTCTTCAACCAGCCAACAATAATGGCCCAGTTGTGGATCCAACTCCCACAACACTATACAATAATGGTCCAGTTGTAGACCCACTAATTAATAATAATGTTCCAGTTTTAGACCCAGCTCTTCCATCAACCAACAGTAGTGTTCCAGTTGTAGACCCGGTTCTTAAATCAACCAACAGTAATGGTCCAGTTGTGGACCCAGCTCTTCCAACAGCAAGCAATAATGGTTCAGTCGTAGCCCCAGCTACCCCAGCTATAGTTGCTAACGTCAACAATGACTCGTATATTTTGGAACCAGCTTTATTAACTAACATCAATAACCCATTGTCAATTGCGGGGCAATCATCCCTAAACCCTGGAATAAACAATGATTTCGTTAAAAGCCAAAACAAGACTGGTGCAGCGAATAATGCTGTGAATCAATCGTTACAGAATATATTTTCGGTTGGACAAGGTCAAATTCTTAAAGACGCTTCCAGTAACAGCCAAATACATCTGAACGAAAGTGCGAGTGTCCAGATGTCTGGTTCTCAAAAGTCAGTTTTAAATGACCACACGACGACAAATATTAATCAGCTCACTCAAAATCATTTAAACCAAATCCAGAGTCAGGTCAATAATTCTTCTTTAACAAATTCTCAAATATTGAATTATCTGCTTCTGCCCGATATCCCGGGATCAAGCAGGCTCCCGGCTATCCCTGTGATATCCAATACGACCTTACCAACTATGAATAATGGCCCAGCAGCTTCACCTAGCCCATCAAGTTTAAATGGTTCAAATATTCACTCGAAAATGTACGATGCCCTTTTTAATCAGGGGGACAAAATTGACAAAATACTAAAACATGTAAGAAGAGTTCCGATATGGCACAGCTATACACTCAAGAACGGTACCACAATAACGTGGATAACAATAGAATCTGTATCAGCAGTAGACAACAGCATCACTAAACAAACTACTTCATCCAGCAATAATACAGTATTTCAAACCACGAACACGAATTCACCGCCTTTAAAATCTAAGGCAAGATTGACCAGTCAAACATCAGCACAAACCACCGACCCGAAAAGAGTCAACGAACCGGGAACACCGTCAAACATGGAAAATAGTAATGGTGATCCTTTAGTTTCCGAAATTGGTACGAAAGAGGAGATAAGCCCAAATTTTGATGTCATGCCAGCTTCCAGTTTACAGAAACCTCAAAATTCGGTAGTAAATGGTGTACAATATATTCTTTCAAATAATTCACCAACGTCAACTAATACCAGTGGAATCGGAATTTTGTCTCCTATTAACGATCAACCACCCGTTAGACGAACTGAAGTAAATTTTCCGTCCGAAATTGCTATACCTACTGACGTGACATCACAAAACAAGCTCGATTCTCCGCTACTTGAACAACAGTTCTCGTCTTACAGCGGAATAACGCAATCCACAATGGACACTCTTAACAATGAACAAGGCACCGGTGTCACACGGGATTCATATATTACCAATCCATTAAATTCTACACAAAACGAAAACCTGAAAACCATTATCCAGTACCATCCACAAAATCAAGATGTAGGGGCTATTCCAGCAGTTAACAAGGGTACATCGGATTCGGAGGATCAAAAACAGGAATCAAACATACCTATAAATGCAGCCATTCCAATAGTACCTATTATTACAACCATATCAACAGGTAACAACATTAACCAACATTCCACTGTGCCCAAGACTCATATGGAAATGAAACCTGCCTCTGCTGAAACCTTTGACACTGGAATAAATAATAATGAAATTACGTTTTCATCTTACCAAGCATCTAAACTACAGCCGAAATTGACTACAATTCCTCAGAAAGATTCTACTTCTCGGCACACTGCTGGAGATATATTTTTTGAGGAGAGCCCTTTGAATATATATCTGAGAAAGGCTGCCTCGGTTGATGATGATGACTCCAAGTCAGCAACAAGTGGATCAGCCGACCTTGCCGATATCAAAGCTATATTGGAGATATACGGTATCCGAAGCAGCCAAGAACTACAAAATATGGTAAGTTGTTGTATAGTTTTATCGTTATTTCATAAAAACACTATTTTATATTCTTTCCCGAATAAAATCCCTGTTTTTTAAATGCACTGCCAAAGGTGGTACACAGTTACGCATATTTAAAGAAATTTCGAAACTTCCGTTTCATCAATATACCAAGTTTAACATTTCTTATAAGTATATAACCGAGTACATATTGGATAATTATCCAATTTAATTTAGTTTAATTTGTATAGTTACGTAGCCATGTTTGGATTATCGCCCTTATTGTTATTATTTTATTACTTCATAAATACACTTACATTGTATGCTTTCTTCTACATTCCTGTTTTGCATTGCTTGTATGGGGTATTTAGTATTATGTTTTGTGCAATTATACAACTTAAAAATTCTGATTGGTTGTTTAAACTTATAGCTTTTAGCATTATTAAATCTTGATTATCGCCCTTTTTGTTAAGAAATTCTATTGACGTCATTGATAACATTACGACGTATTTACGTCACACCATTCAGTTAGCAGACGACTGCCTCCCGAGGCGGTCTACATTTTCTTTGCTTCATTGTGTTGGGTTGTTTGTGCGTTTTCTTGTACGAGTAAATATGTTCAATCTTGAGTGAAGTCTGTGTTGCTTCAGACCCGGGACTGTACAGCGCAGTGGACGCTTACGGCTAGCCCCCGGATCCATTCACTCTTTTTTGAATTGTTGTTTTATTGTTTGTTTCGTTTGCTGTTTCGGAGTATGATGTCTTGTCGTTGTATTTGTCCTTTTTGTAAATCATATGTGGCGCAGTCCCCCTGCACTAACTATTATAATTAGAACCTTAAATGGGGCCCTGTTATATTTTATGTGGGTTTGTGGGCTGCTTTCTCATATCGGGTATGGAGACTATCACATTTCTTAGCCATTTATGTAATACTGACAACGTTTCAAATTTTGATTTTTATTTACATTTCAGCTACAGAATAGAAACGCGCAAGAGAACGAAGATAAGTTCAACTCGATCAAAGATTATTTTACGGGCCCTACAACAAATTGCCCAGTGAACAAGCCATGTTTATGGTGTGGGTCATCTCCTGCCTGGAGTTTTGTGGATGGAATAACAGGTTGGTGTATGAGGAACTGTAAAACAAGTCAATGTGAACATACACGGTGTAAGTGCGCGTGTGTGGACACCGATGAATTTTCTAGGCGGCTTGCTGCCATAGCATCTAGTGATCTTCGAGGTTAATGCTTGCCAATTAGTTTTCGAAAAACAAAATCAAATCCACACCTGTAGTTAAAGGGACAATAACACTCTTGCTGGCTTGACAGGTCCAGAATATTTTTTTTAGCCTTATTCTAACTACAAGATGTTTAAGTGTCCCACCTGTTGTGTAAATTATCCATTGCAACCTATCTTACTATGTTTAAATCCAAGTTGCATTTGAAAGTGCTTACGTAAGACTTTTCAAACCATGTAACGGAATGTAGTTGATTTTTTCCAATTTTTAAAATTCGGTGTGTTAAGATGAAATTTGTATCATTTTTTAATTTGAATATTGTAAAATAGTACACATTATTGACCAGAATAAAGATTGGAACATATTATTCAGTTACAACAAGAGTGGTATTGGGGCTTTAATCTAGTTAACAAAATCTTACTGCTTCGGGATATCCTATGGACAATTGTCGAGCTATCTAATGCTCTAGGTGGCAGGTGTGTATATATTCTACGGGCTGCACTGATCTAGATCCACTTGCTTGAATGCCAAAAAATATTTATTTGATTTTTATTGTTTGTATAGTGTATATAAATATAAGAGTGAATGTTGAGATGCATTGTAACTAAATGAGGTGTCTACATGTCTTTTAACTCAAGGAGTGCTAACATACTTTTTAAGTAAATGAGTGTTTATTTGTATTTTTTTTTATTAATGACAAAAAAAACACAAGGTGAAAATTTACCCAGACGTGGTATTAAATTGTGATTATGCTGTTATGTCTGAGTAGCAGAATTGCATCTTAAAGCTGACAAAAAACAACACAAAAACAACACAAAAAACATCAACGAACGGGCTGTGCTTTTCTTAACAGACAAGTTCTAATAGATTATATAATGTCCAACAAAATTATATATCAGAGAATGTTCAGCGAAAAAAAAACCCATTATGTATATATAACTATCATCTATAATGTTATTTTATTGTAATTAGCAATGACAGATACTTTATCATAATTATGTATGTATTTTCTTATCTCTTTTCGGATACCTGTATTTAACTATAAAATAATAAACCTATAAATTTTTACAAACTCTTTGTCTATAATTCATAAAAAATGAGCACAGTTGAGGAAAGATTCCGCAAAAACATTGCAGTGTCTATGTTTGCAACACGTGTTAAAAATAGTATGTATAATTTCTTTTTTAAAAAAAATGAACAAAACATTTCCATTATTAAACCTGTCAATGAAGTGTCCCTCTCCACTCACACTTTCATGGTCAAGGAGGCATAGAGAGAGAGAGAGAGAGAGAGAGAGAGAGAGAGAGAGATGGGGTTTAACGTCCACTCAACACAACGAGATCATTTCGGGACTAACATATGGTTGTTGTTTTTTTATTTCAATAATTTGCTTGCGCGAAGGGGTCTTAGAAGTGGGAGGAAATCGGAGTGCTCGGAGGAAACCCACGAGGTTGAGAAGGCGCCCCTATCTCCATGCCACATACGCTCACACCAGGGCTCGAAATCACAGCCGCAAGCCATTGGTGGCCGGTCACCTAGAGGTCGAAGCGCGGTCTCTATGTTTTTACGATGGTGTAAGCGCCCGACAGATCAATTCCATAGGACGAGAATAACGAAAATAACTATTTTATGATTTAGGCGGGGTTGGTAGGGGTATAAATTGTGGCTTTTAAAATCTCCTACAGTTCAGTGGAAGAAGCAAAAACATGCCTGAGCATAAAGAACTACGCCTGCAGCCAAAAGTTAAAGCTTCTAGCTTTATTAGAAACACAATTCCAATACACGATACTCCAAAATCAGTTGTTTTCGCCAATAATTAATTTTATGTCAACTTCAGAATTATCAGTATAAATGGAGCATTTACTTGACAATTATCACAATTTTCACCCGATCCTAAATCGAGTTAGTGCAGACGTTTTGCTTGGAACTCTCTGGATTTGTGTTCCTGGTGTTATAAGCTTTCCAAAAATGTATCATTTTGTTATTCGGGAGGACCATGTATCGGAACTTGAGACTTCACAGTAGAAATTTTGGCTGTAGGCCTAAATGCGGCATTGCGTTAATTCAGAGGGGAGGGGGGGGGGTACGAATACCAGATCCACTATAAGCAATTTTGGAACAAGAGTGCAGAAAGAGCCACCCAGAGGTTTATCTCCTTCTCGCGGCGACATTGCATTTTGTGTGTGGCTGCTTGGAGGCGACGCGCACGTTACATAATTTCGATTCAAATGTTACCCCTTAAGTTTAGAAGGTTTTACCGTAATTTAATATGTTTGTGGCCAATATGGATGGTTGTTGAGTATTATTATATATTCAGCCTACATTTAGGCCAAAAAACAAGTTTCAGCTTTAAATAATACCAGCACTTCCAGTCAAACCATGGTGCTATATTTACTAAAACCCACGATACTCAACATCATGTGTACCCTTTCTTGGGATTTTATTATCAGTACTAATCTCAATCATTCTGGTAATTTTTTGACATACATACCTTGATGTGGAAAACCAGAGGTACTTCGTTCCTCGAGCGATCACTAGACTAAACATTTCTAACATTGAAAATATAAATAGATAACATTTTCGGGATTCGAAATTTAGTAAATAATACACGTTAGACTTTTGTGACGGATCCTGGGCAATATTTATCCTTTTCCCAACAGAGTTAGAGGATCTGTTTTATTTATGATTGGCGACAATTATTGTCCAAAATTTTTGATGTGCCAAAAAATAAATGTATTAATAGTTATACACAAACAGCAAAGTTATATTGAAGCCAAAAGAAAATCGATATTTTGTGTTCCCTTTGTAAAACTAAGGAAGGGTCTTACAAAAATTCTACAATCCCTTTGTAATAGCAGTTTCCGGTTACAACATATGTAGCCTGTGGCTAAACTATACTTAGATTGTGTGAGAACCTTAGTAGAGTCAAGTTTGTTGTTATTTATGACACAGATCAACATTAATTGCCAGTAATTTACAATAGTATTTCAGCTAAGATGTCAATTGTTCAGATGTTTCAATTTATCTTCGTCGCTCATTATTGGTCAGTTGAGCATAATTAAATAACACCATTGACACAATTCACTAATTTGTATGATGAAGTACCCTTTTGTTGGATTGACAGTGAAATAACACCATCGTAATTTATGACACAATAAATCTAAAAATATTCAGTACAATGACACACAAATTCTTAGTGAATCGGGGACAGTTTTATTTTATCAAAGTAATGTTCGATTGTTTGTAAAGTTTAATGTCCATTAAAATTTTTACCGAGGGTGGTATCGCTAATTTAAGGGATCATAGAGCGTTTAAAAATGAAATTTGTACTTTATAGGACCACCATGAAGTAGTGATGTGCGGTTTTTCGGTTTAACCGAATAACCGCGGTTTTTACATATAAACCGAAAACCGAACCGATAAAACAAAAAAATAACCATGCGTTTCGGTTATTTTTCCAAATTCCTAAATTTTAATTTACCCGTTTTTCGTTTCGGAAATGTTTGAGAAATTCCAAAATTTTAATGTAACCACCACTTTTGTTTTGATTTTAGATCAACCAGGCCCCCTATGTATAGAGTGTTTAATAGTATAATAAGTCTGGACGGCCTAGACTATTTATTTTCTCAATTCGGTTAGGTTTATAATCCAAAATTTTATGCAACCCTTAGCCGGTTGTCAAATGTCTTCCAAGTCCATGGGCATGGCTTTCTCACCACTACGAAAGTACATTTCTATGGACAGTACTAAAAATAATGCAATCTTTGTGAAAAACATATTTCTGCTGAATTCGGAAACACATCCAACTTGAAGGTGCACCTAAAATAAGTTTGTCAAATCTTCTTTTTTTTTTTACAGTAACTTTGTATTTAGGCCTACGAGTCATCTTTAAAAACAGTAAAAAAAACTTGTTGTTTACAATTAACATCAATATGTTTGATATCTTTACTGGCTTCCAAGTAGGCTATATATATAAGATAACTATAAATCAGTACATTTATTATACAGTTTTTAAATGAATAAAAAAACCGAAAACCGAAACCGAAACCGAGTTTTTATGCCCCAGAAAAACCGAAAACCGAAACCGAAAGAAAATTTAAAAACCGCACAACACTACATGAAGGCGCTACGGCCTAATTTTATTTCGAATTGCAACTGTTAAGGGTTCGTTTACGCTCACGTCCCATCCGAATGACTATATGTTATCCAATTGAGAAGTGGCAAAGGGAAACAACGCCGACAAATCCCGATAAACTTTATCGGCCAAGACAGGGATCGAACACGGGACCTTAAGGTCGGCGAGCCAACGTCATACTCACTGGGTCATTGTGGCTGTTAGAGACACTTCTTTTGCTCTCGCGTTTAGGGGCCCTTTGTTCATGCGTTTCGGAACACTGTTGTCTTTCTGCGTTTAGAGAAACTATGTATGTTTTGGGTTGAGTAACATGAAGAATCAATGCCCTATTTTTATGCACGACTGTAGTGTGCTTTAAGAGAAATACTGACCTGTGCTGTGCCACTGCCAAGGGGAAACAAAACTCTCGATGAACGTAATTGGCAACACAACCACCAAGGTGGATTGTTCCTCAGATTTTGGATGAGATAGGAATCTTACACCGATTTACTTTTTGAGCAAATGAAATGTACATATCAGTGGAATATAATAAAAGACATTTGCTCTGTAACGTTTAGACCATTTTAATATGACATGGTCCATATGATGTTTTACCCGAAGGCTATATATAGTTGACCATAAATGATAATGTGGCTGTATTAGGAAAAATATTCCGCCGTTTGACAAAATGTTATAAAAATAATGCTATTATTAATTATATGAGATGAAATATTGTGTTCTGTATGTGAATACCACCATTAAATTATATCATCATATTATTAACATTATTTAGCGATAATTAATAATATACACTTTATAAAATCACCCCCTTCAGTCATTTTTGTCTCAACGGTAACTAAATAAAATAAGAATTTTTTTTTATTGAATTTAACGGTAACTAAATAAGATAAGAATTTGTTTTATTGAATTTAATTGGTAGACATAATTTATAAGCTTAGCCGTCATTGTTTTCTGTCATTTATAGTATCTACTTCGTAAATAAAAAAAAATATTGGAAGAAGTAATTCATAAACTTAGTCACAAAATCGTAGGAATATTCGTGATCAACAAAATAAATAATTTGTTTATTTATGAAATTCAATATAAACAACATTTTAGGCATATATTTAAAACATCCCGTAATGTGCCTGCAAGTTACAAATTTCCATAATCATGTCAACTTACTGTACCACAGTCATAGCCTAGTAGTCAAAACGTAGTTCTGAATAATTATAGCGTAAGTAAATATTGGATTGAGCTATAAATGTCATATTATTATTTGAAATGTTTTGAACTTGCTGCATATTGTTGTAAATATAGACCACATCGTGATTGAAATATCTGGGAAACGATAATATGCGATGTATCGCTCGAATCCTCTAATAACAATAATGACGTATAGTTTTTTAGTTTTAAAGAAACATAGGTTGTTAGGGTACTATAAATTTCAGAGAGATTAGTAAATGTATGCTAACAAGATTGCATTAAAAGGGGACTTAACTCTGGAGTGGACACGAAGCTAATTTCAAAGAGACAGGTTAATACTTGGAGTCCAAAAAGATCTACATAAAAAAAACTGGGATTAACCCTGGACCAGAAAGATTTTTAGTGGAAACGCTATTCTGCCTTTATTTCATAAAATCTAAAATGTTTATTTACACTGTGTGTGTGTATGTGTGGGTGTGTGTGTGTGAAAGATGTGAAATGGTTAGAACCGCATTACAAAATAGCATAATATTTTTTTAATATGGCGGCCATTAAAATCAGTGATCTATTCTCTAAGTAGGCAGTTCTGTGGGTGCAGAATGTCGTAAAATAATAATGGATCACAATGCATTTCATGATAGTGTACCACTTAAAAACTATATTATTAACATGACGACAAAGGTTGTAGGCCATGCATTATAATAGTATAGCTTCTTTCAAAAATATATGTAACTGTAAGCCATTTTTAGACTGCAGGCTGGGGGCGTAATAATTTATATTATTTGAATTTTTAAAATTTGTACCAAAAATATTCAGATCCATCATCATTAAGTATTTGATGTTCACCATTTCAAGGAACGGTCTCATTCATATCTTTGCAAAACCGGTTAATTTTGTTAGATGGTTTTGTGATAGTCGCGCGAAATTAGTTAAAACCCTGCAATACATGGACATCGGTCACTTTCATGCTTGTGTCTGGATAAGAGCCTTTATCATCCAGGGAAATTCCATATCCGAGATACAAACCGTGTTACTCAGCTATTTCTGTATCTTCTAGCGATATTTAATTCATTTGTATCAACGTATAAGCTTTTAAACCTATCAGCCCATTTTGAAACGCTCCCCTTACATTATCTAGATTTTAACTATTATAGTGAGAACTGCCAACAATTTATCGAATTTCCCATAATGTATCTTTAACATTTTACAAAATACAAAAAAAGGACGTCAATACATTACAAACAATTACTGTCGTTTAAACAACTCGATCATCGCGACTTGATAATAAAAGATAGTAAGTTGTTTGACAACTTACAAAACGTAGTCATTATTGAGATTAATTGCTAAATTATTACCTATTAAAATATATAGCAAAAAGGAACAAATGAGGTTGAACCAGTGCTAGATTAACCATTAAGCAAAATAAGCACGTGCTTAGGGCATCATTGTAATTGGGGGGGGGGGGGGGTACCAAAGAATGTCTGCTTTGTTAGATGCCAAATTTAAAGTTTTTAATTCTAAAACTAAGAACTATCAAAAGGTTTATTATTGTTTTAGTCTTCTCTTACTGTCACCTGTTTTGTCGCAATTTATAATGACGTGTATAAAGTCATAAAGAAACACCCTGATCATGTGTTTGGCGGTTGTTTGTGGTTTATTATTGTTTATATTTTGAAATACATATATATGGGGTCACCACAATCTTATAAGTGCCTAGGGCCTCGGTAGATGATCTTAATCCGACCCTGGTCTGAACAAAAAAGAGTAATATGATGTATAACGACAGGTGAAAGCAATCTAAAAATTATTATAAACCCGATTGGCTAACTTCTGAAATATTAAGATTAATTCATAGAAGGGATAAGTTTAAGAAAGTAGGTGATATTTTCAATTATAAAATATTGAGAAATAAGATTAAGTCTCAAATAAGGGATAATTAGAAAAAAGTGTCTAGAATCTTTAATTAACGAATCTTTAATTAACGAATCTTTAATTAACGAAACAGTAAATCTATCTGGAAAGCCATTAATACAGCTAAAAGTGAAGGAGATAATAATTTCAGATATTAGTGCTGATAATTTTAATATTTTCTTTATTAATGCTGCATCTTCCATTATTCCGAATTCTACTACTCAACTAAGTAATAACAATTCTAACTTAATTTCTAACTTTGTATTCTGTCATGTTCCGTATGACTATAAATCAAGTATTTAAACTGCTCTCTTCTCTTGATCCAACTAAATCTGTAGCCTATTTTTTTATCTGATTCATTTACCTATATTTATAATTTGTGTATTGATAAAAAATATAGTTCTCTCTTCTTTCAACCATGCTAAACTTTTATCACTCTAAAAATCTGGTGCTAAAAATGATCCTAGTAATTAAAGGCCAATATCTTTTTAACCAACAATATCTAAACCATTAGAAAAACATATTAATTTCTCAATCCATTAATTCTTTCCTTGAGATATATAATTTCCTTTATTCAAATCAATCAGGATTTAGATCCAATATCTCTTGTCAAACGGCATTAA
The DNA here is from genome assembly GCA_917208275.1 of Patella pellucida. NCBI lineage: Eukaryota > Metazoa > Mollusca > Gastropoda > Patellidae > Patella > Patella pellucida. The sequence continues at coordinate 62,262,775 of OU795039.1, forward strand.
GTAATATTTCTGATAACATCGATCATGCTATTAATAATATTCTGTATACAGGTATGGTATTTATTGATTTCTGCAAAGCCGTTGATTTACCAAATCATAATCTTCTACTTCAAAAACTGAAATTATATAATTTATCTTATAATCTTTAAAAATTGTTAACTTCCTATTCATATAATAGACAACAATGTACCAGTATTAGACAAAAATATTCTGGCCCTGCTATGATCACTCAAGGTGTTCCCCAAGGTTCAATCATTGGCCCTTTGTTATTTAATTTATTTATTAATGATCTACCTTAACAGTTACATGTTAATAGTAATTTAGTTGCTGATGATACTACTGTCTATTCCTCATCTTCTGATGTTATTTCATTAATTACCACACTTCAAAATGAATCTTTAAAATTGGTGTTCCACTAATGACATGGTAATTATTAAAATCAAAACTAAAACAAGGCGTAAATTACTTTCAACAGATTTCAAATTTACATAAATAATCCACCTTTAGAAAATGTCTCTACATTTAAACTTTTAGGTATCATTTTTGATGAAAATTTCACTTGGTCTCCTCATGTTGATCATTTATCTAAGCTTCCTCGACAGAAAACTTTCCAATTACGCAAATTAAAGCCCCAATAACACTCTTGTTGTAACTGAATTATTAGTCCTAAACTTTATTCTGATCAACAAATTGTATTATTTTACAATATTTTAATTAATTGATGATACAAATTTCATCTTAACACACCTAATTGAAAAAATCGGAAAAATTCAACTGTATGATAATGAAAGACCTTACGTAAATATTTTCGAACCCTCTGGACAGGTAAAATAGGATGTAATGGATAATTTACACAACAGGTAGGACACTTAAACATCTCGTAGTTAGAAAAAGGCTAAAAAAAATTCGTGGCCTGTCGAGCCAACCAGAGTGTTATTGTCCCTTTAAAGCAGTTGCTTCCTACTGAAGTACTAAAATTGTTCTATTTTGCTCATATTCAATCTTATATTAATTATTGCTCCACTATTTGCGACTCAATTACATCTATATCTAAACTTGAGAGACTTCAAAAATTATCCTTTAAATTAATTTACAATAGACCTATCTCTGATCATTCCTTTTCATCTAATTGACAATTTTATATTCATCCTTAAATCTTCAAACTATTTATCACAGACTTTTAATTTACAAATACATTTTTGTTTATAAAATTATCCATAAACTTTGTCAATCATATTTATATAATATTTTTCATTATAACACCACTCCATATTCATCTCTCAATAATAGACTTTCTATCTGTAGACCTAATAATGAAATTACAATATAGAGGCACAGTGCTTTGGAATTCTCTCCCATATTCACTTTAAAATATTAAAAATCTTCATTTATTTAAGAAAAATATCACTAGATATATTATTTCGTCTTCTTAACCTGTAGCCTATATTTAATATATCTACTACGTACTACATAGTATATATCCGATAGAAGAAATAAAAGACGAATACATGCCTTTTCTTCAATCCAGTTTCTGTTAATAAATCATCTGTTTAAAAAAAAGACGAATATATATAGTTCTGATAGATTACTGACTTTCCGTCATGGTTATTTCCTATCGTTTAAGAATTATATTGGACGACCGATACTCACCCTAGTGTTCATTGACATTCATTATACAACTTGAATACAACACGTGCAGCAACTGTTTATATGGAGATATTCTCAATCTGACTAATATGTTCAGATTACGTTAATTTATTGACCAACAAAGATGGCCGGATTAATATCCAGGGCTTTGTTACATATACGGCACACTTTGAGAGACTCGAGCAGGCCCTATTATACCGTACATTAAATTTATAGACATACCAGATAATATAAGTATCACGCATTTCTTTGAACATGACAATTATGATTCTTATTTATATTAGTATAGGATTAAATTATGTTTATGAGATCAGAAACTGAGTAACATATATGTATAACAACTAATCGGTGGATTAATTACTAAATCATGTTGAATATTTACACAGTTCACAGACTTCACCCTTAAGGCACTGTCCATCTATAACACGATAATTATACATATTATGTGCAAATGATGTTAGTTTAGATCTTATGGTGAACCCAAACTAAATTTGACCCCGGCTCCTGTCACTATTTATCAAAACGTCACTTACTTCAAATCAAGTTTCGGGGAACTAACCCTCCTTGCTCATTTTTACGATTTCGAGTGTAGCGCATACAATTTAAACGTGGGCATGATGGACTTTAAATAATATACCTATGTTTACAATATTACTCCTCGTTTTTTTACTGGCGTTTTGTCCTGGACTAACAGATGGACAGTCGGCTCGCCAAAGACAATGGAGACAACAACGCACAGGCTTAAACCTACAAGGACAACAGGTTTGTAACATAGACTCTTAGTATTATGAATGAAGCATGATGTTTCTTATACAAATCAATGTCGGAGGTTTCTAGAAGTACGTCACAGTGTAGTGTACACAGTGACTAAGTCTTGGAAATTTGGGAAAAATTTGTCAGGAAATCTGTGATTTAAATCACATGTACTGATTTTATTGTGAAGACAATAAGCTATTAAAGTAAAATAAATTTGAGGTTAAGAAGAAAGGGAAAGAGAACTGGGGTTTAACGTACGTATTCTCAAAGTCAAGCTTGGGCCAGGCCCGTAGCAAGGAAGTTGTTTAAGGGGGGGCAAAGATGTTTTCGGGAGGGCCAACTAGCATGGGCATCTGCATGAATTTTGCGGTAAAGGCCAATTTTCTTGTGATATTGGGGGGGGGGGGCAAGACTCAGTATTGGGAGGGCAGTTGCCCCCCCCCCCCGTGCCACCCCCTGGCTACGGGCCTGGCTTGGGCATGAGGAGTTCATGGCAAAAGAGAAAAAAAAATCCAGATGACAGTTTCACGGTAATAGATCTGAGCTGCGCCATGGAGGGACTGAGCTATCCCTCAACCTTCTCTGTGAAGCTCAACTTAATCCGGTGATTTCACTGTTTATAACAGTTCCCGCCGTTATATGTCATTTCCGTGCATTGTATGCCATTCGGAGCTGAATAGATTTCGTATGTAAGTTAGATATTTGCTAAATTGTCATATTTAATTTACAGTCGTAACGTTTTGCTGTCAAAATGCCCCTCAAAATGCGATTTCCAAGCAAGTTTGGAAGTAGTGACCAAGGGACATAACTCGTTTTTTGCACTAAATCGCTTGTTTGGAAATTGCATTTTGGGGTATATTTTTGAAACAAAAACCTTACGATTTTGTATCAAAGATGCACACTTGGCATCAAATACATTATTATTATATGAGTTGAAATAATGGTGGATTTGGGTATATTTGGGTGGATTTGGGTAGATTGATTTGGGTGGATTTGGGTAAATCGTGCTATTCATGCGTGTCATTCAAAAGAATATGGAATAATCTTTTCGTCGCGTTAGGGGCCCCCGATTTTAGTCAGGCCCAGGGCTCCGCTCCTGTTAAGCTTGGCTTTGCGTATACTCGACACAAAGTAGGTAATTTTTGGACTAACAATTGTTAATTCGCTTTCGCTTAGGATTTAGCAGTGGGAGGAACCCGGAGAAAACGAGGAGAGGGAGAAATGAGGTTTAACCTCCACCTGTAAATATATTAAACCATGGGGGAATCGGGTTAGGATAGGCTCATCGCGCACGCATTAACTTCTAAAATAGATTTGGTGGCTCCACGATCTTTATTTCAACATTTTACATATGCCAAATTTCATTAACTTTCTATGCTCTCAAAACTGGCTTTGGTGGCAAAATGTTTTGTATTTCACAGAGTCAAGGGATGAATAAACTTCTAGGATACAAAAATTCCAGGAGCCTCCTATGCTAGCTTTTGGAGATATTTTAACTGTAAACGTACTAAATATGTGGGGGAATCGGCTTAGGGTAGGCTCGCTGCACACGCAATAAATTAGCTTTGGTGGCCTCAAGTTGCAAAGGTGTGAACATGCCAAATTTCATTAACTTTCTATGTTGGCGTACCGAGCATCCGGATTCGAGGCGGGGTTCGTATTTTTAATAAATAATGGGTAGATCCCATATAAGGTATATGTTATGCAATGTTCTATTAGGTATGTGTCTATTATGCAATATGCAGAAGTGTAATGTGCAAAATAACTGTACTATTCAAAAAAAGTAGGGAATATTTGATTTTGGGGGCATAATACTAAAATATGCAAATGACTACGAAAGAAGTCGGATATAAATAAAAAGGGCCGGTCGGACAAAAAATGATTTTTATTTGTTGTCCAATTCTTCTAAATAAAACCTTTTTTCTGCTGAACATAATATGGAGAGGGAGGGGGGGTATTGCACCGGCCATGGAGCGATGATGATCATGTTGTATTTGGCCCGTGGCTTTAAGTCATAACTGGAGTCTGTGCTGGGTGTGGGCCGGAATTCGGAATCACGCAATGGGGATTCCGAATTTCATTCGAAAATGTCATCGGATTCACCGCTCACTGTCGATCGCAAATTTACTAATTATTAAGTCACCTGCACGCTGTTTGTCGGATACGCCAGAAACGTCGGCCGGTGGTTCGTAACGCCAAAAAAATTCAATTTTAGCAAAATTTGATCCATAGCTGGTCTGCTGGCTGAATATGAGTGCGAGAAGCTTTTCTGGAGTTTCATGAGGCTGGTGTTTAACATTCTTTGACATTTATCTTTTAACTCGTTACTTTCAGAGATAAAATTACAGAATTTGGATGTCGGGAATAGTCTCAAAAATGAATTGTGTCCCGTACGTCTATAACTGCATATCCGCAACCAATCCTTCAACATAGACGTACGAGCAAAGGGGGGGGGGGCAGGCCGCTGACTCTTCGGGCAGACGGGTAAAGCTAAAAACAAATTATTTCATCTACTTGGCAAAATAAAGTGCCCGAAATCTAATAAAACATGAATTTTAAGGGCTTGAATAGCAGTAGACGCGTTTGCGACCGTCAAATATGCCAAAATTTTCTTGCGGGGTCGCTGTCTGTAAACCTGAATTTTTTTTCGGGCATTTCTAGTTTTGCTTTACTAACTGTCATTGGGCGGTTGATGGCTGAATGGCTAGCCTGCGCGCGCTGTATCATAAAGTCTGTCCAACCTTGTTGGTTTTCTCCGGGTCCAGCGGTTTCCTCCCACTGCTAAAGACCCTACGCGCTAACGAATTATTGAAATAAAATTAAACCATATGTTAGTCCCGAAATGACCTAGTTTGTGTTGAGTGGACGTTAAATCCCATTTCTCTCTCTCTCTCTCCCTTTTTTAATTGAATACCGCGAATTTATACTGAGCATCCATTGTTATTTTTGAATGCAGCTGATTGGATGGTTCGAATTTAGAGTGGTGAACAGTCCATTAGCTGATTACACTATTTTGCCTGATTACACTATTGTGCCTTTACAGATTTTTTAAAGAATTTTGCTTATGGTTTGGTGTTCTTACTTGGTTTTATTTTATTTCGGCTACAAAACCATTGGATACTTTTGGAGTTGCTTACACGGGCGTTAGCGGTGGTTAAATTTTCAAAATTTTCGGGCATTTCGGGTTCTGCCACCCAGCGAAAGAACGTTATCTCAGTCCCCGTCCCCATCAATCAGATATGCCACAAAATCGCCTATTTGGGGATTATTTTTCAAACTTTTCCCGGGCAAGAGCTACCCGCCCCCGTACGGGCTCCTCGGTCAGTAAAAGGGGCCGCTCTGACACGGAAGCCCGGGCCGGTTCCCGGCCCCAATCCGCCCCTGCACCAGTAGCTACCGCATGGAATGCAGGTGATGCTTGGGATCATCATGGGGGTCTAACCCAAGATTTGCACGACTCTGACTTTGAATGTTACAGTCATTGTGGCATTGAATTCCAGGGTGGAAACATCAGTTTAGTGACCTGAAAACAAATTTTGATATGCGTCGGCTTACCCATAATGAAAGGTTACTACAGATCGCCACAACACAGGCGGTTGTGGCCCGGACGATGAATGTTTCTAAGTCTGCAATATAATGTACAGGCTATGGTCCAGATACCGTGATACACAATCTGTACAGGACAGACCACGCTCAGGTCGACCAAGGGGGGCAACTTAAGCCCAGGATCGATTTATCCGTAACTTGGCCTTGAGAAATCGTGTCATCACAGCAAATCAGATCAGCGCTCGTCTTCAAACAGACACTGGTGTGACAGTGAGTGGCCAGACGATTCGGAATCGACTGCATAGCGGTCACCTTCGCGCCCGACGTCCTCGCGTGATCCCTTGTTTGAGAGATCATCACATTCAGGCAAGATGTCTTTGGTGTAGGGAATGAATGAATGAATGGGGTTTAACGTCCTACTGTTATGCACTTAACCTGAGCTAATTGAAGACGGGCGTTGGTGTAGGGATCGTCAACACTGGGATAATCGACGCTGGAGCAATGTGATGTTTTCAGATGAGTCAAGGTTCGCTGTTGATTTTTTGGACAGACGTAGGAGGGTGTGGCGTCGTCGAAACGAGCGCTTCAAGACGTTAACGTCATCAGACATGATCGATTTGTGGGTATGGTTCTGTTATGGTGTGGGGAGGCATCACTGTGGCTTTACATGTTGTTGCAGGGCGTGTTACAGGCCAGTACTACCGGGACAACATCTTGGCAGTCCATGTTGTGCCGTTCGCACGACGTCATGGCCGCCGTTTCATCTTCCAGGATGACAACGCAAGATGTCACAGGGCCAGGATCGTTACAGGTTACCTCCAACAACAGAACATAACCACATTACCTTGGCCAGCACTGAGTCCCGACCTCTCCCCCATCGAGCATATCTGAGACATGCTTGGACAGAGGTTACGTCAACGTCAACAACGTCCTGTCAATGTCCAAGAACTTGCTGCTGCGTTGCAACAGGAATGGGACAATCTGGACCAAAATGAACTTAGACGTCTCATTTGGAGTAAGCCACGTCGGATCAATGCTTGTTTGGCAAACAGAGGAGGATTTACCCGTTACTGACTTTGTTGTGATGCTGTGGTAACTTTTCTGTTTGACCCCGGGTATCATTTTACCCTTATAATGGTCAGTCTGTGCCTTACTTAGTGTAACGATCATTTGGAATAAATCGATGAATGTGAAATTCATTTCATTTTGTCATTTGTTTCTTTGTCAGTTTCATTAGGTGACTTCAATAACACTTAAAAATCAAATATCCCCTACTTTTTTTGAATAGTATATTATACTGTATTTTGTATTATTAAAAAGTGTATTCTGTATTTAACACCGTGACATTGTTATTGTTGAGCAATGGAAATTGCAAACTATAAAACTAAAATACGTATTTTGAACTACTGAAATTTGCAGTTCGCAGCGTCAACAATGAAATAATATTGGCAACGTTACCCTTCAATAGTTGATCACGTACCTTTTTCTCGGTACACGAAAAGACCCACTTGTCATCAGTTTGATTTACTATTAAATGCATGACGTTGAACCGTGGATTGCTTTGAATTTATAATCCACGGTTGTCGTATTTCGTTACGCTTCGAATATACAGTTTCAATATATTCAATGGCTGGAAAAAATATCCCTTTAGATGACTATGATTTATATGGTAAATTTCAGCTATCGAAGGGAGGCAACTACAGACATGTCAGACTTCAATTTTATCAAATATAATTACAAATATCAGTACTAAGTCAAAAGTGCTTTCCTAACACCTTTGTGACCAAGTTCACATACATAATGATCGTGCCCATGAAGCAATAATTTTATCAGATTAAATAGTTCTAGATAAAGTGTGCGCATTTCTATGAATTAATGTCTACAAAAACATGACCAAACTCATAAGAAACCGGCACATTTTATTTTATTTTGGATGTGGGGGTCGGGGAGCAATTTTGTAGATGCAGATTTCGGAAAATTGTACTGTTGCGCGAAATATACAGCTAATTGTTATATTTAGAAAGAAAATTTCATGCTTAGACAATACCCATCCTAAACTTTTCGCTAATTCTCTGTTGACAATGTTATAGCATCGGACAATAATTGACTCGAAATAATGTAATACATTGCATCATTTATTCTTAAATTTCAGATACAGTCAATACGGGACTATGGTCAGATACAGAACAGATACCAAAATATATCGGAACCTAGAAAACGCGTTGCCGAACAACAACCAACAAACCTACTAGATAACAATAACGATTCAATATACAGGGGAAGTCACTCCACAATGATTCGCACAAAGCTCCGCAGTGATCATATCCCAACTTCCACATTTGGTAACACTAGAACAAGAAATATCATTAACAGACTGCCAAGACGAAGACAAAATCGACCAATTCTATTGAGAAATACTTTAGGAAGTAGGAGTTCAGATTCAAACAACAATTTTGGAAACAGAAATGGCCTAGAACGTCATACACATCCGGGCAACGCATCAGAAACAAATCAACCGATTCAATCACGTACACTAAACATACCCCAGCACCAGCAGCTACGCGAAAGAAGTCGACATACCTCAGCTAATATATTGCCGTCTGTTAACCAACGTTCACCATCTCTTCGAAATCAGAATCAGAATTTATTTCAGCAAAATGTACAACGTCAAAACCCACTCCATAATTCAGGTGTTAGACAAAACCAACTACGAAGAACACAGAACTTTCGGCAGCGACCTATGGGGAGAAGACGAAACAATAATGTACATATTCAAAGAAGTCTCCTTCCAGTATCTAATTTTAACAGGCGCCAGAACAGAATTCCACAAAGAAGACTTCTACCGAACCCCCCAAATCGTGGAACAACTAACAATGCTAATTCCAACATTTCGTTTAAGAGTGGACAACATATAGAAATAGACAAACCCAAAATTAATAATATTAGCCACGGCCATTCGTCAACTTTCGTGAACACTGATATATTCGGTGTAGATGGGTCACCAAGGAGAAACAATAGAGATAAGGACTTGCCACGGAGCAGAGCTTCAGCGTTGTATATAAAGAAAAGTATTATAGGAAAGAATTCGGATGGTTACAAGGAAGATCACAAGTCTAAAAAAACTCCAAAAACCAATATAATGATTCATCAACCAGACCTTACCGATATACAGTTTGACGAAAAACTAATAAATGTTAAGAGCAGAACTGAACCTTTTGTACCGGATCGTATTTACCGATTCGACACTCCAGCTATCCTTTACACAGGGAGCTTAAAAGGGTCGCAACCAGGCCTTACCAATATACAGTCTGGCGGAATACTGACAAATGATAGGAGTAAAACTGCAAGAGCTAAGTCCTTTGTGCCCGACCGTACCAACCGTTTCGACACTCCAGCTGTCCTTCGTCCAGTGAGTTTAAAACAGTCGCAACAACATGTCGGTAAAAAGGGTCGCTTGGAAGTGAGTAATTTTAAATCACCGGAAAGGTACAACAAGTTTCAAAAGGATGTGCCGGGCATTCCTAAAATTGATATTATCCGCAATCCGACTATGGCCGAACTAACGAAATTCGAAATGCATGGAGGTCACACGGTTGTCAGTACCAATGGATATCGCAAGGAAATGCCCGTTCACAATTCTTCAGATTCTCGATCGCTTATTGATTGGATATGGCCAGGGGATGGAAAACAAAATATGAAATTCGCTAAAAACCAACGCAACACAACAACTTCCCCGAAAGACCATTGGGGATTCTTCTGGCCAGACTTCACACCTGTACACATATATGAACAAAGACAGAAGATAGGAAATGCAAACCCTGCTTCCACACGATTTGTACAGCAAGGTAAAAGGAAGAGGCTTAAAGTAAAAAGAAGGCGAAAAAAGAAGAACATGGATGTTAAAGCAAAGAACGATCATGTAAGCCTACTTGGCGATTCCTTAGTTAAATATCAGCCTGATGTATCAACACAATTACCCTTTAATCATAATACTTTGTCAGCTGTAAAAACTTTAAACCACAATCCTACAATATCTCATAAAACAGAGAGTAAATTTCAATTGATTGGTACGGCGCCGCCAATGGCGGATGCGATACATAGTACCACCAACAACAACACATTTAAACATCCGAATATTAGTAACTTGGACAATATTAAAAACGGCATACCAAAGGATATGTTATCGTCAATGAATCTCGCCCTACCCCACGAAAACGTATCACAAATATCCAATTTAGGTGATAATTCGTCAACAGTAACAAACAAGACGCAACCGCCTACCATTCGCAAAACAGATATCACTGCCCCTTCACTTAGACGCACTAAGGACACAAAATCTGTATTAACTACGGAGAAAAAATTCTTTAGCGATAACATGGTTGGAGATACAATTTCAAGTGGTCATTTATTGCCACTAATAATTAATACAAATTCTACGTTTGACGGTAATGAATATCACAAAATCAAAAAAATGGCAAACGTAAATCGTGTGACGGTACCAATTACCACAACATCACAGAGTCTTGAACCCCACCAATTGGGTAAAAGGCTGCACGATATGGAAAATATGAAAACTATAGAGATGCCATTGAAACCTCACGCCTATTTGGATATCGACCCAATTCCACAAGATCAACAGTCGGAATTCAATCATTTACCTGGAATTAAACAAGGTAATTCTTTACACCTGAACAATGACAAAGGTACACCAGTTTATGCTACAACATCACCGGTTCCGGGTGTAACGATTGATTCCCAGAAAAGAGAAATATCTGATGAAATGACAACTACCAAACCAACTCTACCTGAATTAGACACGCAACTGAAAATGGTACCTACTCTGCCCACTGATAAAACAGAACATGCACCGGTGTCAGTTCCTGACTATGTATTTATTTCTTCTTTGTCATCTATGGATCACACTGCTTCTTCTGGACTCTTTAATCAGCCAAAACCCACTTTAATACCATCCATGTTATCCGCGAAGGGTAATCGACAGGTTGGACATCTAATGCATCTACAAACACAAGGCGTTTCAAACATTTCCACAACAAATGCTATGATTGAAACTATGATAAACAAGTATACAGTTGTAACAAAGATTGACGATTCAACTAGGTTAAATATCGTACGAACTAACACAAATACTGTTCAAAAAGAACAAGGAACTACAAAGTTTAGATATCAACATTTAGATTCGCCGGTATCTGAAAATCCCATACCACCTTATGTTCTAGATGCTAGCATACTTCATGGTACAACGGAGACTGCTGATAAAAACAGAATACGCGATGTAGACTCCAACATGAATCCCAATGACTCTCCAGGAGAAATCCACACCTCCATAGATTCAAATACAAACAAAGTAGTTACATCTCCGAATTCATTAGACCAGTTTACTCATCCTAACAATAATGGATATAACAGTCGCTTAAATATTATATTTCCTGTCAAAAATATTATTCCAACGACATCTTCAATTTCGTCAAATACTCCTGGAACAAAAACTATTACTGAAACTGAGATAACCCAGTATAAAGATGCAACCAAGATCCAAGATTCACATAGGTTAAATATCGCAAAGACTGGCACAAATAATATTCAGATAAACCAAGGAACTACAGATTTTAGATTAGAACATAATTCGCTGCCATCTCGAAAACCAATACCCCTAGATGTCAACACATTTCATGGTTCAACAGAGAATGCTAATAAAAACAGAATAAGAGACCATATGAAATTGCAACTGAATGATAACTCTCATGGAAAAATCAACACAATAAAAATAACATCTCCAAGTTCATTTGAGAAGTTTACTAATTCTACCGTTAATGGATATGCCAGTCGCACGAATATTCTATTTCCTATCAAAAATATTCCAACAATACCTAATGTCGAAGTTTTAGCTCCGAAAAGTACTACTATCGTACCGACTAGAGCTCACAGTCTGTCTACAGTTAACGCAACAGATATATATGCGGCAGTTGTTGATAAAATGAATATTTCAAAAGAACGGCTAGTCCAAAATGAGTCATTCAAGTATACCAAACCCATCCACACAGAAATGTCCCTGGTTAATAACGAAGACCGAAAACGACCACTTGCACGACACCCGTTTTTAAAGCATGATATTCAAAGGCACCATTCGTCACTTCATGACAGCAGCATACCATTTACCAGAAAGGCGACAACCGACCATTCCTTAGGTGAACAAGAACCCATAACTGAGGATTTGACCACTCCATCAAACCGTATATCCGGCAAAATTTCACCTATTTTACCTTTGCTGCTTGACGTAGATAAATTCAGCAGTTCACGTTGGTTGCAAAATAAATTTAGACTACTTAAAAACCAAACATTTTCACAAACGGTTGATATGTTGCCACAAATTCGAGAATTTCAGTGGGCCCATTCAACAATGCCTTCTTCATTGGGAGAAATTCAAGAGACGGATAGTAACACCAAAATGGAATCACCAACTTACTTTTCTAGGAATTCGGGAGAAAAAGTGAAAAATAAAACGCTTACGATAAGTGAACCATCCAAGCAAGCTTCATTTTCAAACCGGGTTCGTGGGGGGATCCCAGTGGGTGTTAGTACAGAAAGCGGAAAACCAACAGCCAGAAACAAAACCAGGGAACAATATCTTTTAACACTTGATAACAGTAATATACCGGACACACATAAAATAATAACTGACGTCCGTACTATTCATTTTACTAATGGTGCAGGCAATAATAGTCTAACAAGTGCCTCAACTACACCTACCAATGACAGAGTATCGCAAGTCAGCTATTTCACTTCTCAACCAATCTTTACTAAACCTTCTACTACCATATCGATATTTGACATTATAACAAAAATGCGTAATGTTGAAAATTCCACTAATTCTCTTGCGGCTCCGAAAAAGTCAGGAATTCGTCCCGAAGAGAGCAGAAACAAAACCAACGGAAGTCATGTAATTCGTTATCTAATTTTGAAACACGAATTTACAAATAGGATAGGTACGTCACAGCAGAAAACGACCACTGTACAGCCGAATACGGTGTACGTAAATTCACATAGCCAAAACACCAATTTCTTACAAAAACAAAATTCATTCCAAACCGAATTAACCACCCGTACAGCTGCAAATGTTCTGGGGACTACACCTGCATTTCGATCTGACGATATTTTCAATAGGTTTGCAGAAGAGACGTTACAAAGACAAAATTCCACTTCATATAACATCAGCGTTCCATTTTCTTGGATGGTAGGAATTAAAAATAACGTTCATGAAGATCAAATTGAGGCACCCTTTGGTGTTTCTAAAACCCCACAAAAAATTGAATTCAAAGGGCACACTTTTAGTGATGCCATACAGGCGTTTACAGTGATACCGACGACTGAGACAACTTCTATAGAACAGTCGAATACCATTAATTCAATTTCACCAATTGAACCAAGCAACCTGATTGCGGAAGAGACGTTACCAAAACAAAATTCAACTTCTAATTACTTCAGCGTTCAGGGTAACGTTCCCGAGCAACAAATAGAAAAACCGGCAAATGTTTTAAAATATTCACCCAGCACATTTGAAGTTAAAGTACATCCTTCCACTGAACAACCCGGGAATCTAGAGGCATCAGCATTAAGTCCAGCCAATGAGAACCAAACACAAGTAACGCCATTCTTCTTAACATTTCAAACCAAATTAACCACCAGTACAGCTGAAAATGTTCTGGGGACTACACCTGCATTGCGATTTGATTATATCTCCACCGAGTCACCAAGTCAAAAAAGAATTAGGTTTGCAGAAGAGACGTTACAACGACAAAATTCCACTCCATATAACACTAGCGTTCAAAGTAACGTTCACAAAACACAAATAGAAAAAGCCGTAGACGTTTCCAAATACCAACTAAACATATATGAAGTCAAAGTACACGCTTCCAGTGAACAACCCGGGACTCTAGGGGATTCATCATTTAGTCCAGTCGGTGAGAACCAAACACAAGTAACTCCATTCCAAATAAAACCAACAAAAAGTAGAGCTGAAAATACTCAGGAAACTACACTTGCATTTCCATTTGATGATATTTCCACCGTATCACTTTCAACAACCAAGGACAAAATTAAGCAATTACCGGATGTAGCTTCGTTTTCTACTGAACGTACACTTTTAACCGAAGAGCTTGATTTTCAAACTTCTGAATCTACAGATAATCGTTATATAAGCCCGATGGTGGATAATAGCTCTCAGCGTGACAATCCTTCCGCCAAGCCAAAAATATCCATAAAAATAAGTGATGTTAGTACTGTCGAGGCACCAACCCGTAAGCACATGACTACAGAGAAGCGGGGCAAACTTAAGAAACTAAATATGGACAATCGGGGGCCAATAACCAGACACCCGTTCATTTTTGAAACAAAGACATTACAAAGTTCCTTGGAAGAATCGACCGGAAAGTATGTGACAAAGCTTAAAGAACTTCTATCAGTAACAAAGAAACCGGATATGGACCGCGGTTCAACAATCAGAAATCCGTTTATCTTTAAAACATCTACATTTAGAAACCCCTTCCTTTTGCCTCTCGTTCGCAATCCATTCCTAGCACGGGTACAAAATATCCGCCCAGAGTTCGTACGAAAACCGCTCACGAAGGAACCCGTCAAAATTAACGGAACGACACCTAAGCCGTTACCCTCACGCAACCCATTCCTCTCCCCGCTTCGATCCAACCCTTTCATCCCCCCTAAACAGGTGACAAATCCCCTTTTCGCCTTTGGATCTGTTTCGCAAAATAATTTCAATGCAAAAAACCTAAATTCCTTATCGAGCTGGAGCGAAAGCAGAGAAACGAATGTTTTGAACACTAACACAAAGGACACACCGACTACAGAAAATCCCTTCTATCAACCCTTTAGCCAGACACGTTTGGATGGGAAGTCTTCTACGGTGGCAATAGTACAAAATTCTTATGGTCAACCATATTTGGGAGACTTTGTTTCTTCTTCCACCACAATGAACATTCCGAATACAAGCGATATGCCCAGTACGGAAACATCTTACAGTCTACCACCACTTCACGCAATTATTACACCAGCAACTGTACCTTCGGAATCAACTCCAACCGTAGAGGATTCCACTACAGCCGTAGAGGAATCCACTAAAGGGATAGTTTTAACTGAAAGTCCATCGGAAGGAATGGCTACACCTGATTTAAAAATGAACAGAAGCCCTGAACAGATATTACTAGATGTTTTAAAAAAGGTAGTGGCGGGGAGTGGAAAAACAGGGTATGATAAAGCGGTTGAAACAGCATTTCTTCAACAAACACAAAAGAATATTTTAAAATATTTATTAGCACGAGTTGGAGAAACATCACCACCCAAACTACCCCCACCCACGACTTACTCCCCAATACCTACAACTGATGCTGATGGTGCATTGTATGAATATTATCGTGAACCCCCTGAATATGGGGAACAGCCATTTAAAAATTATTATTACTATTACTAGTTATATTATTAAGATATTTTAATTTAAGTCAAATTTAATTGTTCAGCTAGGTTGATTCTGATTTGTTATTTCTGTAATTGATGTGGAAACTCTAAACTGTTAAAGTGTTCGAAAATCGGTATGTTTTTAAAATTATTAGATAATTTACAGCTCCGACTGTTGAAAACAAAATTGTCCTTATTTAAGGATGTATAGCGCAGATTACCACAGTTTCATTATTCAGACACTGGTCATTTTAAATATTATGGAATTATTTTAGTCTCTAGATTCTGTTAGGTTCGTTCAAATTGTTATTAAAAAAATGGATCAACAGATGCCAATATTGTGCAATTGTCTTTGTAATTAAATATATGTGCTTTGTACGATTAACGTGATAGATACACAGATACAAAGTTTATTTTCTTAATTTTTTAATTGTTGCTTATAAATAAAGCGTTTCTGAACTTCATCAACAGAAGGAGTGTGTGTGTGTGCTTATTTTAAACATGTTTTATGTGATTAATTGTTATTTATTTATATTTTTGTAAATACATATATATATATATACTAGTACTATATTTTTGTAATAAATTCAATTTTGTGAAATGTATTATTTCGTACTGTTAACTTAACTCCAGTCAATGGTGTATATTGCTGTCACTGCCCCCTCCCTCTCCCATGCCCGTAAAGAGGTGGAAACTCAGGAATGGGGGGTCGCAAAGCGTCGAAAATCGGTACGGTTTGTCCTCTCAGGACCCCAATGCTCCATACCATATTGAAAAAAAAAATTCATTAAAAATGAAGGCCTTGTCGTATAAAATCGATGCCCTTTGGTATATTTTCGGATCCTAGATTAACAGTAGACACCTAACAACTTTAATGACATGAGAGAGAGTATTATTAGTTGTGTTTGCTTATTGATTTGGGTCATTTAAAATGGGCTTATTAAACATGTCTGACTTTCCAGTGGGTTATTGGTTTAAAAATGAATAGCCTGCAAATCAATATTAATTGAAAGGACATATCTTCAATCACAACAGTCTCTATCACAATTATCCTTATTACCTTGATACGGACAAGTATCAGCGGAGAGTTTGAACGATGTCCTATTCACGGAGAATTAGTGTTCCGGTACTGGATCTGACTATGATTCTGTAGGAAAGTTTGAGAAGTGGGAATGTTTTTGAAGAAATGTTTAGTAGGTGGCTTAATCAGTATCTTAGACACTCACCACGTGGACATGTTATTCCCCTAGATGGCCGCCGACGTTATTTCAATTTTATCCTACCTGCTATGGTTTTATGCCAATGTCTATGAAATAAAGATCCGACTGAAGCTGCCTATGCGAACTAAAGTGAAAAATGTATTTATCATTAAACTTTTATTAATTTTTCAAGAAAACTCATACCCATTTTTAGTGACAATACGCGTAACAATCTCTTAAATATAAGAAAAAATAACACTTCAAAAATTAATTACAATTGGTATAACAATAAGAAATTTGTTGGTAACACTCAAACAGGATTTTTACAAGTTCTATCAAAAGTCTTTGACAATCACACATTTACAAAATGAACAGCGGGATAACTCATTGGCTCTGCAAATACAGAACGCCTTCGCATATATTAGCCTGCACAGACATAGGCTCCCAATAATTTGGCGGCAAGTAGGGCCTACTCTTTTCTCCGGATTATTTAATGCAAATAATTATTATTATGCCGTTAGATACAAAGACATCTGATTTTAACATCGAAGTGAGACTTCTAGAAGGTAGACTTTCAAAAAATAACCCTATTATGCTCTATACTAGTCTCCTGGTTGAGGTAATGAAATGAAATGAAATGGGGTTTAACGTCCTACTGTTGAGGGGTGGGGGGTGAGATACACCAAGTTGTTAGTTGTGGGCAAACGCGTACAGGCTCGATGAATATATTTCTATGGTGTGGGGGCACAGCCTGAACTGACCCCCCCCCCCCCCCCAAAAAAAAAGATTTCGGGATACAGATACTAATTTTAGCCTCTAGAGTGTTCACAAGATTTTTCAAAGTGATTAAGGGCCATAACTCTGGCAGTAATTATCGGATATCGTTGAAAATCAATATGATTTTTAGTCTCAAGAACTTAAACACTGTATAAATTTAATGACCTCTAGAGCATCCACAAGATTTTTTGAAGTGATCAAGGGCCATAACTCTGGCGGTATTGGAAATTGCTGAAAAGCAATAGGCTTCTTCGTCTCATGCCCTTAATTTAAAGTATATCGGATATTAACTTTAGCTTCTAGAGCATCCACAAGATATTTCAAAGTGATCAAGCCCATAACTCTTGCAGTATTAATCAGAAATTGCTGAATATCAATAGGCTTCTTCGTCTCGTGATCTTAAATACTGTGTATAAATTTAAAATCAATCGGATATTAAATTTAGCCTCTAGAGCGTTCATAAGATTTTTCAAAGTTATCAAGGGACATAACTCTGGTAGTAATTATTGGATGTCGCTGAAAATCAATTGGCTTTTTCGTCTCATGACCTTAAACACTGAGTATAAATTTAATGTCAATCCGATAATAACTTTAGCATCTAGCGCGTTCACAAGAAATTGTGGACCGACGGGGGCGACGACAATATACGACCACATTTCCATGTTGGCATATAAAAATAAACTAGATATTTGGGTAACGTCCTCGTTGAATAATTATCGCAATTATAATATATAATATAAAGAAGTCGATGAGTGAATGTGTATACATTTTTACATTTGGAGCATGACGTGAATTTTATCTTTTTACAAAGTGGGTAAGACGCTGGCTCGCTAGCCTACATTTGCCGAGAGAGTTCATTCAGATTTTCCGGCGTTGTTCCCCCTTGTCAGTATTGCAGAACGGAGGGTCGGACAAGGGCAGCTGTCTAGTCGTTCAAATGGGACGAAAACCCGAGGCCCCATGTACACATTGGCGTGCACGTAAAAAAAAAAATAAGCGTAGGCCGAAGTGCCGCTGTCCGGGAAAAATTTCCTCATAACGCACTGTATCGCGTATTCCCGTATTAATTGAGCACAACAGTTAGACGTAAAACTCCATTTCATTCCATTTCACGTTTCGCCGGTGCTCTTTTATCATTATCAAGATACATCTAGAAATACCAAATACTTGTAAATCTATAATAAAACGTTTTGTGATGCATAGCATAGGCCCACGAGCTCAATGAATTTTTGAAATTTAATCTGAAAAAAATCGACGGGGTAGTGTTTCTCAAACTCTTTCCTCCGTGTGCCTTTATCTATCAAGTAATCCACTGCTATCAGTTATATTTAACACGCGGTGAGAGATTTTTAATTTTAACCTATAACTTTGGTTTGCTAAACTGGTAATCACTCTAATGCTTTTATTTACACTTTTTTACGTTTTAGACTACACCGTTATACAATAATAAAGTGTAAAGTGTTCGGCGAACCTAAATGATTTCGCGAGAGGATTATTTCATATCGTGTCTTTGATATGTAAATCTATTTAATCTGTATTAAAACATGTAAAAATAATCAGAGCAAGACCCCTTTGTCAATTAATGTATAATGGCTAATGCGCTGCTGGCTTGTAACAGTGTATTGGAGACGATATAAGAGTCGTTGATACCATTGCGGAAATATAGTTATACGCGAGTCGATCGTTCGAGTGAAGGAATACAATATTCTATTTTCATACCGTGGTAAGTAGCCTAAACTTGTATTATATATTCAGTTTTAATGAAATTGATTTACAAGCCAGTTATGACAGATTTCTATAAATAGGTTTAAATGTACTGTCAACTCCTTTATAATATGATGACTGTGGGCCTTGAACCTAGCTTAACAATAACCTTATACGAGTAAGACACCCATACCAGAGTTGTTTTATATTCGCTTTATTTACATCATATCAATGAGATGGTTTAACTTAGATCAGTAGAAAACCGTTTGAATTCAGACAGGGTAGAATTAGAGCACAGAGATGTATAAATCATTTAGTATAGTTTTGTTTGAACACATACATGTCATGAAGTAATTATTGAGTAATAATAAATTAGCATAAAATATATAGTTGACATATCTGGTTAGAAGTGACAAGAGTATAGTTTACGAATTCTACGTTGATGGAATGCTGGACAGGTGTGTCTTTTCGTGAATTAACAGGCACATTGATCTTTTTATTTTTCTATTTCTGTTTTATTTTCAATAGAACGACGATTCCATTATTTTGTGTAAGACTCTTCGGGTGAATAATATATTACACGGTATTAAAGGGACAATAACACTCTTGCTGGCCTGACAGGTCAAGAAAAAAAATAGCCTTATTCTAACTACTAGATAATTAAGTGCCCCACCTGTTGTGTAAAGTATCCATTACATTATATTTTACTTGCCCAGAGGGTTCGAAAATATGTTTAAATCCAAGTTGCATTTTAAAGTATTTACGTAAAGCTTTTTAAACCATGGAGTTGAATATTTCGAATTTTTATATTTTCGGTGTGTTAAAGATGAAATTTGTATCATCAATTAATTGGAATATAGTAAAATAGTACAATTTGTTGACCAGAATAATGATTGGGGCATATTATTCAGTTACAACAAGAGTGATATTGGGGCTTTAAAGAATTGATAGGTATATGAGTACGACATTAAAGTATTGAAGACTAGTATAATAATAATAATATATTATCTACTAAAAAAGAATTCGTGTTTGCACTCTACACCCTTCATGGTTATGAATGTATCGTCCACACCCAGCTAGTGTTATATTGTGTGTGATATTATGTTTCTCATGGTTCAATATAACATGGTTGATGCTGACGTGCAATAGAATATCTTTTTACCTTTCATTTTGCTGTCATGGAAACGCTGTAATTTCTCAAAAATACCTATTTTGTTCAACTAGAAACCCTAAGTTTCTCTATGGGATAAAAATCACTTGACCTCGCGATTAAACTATTATCAAATCAGACTAATCTCGTAAATTCGTTTTGTCTGCATGGTTTTAATTATGTAACGTATTAACCAAGCACTTTTGTGCCCCAATCGTACATATGGATATCATTCTAGTAGGTCGGCGTTTTAATCTCATCATGTATGGCTGTGCCGTTTTAATTTCGAAATATAATACGAATTCTTATTTTATTACTTTCCTTTTTCACTTTTTGACATAAAATATCGACTGTTCAACATAAAAAAATTGCTTTTATCTTAATAATGTAGATAGATTGCCATCACAACAAACAATAAACACGTAAAACGCAATGCAATCGATAATTTGTATTCCCAAGCAAATCAAAGAGGGTGTGTCATTTTATGAGAACTAGGGCTGTATTTGATTAATAACAAAAACAAAAACAAAGAATCTTTTACAAAATACTAGCGGTTAGTCCGGAGTTTCACGCGTATCCACGAACCACAAGTAGGCCTGTCAAAACTCCGAAAACGGGAATTATAGTCAATCGCCACCAATCCTACCCCTATAGGCTTACACCAAATATCAGCCTCGGGACAGCCCTAGTGTAGCAGATAGACAAACGACAGTCACAAATAGATAAGCGCATTTGAAGTCATTACTTATGGTTAAGAAACAAACATAATACATTGTAGAAGTATATTTTTGTTATAGAGAAACCCTGCTTTATCCGTTCCGCTCTAATAATTTTCAATTACTAGGTTGTATGGCTTTTATTTTTGTCAGGAATCGGAACAACGTTTAAGTGTATTAAAGGAGCTAAATCGCTAACATTTGGGATCCAGAAATTGACAAAAGTGGGTCGAAACTCATATAATACTGTAATATGAATGTTTTAAACTGCTTTACATTAAATGCTTTCCGTTTTACTCCAATTTCAAATCAGTTATGTTCATCGAAACAAGCCATTCAGTCTCAACCCAGTGCATTTTTTTTAGCGCCTGGTTATTCCAGTCCACATATGCAGTGTGATACAATGCAATGTGTCTAGCCTCGTCCCTCGAGTCTCTCAATAAAACAAGGACCGGAGCGCAATATGGTACACGATTCGTGTACCAATGTTAGAAAAATTATTTTATCTTAAATATCGGATATAAGAAGCTCATCTTTTCCTGGTAAGTTTACATCATCAATGTTGATTTAAATTGACCAATAATTCGTGTTTTCGATGTCGAAGATTTTGGAGGATTTTGAGTTACGGACTTAGGTCCTTTAAGGGAAATTCCTATAAAATATCAGTTATATTTATCTCGTAGTTAAATCTTTAATGAGGCCATATCGATTTTTATCTTATGTTTTGAGGGATAGGTTTACGACCACAGAAGGGTTTAATACAGCATAGAAATAAAAAAGATAAAGCAGGATGAAAGCTACCGAGCATGTCCCCTAGCGTTTGTCACTTCAGCTGATTAAATAACCTATGGGGAAATAACTATAACTGTCTTCGTCTTAGTCCCTTTTTAATGTCTTCGCCACATCCAGACTTTCTGGGGTAGTTTAAATGTGCATATTCAAATATACTTTTATTGACACTTCCATTGATATAATATTCATTGATGTGTACATCTTGTTAACTAGCTATTTGTGATATTTTCCTAAAACAGATTCGTATTACCTGCGGCAATTTTCGAACAAGCGTAGCATTGTCTGGATAACCCATGTCTAGAAGCGGTTTATCCAGTCATTTTACTGTTCAATATTTTAAATCGAAACATTTCAGTGTGAAATCATTATCATTTTACGCTGTAAACAAGATATTTAATTGTGTAGTAAATTATGTTGTGAAGCAGCTGTGTGTATATTTTAGGTACATATATGTATAGGTAGATATACATCAGATATTACACTGTGTATCATCGTGTCACAACTTTTTGACGTTTATATAAAAACCGAGATGGTGAGTTATTTGTATTTAAACATTTCTGCATATCATATAGGTTAAAATTTTCTTTGTGCAATTGTTAGTGAGTTGTCGCAAATTTACGACACACACAAGAGATTTTATTGATTCTGTGCTACATGCGAATATGATACTGTAATATTTCAGAACTAGATAAAATAGATTTATAATACTGAAATTAATATATAATTAGATGTAGTTAGTATTCACATAACGGAGGTGCCATTGATGGGTTTGTATTTTCATTTCTATGTATATATATCACTTTGGTTTAAAAATGATGTGAATTTATACCGATAATTTAAAAAAATTAAAAATTCCTAAGATGACGATAAATTTAATAGACCAATGCATTTTGAAATCTGTTTTTTTTTTGTGACTGATGACTTAGTTTGACACCTATATTAGTAGACAGGTTTTTAATTAAGCGTAAATTGCTAGGATATTCTTTCAAACAACTTGCTTTTAATAATAATTTGTCTGTAGTTAACAGCTACGACAGATGGCGCTCTATTGAATATATTATAGATTATTGTATAAAATTTACACAATCTATATTGAGAAATTTAAAGAGATTCCTATGACAACATTTTCAAAAATAACAAGCAATCGTATATAACTTGATATCGTTACAATATTTAAAATACATTATGTAAGATTTAGATAAAGAGCTGACCATTCTTGCTATAGTAGCTCAAAAATAGATAATGTAACATTACAATATTGAAAATGTCATTCAAATAACTTCATACTGAGCCAAGGTATCACTTTTTGTAGTTTTGACAAGATGTATATTCGAGACTTAGCCTCGCTTTTCCAATTTTTGAATTAAATTTATAAATGGCGAACAGTTCTAATCTAGTTAAAATCTCGAGTATCCGATTATGGTCTTGTTTTGTTAATATATGTCTGATTAATAGTTTATTCAGATGTTGGATTTTTTAATTGATAACATCTTTGTTGAATTTGGAGGGGAAATATATCAGCAAGTGGTTGGCATCCCAATGGGCACCAACTGTGCACCTTTGCTTGCTGATCTGTTTCTCTATTCGTACGAAGCCGAGTACATACAGATGCTCGTAAAAACTAACAAACGATCAGTTAGACTTTTTAATTTCACTTATCGATATATTGATGATGTTTTAGCCCTTAATAATCCTAAATTTAGTGATTATGTAGACTTCATATATCCTGATAAGCTCGTAATTAAAAATACCACTGACAGTGACAATTACGCTTCCTACTTGGATCTGCGTCTCGAATATGACAATTGCCATAAACTGAGTGTTAAATTGTACGATAAACGGGATGACTTTGACTTTCCGATTGTTAACTTTCCATTCATTAGTAGTAACATTCCAATATCACCAGCTTATGGAGTGTTTGTGTCTCAGCTAATTCGTTACACGAGAGCTTGTTCCTTTTATTCTGATTTTTTAAGTAGATCGAGGCATTTGTCATCTAAGCTTCAACTACAAGGATACTTGCGCACTAAACTGATTAAGGCCTTTAAAAAGTTTTATGGCCGTCATATTGATTTGATTGGTAAATATAACGTGTCTCTCTCGGCTATTCTTCTAGATATTTTCAATTGACACGTATACTGTTACTATCACCCTGATAATGTCTACTACATCGTTAAGACAGTTCATCACGTGCTTTTTGCATACTATAGTTCATTGGCCAATCACGCTATTTGACTGACATTTCGCCTAATAGATTGGATGCAGCTATGGCGGGTGTGGCGGCAGGCAGGGTAAGCTTACTCTTCCGGACACCTGTTACCACTGCTTGTCGTGTATTTTTGTACACGAGGAGCAGTCTATTTGCTGATTACACTATTTTGCTTGAATACACTATTTTGTCTATAACGTTTTTAGGACTTCGAATTCTGAATTATGATTTGGATTGTTCGTACTCGGTTTTTATTTTATTATATAACATTTCAGGGAAAAAGAAAGGCCTGCAACAGTATAGACAGATTTAGCTTGTATTTTTAAACTTGAAGTGAGTCTGATTCAATGCGATAGTTTAAAATTTACAATATCCAGCCAGGTGCTATCAAAAGGTCCATTTTATTAGCAAATTAGTCTATATTTAATCGTTGCTAATATATACTATTCAGCAACCTAAAAAGTCTAAATGAGAAAAGCCCGAGGCTAATTTAGTCTTCTCGGATTAAATATTACCATGTTGTGATTCTTATATTTCTGTTCAATTTAACTCGGTTGCTTGTTAAAGTAGTCTGCTAGAATGACTTGTCAACTGAGCGACTGCTTTAGAGTTTAACGTTAAAAAAGAGTTTTCACACTGTTTCCTCGGTCGGATTTCATTATTCCAAAAACTAAATGAGCTTAAAAAAAATGTTAATCAAATTGTATTTGAGTAAGAGAACGAATGTTTCATGCACCGGATCTTGAAGTATAGTCTATATCTAGTCTACCACAATCGTTAAAATTATATCGATTATTGTATGGTTGCTATAAATAAACCATCACAAACTGTCTTCTCAGATACCGGTTAATATGGCTTGAAATATTTTTATTGTGTCTAGTTTTGTATATCTTTATTGTTTATCAAAGGTGCCAAGGGTTCATTGTATCAAATTCGATGGTTTGGCATATTAATACTCAGTCGCATGTCTCATTGTTATGGAATTATCTGTGAACTATTATAGAAAAGGGTAAATCTATCAGTGTTTATTACTGTCGCCTTTCAATCATATCATATCTATTTAATACGTTTACTTTCAGCGTCGACTCACATTGGGGCTTTTTTCTAACTGGAGCGTTAAAAAACAGCCTGTAACAGTCTTTGTAATTGTAATTGTAATTCCATTAATTTGTTAATGTCTGTTTTGAGCTTTTGGAACCGTAAGTTTTTGTATTATTAAATATTATGGTATAAATTTTGTAATTATTATCGATTGATCGATTTATGACTTATTTATCTTCCTTGTCTATAATTATCTCCCTTGTCTATGTTTCGAGGAATACCATACGTCATCCCAGGTGCCCGTCTGTCCGCTCGTAGGCGCGTCTGTTTTTTTCCTTGATTCAGGAATGTTTGTTCTTTTTTGATAAACTAGTGTGTTTTTATTTTAGATTAAGGGCTGGCCGTTCTTGCTATAGTCACAGGAATCTGCCCTTCTATCCGTATATATATGAATACACCATATTGTCTGGTACATATCGGAACATAAATTCCTTGATTATATCCCCTGATTGTGCGAAAAATCGCCCTTTAGCTTGTTTTCTGTCCATCCCTTTGGGTGTGTCTTGCATTGCAACCCCATGTTAACGTGTAGAATAAAACTGTACTACAGAAAATGAAATAAACCGGCCTGATAATCCAAACCATTAGTTTCCTTCCAACTAAAATCTTAAAAGTTTATTTCATCCTGTTTACAAGTTTTATTTGGCTCACACTACGTGAAGATCTAACAAGTTCTATAACAGTTCCCTCTCCTTGAACTTGAATGCTAATTATGGGTACCATGATTGACTAAAATCAGTTACATGTATCTGTTTGCTATCTGGAAAATATTTTTGTTGCCATTGGGTAAAAATCATTGTCATCTTAAAACGGTCGCCCTTTGCGGTAACGGACGTTGAAGCCCGCAAACACGAATGTTATAGAACTCATCCAAACCAAACAAATTAAAAAGGTCTAATTTTAATTGAACTGTTATGTCAACTGTTTTGTCATGCGGCAGAATTCAATTTTTACAAGATCACCAATTAGTTTACTTTAGTTTTCATTGATACAATTTTGTTTTTATGTAGTTTTTTTTATGTATATCGTTTCATTAAATAAATACTTTTTATCTGTATTTTCAGGTATTAAAGAATGATTACAGATGATTCTAAATGTCAGACCACCAGTATTACCATGGAACTTCATGGAATGCGGCATTTTTTCATTGTAATAGTATTCACCGTGTGTTTGTTTATAACCATCACATCTATTGGGGTATTTAAGACATATTCGAAGAAATTGATTGGACCAAGTATAAACAATGAAAAAGACAGAGAGTTGCGTCGACGTGGAATAGATCCGTTTATGTTGCACAATAACATTTTACACACACAGTCATTGAGAAGTCGTAAGTTAAAAACGTCTGAATTACAAACGCCACATATACCATACCAAAAACAAATAAAGAATGGTGCCAAATCTAATAAAGATGGACATAAACCGAAACGAAAGGAAGAAAGAGATACAAAAAATAAGAAATTGCACACAAAAAAGAGAAATTCGGTGCCCGTGAATATTTTGGAATCCGCTACTCAAAGAAACAAGACGGTTACGGTTGATAAAAACATTTCAAATACTTTAGATTCTAAAGGGAATCAGCTTCTAAGTATCATACAACCTAGCGAGACAAACGATCGCAACCTTCATAGTTCCTCAACAACCCAAAGTGTTTCACAGACAACAGATCTCAAAAGACTGAAATCGATGTCATCACTAGGAAGTAAAATATCGAAAAATAACCATACAAAATCATTAAAATTCACCCCTTTAACGAAAGCAAGTAAAAATAGTTCACGCGTTTCGCTCGATTTTAATAACCCAAGATTCAAGCCTTTAAAAAAGAATAACTATAATAATGGTTCATTGAGTAGTAAAGGTGAATTGAAATTTAGAAGTATGCACAATAGACTTAAGAATATATCGAGGAATTCATTTAGAAATAATACATTACAAAATATATCTAGACTTTATGGCCATGCATTTAACAAAACAGAAAAATCTAATGTCAGTGATGCGTCCATATATAGTAGGCGAAGATTTATTCCCCCGGGGATTGCCGATAGCCACAATAAAAAGAACTCAGCAAATCGTAATCAAGCTCAACCATCATATGTGCTAAAATATAAACCCTTATTTAACGAAAACAAAGATAGTTCTGATGTCAAGGATGAAGAATTTAAGAGAACAGAAAATTAGGGACTATGTGCAAGGGATGGGGTGGGGCTTAGATACTGGAAACAAGTAATTATCTTGAAAGTAGGAAATTGCTAGCTGAAATATTGTCAGCGTAATTCTGTTATTTCAACTCTTATCAACGATATTCGTCATAATACTGAGTTGTCCAGGAAACGATTTCTACTTTCATTGGTAATCATGGTGAATTTTTTATACCAAAATGTGCTTTGGAGTAATACAGAATGAACACGTGTCACAGAGTAAAGGAAAGGATGCTTCAGCGTGATAGAGATAATCTGCCCGAGACCGGTACTGGAAAAATGTTTTGGGAATGATATAGGAAACATGCTTCAGAGTGATACAGTTATATATGATTCAGAGTAATACAGTTATATATATATATGCAGTAGGTTGAAAGTGAAACTATACTTCAGGGTGGCAATGGGAGGAATGCTCAGGGGTGAAACAAGATATTTGAAATGAATATCATTGTTGTAACACCTTTTCGACACTCGGTGTGTATTTGATATCTACGAATATTTGTTTGTACCGTTCTGTTAAATATTAACCGCTTCTGTTTTGAATCGATCTGATTCCAATCATTAATACCATTATTATAGATGAACAATTACTAAATTTATTACTATGCAACGGTGCCAATGATGATACTCGCGTCTATATCAAGCAAATGATATAAATATGTGGATGTTTGACTGATATATACAAAATATATGTTCAATCATTAAATGCCTATCAAAACAAAGCGAACCAAATACAATTTGTGTTTACCATAATATTATGCTGATTGATCGTGTTTACAAGATAATGAAATACCCCGGATGTAATAGCAAGATTTTAATTTATTTACTGTGACTATTTTAATTATCAGAAGCGTCTGTGATATTATTAATATTAATATCGCTAATAATCGAATATAGTTGTTAACGATATTGAATACTCTTGTCACCTAAAAGCCATGGCACACCAGGTGATTCCATATGAGATTGGCTGATTATGGTCTGTTATATTGAATATTTCCTGTGGATAAGAATTGATATATATTTTTCATTTAATACATTAAACAGTGAAATGTTAGTGCCTGTCGTATAGAATAACTAATGTATTTAACGTATAATTTTTGTAAAAACTATTGTTATGTTTTGTTGGGGTAAATATTTTTTTAAAATAATTTTTGTAAAGACTATTGTTATATTTTGTTGGGATAAATATTTTTTTTAAATAAAATGATATATTTTTTTTCTAAATTCCTGTAGTGCATTTCAGACAGATTCTGCAATCTATCGAAGATGTGGCAATGAAAAGTTAAGTAACAAAGGCTCGAAAGAATCAGCATGTACCAAGAATCAGATTGGTGCCACTTGCATGGTGCTGCAGCTGAGGTATATCACTGATCGTCAGTTGTATAAAAGTCTATTGCCCAATTTTATTAACGAGTAGACCGAAACAATTAGTAATATGACCTCATATTTAACTTATTGTAACAATACTTTCTGAACAATGTGCCAGTACTATATACCGGAAAACAACCGGAAAACACCGGAAACATATTTAGGGTATTTTCCGGTATTTAGGGTGTTTTCCGGTATTTAGTGTTTTTCCGGTGTTTTCCAGTATTCAGTATAAAATGGTGTTTACCGGTTGTTTTCCGGTATATAGTATGGCCTAGTGGTCTAGAGTGCCGCGCTTCGACCTCTAGCTGGTCGGTCACCTCTGGCTTGCGGCTGTGGTTTCGAGCCCTAGTGTGAGCGTATGTGACATGGGGATAGGGGCGCCTTCTTAACCTCGTGGGTTTCCTCCCACTGCTAAAGACCCCTATGCGCAAGCGAATTAATGAAATAAATATAGAAAACCATACGTTAGTCCCAAAATGACCCAGTTTGTGTCGAGTGGACGTTAAACCCCCTCATCTCTCTCTCTCTCTCTCTCTCTCTCTCTCTCTCTCTCTCTCTCCCTCTCTCTCTCTCTCTCTCTCTCTCTCTCTGCGACAATATTGTATCTTTAACTAATTATTTGTCTTACACGTACTAAATGAATTTGATTGATATATTTATATATAAAAACAGCGATATTTTGGTAAAATCCTCACCATTGTCAAAATATCCATCAAGTACTATCTTGATTATGACACGTGTGTGGTAGACCAATGAGTTAATGGTACCCCCCCCCCCCCGTTCTTTGGGGAATGAGTACGTTTATTCGTTATTTAGGAAAGAAATTAACACCAAGGTCAGTGTATGATGTACAGAAATTACGGGGTTATAAAAGAGGGGGTTGAACGAAATCCATCATAACTCACCCAGATATTTATAGCAGCTATTTAGGAAAGAAATTAACACCAAGGTCAGTGTATGATGTACAGAAATTACGGGGTTATAAAAGAGGGGGTTGAACGAAATCCATCATAACTCACCCAGATATTCATAGCAGCTATCATCTATACTTTATTGAGAACGAGGAACATCGAAGCTTTCCTTGGAAGCCTTCTAATAATAAAGTTGTAGAAGCGAACTCTAATCGGTAGTTTTATGTTCTATCACAAAGGAAACAGAACAAGGGAATCCAATATTGATACACAAGAAGCTAGATTCTTCACTTTGGAGAGACTTGCTTCCGAAAGCAGAGAGCATGCATTTGTTGTTGTTAAGCAAAAATGAGTAGTGAACATGGTTAATAATATTGTCAAAATAACATTTACTTCACCCGATTATCAAAAATCAAAACTCTGACATGCATAGAGCATTTTAAGCGAGCCTTCACTTTGCTCATTTAAACAACTTCAAATGTATACGATTCGTCAGGAGGGCGTTAACCCAAGTATTGTAATATTATACAGTTATTGCGTAAATCTGTAGTAGTATCTTCCACCATCTTGAATATACCATGTCTCGCTAGCTCTCGACCTTTAGACCAAACCCAAACCACCATAACTTGGACAGATAAAAAGTACCTCTAAGAATTATTAGATGGTTGTTCTGACTTCAATTTGCACTTCTTTTTTGTTTAACTGATATTAGTGAAAAAATGGCTCAATTTACATTGTGATAATATCTGAACGGCAACGGAGATAAACAGAAAACAATATCTATTTCTTTAATCAAATCAGTTGACTCAAGTTATACGGCAATTGTGTCTCCAAATCTTGACTATGGCTGATAGTCCATGTGCGATAGGGAAGGGAGGCTATTCTGTAGTTATTTCCCTTGTTCTTGGTGTATCAAGATACAGCAACCGAATGCCAGGTTTAAATGCAGGGCCAGACGCACTGACAGGTCTACGAGGAGCCTTGTTACCCCCTCTTCTGAAAAAGAGCTCTCTCTTATGAAAAAGAGCTCTCTCTTATGAAAAAGTGCCCTACATCAATACTCATGGAAATCCCGCATCAATGTCATCACATTCCCATTGCCCTAATGCCCCCTAATGACAACACTGTGCGCCTTTTTCCTGCGGCCTTTCTTACGTTCCATCGTTTTTCTTTTGCCAGTAAGAAAAATATTTACAAGACACTAAAATCAGATACTGAGTTATCAGAAATCATAATAATTTGTTTGGCTTCTAATAGTTCTGCCCTACAGTAACGTTTAGTGTAAAGTTCATCTCGATTTTCCGGAGTGATGCAGAAGGAGGGGCCGACAAGGACAGCTGCCTAGTCGTTCGGATGGGACGAAAACCCGAGGTCCCGTGTACACATTGGCGTGCACGTAAAATAACTCTTGGCAGTTGGAATTCAGTTGCTGCCCAGGCAAAATTTCCCTCGTAGCACTCTGTATGGCGTATGCCCATCTTCAATTAGCCCAGGCTAGGTGCTTAAGCGTAGGACGTTAAACCCCATTTCATTCATTTATTACAAAACATTTTATATCAAGGGTCATAACTCTGGACGCAATCGGATATTATCTTTAGCCTCTATAGCGTTAAAGTGATATACGAAAACATTTCAATGTGGGCGTATAAAAACCAATCGAGAGGTTGAGAAGGCGCCCCTATCTCCATGCCACGAATGCTCACACCAGGGCTCAAAACCACAGCCGCAAGCCAGGGGTGGCCGGTCAGAAAGAGGTCGAAGCGAGGCACTCTAGGCCACTAGGCGACCCCCCCCCCCTCAAAAAAAACCTCAACAACAATCGCGCTCATTGTATGCACCATTGATCATAGCCCGACAGCCAAACCCTATTTTAAGCCTTGACATGGAAATAATATAGCCCACCCGACGTTTTTTGATGGATTATACATCTTCAGTATGTGTAGATTCAGAATCCGGATTATGCCACCCTGGTACCCTTGGGTAAATTTAAATATTCAAGATGGCCGCTATTGTTATTTAATGGGGTAAAATTCATGACAGATTCCCTCGGACGGTGGTTTGAAGGTGGTTTATGTAGAAATTCGATCCGCTAAATCCAACGAGCTTGGGTATTTCCCCAAAAGGGACGGCTAAGCCCGTTAGAGGGTCAAATTCAAAATGGAGACTCATTTTGGCGGGAAACTCACAAAGTTCCAGGAGTTCCCTAAAAAAAAGGTGCGCAATCTAGTGAAATTTAGGTTTTCGGTAGATTATGTATCTCCAATATGTGTAGATTTAGAATCCGGATGATGTAACCCTGACAACTTTGAAGAAATTCAAATACTCAGGATTGCCGCCATAGGGCATTTTCCTGTTTATTTAGTGAGGTAAAATTTGTGACAGATTCTCTTAGACCACGGTTTGAAGGTGGTTTCTACCCGGTGAATACAATGGGATTGGGTAATCCTCCAAAGGTGACGGCTAATTCCACCAGAGGTTCAAATTCAAAATGGAGGCTCATTTCGACATGAGACCCAAAAAGTTCTCTAAAACGGTGCGCCGTATATTGAAATATAGGTTTTCTGTGTCAATTACTGTCAACTATATTTGGCGGGACATTTCGATGGTAGTGATGTGATAGTTTAATACGTCAAACTATAGGATTTCGCTGTCGCTGAATTCATATCTGAACAGCTGCATGGCCTATGATCGACATAAACGACAATATGGTTCTGAAACCCGACATTATATCTAAGTTTAGGTGACCCTGGAAAAATATGGTAACGTAAAACGATTTGTATTCAA
The DNA here is from genome assembly GCA_917208275.1 of Patella pellucida. NCBI lineage: Eukaryota > Metazoa > Mollusca > Gastropoda > Patellidae > Patella > Patella pellucida. Next base: position 62,295,122 of record OU795039.1, read on the forward strand.
TAAAATAAAAACCAAGTACGAACAATCTAAACCATAAGACAGAATTCGAAGTCCTAAAAAACGTTATAAGCAAAATAGTGTACTCTAGCAAAAAAAGTGTAATCAGCAAATGGGCTGCTCCTAAAATCTCAATTCTGCATTTATCCCTGTATTTAATTACCATGAGCTTGCTGGGTCGTGATGGGCCGTGCTGTATAGGTTTGTTCTGTCGGGCAAACTGGTTTCGAATTGAGACCGTTATATTTTTCAGTGGAAGCGAAGATGAAATTCAGTTATTTTGAGAAAAAAAGGTAAGTATAATTACGTTCTCAATCGGGGCCTAAGCCCTGTAGTCCAAGGCCCAGTCCGCTCCTGAAAGCAGATAAGAAGAAACTTTCTGGCGTGGACGTCTGGCACAAATGTCTGGAGAAAAAGAGGCGGGCTTATAATTTGAGAGATTTATTTTTCTGGATCCAACATCCAATCCTTTTCCATCAGGCGAGGTGCTGGCTGATTTGATTTATTGAATTGTGCCAAAGAAATCTAGCAACCATACTGACACCGGTCATGTTTAAACTGATGTGTTCCAGATTACATTTCACAGTCAGATTAATATTTCAATTCTACATTTGTATTAAGAAAAGAAGGCAGAATATTTACCCTATTGAAATTAATTTATTGTCAAAAGTTACCTCCTATGCCAGACTTAAAATAAACTTGTTACACAGGTACCAAGGTTGGTGTCTAAACCTTCATCATCTTTTGCTCTAAGGGGCAATGTCAGTTTACTCTGAATAGCTCACCTCCCAAGTCCTTTTGTTTACTCGTAAGTCGAATTGTTCTTTATTATTACTAGTTTAAAGATTTGAAACTATGTTCATGTTCAGATCTTCAAGACCTAATCATAATCTCCCAACAAAGTGTATGGCACTTCATTCTATGTTGCGCTAATTGGTAAATGATTTAGTCCGGCGGCCGAAGCTGGGGACCCAAATTTTTTGAGATAAGTTTTTTTCGCGACGGTTTTATAAGGAATCGGACCCGCTGAATCCATTTTTCGCTACTGGATCACTGTCAGCCTGGAGGGTTTTGAGTAATTAGCGAATTACTAATTAAATAACTAATTAAAATACCATTCGTTTAAAATGACACATACGTGTCGAAATACGCCGCTGTTTGTAATGTTTTTAAATAGAATAGGGACCCTGAGTCTATTCTAGATACTATTTCACTATCATCCAGATTGTATTTCAAATAATCCGGCGGACGTTTACGAAATAACAGGGGGACCCAAATATTTCGAGACAAGTTTTTTTCTCGACGGTTTTATATGGAATGAGACCCGCTGAATCCATTTTTCGCTACAGGATCACTGTCAGTCTGGAGGGAGGGTAAGCAAGTCGCTAATTACTAATTAAATGGTTAAAGTTGTAGTTAATCCCAATGATTTACCACCCCCTTTTGCATAGGGATAATTCAGCACGAGTAATAACCATTGTGGAAATGCTCCACTTATGTCACCTACGGAGATCGATCACACGAATAGGGTGTGTCCACTTATTGGTGAGTGTGTCAGTCCAGAGACTGGAGCTTGGAGTCCAGTCTCCTACTGGTGGGACTACTAGCGATGACCGGGGAAAACAAAATGTGTCTTTTCCAATTTACGTTCGAAAAAGATCTATAATAATTGGATTATCGAAAGCTGTGCCCAGGATGATATTTTTAATGTATGTATCGTAAGTGCATGCTGCAGAGTGAACCATATCAATCTATGTGTGTGGTGCTCGTTGACTTGTATAAAATGTCATCATTTTGATGCCGAAATCAGAACAACTTCGTCCCTATGCGGTCACAATAAATGCTGTAATTTTGTGAAGCTCTCATCGCTCATCCTTCATCGAAATGGCTGAAAATACGTGTTATCTCCAAAGGGTGTATGAATGTACAAGTGACAAGGCGTGGGGAGAGTATGTTAAAGCTAAATCTAAAAGATTCCATATAAAACCGTCGATAAACAAACTTATCTCAAAAAATGTGGGTTCCCCTGTTATTTCGTAAACAGCCGCCGGATTATTTGAAATACAATCTGGCGGATAGTGAACTAGTATCTAAAACAGACTCAGGGGTCCTATTCTATAAATAGCATTACAAACAGCGGGGTATTTCGACTTGTATGTGTCATTTTAAACGAATGGGGATTTTAATTAGTTATATAATTAGTAATTCGCCAATTACTCAAAACCCTCCAGACTGACAGTGATCCAGTAGCGGATAATGGATTCAGTGGATCCGATTCCATTTAAAACCGTCCAGAAAAAAACTTGTCTCGAAAAAAACTTATCTCGAAAAATTTGGGTCCCCCTGTTATTTCGTTATTTGGAGATAACATGTATTTTCAGCCATTTCGATGCAGAGTGAGTGGTGAGTGCTTCACAAAACAACAGCATTTGTTGTGACCGCATAGGGACGAGGCTGTTCTGGTTTCGGCATGAAAATGATGACATTTCTTACAAGTCACCGCCGGTAGTCCCACTAGTATGAAACTGGTAGTCCCACGAGTAGGAAACTGGACTCCAAGCTCAAGTCCCTGGACTGACACACTCACAAATAAGTGGACACACCCTCTTCGTGTGATCGATCTCTGTAGGTGACATAAGTGGGGCATTTCCACAATGTTTATTACTCGTGCTGAATTATCTCTATGTTTATTGCTAAAGGGGATGGTAAATCATTGGGATTAACTATTTAATTAGTAATTATTTAATTAGTAATTAGCGACTGGCTTACCCTCCCTCCAGACTGACAGGTATCCTGTAGCGAAAAATGGATTCAGTGGGTCAGATTCCATATAAAACCGTCGATAAACAAACTTATCTCAAAAAATGTGGGTTCCCCTGTTATTTCGTAAACAGCCGCCGGATTATTTGAAATACAATCTGGCTGATAGTGAACTAGTATCTAAAACAGACTCAGGGGTCCTATTCTATAAATAACATTACAAACAGCGGCGCATTTCGACTTGTATGTGTCATTTTAAACGAATGGGGATTTTAATTAGTTATATAATTAGTAATTCGCCAATTACTCAAAACCCTCCAGACTGACAGTGATCCAGTAGCGGATAATGGATTCAGTGGGTCCGATTCCATTTAAAACCGTCCAGAAAAAAACTGGTCTCGAAAAAAACTTATCTCGAAAAATTTGGGTCCCCCTGTTATTTCGTAAACGGCCGCCGGATTATTTGAAATACAAGCTGGCTGATAGTGAACTAGTATCTAAAACAGACTCAGGGGTCCTATTCTATAAATAACATTACAAACAGCGGCGCATTTCGACTTGTATGTGTCATTTTAAACGAATGGGGATTTTAATTAGTTATATAATTAGTAATTCGCCAATTACTCAAAACCCTCCAGACTGACAGTGATCCAGTAGCGGATAATGGATTCAGTGGGTCCGATTCCATTTAAAACCGTCCAGAAAAAACTGGTCTCGAAAAAAACTTATCTCGAAAAATTTGGGTCCCCCTGTTATTTCGTAAACGGCCGCCGGATTATTTGAAATACAAGCTGGCTGATAGTGAACTAGTATCTAAAACAGACTCAGGGGTCCTATTCTATAAATAACATTACAAACAGCGGCGCATTTCGACTTGTATGTGTCATTTTAAAGGTATGGGGATTTTAATTAGTTATTTAATTAGTAATTCGCTAATTACCCAAAACCCTCCAGGCTGACAGTGATCCAGTAGCGAATGGATTCAGCGGGTCCGATTCAATATAGAACCTTCGAGAAAAAAACTTATCTCGAAAAATTTGGGTCCCCCTGCTATTTCGTAAACGGCCGCCGGACTAATTCCTTAATCATATATTTGTTTGTCTTGCTTCGCTCGTTTTCCACGACAGCAGGTTATGGGGGTAGGGGTATCCCCCTTCCCACAAAATAAACCAACAAACATGTACGTGTAAAATATACATGTACAGGTACGTGATGAAGTAACCCGAAAATGGTAAAAGAGGCCATTTAACACCCCTGAACACATCTTTAAATCAAATATTGACCCCACTAACATTAGTTCAGTTCCTAATTAACTATGGTATGCCTATTATGCCCTTTCGCTATGGTGTGTTTTGCTATGGGTTTTCATTCGCATGTTGTAGGGTATGGAACACTTGAAAATGGTAAAGACGCCACTTAACGCCACTTGGGATATCTACAACTGACAGATGACCAACTATTTCATGACGAAACAGTATGGGGTTTAGGCCCTACGTTTCAGGGTAGGGGCACCGACAAATAAGGCACAAAGGGACATATCGCATCGGCTGAATTATGGCCCCTGATTGTCTGAAAAATCCCTTATGGTCCCTCTGGAGGTCACAATTATTATCCGTTTTTAAAAGAAGTTTAACTCTATCACCGTTACATCCTACGAAAGGTTGAGTTCGAATTTCGAGAAAATCGGACCATAATTGCCAGACAAAATGGCCGCCGTTTGTATGCGAATAGTGCCAAAATATGGTATATCAAAGTTGTGGATCCTTTAGCGGTCACAATTTTAATTCGATTTTGATGAAACTTGAAATGCATGTTTATAACCTAAAGATCTTGATTCTTTTCGATATTTTTGCATATCAAATTGTAACTTAATAAATTATGGCCTTTGATTGTAGGAAAAATCACTTTCGGTATTGCCTGTTCTCTATCCATCTATCGAAAATGTGGGCGTATCCTGCCTGGCGTTGCCAGCTTACTATCTTTTAAGTAAATAACTGATCTATTAAAAAATATCTGGTATTTTGGTAGCCATATTTTGGTAAACCTTTAGGATGTCATTCAATAAACACAGCAATACCAGAACTCGTCCATTAACCTTTTCTTTCAATTTTTTAGAGGATGGTGCCAGTGTTGTAACTGACTCAGAGCAATGAAAGAGGCGGGCTTTATGTGTTCTCAAGAGTACTGTAAAATTGACGGGCAATGTATATCACCCAGCCCCCCCCCCACACACACACACACACGACCCAACCCCCTTAGTTATGGGCCTGGTTGGCGCCTTTTTCCCCAATAATATTGTTTGTTCTGGAAAGCTGATACTCTAAGATACAAGACCTAGTTTTTCGCTCTCATAGTCGATATAAATAATGGCGTAGAGATAAATATTTGAATATTCGATCGGCCTAAAACCAGACAAATTTCAATGTGAAATTCTATTCAATAATGTCGTCAGAACTAACATTGAGAGCGTTTGCTTTGTAATATTAATACATACAGATAACGACCATGATTATTACCAAACAGCAAAATAAACAAGGGTATTACGCAATATGTATGACGCGTTTTACAGCGCACCTCAAGATACAAATATGATCAGGCCTGATTTTGGAATTTGCTCTTCAGATTTCATAGTCTGTGCCGCTTATCGATGTAAACAATATTTTTAGCATTCACGCAGTGCTAGATATAAGAGAATATACGATGTTTTTTTTATCATTGAGACGAAGGTTTAACCAATAGACGCCACACGGTATCGATTTTCAATTCAGTAAAATAATTGACGAGTGGTAGGTGCCTAAAATAGCGTATACTTTTAAACAACGTAAACAACAAGTTTGTTATTAAATCTCCATTAACAGCGATTTTAAGATATCACAAAACATATTTTGACGCAATTTATTGCAACGCTTTTAAATCGTTAAGAGAAACTGTTTTCCTCGGAATTGTTCTAATTTATCTACATTGTGAGAATATGTATTTATATAACATGTATAATAATTATAAATAGATTCACTGTGATTGAAATACCCAGTTGTGGTGCACAGGCCCGGAACCAGGATTTTTTCGAGAGGGGGGGGGGCATACATTGGAACAAATGGTAATCATTAGAGTGCCGCATATATTAGTGGTTTGGTGTAAACCCCAGAGCCTTGACGCATTGCCTTGGCATAGACAATGCGAAAATCATGTTTATATCATCAATTAAAAAGTAGATACACCAGTCTCTCTGGGCTGAGGGAGGGGAGGGCACGCCCCCCCCCCGGGTCCGCGCCTGGTGCATTATCTGCTATTACATGTCCAAGAAATACCTGGCCACAACGATAACGCAATCTGGGACAAATTTGCCATACAAACTATCTTCCAACCATGTAGCTACAGGAACCAGACGCTTAAAATTTATTATTCGGACTTTCAAGTGATAAACAATTAACAGATCTATTATTTTTGTTAAAATATATTTTATTATATAAGTATTATATAACTATTATGGGTAGCTTTGTTGCACTTGTTTTATCCAGCTTAAGAAAGACGTCACTCGAGTGTAGACACCTGGAGTGTTTTTGTCACCACAACCATAACCCCATGATACAATACCAGCTATCTTCCATGATCCTCCTGTTTGACATACTAAAGGTCCACCCGAATCGCCCTAAAAAAAAACAATACACATACGATTGTATAGCATCTGGAGATGAAAGTTAACGAAAATCGATTTGTGGTTCTATGACACACAATGCCCTATTTGCAAAGCATTTTTTATCTGCTATCGATTCGTGGAACATTTCGCAATATTTTGTGAATTATTATGGCCTCTCAGTGTATTACAGAAAGAACCTGGCGAATTCTTGTTTTTAGACGTAGTGCAGTCAACAACAGAACAATAAACCGGAACGAAATATCGGTATAATTACACTATTTCAAAGTGTAATAAAGAACCATCTCGAATAATTCTTTCGCTTCCCTCAACATTCATTAAGGCACATTGTCGTGTAAAATCCAAATTAAGTAACGTACTTACTTACATTATGAAATGACGTTCCAAGAATTAAATGCAAATATGTATGCAAGAAAAACAAGAATCAGTAAACAAAGTGTACCTTTCATTACTAAAGCTGTATGATTACTTTTGATGCACGACTGTTCTTTATTAATCAAACATTATACCGGGTGACACAAAAAAGGCGTTCATCACCTAAACTTTAATAACTTTTGATATAATTAATCAATTCCGTTTGGCAACAGCCCCCAGACTATCCCTGATCTGAAGGCAGCAATCACAGCACCAATAACAGCGATCCCAAGGGAAGAATGTGGGAGGCTCATCGAGAATTTTGCCTGTCGGATCCAAATGTGCTTGCATCACCGGTGAGCTCATTTAGAGCACATTTATTGAGCGCCAGTTAAACAAATGGTTTTTGTGGTACAAGATGTCTGCTAAATAGACTTAACCTTATTTTTGTGTTGAAGGGGCCGATAAAAAGAGCCAAAAAGGACAAAAATTTGCCTCATAAGTAACAGGTTGAGAAGTATGGATATCAAAAAATATAAATCTGTCCGGAAAAAGTGGGGCCATGTCCTTTTGTGACTGCCCTAAAAAGTGCCGACGCGGGCCAAAATTTGCCTCATAAGTAATATTGTTGAAATTGTTGCCAAATGTAAGCCGATTCTATAAATATTAAATTTGACTGGTTTCAGTGGGGCAAAACCCTAATTTGAACACTGAAAATCTACCCAATCTGCCACGACCAAAAAAGGTCAAAATTTGTATCAGAAGTAATTTGATCAGAAATAGTTTTGAAATGTTGTGGTGCTATATCTAAATCTTAAAATGCAAAATCTGACCGGAAAAAATGGGGCCACACCCCTTTCTGACTGCCTAAAAAATGATTGACGTGGGCTCAAAAAAAAATGACTCATAAGTAATAAGATTGAAATTGGTGCCAAATGCTAGCTTATTATGAGAAGGTTCTAAAAATATCAAATCTGACTGGTTTCATTGGGGCAAACCCCTAATCGGAACAATCAAATGTGCTTCAACTGCCACGCCCACAAATAGATCAAAATTTGCCTCATAAGTAATATGACTGAAACTGGTGACAAATGTTACCTATGTATTAGTCGGTTCTAAAAATATCAAATCTGATGGGTTTCTGTTTCTACAAACTGACAAGTTGATACCCCACTATTAGTAGAAATTTAATACAGCACTGCTGGTCTCCAAGTGATATGATTCTCCATTAAAGGAACCAAGTCTTGAACTCAATATCATCCCCAGTTTTCAGCGTTGGAAACACGACTTAATGGTCAATTTAAATCAACATTGATGTTGGTATCTTACTGCCGACATTTAATACAAAATGAAAATGTTAAAATTGGCACACGAATCGTGTGCAAGAATATTTTTTTGAGCTCTATTTGTATGAAGCAGCTCGAAGAACGATGGTAAACACATCCCATGTAGTTTATACTGGAATAACCAGATGTTAAAGACTACCATTCAATTCGCCGAACATAACTGGTTAGAAATTATAGTAAAAATCGAATTGATTGAATGTAAATCAGTTTATATACATTCATATTAAATTATTATAAGCCTCGTGGCACATTTGTTTCCATTTCAAGGCGCCAAACAATAGCAATTTATCTTCATTAAATTACACACAAGAACTGTTTAATCAGTACATTGCAAATCTGTTAGGAGTATATACCCGTTTTTCGGAGGATGGCAGCCAAGATAATAAAATATTTGGTGATTTAGCTATTTTCAGTTTTGAAAGGAACACAGTGAATTACTCTGGACCAGATAATCCAATTTTAAAGGAAATATTATTTGGCGAGGCTATTAAAGAGACGTTCTTAGAAAATCATCGATAAAAGCAAAGATTCGCCATAGCATACGAATTACGAACGGAAATACTAAATGTACCAAAGTCCATTTTATCATCAAAATTAATAGTACAGGAGAGGTTTATGTGCCATATTTAGTAATCGACTCTTTTCTCATTTATTAGGAGGGTCTGACCAGAGAGAAGAAAACAGAAAAAAATGTAAGAAAAAAAGAAACAATTTCCCACGATGCCATGTACAATGTTTCGTGTGGCAAAATTAAAAGGGTAATTAATATTTTAAATCGTGTTATGGACACTGTGTAAGTTACAACGGCCATGAAGAATTGGAGACGAATTAACACACAGGAAGAACAAAGTATGGTTCCGAGTTCCACACGGAATACAGAAGATATCATCATTGTAACCTGGGATAATTACGACAAATTGTATCAGTTACAATGACCAGTACTGAAACAACTGACAATGATAACAAGCTTCCTATTTGTCGGAAAATATGGTCATTTACCCCAATCCTTTTAAATCTGGAACCATATACGAAGAAGCTTACAATGACTAACAGTGGATTTATCCCAGAAGATTTATTATTCCTAGTAGCTGTGTAGATGGCAATGTTTTTTTATGTTATTTGGATGACATCATATGCATTATAAACTACTGATACACAAATGTGATTTGAATGGAATTAACTTGTGGTAAAACTTGAAGATGACCTTTCTCAATAACAAATATGTTATCTTCCTAAATTAATCAATCGCCAACCTCCCTCAATTTTGTTTTGGAAAAAATGAAGAATGAAGAGATCCCATCAGATTGGTGAAGAGTGTGTTCAGGAATACATGATAGTGACACATAACTTGGCTATCGCAAAGATGGCATATTTAGACTGCAGAAGGTCCTCTGTTTGACAACCGCTTCATAATGCAAAAGGACCTTTCCACATATAAATGGCATATTTCAAAGCTGTCCAGAAGCATATTGGAGAATCTGAGGGGTGCTGGGATAATAGCTGATGGTTACCGTACTTAGTTTTAACAGGTATCCACTATAATCGATGTAAACGCATCCACCCTTTGCTAGCTTTATCTTTGGAGGTATTAGATTTCAGAAAGTTACGTCAACCAAATTCTTCAACAGCTGCAATGTTTCCAAAGAACTGAACGTAATAATTGATTATGCGAAAAAGACACTGGCCAGTGAACATGGGAAAAGAGCCAAATATTGGTACACATACGTGAAAAAAATTAGAATATTTCATCTTTTATCACGGAGTATTCATGTTGTTGACAACTTATTTACATACTGCCTCTTTGAACTATCAAGTTTATTGTTAAGTTTATATCAGTTAAACTATCCCGTATGGATTCTCTGGTTGCATGGCAATATGATGAAAATAGATGAAACACATCCTGGAATATTTGACTAATTCCAAGAGGTGCCCTTCCAATATGTAGAACACACTGTTAATGCAGATGCTGCTAATCGTTTTTTTTTTCAAGTATTAGTATCAGCATATAAATTCCAGCAGCTAGACAGAGGTGGTCCATGTCTCGTTATATGAGGGAAACTATAGTTGGACATGTGTTTGAACATTTAGGCATTTCCAGATCTGAAGATGTAACTTCCGAATTGAGACAAGCTAATATTTAGAAGAAAACAACACATCGCATCAAAATTACTGAAAGAATTGTAAACATGTCTAATCCATTTAAAAATAATGCGGAACAAGATAATATTAATGAACATTAATCAACAGATTACCTTATAAAAGAAACCAACAAAACGACAAATCGTTGCCTACAGTTGAAAATAGAGAAAGATATGATTGCTTTATCGAAAAAAAATTAGACCCGATGATTACCAGATCTTATCCGCTCACAAAATGACACATGTGTCTAGTTAAATAGATGACACCATGATATCAACTCAAACATCTTTGCTTTTGAAGGCCCTTAAAAACAGAACAGAGTCTTGTGGGTCTAAATGGATTGACTGAACAGTGATAGATGGAATGTTTTTGTTTTCATCTACAAGGAGACCTACCAACAACATTTCGTCAATTGCTCGTTATATTTTGGTTAATATATTTAATGGGTCAAGAGATCCATGCTGTATTAGACAGAAATTAAAAATCATTGATAAAGGATATATAGAGAGAGATAGACGATACCAAAAATACACCATTTCAGGTCCAAACATGAGACTGCCATCAAACTTTACATCAACATTATAAATGACGAGTTCAAAAAATCTCTTATGCAGTACATAGTTAAAAATGTGTACTGACTAGTAGATCTAAGACATTGTATGTAACTCGGGATACGAACTGTTATGTTTTACAAATATAAATGGGTCTCTTCAGTGTAACAAAGATTCTACATTGACATGTATGCACGAAGAAGCACTTTCAAGAACGCCTTTTCGTGTAGCTGCGATAAACCTGTCCAAACATAATATTGTCCGTTCCCTAGCTACAGATATTTTTTTATCATTCTTTTAAGTGATATCAAAATGTGTATTCACCTTGCTGGTGTGGTTGGTGGTGACAATTAAGTGGTCAGACTAGGAGTTTGCCCCACATAAACCCATCAGATTTGATATTTTTAGAACTGACTAATACACAGCTAACATTTGACCACTTTCAGTCATATTACTTATAAGGCAATTTTTGACCTTTTTGTGGGCGTTGCAGGTAAGGCACATTTTATTTGGGTGTTTTGAATTTGTCCTACCAATAGCTACCAATTAATATGGTCAAATCTTCTATTACTTATGAGGCAGTTTTTTCGTCACTGTCTCTTGGTCTACTAGTATTTAGTTAATTTTTCAAAAAGACAATTAGTACAACGTCTTTTCAAATTTATTTAGGAGAAATATTTGAATATCGCCATCGGTTTTCCGTACTACCCTTTCTGATCACTTACCAAATTTTATAAATGGACAAATCCGTTGAAAATATGATTGATTACAATATATTCTAAAAGTGTTTCGAGCTTAAAACCTGCTTTCCCGCTTATTATGTAGGGTAAAATATTAAATTACCTGACAAGCGTCTCGTCCTCCAGCGTTGATACCAGCACATACATTATGATCAAATATAGCATCACCTAGATAATAACTACATAAACTGTTGGTCATAATGGGTATAGATACTTGATTTAAATACTGACTACCTGGACCATCTGAAATAGATTAAAAGAAGATTTTGTCATGGGAATGTCAAATGAAATTTGCGGGCACCAACTTGAGCGAGCGGCCTTCTTAAAACTTCGTCCCATTTATGATTACGATTTTGGATGCATAAAGCACGATACAATTTTACAATTGACATCCATTGCAGGAGAATGGGTAAATTTATAGTTTTATTGATATGATATCCTTGAGGCGAGTTTACCTGGAGGCAGAAATAAATACCATTTTTTATGCTACACTGGTTATTGGCGTGGTTTCGAAATATAACAATGCTAAATGATAAGACAAGGGATTATGAAGAAACCGTCGCTCCCTTTATTCTACGTTCCGGGTAGAACTGTAATATTTTAAAAATTTCCTACCCAAACCATCTTTGTTAACGTTTGGAGACAATGCGAGCACCGTTGTCTGAGCAGTTTATTTTTAAGGGTGTATTTGACCTTGAGAACTTGATATTTATCCGATACAGCATGATCGTTGAAATTTATTTTACACACTTAATGCTGTAAACACTGCATAAGTGTTTAATTCTTACTTCTATCCAATGACTTCCTCGGTATATATTCACGTACACGGAGTATAGTAGGATACCACAGTGGTTATTGGTGGTGCATTGGAATTTACACTCGGACAACATGAAGGCTGGGTGGGTGGGGGTGGTTATTTGGACTGGGTAACTGTCGCGTGTCGAGTCCTACTCAAGGACAGATTACTAATGAGCCATAGGTGGTCATTCGTAGATTACATGTATGTAGGTTTATAATAGGAAGCTATCACGTGAAATAACTTCTGCAATGTGCATGGTCGAATGTATCGTAATATTAGATAAAGAATAATATAGGCTACCTATATATGAATAATGTTATGGGTGGAGCTCTTGCGTCGATATTATAAACATTTACACCTATACCATTTATGACATGGTTAGTCGAGATGATCTTAAAGTTCAATAAACAAAATACTTAGATTATGTTGACCTGAAGCTAATTATCCTTGAATTATCTCTAGATGTGCCTTTAGTGTAACCAGGGGTTTACTTTAATTCACTTTAAACTGAGTTCAGATAACATAACAAATCAAAACTTATATAAATGCCGTACACTGAAATCATCGCATTCTGTAGTTGATTGCCAGTTAGTCTGCACATACGTAAATGATTGATGATAGAAAATAGAATTCAAAGCACAGCACGAGAACTACTATAAACCTCTGTATAAATAAAACAGTAAATATGTCTTAATCTTAGGCTGTGTGCCAAAATAATCCCATTAAATATACATGACTAGAACTCCTACCGGTTTCATCAATATTTATGTAAACACGTTTTTACAGCTGCACTTTTCCCGGTGATTAGGGAATAACGAGCAATTCATACAATGCCATTTATATTCTTAATTCCTCATGAATAGTTTGTACTCGATATACAACTGTGGTCCAAAAATACAATATTATTCCTGCTGCGATACGCCATCTTAGATAATGCCTTAGAACAATATTAAGTTAAAGCGGAATGCTTACTTTACCCTTCTTCTTGGTAGTTTCGAGATCTAGGTTTTGGATCGGAGATAATATGATCATTATGTATGTCAATGGTATGCCCTGGTCTTCGGTAATCAAACAACGTACAGATGAATGAACCACATAGTCGAAAAAACCGAAAGAACATTCCTCTCTGGGAAAATAATAACATTTTATAGGAGTGACCGTACAATAATATTGGGAGCTATTTTAGTAGTCACATGATTCTATAGCTGACCAATATTATAGAGTTTTTTTTTTTATAAAATAAGGCAAGTTACCCACCAAATCTTGTTGATCCCCAGCCTGATACTGTGCAGACGACATTATTAAAACTTTCCGTGGAATCAGGAAGACATGCTGTTCTAGAGTACTTTCCCGATATATCTACAGGTTTTGACAGTTTCACCAAAGCTATATCATGACCATTTGAAACACTATTAAATGAACCGTGTTCTATTATGTCAGATACACCATGGATCTGACTGCTGTAGATACTCCTCAGACTTGTAACACCAATAGCTGCAGTCCAACCATTGACATACGTACTGTAAATAGAAGGTTAGATTGAACCTCTACTAATGAATTTTGAAGTGTACATAAGCTAACTTGGTCCAATATTATAGTTCCCGATAAAGTACTTGACTATAAATGAACTCGCTGTAGCCAGCGTATAATTTTTTTATTTTTTTTTTTTTGGGGGGGGGGGGCTACAGAATTTTTTGGGGGGGCTGAGGATGTGGCCAGTTAAGAACACTCCTAAGAAATCATTTTTGTTGGCGAAATATGGGGGGGGGGGGGGCTTATTAGATTTTTTAGGGGGGGACAAGGTTCAGCTCTTCCAGTCGGTGGCCTGCTAATTTCATCAAAAAACTCTAGATCACTTGGCGGTAGTGTTAAGGCGGAAGCCTTTCGGTGTAAAGAGAAGGTTATATTCGGCTAGGAACAGTAAAGAAATGTGTTTGGGACCGCTCTGATTAAGTCGTTTCAAAGATGGACGTACAATAAGCACGGACTTTCGTCTGGGTTGTGTGAAATAGCTTTATTTGACGCCCGCTTCCACCTAATAGTTAGTGCAGGGGGACTGCGCCACATATGATTTACAAAAAGGACAAATACAACGACAAGACATCATACTCCGAAACAGCAAACGAAACAAACAATTAAACAACAATTCAAAAAAGAGTGAATGGATCCGGGGGCTAGCCGTAAGCGTCCACTGCGCTGTACAGTCCCGGGTCTGAAGCAACTCAGACTTCACTCAAGATTGAACATATTGACTCGTACAAGAAAACGCACAAACAACCCAACACAATGAAGCAAATAAAATGTAGACCGCCTCGGGAGGCAGTCGTCTGCTAACTGAATGGTGTGACGTAAATACGTCGTAATGTTATCAATGACGTGAATAGAATTTCTTAACAAAAAGGGCGATAATCAAGATTTAATAATGCTAAAAGCTATGAGTTTAAACAACCAATTAGAATTTTTAAGTTGTATAATTGCACAAAACATAATACTAAATACCCCATACAAGCAATGCAAAACAGGAATGTAGAAGAAAGCATACAATGTAAGTGTATTTATGAAGTAATAAAATAATAACAATAAGGGCGATAATCCAAACATGGCTACGTAACTATACAAATTAAACTAAATTAAATTGGATAATTATCCAATATGTACTCGGTTATATACTTATAAGAAATGTTAAACTTGGTATATTGATGAAACGGAAGTTTCAAAATTTCTTTAAATATGCGTAACTGTGTACCACCTTTGGCAGTGCATTTAAAAAACAGGGATTTTATTCGGGAAAGAAACAGTTCTTTGTTGTTACATACGGTCAAAAATCGTAATGCCTGTGAATAGAAAACATTATATAGTGTTGTATCTGGTATGTTACTATAAATTGACGGATATTTTACTACTTCAAAACCGAATTTGTCCGTTTTGTCGAAAATACCAACATTAAATCTATTGTTAATGATATTGATGTCCAGGTCAAGAACAGATGCAATTTGGGTGCCGGAATTTTCTTTATTTAATATTAGTTCCGGGGGATATATTTCACTTTTATATTTATTGAAATTTCCATTATCATTGATGGGTGTTAAGTGATATCGCAGACAATCGTCTGAGTTTTCGGATATCCTATTTTATTCTTGGGAATACCGCATTAGAGCATGCTACATTTTACAGTTAATATGTATCACATATCACCGATCCGTTGTCGCTCCACGATATCCGTACTGCACAACGTTTGCTTTAATTCACGAAATTAATCGATAATCTATAAAGGGTTAAGCATCCTGGGCCCTGTTTCTCAAAATCTTAACTAAAGATAAAATCCAGATTTTAGTAAATACTTCAAATTTGATTGGCTAAGCACTAAAATCAATATAATATTATCCAATCAAATTACTAAAATTTGGATTGTATCTTAGCTAAAATTTCGTGAAACAGGCCCCTGTATAGCAAATAACACTTAGGAGTAATCTCATGTAATGAGAAGGCCAACAGTAAATGATATCATTTGACGTTGTACAGATATTTCTGTTTAGTTTATGCTGCCCTCAGACGTTCCAGGAATTTTAACTACTTAGCGGAATTCTTACGTTTTATATTCTAGTGGAATGATGTTCTGTAGATCACAACCAAGAGTTTAAATAATAAAATATAAGTATAAACAGGCACGGTTAATATTATAATTGTCGTTGTTATAAACCAGTCAAAATTCTTAGAATGCTTCCGACTTCCTTGTCAATGTAAGCTTATATAATATCAAGATAACCGATAGTTGTACCAAGTTCACTGACATTACACTAAATGTAGATAAAGTTGAACATTTTATCGGACATTCAAATTTGACATCCTTCCCGCGAGCAAATACCTGACTGCGCCATCCAGAGTCTTTTTTTACCTGCCCTGGAGCACTAATGAGCGAAAACCGTGGGTATGGACAATAGGCACCCGCAGAGTTTCCGTCTGTTGGCAGTAACCTCGTTTCCGCAGATATTATGCGCCAAATTGACGTTAGATGCAATGTATATTTCAAGAAAATTCCAAAGCCAGGGGAGGACACTCCCGCCCGCGCCTCCGCTAAAAAAAACGTTGTCAGACAGACGTGATCCGAGAAAATGTTTTTAAAATAGGTCCTGACGCCATCCCCACTATTTTAAGCACTCTCTGATCTAGAAAAAACCGGTTCTTCTCTGCTGTTGCCAGAATTGACATATTGGGAAGAAGACAGTCTTCTTTCTAGGAAAATACTTCTAAAACGACGTCATTTCCGAAAAGTGGTAAGTATCAGCGAGCGTAAAATTGGTTTAAGTATCCGTTTATTGGGATTGTGTGCCAATTAGGGTTGTTTAAGGTGATAAAGAATTGGTAAATGTTAAATGGGGAGCGGGTTTTAAATATTATCTATACTGTAATTATATTTTGGCTGAATGACATCGGTATTAAAAAATACATGTTTTCATTTACTTACTCCTCAAAGCAATGAGCTGCTGTAAGAACCCACTGACGATCAATAAGAGTCCCACCACACAAGTGCTGTCCTTGGTATCTCAGTGAAACCTACAACGACAAAAATCACGGAATGTTAGAATCGGGTCTGATTCGTTGACAGTAATAATTTATCAAATCTGGGAAGGGGCACAGATGTTTTCTATTAGAATCGAGCTCTTAAATATCGTATCACATAACATGTTTTATACAAATAACGCTTCACCTCATGTGATCGAACATGTAAGCACTGGTCAAGCTACGATGTCTAGCTGAAAAGGATTTATCAATGGGTTGAAACAAACTGTTACCACCAACAAGTACAATCACTGAATAAATCGTAGACATTAGAAATGCAACTGTAGTGTTATTATCATCATAGTGCCTCTTATTTCTACAAATCATTGTCTATACATAGCAGGAACTATACAATCGTAACTATTAGAATTCAGTAGGGTTTTAAATTTGTGCTCGAATGAATCACGCCCTCCTATCTTTAAAACCATATAACGAATCGACTGACAGGCGCGACAACAATGGGGTTTAACGTCCTTCTGTAATGCACCTAACTTGTGCTAGTGGAAGACTTGCATACGCCATACAGTGTGCTATGAGGGAAATTTCGACCGGGCAGCTACGGCCTACTCTTATATCGAATTCCAACTGCCAAGTTTTACGTACACGCCAATGTGTTCACGGGGCCTCGGTTTTTCGTCCTACCCGAACGACTAGACAGCTGTCCTTGTCAGGCCCTCCATTCTGCATCACTAACAAGGGGAAACCACGACGGAAAATCGAGATTAACTTTCTCGGCCAATGCAGGGATCGAAAACTCGACCTCCAGGCTAACGAGCCAGTGCCTTACCCACTTAGCCACGTTTAATGTCGGACCATAGAATGTTCCAGGAAGAATCGCCAAAGTAATGCTACCTCTTCAGGCATCGTCATTGTGCTGTCCCACTACTTTTATTATTTTGAATATCTATTTGAGAACAGACCTGCCATGGAAATTCACCGCTCAACGCTGATTTTCCTCCAATAATTCTATCATCTGAATCCACAAGTCGATGACCGCATTGTTCTATACAAAAAACACACATTTATAGAAAATAGCTACTACTTCATTTGAGCTGCGTTTTGACGATTATTCTTCCCAATGTTATCAAGCTGTTAAGTGTCATTCCACGAGAAAACCATGCAAAATCGTGCAAAAGTGATAAGGTGGGGGGTCGGAACTTCGAGTTTATATTCACAGGATCTGATCACCTACTCTTGACTACTTCTGAGCCAAAACAGTTTTTTTCAAAATTTGTCGGCTCCAGAGATATGGCACCATATGCATTTTTCGGATATTTTGGCCATTTTATTGGCTAATTTTAGTTAATTTTCGTCGATTTATTACTGTGTTTTAAATAGCTTCCATGAAATGAAAACCGACTTATATTAGTAGTATATGCTCTTATGTAAATTCTTATGAAAAGTAAAATACCATAACCTTGTGTCGAGTGGAGGTTAAACCCCATTTCTCTCTCTCTCTCTATCCGTACTATGAATACACACCAACTTTGAGGGTCAAAATCTCCACTGTTCCGGGGTCTGGGCGAAAAATGGCGATATATTAGTAAAGAGGGACACCACCCCTATGCATCGCAAAAATAAAAGTTCAGTGATTTTTCCAGGAAAAGGACGAAATGCCATCATGAAATCTTACATCGCACAACTTCATTTTTCAGATATAACAGACAGATTTTGATTATATTTGAGTTACTTTGTATTCAGAATTGTATTAGTTTAATGTCTTGCACCAAGCTTCGTTCCCAATCCGACCCGCTCGTACAAAATATTGTATATTAGGATTGGTATCCAGCCTAAATTCCGAAAAAAAATGACTGACACAGATGATTGTGAATTTGTTCAATTTTCAACGACAAAATACGGCTTAAATCGTGAATACCCGAATGAAACCTCTAAAAGACTTTAGAAAGAATGTAAGGAAAATATCAAAGGACATCTCGAAAGCAATCATATACGACGCGGGGACGTTAAACTGAGTGGGAACTGATTTTTTTTCGAAACGAACAATCCTCTGCTGGACACAAAACTGATTTGTCCTGCACAACGATATCGCTTGGGTATGAAATGGAAAAGTCCTAGAAGCCGTCAGCATCCATTAAATTGTACCAAATAGTCCAAACCGTATATCAATCATACAAGCCGTTAAATATTTCTGACGTGGAATGTTCTTGTACCCAAAGGATTAGGTTAGTGTAGTCAACGTTTTTCAAATTAAACCCTGGTGAAGCAAGGTTCCAGCTCTGTGAGGGAATGTCAAGTTCAGTGAGAGAAAACACTCCCGCTCAGTGATATTGTGGGAGAAATAGTCGATCTTGTGGTTAACAGTCTTCAATTTTGAATTGTTTTGGAGGTAACCATGTTTCATTTATAGTTTAAATGCGGCAGCTCACCATGTGTAGTATGTGTGGTTTAATGATCGAGGGCGAGACATTAAGTAATATATTGTAACAACAAGAGGACCGTCAGGTCCGAGTGTTTTTACTATATATTACGCAATGTCTTAGACCCGAGACGTTTAAACTACTTAAAATACAGACTCCGCACGTGCGTTTACAGTGAAAAACATCATGCCAGTCTAATATTGAAATAATGTACTATTGGCAAGTTGCCCGTACATTATTTGAAATAATGGTACGCCAACATCAAAGGATGACGTCACATCTGTATTTTAAGCGTACATAGAGTGGTATTCTTACTTTCAGTTATTTTCAGAGGAGTATCGAGGATAGTGAACTAACTTGATATAAAATCATTTCATACGTTCACAGTATCTCACCCTCTCAGATTTCGACCGTTGGTGAGCCAGCTCGGTGAGGTATAGGGCTTCATGTACTATAAGCGTATGATGTGAGTTTATAGCGAGTTAGTTCACTATCCATGATACTCCTCTGTAAATATCTGAAAGTCGGCATTATCACTCTGTATGTGCATACTACACATGGTTGGCTACTGCATAAGCTATAAATGAAACATGAGTATGGTACCCCAAAATGATTTAAAATCAACAAGTGTTTACCACAAGAGGTCAGCAGTTTCCCTCGAAATGTCACTGAGCTGGTGTGTTTCCTCATGGAGCTGGACATTTCCCTCACCGAAGGGGGACTTTGTTTCACCAGGGTGAATCAACAGTAGTCAGATCTATATAGAACCATTAGTAGACTGCTAATAACTGTAGACATCATTACGCAAAATTACAGATAGATGTGCAAGTTAAAATGAATTAATGAATGAATTGGGGTTTAACGTCCTACGCTTCTGCACCTAACCTGAGCTAATTGAAGACGGGCATACGCCACACAGTGTGCTATGAGAAAAATTTTGCCCGGGTGGCAACTGAATTCCAACTGCCAAGGGATCTTTTACGTGCACGCTAATGTGTAATCGATACCTGTTTTACATCCCACCCGAACGACTAGGCAGCTGTCCTTGTTAGACCCTCCGTCTGCATCCCTGACAAGGGGAAACCACGTCGGAAAATCGAGATGAACTTTGTCGGCCAATGCAGGGATCGAACACCCGACTGCCATTGAAGAAGAAAATGCAATCTTTTTTGACAATTAGAGACTGTGTTACAGACTGGACACTATCTTACTCGCAACTGGTATGAGTATCCTTCTGTGGACACTGTCTCTGATTGGCTGAAACAAATGTGTGAGTGGGTTAGCCTTTTCCTTTTTGAAAGTAGTTCTTTTACTTTGTCTTACTTTGCAAACTCATAAACTGTGCATGACAAGGCTTTTGTTAAGTTGACTTAAATGCAGGGGCATCAAAATCGCAAAATCACTGAGTCCAAGCCAGCAGTGAGCGATCAAACTGGACAGCTATTATCGGTCTCAGCATTATCTAACTGGCTCAGTTCAGCTCGGTAAATCAGTTCCTATAATATCTATCAGTTGGATTGTACATAGCTCTTCCAAACCAAGGCAAATTTTCATCATGTAGCTCATCATATTATTATCTTCTCCCCTGTATTTTATTTCATCGTTTTAAAGCGATAACTAGTACCGACTGTCACTGGTAAGAGGGATCGATCAGGAAGGTTCGCCTGTTTGGTCACTGTATCCAGTTGACAATCGGTCTAGTACTGTTTATATTTTATTTCGTATTTGTCCTATTGAATTCGCTGGAAACTTTGATTTATTTGAGCAATTTGAAAGTGTTGTGTTTATCTATTTTTGATCGAACTCGGAATATATTTTGAACGTACTCTGGCCCCTTAATAAACCGTGGAAATCTGTCAAGTAGTTTTGTGGAGATTTCTTTTAAAAAGTGAAATCTGAGCAGTATTTCAATAATTCACTTGTATACTAGCTTTACTTCTAGTATCTTAAGCTTAGTCGAGCTTGTTGTTTTTTTTAGGAAAATACTGTAGTTTACTATATCCCTCTAGTAGTACGCATTAATATAGACGTGTGGTATTTCATTGTCTTTCAGCCCTAATAGTATTGCTTCGAGGGTCTTAAGCTTAGTCAAGCTTTTTTTTTCTTCGGGTAATTAGTTAGCTCTTCTCAGGGGTACACATAACTATGAAATGCACTTGTATATTAGTGATATTGGTCAGTTTGTTGGAAAGAAATTAACCTATTTTTGAAGGAAAAATATCCTAAAATTGATTTTTTCATGAATTTATTTCTCATTTTCCATGATAGATCACAGAACTTTTATTCTTGAAATCGGTAGGGGTGGTGTCCCTCTACCAGAATATACCAAAATCGGTTCCCCTAACCCCGGAACAGTGGAGATTTTGACCCTCAAAGTAAGGGTGTTTTCGAAGTCCTGATAGACACCCTTCACATTTTACCAAATGGCAACCCCATCAATGATATTATGGACTGAAAGGCTGCAATCGATCATACAAAAAGACCTTATCTGTCATTAAATATCAGCATTTGCCTAATCGCCGGAGTATTAGGCACTGTAATACGCCAAGGAAAATGACCAAAATTAAGCGAAAAAATGGTGAAAATAGCGTAAAAAACCTTTGGATGCTGTATTTCCACAACCAGTGAAATTTGAAACAAATCGTTTTGGCTGTGAAGTAGTATCGGGTGAACCACCAAACCCTGACAATATGAACCGAATCGGTCGACCCCCACCTTATCACCTTCTGCATGGTTTTCTCATGGAATGACACTTAAACAGTAATTGCATCACTGTTTTATGAAAATAAGTTATTATTTGTCATATAATTTAGAGATTTTAATTGTCCATTAGGAGGGCAATAATGTCTCACAAAATATGATATCAATTTGATGATTAACTTCAAGCCTCAATGATCTAGGAGGACAATGCTCATTTAGATTTAACAAAACTAACTTGAATTCGCTCTTTACATGAAAATTTAGATATGATATACCATGGTCAGGTATTTCCTTCCGATAATCAGTAACAATAAAGTTAGCGGCCATAACTAACATACGTCAGAACCAACGATTTAAATAAGTTTTGGACCAATGATTTTGACATGACTCCTTTTTATTGGGTATCTAAATAAGGAAGTTTAAATTTTCCCTTTAGTTGGAGTATTGTGCCTTTGGGGTATAGCTTGTAAGACGAGAAACGCTCACGCATTATCCATTACCACGATCTTAATCTTTGTAATTATAAAAAAAAAAACATCTTGCAATTCTCTGATAAAAGTATTTAAGATAGTTGGCTGGCATGATCGTTTTCCTGGGCCTGGTCAGAGGAATCCCTTAATTCGTGCCTTTTACTGCCTGATCCTTCCGCCTCCAATTCATGAATATTCATCAGATAAATTATACTTGATCAAAGGGTCAACAATAATTGTCATTCAAAATAGACCAACAAGTCTTTGTCCAACATTGTATCTGGGCATCTATTACAGGTAGTCATTATAGCAATAGTAATCTATACATGTTACAATTCTATGGAATACAATTACTGCTAATTACTGACCCGTATATCCCAGTACCATTACTAAATGCCGCTGAAACAATTTAACAGTAACCTAGTGCACTATACACTATGCGACTACTATTAGTACTAATGTTGTTAATTATAGTTAGCCTATAATATAGTCATTTATTGCACATGTGCTACAATAGCAAAAGCAAATATAACTGTAATCACATGAAGAATCTTACCACTGCTTGTCAAAGGAGCTTGTGTACCCGAGGGCATGTTTTCGCTGTAACAACACTTCTTTAAAAATCCACAATGGCTGAATGACATCTTCTGTCCAGACACACAAGAACCAAACATACTAATACATGAACCTTGGTGATATTGGGACTCACATTCTATAAAATATACAGATTATTTATTTATGTGCATTATTCTATTTTGTGACTTTGTCTTAACTTATAGAAGAATGTGCACATCTAAAAAAAAGGCTTTTGAGAGTTGGAAAGTCTTCCATATTAGCTTTACGGAAACCCTGAAGAATAGCAAAATCGTAAGTGCACCTCGATATGCGACAAGGCACTAATAGCAGTATAGATAACACACATCAACAACCGTTTAAAATATAATCTGCCCTATGAAGGAGATCTTAAACGATAAGATCTGTCTTCATGGAATGGCTTAATGTGATCAAGTGTATTTGGACCTGCAAAATCCCAAAGCCGTTGCCAGCGATCATTATTACTTAATTAAAGATATTTAAAAGTTGAAACGAGAAGATCTAAAGCTTCAGCATATACCTTGCTGCTTACACTATTTTGCTTGAATACACTATTTTGCCTATAACGTTTTTAGGACTTCGAATTCCGTCTAATGGTTTGGATTGTTGGTAATTGTTTTTTTTTTATTTTTACCTTACCGTGGACGCAGTAAATGACATTGCCCTTGTTGATAAGCCATCAAGAAAGACAAATACTCAGTAACAGACTTACATTCAATTGATACCCCAAAGCCTGGAAAATATCTCTGAGTTCATAAGTACATATGGGAGCAACTTATGCAGGATGGACAAAGTGGTTCCAGCTGGCGTGACCGTATCCAAATCATCTGTGTAAATAGGCGCATAATCAACGCATCTAGCGAAAGAGTTTAGTTTCTTTCTTTTAGTAAGATCGAAATTGATCTTAGGATGAGATATTTTGTTTTAAAAATTGGTATATGCAGGATATTAAGATTCGTGAATGATAAATACCTGTGAGGGCGTGCGTTCCTGCTGCTAGAGCAAGCAGACAAATTACTTCCAATCCAACCATATTGTTTAATGGCAATAATTTGTAATGAACTGTTAAAGTTTTAGTCTATATTATGTACCAAACCTAAGAGATCATTGTACCATAAGGTGTGCCGCTAATCTATCCAAGAGATAAGTCACATTTCTGGCCAACTTTACACCTCCAGAAAAAAGAATAGACCTATATTTCTAAACAGCTATTAATTATGTCCACTATACAAAAACATGGTGTTGGAAATTCAATATAACTGTTATACCACAAAATTTGGAATATTGTTCACAAAATGGAATAATAACTGCAAAGTTGGTTTTATCTAACACTGGAAGTTAGGTAACCTTTTTACACCAACAGTAATGTTTTCTTATGGGTATCGGACTACCACAATAATTGTTCAATAATTGGATTTTTACATTTGAGATTGGAACTTATTACAAGAAAGTTTCAAATACAGATGGAAAAGATATTCATCTTGCAAAAAGGGGAGAAGTTAAAAGTATACTGCCTTGATCTGACAAATTGACCATTATCCAGTTCATTTACTAAATGCCATTGAACAATTTATCAAACATCAGTATCTTGGTGATGTGACAGATAAACTCGTCGATCAATTACGGAAACTTGGGGATAAATACAAAGTCGATAGTTTTCATTGTTTTTTTTTATTTTGAGGACGTCATCAATACTATGAAAATAACGACCGACCGACTTGTTTCTTTTTGGAAACATGTCTCATCCATTATACGGATTTGCTTCAAAACGTATCTGATGCGCTGTCAAGAGCTTTGGCATTAATTTTGCGGAATCTCAGTCATTCCTAACTTGTTGGCGATAATGTGCTCAACCTCTCACTACGGATCCCCCCAGCACAAAACTGGCAATATGCTGAATGGTCGATCAGCCACCACTATAGATCATGCTCATCACGTGCGGCTTGTGTCACTGACCTAAACTTACACGTACGTAACTAACGTGACGAAATTTATGGTAGCTGCAGGTAGGGTGAGTCTGTCGTTCAGACTGAAACTTACACCGATACCAAAGGAGACTGATATGTTAGCTGAGAAGTGGTTCTTTCCCAATCCGATATGCAAACTCTGTGATAGAATCCTGATTTAAGATGAATTCGATTTTATATCCCAGTGCCCGTGTTATAATGACATAAGATCAGAACTTTTATTAAAGATTTTAACCTTTTAGCCACATATGACGAGTTTCTATATATTTTAATAAATCCCATTGAGTGTTAACTTGGAATGTTGTTAGATAAATTGAATAACAGACGAAACATCCTGAAAAAGCTGTATAGTTTTAAATTTTGTGATTGGCCCAAAACTTTTACTTTAAGATTTGATAGGTATTTTATATACATACTTTGTTTTATCTCTGTTTTGGTCTTATAGTTTTGGATATTGTATGAAATTTTATGATTTGAATATATATTTCCGATACATTTGATTACGGAACTAATTGTTTACCGGTATTTATTGCCTTATATTATATTATTTAAACATGCATTATGCAATAGCTAAATTTCCCTTTTACATGTCTTTCTTTAGGACTGACTGAAATTTTCAGCAAATTGCCTTTACATTATGTAGTTTCTACCTCATTTTCTAATTTCCCATATATAAATGTATCTTTAATGTTTTATCTGTAGTGTCTCATAGGCCTATCTTGGCCATGAATCATTTGTATTATGTTGTATAATTCCTGAAAATATTTAACTGATTTGTGACACTTTAATCAAATAAATTATCATTATAAGTATTATTGTCCTGCGTCACTGACAAGGGGCGACCGTGCACGCTCGAAAATCTGGATGAACTTTCTCGGCCAATGCAGTGATCGAACACCCTACCTCTATACTAGCGAGCCACCGTACCCCCCCCCCCATAAGTGGAATAAAAGCTATATCAATGTTAAAGTTCTAAAGAGATTATGTAAAACTACACTTTTCCTGTAAATTGTACACATATCCCGTATTTAAACATGTTTGAATAGTAGAATTGCCCATAAAAATTAGGGCACCTTGTTGTGCGAGAATCGCCTATAGTGCCTCTGGAAGTCACAATTATATCCAATTTAAAGGTTTGATTATATCACCATTACAATGTAATAAAGGTTGAGTTCCAATTTCGTGAAAATCGGACCAAAATTGCCAGGACACAATTCTTATCCGATTTTGACGAAACTTGAAATATAGGTTGATCCCCAAAAGATCTCGGCTGTTTTCGATATTGGCATATATCGGATCGAAACTTCATGGATTATGCCCCTTGATTGTACGGAAATCACGTTTTTAGCTTTTTGGCCCTATAGAGGTCACAATTTTGAACCGATGCATGTTTATAACACAAAGATCATGATTCCTCTCGATATTTGCGCATATCGAATTATAACTTAATTAAAGGGACAATAACACTCTTGTTGTAACTGAACAATATGCCCCAATCTTCATTCTGGTCAACAAATTGTACTATTTTACAATATTCCAATTAATTGATGATACAAATTTCATCTTAACAAATCTAATTTTAAAAAATTTAAAAATTTCAACTGTATGATTTGAAAAGCCTTACGTATGTGACTTGGATTTAAACATAGGATGAAATGGATAATTTACACAACAGTACTTGGAATAGGGCTATTATTTATTCTCTGGAGCTGCCAAGCCATCAAGAGTGTTATTGTCCCTTTAATGACTTATGGCCTTTGATTGTAGGAAAAATAACTTTCTGTTTTGCTTGTTCTCTATCCATCTCTCGAAAATGTGGGCGTATCCGCCGGCCTACTTTTTTCATTATTTGCAGTTAAAATCGTGACCAAAATATTGCTGATTACCAATATTATCTTGAACAGTATAACTGTGGCCTGCCATTGTACTGTGTATGGTAACCGATAACATGTATATGTCCCAGATTGTGCTGTATTTCGTAATATGATTAAATATTTTGTACTTTTTCATTTATACCATTGGGCTGGTTCCTATAAATGTCTTAAACCCAGTTTAAACAATTGGTTCAGGTAGCTATAAATCTTGTTAGGTGGTGAGTACCACGTTTGATTTTTCTTCCTAGAACGCCTGATACTACTTGTCGTTTGAAGAGTTAAAGTAGCTAACAAAGTTTTTGTATACGTTTGAAAATTTAATACCACCCAATACCAAGCAAAACGGCAGTTCGGTGCTAAAAGTAAAATATGGTTTATCTGAAAAATGCACTTGCGCTGGAATTGTTAGCGGTTGGTGTGAGACGTCGGCGAACCCGCAGAATATTCATGGGTTAGACAGGTGAGCCTACAGAGCAATCAAAGACACATCTTTTATTAGTTTTAATAATGTATTTTATTTCATAAGTTTTATAAATTATCGGTACTTTTGTTGCACTTGGTTTATCCAGTTTAAGAAAGACGTCACTCGAGTGTAGACACCTGGAGTGTTTTTGTCACCACAACCATAATATATGTTATGTACAATAATTATCGCTAGTCTTTTTACAGTTGCCTATTAATATTGATATGTATAATTATTATATTATATTGTACATTTTCATCCACTTTACTGTATTTATATAATATGTATGTGTTTGCCACTATAACTATGTATATACACCCTTTTTGCATTTATAATATATGTATACAAATTATTTAGGGAGAGGGGTTTTACATAGGCTAAGCCTGTTCCCCAATCCCATTCAGAAAACTTGAATAAAATATTGTTTAAAAAAAAACCAACCACAACCATAACCCCATGATACAATACCAGCTATCTTCCATGATCCTCCTGTTTGACATACTAAAGGTCCACCCGAATCACCCTGGAAAAAAAACCCAACACACATGCGATAGTAATTGTTTTTGAGATCTAGGTCTGTAATCATCGAGAATATGCAATTAGCCACTCATCCAAGATAAATGTTATTATAGGTTTACAGGTAGGTTTACAGGTAGCCGATATTTTGACACCTAGAGATAAAAGTTAAAGTAACCTGAATTTTGGACTCGTGAACATTACTGTAAGTATTTTGTACTGTTCCAAGAAGCGATAACAAAAAAAAGAAATTAAAAAAAACAAAGAGATCATTTTACAGTACATATTTGAGATGATTTGACTGTTTCAATGGTCAATATGACTGATAGCCAAATTTCGTTTTTTATTATCGCTTCTTGGGAGAGTACAAACTACTTACAAGGTAAACAAAAAGATCATTTTACAGTACATATTATTTAAAATGACTTGTCTGTTTCAAAAGTCAATAAAATAATTTTTTGTATTATCCTTGAACATTTAGATTTATATAAAATATTAGCAGGTCTTCAACTAAGTAAATCAAACTGTGTATAAAGTGTATAAATAGAGAATCTCCTACCGAGTTTTTTTTTACTTTATCAACGAGTGTTGATATTTTTTGGTATCAAAAAACACGAGTTGGAGATTTTATTTATCACCCAATCCTTTCTTACATGCACAAATAAATAAATATAATTCTTTCCTAAAGATTTCACTTTTACCGATCCTATTTACATTATAGTGTAGTGATACATCATTTTTGACAGCAGTTTAGCTATTGTATAGCCCTGTATACTACCCAGTTTTTTCCTTCAAGGTCAATTTAATAAAAGCAGTTTCTTATTTTTTTTTAAAAAGTCACTCTTTACTTAAACTAAGTGGTTTCTTTAAAATAAAAGAAGGTAGTTCCTTTTTGATTGACCAATCAAATTTATGTAAAGTGATCTCACTACACTGTGTATATATCACTAAAGTGATAACACCACACTGTAGATATCACATTTAACACACAAGCGATATCTACTGTCAAATGTATTATTGGGTGATAAAAACTATTACAGTGCATATAAATACAAAGACATTGAACAGATGAAGACGCACCAGTACCTAGTAATGGAAACCGCTTAAATAAATTGACAAATTGTATTCGATCTAGTTTATTTACCATTCCAACGTGTACATGGGATCTCGGTTTTTATACCACCTGAATGACAAGAAACCGACAAGATAGGGGGCGGGGGACATCAGGATTATATCCTACGCCTCCCGATTACTGAACCAGAGACTAAAAGTGTTGGAGACCTGAAATTAAACTCTTCTTAAAGGGACAATCCCGATAAGAACAGAGTCTCAAAAATTAAAGTCCGAGTATTTGTGAAATTTTTGGACCAAAATATAAAAACATGGCGTATTTATATTGTCTGAAAATTTCAGCTGAAAATATTAAGTCGTTTGGACGTGAATGTCAACACTGCTTATCCGGACACGTAACCCTTTTAAGATTTCGGGTCATTTTTTTCATTGGGTGACCTGATAATCGATTTACGTTTCTTGAGAGGTCTATTCAGTGAATGACCCATGCACTGTACTAGATAACAAAAGATAAATTTCACCTACATATTATTTTTATAGAAAAAAGTCTGGTTTTATCCAGATACTGTATAATACAAAGGTCTCCATTTCTAGATGCAGACTGTCAGGTTTAAGTTATTTACATGCGTATCACAAATATCGGGTTAGTTGGCCGGCCTTAGATATTATGGGTTTTAAATGATTTTAACACAAAATTATTCAGTTTTATTCCCCAAAAAGTTATCGGGATTGGCCCTTTAATACAAGAAAAAAAAAACAACAAATGCCACATTGGTAGCAGGTACAAATTTCGAAGGCTCTTTCTTGTACACGTATATATACTCAGCCGTTCCTAGACAATTATGTAGTGATTGACCAGATGCACTGGAAGTGTATGATATTTAAAGCCATTTCCTGCTCATCATGTAGGGTCACATTTTAAATTATTAAATCACATGACAACCGTCCCGCTCTTTAGCGTTGATGTCAGCACACATATTATGATCAAATAAGACATCACCAAGATAATAAGTAGGCCTACATGGACTACTTTTTAGAATGGGTATAGATGGGTCTTTCAAGTACCGACTATCTGGACCATCTGAAAATAGAAAATGTAGTACACATCTTTCGAAGCGTATCCATTGTCGCTTTTATTGTACTGGATTGGGTGCAGCGCTCAGCTTACAAACGGGGTCTCTCTTGAAAACAAAACACACATTACGAAGAATACCCGAAAGGTTTGGCTCTTTATCTGGTCTCTCTGATAGTTAACGGCCAGCTGCTGTTTACGCGCTTGCCAATCAGTCTGTTAGCAGGATCGTTGGTCTTGAGGGTTTTGTTTATATTTCTCTCTACATATATTATATGGCCCTGACACTACATTACCCCCTTTATAAATCAAATATGATCCCTGGTTAGAAAATGCACTCGAACATTGGCTTGTTGGTATCAGATGCTTGTGAAGTATGACATAAGGTACGTCCCAATAGGTTGGAATCCCCCATCCCCCAAAACCCTCCAAGCTTCTAATATACCTATATATTTATATTTTAGGAAATGAATGATGTTAATTACTGTCTTTTGTTGCTTCCCAACCTGGTACTATGTACATACGACGTTATTAAAGTCATCTGTTGAGCCTGGAAGACTAAGCTGTTCTTGCGTTCTTTCCTGGTGTGTCTACAGATTTTCTCAGTCACATCAAAGCTATATCATTGGAAAGCGTATCATCGTCATATGAACTGTGCGCCTTCGGAACTTTATAAATCTGACAACCGTAGACATTATCCATATCTGTAACACCAACACCAACAGTGCTATCATTTACAGACGACCTTACAAATATAATATTGTTATTAAATTATGCTAAAAAGTAATACGCGGGTAGTTACTGGATAAATAAGTAATAGATTCGGCCTATCTCTTCACCCATAAGTTAATAGGTGTGACAAAATAAATTGACACTAAATTTCTCCGAATATATTTTTTTTAAAAACATGTGTGGTAGAGAAACTAGGTCTGCTTTAATTCTTGGCAAACCTGGGGAATATAAGCCTAATTTGGAAAGGTAAATGATTGATCCTTTGGTCAATTTAAGGTATGCCAGTTTGGGCTCCCGTTTGAAAATATAAAGATATCCATATAAAGCCTTATAGTCAAACAATTACCTTTCTGGTCAAAGATCAGGTTACAACTCTTGCATTGATTCGCCATTCGGTCTGCAAGACTGGACAGGTCATTAATCAACCTTTCAATCAACACTCATTAGTGAACATGCACAGTAATTGACAAATTTGAACTGTTTAAAGATTCTTGCCCATAAACGTATTGATCGGGTGTTTCCAATGAAAATATGGCAATTTTGGTAGGCCTATATATGAAAAGAAGGAATGTGCAATCTTACTAAAAAAATACTGGATTGCCTGAAAAACGCTCATGGAGCGTATACCGGACACAAATGTAAGGGTTTCCCTAATCTACAACCCGACGATTAGGAGTGTCTGCATGCGTGACATCAAAGGTTGCACGTGGAGAATGAGCGCTTGATGTACATGCTGATAAACTTTATGAAGAGTTAGACGTACAACACTTTCTTAGACATAAAAACACGGAAAAGGGCGCGGGCAGTGGATAATCCGAGAATTTAATTAGGCTTCGATATTTGTAATAAATAGTTAGCGATTAAAAACACTATCGTCTTCTGTATGCAATGATTTCTACTCCGATTTCGCACCCGTTACTAGGTACCGAGAGAGGTAAGTCACGTGCATGACCCCCCCCCCCCCCTTGATTCATTTTTTATAGCGAGGATATTCCCTGACAATTGCAAGGATTTGAAGCGTAATTATGATAAATTGATTAGATTGAATATGCTTTTGGTCCATATCATTAAATCACCCAGTTTGTACGCGGGAATATATCTTTAAGCCCTGATACTTGCACTGTTCTTGAATGGTATGCATTGTTTATCTCTCTAAATCGATTTAAAATACTTTTACCATGGATATCCAAACTAATGTGAATCTCCAATGTCTGTAACAAAATAGTAATCTTTTTTTCTTCTTCGTGGAAGCATTGAAACAACCTA
Organism: Patella pellucida; assembly: GCA_917208275.1. Classification (NCBI taxonomy): domain Eukaryota; kingdom Metazoa; phylum Mollusca; class Gastropoda; family Patellidae; genus Patella; species Patella pellucida. Next base: position 62,327,126 of record OU795039.1, read on the forward strand.
AATAGGGTATGTGTTGTTATAGGGAAAGAAAGAACAATTAGAATTGATGGGATAACCATTCAGCTTCAGGACTAACATATATCAAGATTTGACCCAATCATGCCTTTTAGTTCAGCTATAAATCATACATCATAGTGACTCGAGGCTGCCAGTAATGAAACTCGTGTACAAAAATAAAATAGAATGGTAAGTTAGTTGCCTTTGAGCCCATATATCGTGGAACATGTTAGAACAAAAATCTTCAGAAAACTGTTAAATTGAAAGAGTTTAATGTTTTTATAGCCTACTGAAGACAAATATCGTCTATCGAGTCAACGATATAAATCATTTGAAATTCCTATAATGTCCGTATCGTACACTATAAAAATGAATCAGAAATACATATAGGCCTATATATTATATATTATTTACATAAATCATTTAGTAAATAGGGAGGCAGACCACAATTAAATTTCACACTCTCGGTACCCAATTGCAGTTCGTCTATTTATAGCAATTCTCTCTCCTTCTATTTTCTCCCCCGTTGCATGCCCATTTTTGTTGATTTTTTGGTCTAGAATGGAAGAAGAGGGTTTGAATTAATATTTTCTGCCGGGTTTTGGTAAATATCCATGATTTTAAGGCGGAAGGATAACTGAGTTATCAGGTTGGCTACGGTGATATGTACGGCAACTAGTTACATGTTTTGGGTATGATTCTTCAAGTTGGTGTATTTCAAAATTTTGGAGGTCAACCTCATACAAATTTGAGTGCAAAGACATGGTCATTTGTTTCTCAGTCCATAGTGAAAAGCATTCAGCCCAACGAAAATTTGGGGAAAAGTTGGAGGTGGGCAAAGAGGCCAGAATTAACATTGAAGTCAATGGGAAAATTAATGATGGTCTGCCTCCTATATGGACATGAATATGGTTATCTACCTTTATAAAATCAAAGGCGAAACGACTGGTTTGTAAACTGCTTTTTGATTGGTTCGTAGACTTTAAGCTGCTTCAGTCAAGGCTAGGTCAGATAATTTGAAATCATGGAAGCCCTAGGTATAGTGGAGTTGAACGGAATGAGAACACTGGGGATACAGAGGATGACGACAACCGGGATAATAATTTATTGCGGGGAATCGGGTTTAAAATGCAAATCTAGAGTCAAAAATAAAGGAGACATTTCTATCTATAAAGGTATTTTTGTGATAGAAACCTACAACTTTATTTAATTAATCTGGTCTTTTTTTGTTTATTATTTTTTTTATCAAATCTAAGCTATCATAAATCATGTGCATTTCCTACATTGTATGCTCTCAAAAGATAACAGTAATTCAAATCTGATTTAAAAACATGTATTTAGTTATTTCACGTTTGGTTGATACTCTAAGAAAAGTAAAACAAAACTATTGTTAATGTTTCAATCATAAAATATAGTGTCTTATTTAATTTGTTAACATATCCGTTTAATATTCTTATTTAGTCGTTTTATTTAGTTCCTTCCACTTTGTTTCAGATTCTTCCGAAGGGTGTGGAAGAGGTTGAGGTGTTTGTTTTCAGTCTACCAGGGGAAATATATTCCTTCTGATCTTCTTTCGGCCCAGTATAAAAGTTTCGCTTTACAATTGTTAATTATTTTACTTCAATACGTCATTTGTTTATATTAGGAATATGGGTATGTAATATATTTTAAAAATTAAGATCTAAAATGGGTAACTGTTCGTCAACGATTATCAAATTATGTGATCTTTCAATGGCGTGGGATTTGAATAATGTGGATAGGCGGCAGATCCTACATGTGTATCTACCTACCGGATGGTTATCTCTCAAATTCTTATATCACATCCAACATCTGAATAATACGATATTCTTTGAAATCCGACATCATGTTTATGTCCCGATTTTATTTCCTAAGTACTTCAGCCAAAAGAAAAGCTTTCAGTAATCCATATTCTGAATATTCCGAATTACGAGATCAATCACGACGACCTGGTCATAGAACGACAGATTATCAATGAGCACATGACAGCAATGACAAGTGTGAAATCAACTGAAGACGGAGACAACGAGGAAGATAAATTAACGACAGAGACTGGACCTATTCAAAATCCCTACGTATGCTAAACGAAATAAAAAACATTCGCCCAGATTACGGACGATGCGATGGTAGACAAGATTTGAGTGCTTACTTGAGGATTGCACGTGTGACAGCAAATACGTGGGAGAAACAAGACAACCTTTAGATAAGAGAATTAGTCAGCATAAATCAAAATCCTCAACCACCAACACATGCTATCCAGCCCAGGACACAGAATTAAAACATATAAAACTCTGGCAACCATCTGCCGATAGAGAAAAGCAGCAAACTAATTGAGGCTATACACATTAAAAGAAACAACACAGACCTCAACCGCGACACAGGGATATTCCTTCCCAGTGCTCACGATGAACTTATTAATAAACAATATTTGTGTTTCTGCATAGTCTTTTTTAATAGAATTTATTAAATTTCATTTCCTAATATTATTATCATGTTATCTGTTAAATCTACCTTTTTCAAATTAAACAATGAGAATTAGTTAGTCCATTGTACATCTAACCACAAAGAGATCCCTTATCTAAACTTATTCTGTTGGCAGTATTGTACATATCATCATAATCATCAATTGCTTAAATCCACTCATGGCTTAATGAAGCTCAGTGTCAATTGGTTTGTTTTGAATAATTCCTTTGATCTTGTTGTTGTTCTGTATGGTTTCATGAATTGTTGTTATAGTTTTGTCTGTATATATTGATCTCATAACCATTGTTTTACTGTATTAGCTTGATAACGTTGAGAGAATAATCTTCGTAACGTCGACTAAATAAATTAAGTAGCTGTTATTCCATAAGTACGTGTTTATGTGTATTGCTCAATCCAGTTACTAAATGCCTCTTAAAGAATATTATAATAATACTTCCGGTTTTCGAAGTTATCCGACATATTGTCACGATCCCGATATTCCCCGATCAAAGCTGATGATTCTGTTAGCTGATGTGACAATTGGGTGGCCACATTGCCCCACATAAAGAAACCTTACATTATAAAAGATAGTAAGCTGGCACTGCCAGGCAGGATACGCCCACATTTTCGAGACATGGATAGAGAACAAGCAAAACTGAAAGTGATATTTCCTACAATCAAAGGCTATAATTCATTAAATTACAATTTGATATGCGCAAATATCGAAAAGAATCAAGATTTTTAGGTTATAAACATGCATTTCAACTTTCAACAAAATCGAATTAAAATTGTGACCTATACTGGGTCCAAAACCTTGATATACCATATTTTAACACTATTAGCGTACAAACGGCGGCCAATTTGTCTGGCAATTATGATCCGATTTCCTTGAAATACAAACTCAACCTTTCTTATGGTGTAACGGTGATAGAGTCAAGCGTTTTTTTAAATCGGATAATAATCGTGACCTCCAGAGGGACAATAGGCGATTTTTCGGACAATCAGGGGCTATAATTCAGGAAGTTATGATCTGATATGTGCAAATAACGAAAGGAACCAAGATCTTTGGGTTATAACCATGCATTTCAAGTTTAATCAAAATTAAATCAAAATTGTGATCTATACTGGGTCCACAACTTTGATATACCATTTTTTAACAGTATTCGCGTACGAACGGCGGCCATTTTGTATGGTAATTTTGGTCCGATTTTGCCGAAATTTGAACTCAACCTTCCTTAGGGTGTAACGGTGATATAATCGAACGGTTTTTTAAATCGGATAATAATTGTGACCTCCAGAGGTACCACGAGCTAAAATAGGTGATTTTTCGGACAATCAGGGGCCATAATTCAGGAAATTACGTTCCGATAGGCGCAAATATCGAAAGGAACCAAGATCTTTGGGTTATAAACATGCATGTCAAGTTTCATCAAAATCGGTTCAAAATTGTGACCTCTATAGGGTCCACAAGCTAAAAACGTGATATTTCGTACAATCAGGGGTCATAATCCATGAAGTTTTGATCCGATACATGCCAATATCGAAAGCAGCCGAGATCTTTTGGGGATAAACCTATATTTCAAGTTTCGTCAAAATCCGACAAGAATTGTGACCTGTAGAGAGTCCACAAACAATTGTGGACGGACGGACGGACGGACGGACGGCGGACGGACGGACGGACGGACGGACAGGGGCGACGACATAATACGTCCACATGAAAATGTGGGCGTATAAAAAGGAGTGAATTACTGGGCTTTGCTATTGAAGAATGTGGGGTTGTTGTACTTTCGAAAAGCAACATAATCAAATGTATTTTTGATTTCAGAAAAGTTTTTGATTTGGTAAATCATAATCTTCTTCTACAAAAACTTGAGCTATATAATTATTCCGAAAACTTACTCTCATTATTGAAATCATAGCTTAATTATCGAAAACGGTGTATATCAATAAAATTGGAGAAAATAAAATCCTTATTTCACAATACAATTTCCGGTGTACCCCAAGGATCAATCCTTGGGCCATTACTTTTTGATCTCTTTTCTCTTTCCGCAAATTCAGATCTGTTTTGCAGATGACACCACCGCTTAAACCTCTTCTCCGGATATAACATCTCTTAATAATATACTCAAATTGGAATCCAATAAAATAATATAATGGTTTCAAAATAATTCTATGATTATCAATGAATCAAAAACCAAATCAATGTTAATAGCTACAAACTATCAACTTAAAAAGCCATTAAATAAACTTGACATTAAATCAATAATAATCAAATTAAAAATGTCTCTGAATTTAAACTTTTAGGTGTAATCATTGATTGAAACTTTTCATTGAAAAATCATACTGAATACATTTGTAAAATACTAAATAAAAAGGTGTTTCAACTGAAAAGGATAAAGTCACTTCTTCGGTCAAACTTGTTAAAATTGTTCTATGCTGGCCATTTTCAGTCACATCTAGATTATTACTCAACCATCTGCGATACCTGTGGTAAAACATCATTGAATTACTTACAGCGTGCTTTTAAATTAATTAATGATAAACCACTACCGAAAAATTCAACCTTATCTACTTATGAAACCCTAGCTAAATCACTAAATATTATAACAATTCAAAATCGGTTCACCTTCAATAAATACACTTTACTGTTTAAATAAGTTCATAAAAAACGCCCAAACTACTTCACTAATATTCTAGTTTTAAAAATACACCTTATACCAATATTAATCTTCGATTTAATATTCCCCCACCTAGTAAATCAATATATAAAAATAGTTTACAATACATTGAACCTTGTCTCTGAAATAATCTACCTACTTCAATTAAAAACACACTTGTATTTTGTACACGGTGAACAGTTCATATGCTGATTACACTGTTTTGCCTGATTACACTATTTTGCCTATACCGTTTTTTAGGACTTCGAATTTTGTCTAATTGTTTAGATTGTTCGTACTTGGTTTTATTTTGTTAATATCAAACTTTAAAGCGAATAATCTTCCTAACCTTTGTAAGCAATATATACATAATTTTAATTCATAATTTTTATTTTAATATTTTAATTTTAATTTTTTTATCTCATTGTTGTGCTTGTTGTTCTTATATTGTTTTGTTATGTTTCAAGGGCTGGCCTAATTTCTTATCCTAATAAAGATATTATTAAGCATATAAATACAAACAAGATACATGTCAGCAACATTTTAGGCGCAGCATTGTCTCACGATGTGTGGTATTTACTCATAGATATTTCTTGATTTCTAAACTTAATTATAATAGATCTGCCTGTATCTATTACGTAATAAAATAGTCGCCGTAGTATACGCTGCCAATGCCATCGTAACTTGATCCACTGCACCATGCATCTACTAACTCTTGAATCTTCCTAGAGCATGTTCTTGATTATAATTATCTCAAATTATCATTACATACGCTTTACAACAAGAAAAGCCAACGATAATTATAAGTATAATCTTACCACCGCCTGTCAAGGTCGCCTGTGTGCCTTGGGAGTTTTCATTATAACAACATATCTGTAAAGAATCAAATATGGCTTAATCACATCTGTCCAGAAGTGCAAGAATGAAATGAGGAATGTTCCGTGTAATGATGTCTCAGAGTCTGAAAAATCAAATGAAGAGTTCTTTAAAATTCCGAATATTTCGACATTTTTATATCACACAGTTTCTTGCTTTTCTAGTCTAAAGCCAATGAATACAACAGTATTTGAATAATTTAAAACTTGGGAATGTTCATTTTCTCTGAATTAAGAAGCTTGAAACAATTTTGAATTCAGATGCCATATATACGTGTAACGCAACGTTAGATAACTTGGCTGGAATGTTTATTAGATCATAAATTTCAAAAAAAAAATCTCGATATGTAGTAAGGGCAGCAATACTTAGACCGATATTCTGGTACACTAGCTTGATTGTGTAATTTATTTTGGGTTCATCGGATACCGCAATTCATTCTAAAATTAGCTGACAGTTCATGAGATAATAGTTTTGGTGGGACAAAACTCACATTAAAATACCTAAGTCAGTAACTCAAAATCCTCTAAAATCTTCGACATCGAAAACACGAATTATTGGTCAATTTAAATCAACATTGATGATGTAAACTTACGGGGAAAAGATGAGCTTCTGATATCCGATATTTAAGATAAAATATTTTTTTAACATTGGTATACGAATCGTGTAACATAATGCGCTTCAGCCCCAGTTGTATTCAGAGACTCGAGGGACGAGGCTAGACACATTGCATCAAACCAAACGGAGTTATTTAGACTGGAATAACTAGACGCTAGAAATGTGCACTCAATTGATTTTGCTGGCTTATTTCATCGAACATAACTGATTTGAAATTGGAGTAAAAATGGAAACCATTGAATGTAAATCAGTTTATATACATTCATATATAACAGTATTATATGCGTTGCGACCCACTTTTGTGAATTTCCAGGTCCCAAATGTTAGCGATTTGGCTCCTTTAAAGCAATAATTGCATTTTTTAGGTCATATGGTTAGGCGGTTTGGGGGACATTGCGTGTTGTCAACGTACAAAAGACTCTGCGATTAAAAGGTCTAAAAAGAAGTAGACAGAAATAACTAAGAATTTACTTAGGCCTCAGTAAGTATGGTAAATGTACAGTAAGTATAAAGGATACATTCTGAAAAATGAACCCTCCCACAATGAAGTTAAGTTGGCAGACATTGCGTCTCTACAACAGCTTACTTATAGCTATGGGTATCCACGACGAAAGCAAAGTTTTGAAAGGGAATTGAAGCAAATTTTTGATAGATTGGTTACTTTGAATATGTTTTTAGTCTACATATATTGTCAATTCACAAAGTTTGTACCCGGGAAGGCATCTTTAAAATGCATGGTATTTATATACATAGTCCTAAATCCTCTAATTTACTTTTGTCAGTTAAGAAATTGGGAAATATATCATTTTCTTTTAAAATCCAACGTTGCTTTTTAAGGTGTCATTATCACCTGTGTAGGTTTGAAAAGTCTCACTCAACCAGGCATCATTATCCTTGTCTGTTTAACCACCGGTAATCAAAATCGAGATAAGTCCCACATCCATTGCCCAGACTTAGTTTTCCAGCAAAAAGAAATGATTCATATATGCCGTTGATTCCTATGATTGTTTATTAGTGATGTGATATTCGATATAGAAAATATACACTATCACTTTTACAAACCTCTTTAACCATTAAAGGGACAATAACACTCTTGCTGGCTTGAGAGGTCCAGAAAAAAAGAATTAGCCTTATTCTAACTACAAGATGTTTAAGTGTCCAACCTGTTGTGTAAATTATCCATTACAACCTATCTCACTTGTCCAGAGGTTTCGAAAATATGCTTAAATCCAAGTTGCATTTGAAAGTGCTTACGTAAGGCTTTTCCAACCATGTTAAGGCATGTAGTTGAATTTTTCCAATTTTTAAAATTAGGTGTGTTAAGATGAAATTTGTATCATTTATTAATTGAAATATTGTAGAATAGTACAAATTGTTCACCAGAATAAAGATTGGGACATATTATTCCGTTACAACAAGAGTGTTATTGGGGCTTTAAACCATAATGCGTCATGCAGCAGAATATGAGGTTTTAACATGTCTAAAATAAATTATTACACAAAACAAAACTATTTTTTTTATCATTAAGACTTATAATATAGTTTCACGGATCATGCAGCTCAATGTTAGACTAAATGTTTGATTTTGGTCTCAAGTTTAAAAAAAACCAAAAAAACAAATCAAACAATTAATATGTCAGTTCTGTCACACAATTGATCTCCGTGCCGAATTATATCTGATGTTCCAGAAACAATACGAAATACGTTTTATATAAATATAGATAGTTATATTTAGAATGTCAACATTAATAATAACATCAATCGAAAATTGGAATATTAGAATTATTGAATAACAAATACATGTAACAGCGTGGGTTCCTGCTGCGAGAACAATGAGACATTCACAAATTATTTCAAGCCAACCATGACGTGTTACTTGCTGGCATTGAATAATGCACTTACATGGACATTTTTAAAGTCTATAATGTGGGACCGTCATTCCATTATCTATATCTATAGAAGAGAGATAATCTTTATTTAAAAGTAGATTCGCTCTATATTTCAGTACCCTCGACCATATTTTTTTGTATTCGATAATGGTGGCTAAAATTCCGGAATATTGTTCATGTCAAGGGATAATAAATTTTACTATATTGATAAGAGTGGATTATGATGACTGTTAATCCTTTTCACAATATGAAATAATACATTTCACTCTATCTCAATGTACAAAATGAGTTTTCACTTTGGAAATTGGACAAGGTTTTGAAAAAACTTTCTACTTTTTTTCTTTCAAGGAAATGATTATACATGTACATGTATTATTATAACATTTCTTTTTTGAAATCTAATCTCCTCGTTTCGTGTTGAAATTGTTCCCGGTGGATGAATACCAATCTTAAAGTGAACATTTGGTAGGGGTAGGACAGAATAATAAACAAATTCTTCAGGGGTGTTTCTTGTGCGAAATTGATTTACAAAAACGTTTTTGGAAAACATTTTGCTCTATCTCGATTTTTACGGTCGGGGATTTTGCTTTTTTCAAAATGGCGACCAAAAATGTCTTCTTCGAGAGTTTTGTCCTCGAATGGGCCAGATATGTGTTCCAATATGTCTTTCAATATGTTTCCTTTTATGCCGAGTTCCAAAAAATATACTCCAATGTGTTTCGAGCAATGGCGGCAATCTTGGATCCAATATCGCCGTCGTTTTGACCAAAAATGGACTTTTTTGGAAATTTGATTGTCGCATGCGGCAGATATATGGTCATGTATTTCTTTCAACATGTTTTCGAGTATGCCGAGTTAAACACTCCAACGTGTTTCGGGCAACGGTGGTCATCTTGGTTCCAATATGGCCGGCATTTTAGCCAAAAATGGATTTTTTGGGAAGTTTTGTTGTCGCATGCGGTAGATACGTGGTCAAGTATGTTTTTTAATATGTTTTCGAGTATGCCAAGCTCAACAAATTATACTCCAGCGTGTTTCGAGCAACGACTGCCATCTTTAAACCGCCAAAATGGCCGCCATATCGGCTAAAAATGGATTTTAAAATTTTTTTGTTGACGCATGCGGTCAGATGTGTGGTCCAATATGTCTTTAATATGTTTTCACGTATGCCGAGTTCACAAAATTATACTGCTCTCTTTTTCAGGCGGATATCAGGAGAACACGTCATCCCTTAAGGAACTTTAGATCGTATGGTCGGTCCCCTTTGTTTTTTTACACAAGTCCAGGATTTTCATCATTTTCGAGCATTTTATCTTCTTTAGTTCGTTTTTATTTAACCTTTAAGCTCGGCGAATTGAGGCAGAACATTAAGGATGTGCTTAATCCAGAAGGTAAAATTATTAAAATGTCGATGCATTGCTCAAACTTTGTTGGACTGAATAGTTGTACTCAAAACGTAATACGTTTGTGTAATGTAATATATACTATATGTGTATAATTATACGAGGATACATTGGTCAAACTTATTATTTGAAAAACGAACTCGATTCACCATTATTAAATTGACTGGATGCACTCAAAAAATAAGATGTGGAGACATTGCGCAATCTCGTTCTTTGAACTGACTACCGGGCGTTGTTTAGACCGGATTCACTATTGAACTGACTAGAAGCACCACATTGCTACATTTCCTGCATTACTACATTGGACAAACTCTTTTTTTTATAACTTGACCCGCCATTGAACTCATTAGATTCATAATATACTGATACATTTGTAATTCTAAAAAAACACATGTATACTATTAGTTGTATTATATTTTTTAGCTTTATATTATTGTTATTTACTGTAACGCTGGAATGTAATATATTGGACTGGCGCTTTAAAACCAGTTGCTTCGGGTAGAAAAGGCTTAGGAAGTCAACCCTGAGATAAAATCCGGAGTGGGATCCCCAAGGCGGTTGGATAGTCGGCCTCGACTTCTTTCCGGCAGTTTCTGCAGCAAAAGCGATGTCAAATGTGAAGGCCGGGAGGCGGATCCTGACGATTGGGCACCCAAGGATCTCCATACACTTGTCCAGGTATGCGTCCTGAAGAAGTCATGTCAGTGTCGATGTTCACAGCGTCAGAAACAAACAAGGGGGACAGCAGTTACGAGTGATAAGCCCAGACCAATTGGCGTAGGTCAGGGCGCTACGGGTTGTCTCCGACGGGCGGAGGAATCTTCGTGTGCCAATGGTCAGCTACCGCCCGCCAAAAGCCCGGCAACCCCCGACCAATAAGGTGCTGACCCGCCACGGTCTGCCTGCTTCAGTGGGTGATTGAAGTTTGAGTAAAGCTCGTATAGAAGACCGCAACATCGCACCAAGCGAAACAAAAAGTAAAAAGAAGAAACTACCGGCTCTGCGCCTCACAAGCTGGAACGTCAGGACCATGTGTCCTGGCCTGTCGAACGATCTGCGTAAGATTGACGACTCAAGGAAAACGGCCATCATCGATTCCGATTTCACCAGACTGAATGTGGACATTGCTGCTCTTCAGGAGACCAGGCTCGCAGATTTTGGCACACTCCGTGAGAAGGACTAACGTTCTACTGGCAGGGTAGAGCTGAGAGGGAACCAAGATTGTATGGTGTAGGGTTTGCTGTAAGGAACAGCCCACTACCAGCTATCAAGCCCCCTGTGGCTTTTCACTTCTACAGGCTACGTTGGGATCCTGAGCATTTACGCTCCAACTCTATGTTAAGCCCCGGAGGTCAAAGACCAGTTTTATGAAGACCTCGACACCGCCGTTGACAACGTACATGCCCCGGAGCCACTGCTCCTGCTTGGAGATTTTAATGCCAGAGTGGGCGGAGACCATGAGCCATGACCCTGGCTGCATTGGGCACTCAGGTATTGGCAAGCTATGCATCACCAACACGTTCCTCAACACAAAGCCACACCACCGAGTCTCCTGGGTGCATCCAGGGTCCCACCACTGGCACCAGCTGGACTTCGTCATCACCAGGAGAGCCTAGCTTTAAAGCGTACTCACAACACGCTGCTAACATAGCGCAGACTGCGACACGGACCATGCCCTGATATGCACAAAGGTACACATCCTGCCAAAGAAGCTCCACCACTCAAAGCGTTCTAGACCCCCACGCATCAATATCGCTGCGATGGCTGTCCCTCATCTCCGCACAGAGTTCGTTGAGTCAGTTGGAATTGCCCTGGAGGGCCAACCAGCTGCGAATACCGCAGAAGAGAGATTGAACCTCCTGTGGGATACTATCCATAGCACGGCCCTCTCCACATTCGGCAAGAAAGAGCGACATAATCCTGACTGGTACGAAGAGAGTTTTACAAAGATACTACCTGCCACCAATGCCAAACGTGAAGCCCTTATGAACTACAAGAGGGGGCCCTCTGCCAAAAACCTCACCGCACTGAGAACAGCAAGGAACAAAGCTCAGCGAATTGCGAGACACTGCGCAAACCAGTACTGGCTGAACCTGTGCCACAGCATCCAAATAGCTGCTGATAGCGGTAACACAAGAGGGGTTTTCGAGGGCATGAAGAAAGCCTTCGGACCAAGCGCTAGGACCCCCCCCCCCCCCCGAATTCAACCAATGGAAAGACGATCACTGATCGCAGCAAGCAAATGGAACGATGGGCAGAGCACTACCAGGACCTTTACCTGAGAGAGAACGTGGTCACAAGGTCGGCCCTAAACAGTATCTTCAGCCTGCCCGTCATGGAGGAACTGGACGACCCACCAACAAAGGAGGAAATGAGCAAGGCCATTGGCTCCCTTGCACATGGCAAGGCCCCGGAACGAGATGGCATTCCAGCAGAAGTACAACAGTGCGATAAACCCTCCTTACTGCACCACCCCCATACTCTTCTCAGTCAGTGTTGGGACGAAGGGTCAGTGCCCAAGGAAAAGCGAAACGCAAACATCGTGACCCTCTACAAGAACAAGGGGGATCGTAGTTATTGTAACAATTACAGAGGCATCTCACTACTTAGCATCGTTGGGATAGCATCCGCTAAAGTAGCACTGAGACGACTACAACAAGTTGCTGAGAGAATCTATCTAGAATCACAATGTGGCTTCAGAGCTCAGCGGTCCACAACTGACATGAAATTCACACTGAGGCAACTGCAGAAGAAGGGCCTATTTTAGCTCTTGGAGAAGATGGGGTGTCCACGGAAGCTTTTGAAGTTTGTGACGTCGTTTCATGAGGACACAAAGGGCACAGTGCTGTTTGACGGGTCCTCGTCCACCGCTTTCCCCATCACCAGCGGCATGAAGCAAGGCTGCGTCCTCGCCCCGACACTCTTTGGTGTCTTCTTCTCCTTGCTGCTGTCTTACGCGTTCAGCGAAGCAGAAGGTGGAGTGTACCTCCACACACGAACAGACGGCAAGCTCTTCAACCTGTCCCGTCTACGAGCCAAGACGAAAGTACACTAACTACTGCTACGAGTGATGCTTTTCGCTGATGAAGCTGCCCTGGCCTCCCACACACAAGAAGGGTTACAGAGGCTCGTCTACTTCCTGGCTCGTGCCTGTAGGGAATACGGTCTCGCCATTAGCCAGAAGAAAAAAACATCGATGGGTCAGGATGTCAGTGAAGGGTCCAACATATCCATTGGGGAATACACCCTAGAAGTGGTCGGGGTTTTCACTTACCTCGGGTCTACCATCTCCAGCAACCTGTCCCTTGAGGCCGAAATCAACAAACGCATCGGCAAAGCAGCATCAGCAATGTCCAGACTGTCAACAAGGGTGTGGGAAAACTCAAAGCTCACCACAAAAACTAAGATCGCAGTATTTTATGAGCACACTTCTCTATGGCAGTGAAACGTGGACTGCATTATTGTGACCTGGCAATTTTGGCCTGAGATTCCCGAAATTTAAACTCAACCTTTCTTAGTGTGTGATAGTGATATAATCAAACGTTCTTTTTAATCCGATAATAATTGTGAACTCCAGATGGACTACAAGCTAAAAAAGGGTGATTTTTCGGACAATCAGAGGCCATAATTCAGAAAGTTACGTTCTGATGGGCGCAAATATCAAAAGGAACCAAGATCTTTGCGTTAGAAACAAGCATATCAAGTTTCACCAAAATCGGTTCAAAATTGTGACCTCTACAGTATTCACAAGCTTAAAACGTGATTTTTCGTACAATCAGGGGCTATAATCCATAAAGTGACGGTCCGATATATGCCAATTTTGAAAGGAACAGAGATCTTATGGTGATAAAACCTACAATTTAAGATTCATTGAAATCGAAAAAAAATTGTTACCTGTAGAATGTTCACAAACAATTGTGAACGAAGGACGGACGGGGGCGACGGCAATATGTCCACATGAAAATGTGGGCGTATACAAACGGTGAAAGTATTGTTCGTCTCCACACATTTTTTTGTACATTGAAGCAGTTTTGATAGCCTCGTATAATTGAAAAAATGGTCTGAAAATGATGATTTTTTAAAGCTTTTTTCGATCTTAATATTTCAAAAAAAAAATCTGCACTTTTAAAAGTAGTTCGATTGATCTAAAATTATGGAATTGGAGTTTGGAGGTGTTACCCATCATACATAAAAAAGATAGTAAGCTAGCACTGCCAGGCAGGATACGCCCATATTTTCGAGAGATAGATAGAAAACAAGAAATACCGAAAGTGATTTTTCCAACAATCAAAGGCCGATATGCGCAAATATTGAAAAGAATTAAGATCTTTAGGTTATAAACATGTATTTCAAGTTTCATCAAAATCGAATTAAAATTCGGACCTCTACAGGGTCCACAACTTTGATATACCATATTTTTACACTATTCGCGTATAAACGGCAGCCATTTTGTCTGGCAATTATGGTCTGATTTTCTAGAAATTCGACCTCAATCTTCCGTAGTTTGTAAAGGTGATAGAGTCAAACTTTTTTTTAAAATCGAATAATAATTGGGACCTGCAGGGAGACCATAGGGGACTTTTCAGACAATCAGGGGCCATAATTCAGGGAGTTATGATCCGATATGTGCAAATAACAAAAGGAACCAAGATCTTTGGGTGATAACCATGCATTTCAAGTTTCATCGAAATCGAATCAAAATTGTGACCTATAATACAGGGTCCACAACCATTATACCATTTTTTAACAGTATTCGCGTACAAACGGCGGCCATTTTGTATGTCAATTTTGTTTCCGTTTACCCGAAATTTGAACTCAACCTTCATTAGGGTGTAAAGGTGATATAATCAAACGATTTTTTTTAAATCGGATAATAATTGTGACCTCCAGAGTATAATCAGGCGACATAATTCAGTGAGTTACGATCCGATAGGCGCAAATATCGAAAGGAACCACGATCTGTGGGTTATAACCATGCATTTCAAGTTTCATAAAAATCGAATTAAAATTATGACCTCTACAGGGTCGAAAATCTTGATATTCAATTTTTAACAGTATTCGCGTACAAACGGTGGCCATTTTGTATGTCAATTTTGTTTCCGTTTACCCGAAATTTGAACTCAACCTTCATTAGGGTGTAAAGGTGATATAATCAAACGATTTTTTTTAAATCGGATAATAATTGTGACCTCCAGAGTATAATCAGGCGACATAATTCAGGGAGTTAGGATCCGATATGCGCAAATATCTAAAGGAACCACGATCTGTGGGTTATAACCTTGCATTTCAAGTTTCATCAAAATCGAATTAAAATTATGACCTCTACAGGGTCGACAATCTTGATATTCCATTTTTTAACAGTATTCGCGTACAAACGGTGGCCATTTTGTATTGCAGTTTTGGTCCGATTTCCCCGAAATTAGATCTCAACCTTCCTTAGGGTCTAACGGGGATATAATCAAACGATTTTATAAATCGGGTAATAAATGTGACCTCCAGAAGGACCACAAGCTAAACAAAGACGATTTTGCGTATAATCAGGGGCCGTAATTCAGGAAGTTACGATCCGATATGCGCAAAAATCGAAAGGAAGCAAGATCTTTGGGTTATAACCATACATTTCATCAGTTTCACAAAATCGAATTAAAATTGGGACCTCTACAGCTTCCACAACCTTAATATACCATTTTTTAACAGTATTCGCGTACACACGGCGGTCATTTTGTATGGCAATTTTGGTCCGGTTTTCCCGAAATTCAAACTTTTAACAGTATTCGCGTACACACGGCGGTCATTTTGTATGGCAATTTTGGTCCGGTTTTCCCGAAATTCAAATTCAACCTTCCTTAGGGTGTAACGGCGATATAATCAAACGGTTTTTAAAATCGGATAATAATTGTCAACTCTAGAGGGACCACAAGCTAAAATAGGTGATTTTTCGGACAATCAGGGACCATAATTCAGTAAATTACTTTCCGATAGGCGCAAATATCGAAAGGAACCAAGATCTTTGGATAATCCGAGAATTTATTAGGCTTCGATATTTGTAATAAATAGTCAACATCGTCTTGTGTAAGCAATGAATTCTCCTCCGACTTCGCACCCGTTGCTAGGTATCGAGAGAGGTAAGTTACGTGACAAAACCATCACCTCTTTTGGTCGATTTTTTATAGCAAGGATATTCCCCGGATATTACAATGTTTTGAGAAGGATTTGAAGCAAAATTATGATAAATTAATTATATACTATTCAAAAAAAATAGGGGATATTTGATTTTTAAGTGTTATAAATTTCACATAATGAAATTCACGAAGAAACAAATGACAAAATGACAAAATGAAATGGAGTTCACATTCATCGATTTATTCCAAATTATGATCGTTAGACTAAGTAAGGCACAGACTGACCATTATAAGGTTAAATGATACCCGGGGTCAAACAGCAAAGTTACCACAGCATCACAACAAAGTCAGTAACGGGTAAATCCTCCTCTGTTTACCAAACAAGCATTGATCCGACGTGGCATACTCCTAATGAGACGTCTAAGGTCATTTTGGTCCAGATTGTCCCATTCCTGTTGCAACGCAGCAGCAAGTTCTTGGACATTGACAGAACGTTGTTGATGTTGACGTAACCTCTGTCCAAGCATGTCCCAGACATGCTCGATGGGGGAGAGGTCGGTAATGTGGTGATGTTCTGTTGTTAGAGGTAAACTGTAACGATCCTAGCCCTGTGACATCTTGCGTTGTCATCCTGGAAGATGAAACTGCGGACATGACGTCGTGCGTACGGCACAACATGGACTACCAAGATGTTGTCCCGGTAGTACTGGTCTGTAACACGCCCTGCAACAACATGTAAAGCCGTTCTTCCAGCGACAGTGATGCCTCCCCACACCATAACAGAACCACCCCCAAATCGATCATGTCTGATGACGTTAGCGTCTTGGAAGCGCTCGTTTCGACGACGCCACACCCTCCTACGCCTGTCCAAAAAATTAACAGTGAACCTTGACTCATCTGAAAACATCACATTTCTCCAGCGTCGATTATCCCAGTGTTGACGATCCCTACACCAACGACGTCTTGCCTGAATGTGATGATCTCTCAAACAAGGGATCACGCGAGGACGTCGGGCGCGAAGGTGACCCCTATGCAGTCGATTCCGAATGGTCTGGCCACTCATTCTCACATAAGTGTCTGTTTGAAGACGAGCGCTGATCTGATTTGCTGTGATGACACGATTTCTCAAGGCCAAGGTACGAATAGATCGATCCTGGGCTTAGCCTGGTTTTCATCATATCTGAGAAATAGAACCCAGTCTGTTCAGGTCAAAAAATCATTTGTTTAAAGGAGCTAAATCGCTAACATTTGGGATCCAGAAATTGACAAAAGTGGGTCGAAACTCATATAATACTGTAATATGAATGTATATAAACTGATCTACATTAAATGCTTTCCGTTTTACTCCAATTTCAAATCAGTTATGTTCGGCGAAACAAGCCATTCAGTCTCAACCCAGTGCATTTTTTTTAGCGCCTGGTTATTCCAATCCACATATGTAGTGTGATACAGTACAATGTGTCTAGCCTCGTCCCTCGAGTCTCTCAATAAAACTAGGACCGGAGCGCAATATGGTACACGATTCGTGTACCAATGTTAGAAAAATTATTTTATCTTAAATATCGGATATCAGAAGCTCATCTTTTCCTGGTAAGTTTACATCATCAATGTTGATTTAAATTGACCAATAATTCGTGTTTTCGATGTCGAAGATTTTGGAGGATTTTGAGTTACGGACTTAGGTCCTTTAAACTCTATTATCCAGATTAGAAATGGGTGTTTATGTGTGTTTTTAATAGTGAGAGACTCATGAATATGTTGCGCTTTGAGCATGCTTATATGGATGGATTATTAAGCGCATTACAAATATACATTATTATTATTAATTGTCGCCCTTGGTCGACCTGAGCGTGGTCTGTCCTGTACAGATTGTGTATCACGGTATCTGGACCATAGCCTGCTTATGACCATAGAGGTGTATATATACACACCTCTATGCTTATGACAGACTGAGAAACATTCATCGTCCGCGTCACAACCGCCTGTGTTGTGCCGATCTGTAGCATGCCAGAGGCACGTAATCATTCATTTTGGGTAAGCCGATGCATATCAAAATTTGTTTTCTGGTCACTTAAACAATTAAACTTATGTTTTCACCCTGGAATTCAATGCCACAATGACTGTAACATTCAAAGTCAGAGTCGTGCAAATCTTGGGTTGGACCCCCATGATGATCCCAAGCATCACCTGCATTCCATGCGGTAGCTATTGGTGCGTTTGGGCGTCACATGTAACTGGAAATGTTTCTTCTGTTAGGTTCTATAGTGACTGTTTTTCGTAGTCATTTGCATATTTTAGTATTACGCCCCCAAAATCAAATATCCCCTACTTTTTTTTAAATAGTATGGTTTGATTATGTAATTAGTACAAATATATCATCAAATAGCCCAGTTTGTGCTAAATCTCTTACACTATATTGTCCTAAATATTAAAAATTAAAAACATCACGAATTGGATTTCAAAATTGGTCCATTTAAAGAATTACAATCAATGTGGTGTTGTTATTGCAGTAAAAATATGGGATCCTAATATCCAATATCTATATATAACACAATGACGTAGCCCACATTTTAAAATCCGTGGGCCTACACGTGTATGTATACTCTATAGTTTCAGGCGCCATTAAATTGTTATGAACAAAGTCAAACCTATATTCTACAAAACAATGAAATTAATTAGTAATGATTGATTCACGTATTTCACAGAACATAATTGACTTGAAATTTCAAAATATATTTTTTTTCAAATATAATACATATAACATTAACATGACGTACTTCTAGATTTTCATTACATTAACATGACGTGCTTCTAGACTCATTTTCGTCTATTTTAAAGATCAAAAGAATAGAGATAGACCTACGCCCTTTAATTGGGTATCAGGGTGCAATACGCGTCAATGGTTTACGTAGTTCCAACATATGGAGGTTTTAGGGCAATATACGATTAAATTAAAGCGGTACAGGTCATTTTTGCGGATTAACTCTAAATGTCGGATTCCGATTTCCACAATGTGATAATTATCACTTTCAAAAGTTGTCACAGATTCACAGTACGTCCTTGCATAATTCTGAATAAATAACATGAACTCCGATGCGTAGGCCTATTCCATTGAACTCAAGTTTACTCGTGAGTCGTGTGTCGGGAATTCTGAAAAATATCCCTGCAAAATCCAGGAAATGGCATTTCAAGGGCTCGGAAAACATGTTTCAGTGGGGTGGGGGTATTCTCACGATCCTTTAGAAATCTACTGGAGCTAGCTAGTGTTCGGCTCATGGCTGCGTCACTCGTTTTTTAGGGGACTGTACATCAGTCGGTCTCATTTTTGCCCCCACCCTTGAAAAACAAAACAATTCAATTTTGTTATATATTTATTTGTAAATTATACTATTCCCTTTAACGATATGTTATAGCTGGTCTATTTTATTACATCATCTACTATTATCGGCCGATCAATCTGTCTATTTTCCATTGACCTCTCTCTCTTGACAATGAGTCGTAGTCTATTTATAATTTATTTACAAAGAACGATAATCGCATGACTGGGTTACTATATATATATATGTGTGCATCTGAGAAGGTACGTGTTATATGTGCACTGCCACTACGTGCTAATGTTCAAGTACTTGAATAATTCATTAAATTATAGTCATGCCCTGTCTATTCACAATACATAAATGAACTAATAGTACCGAATGCGAATTAGCTCGGCACTTCGAGTGCAGGTAGCTATTTACGGTATATATAAATACGCTTACGGTAGAGTTAAATGATCATGATTGAGACAGTTTGGCTACTTGTAAACAAACATCGAGTAAGAAGTCAGCTGAACGGCCGGTGCCGTATTTGCAAGAACTTCTGAAAGGCGATTTCAAAATGACAAGCATTAATACAATTCGTTCGGAAAGGATTTGCGTAACACATAACGGTAAATTGTATGATGTTACAGATTTTTCGACAAAACACCCCGGCGGTGTGGAAATTCTACAAAAACATGCCGGTCAAGATGTAACACAATTGATGCTAAACACGGATTCTGAAAGTTCAGGTCATAAACACAGCAAGGCAGCTTATAGTATTTTAAACAAATTTTGTATTGGATATGCTGACGACGTTAATAAAAATGCACCTTTGCAGACAAATTTGGAAAATCTACGAGTACGACAAAGCAATGGACATTCATCCTTAACTGATGAAAAACAGGTGAGTTCAAGCAAATTGTTCATCTTTTTGTAGTAAGGCGAATTTCACCATTATCAAATCTACATTGTTAACAAGTAGGCCTAACCGTTTGCTCTATGAATTCATGATCTTGAAAAGACAGAGCAATTTAGGGCCAGCCTAAATTTAATTTTCTGTGGGTGAAGGTGGGGTGAACCTCAACTTGTTATTTAATTGATTTCTAGCTTAAGATGTATATGTTTGTTTATTTATGTCATTGTATATTTGTTGCATTATATTAATGTAATTTTTATAATTGTATGCTCATCCTGCCTCCTCCAAGTTAAATTTATAGTTTGTATGTATAAAAACAGTTAACAGCTTGAGTTTGGGTCCAGGACACTAAATATTATGATGGACCAGGGTTATACATTACTGTGAGTTATGGCTATGGAATAAAATGTTGCATGTGTGAGTTATGGGTTACATATATTATGTAAATGTACAAGAGGTTAAATTAAACCATGTTAATCTTTATCATTAACACTTTGAAACTATGTATATATATATATATTTCAAGGTGCCATATACATGTGTATGGGGTTTACTGGACATGGTAGTTAACAGTATTATTAGGCATGTCAGTACAAAACTGCGATCAGATTCTTTAATGGTTCTGAATATAATTATCTATCAAAGAGCACCCGATACCACTGGTATTGTGATCAGATTGTGGAGAGTTCTGTTAGTCATAAATTCTTAAGGATAGGCTACATGATATTATACAATAACTTTCTAAGAAGTGGTATCGTAATTCTACTAAGGGAAGGCAGAAATAGAGTTTAAAGGGACAATCACGAATTAAACAGAGGCTCAAAAATAAAAGTCTGAGAATGTATGAAAATAAAACGCCAAAATATAGGGGAATTGTGTATTTCAACTCAAATATTGGGTCGTTTGGACGTGAACGCCAAAACTGCTTATCCGGACACATAACCCTTTTAAGATTTCGGGTCAATTGTTTCGTTAGGTGACTTCATAACCGATTACGGTTACTCGAAAGGGTTATGCAGTGAATAACCAATGTGCCGTACTTGATAAAGATCTGCAAATTTCAACTACACATTATTTTTATTAAAAAAATGTTTGGTTTTATCCAGATACCACAAAATACACCTTGGGGCACCGGTCTCAAATTCCAGATGAAGTATGACGGATTTAAGTCGTTTGAAAACGTATCATAAATACTGAAGTAGTTGCACAGCCCTTGACTCGAATCTTTAAGGGATTTTAACACAAAATTAAGCAGTTTTATTCCCGAAACAAATATCGGGATTAGCCCTTTAATGTCCACTCAACACAAATTAGGTCATTTTTGGGCGAACATATCTATAGTTCAGTTTTATTTCACTAATTCGGTTGCCCATAGGGGTCTTTAGCTTTGGGAGGAAACCATGTACAAGTGAAGTATCCAAACCATGACACTTGTATTGACTCAGTGACAAACCTTGTTATATAGTTGGTAAACATAAAACCATTCAGCCACAATACACCCTGCCAGTTTATACTACAGATTAATGTCTGTATGCAGATTTTATGTTATGCATCATTTGAGACTTATCTGCTAAATAATAACTAAGATATAAATGTTTTGTGATTCATAAATACAAATCGTAAGCCTATATTTACAAATGCATGTCTATGCAAGCTTAGTGGTTTTCATGGGGTTCTATAAGCAGTAGACACATTAGCCGAATCAATCGGCGACAAAATTTATTCGACCGTATGGGTGGACACACTAGGCAAAATCTTTGCCCAATTCACATAACATGATTAAACATGGCGGTGACCATGTTTTGAAACAATCACATGACGTCTCAATATGAGTGGATGATGAGTGGTAATTGGCTAATAAATTCTACAATCGGGCAAATGATCCCGTGAAGCAGACACACTAGGCGAATGTATCAAACATCTTTGATTTGGGGATTTGGCCGAATGACAGTTAACACACTAGGAGAATTTTGTTTCTGATTGATTCGTTTGAAAGATTCACACAAATCTATGAATCAAAGATGTGCCTAGTGTGTCCACTTTGGCCGATTTCATTCGACTAGGGTGTCCACTGCTACAGGTAAACTATTGATTGAATTTCTAATTATTAAGTGAGTCTGTAGTTTAATTTGAATGTCATCATGGTACTTCCAAAACTTTGTAACCTTTTTTTTTTAAATCTACTAATGTTGGTAAAAGAAGGAAGTTTTTATTTTGCTTTTTTAATGAATAAACAGCACATGCAATACTTTAGGAATATGGCATCATAGAACTGTACTAGAAGGAAGTCAGACCAGTCGTTTTTGTTATACATCGCATGCGCGAAACAGATATACTGTAACTTACTTCCGGTTAAATAAGAACCTGCAGGGATGAGCATGGAGTCCCCTGAGTTTTGGAATAAAATAAAAACAAATCGTCTTCAGCACAACTACCAACTATCAAGATATATCCGAAATGAATGATTAAACATGTGTAAGTTATTTTGTATCAATACGATTAGTTGTCAATATATAAGTTATTGAATAATCATTTTCAGTGAAAATGCATCCTGGAACATGTATTACAAAACCTAATTTGTTTTTTTGATATAATAATAATTCGTCGAACCTAATAAAAGCTATGCAGCTACTGAGCTAGTCTAGAATCAACTTTTTTTTTTAATTGTATAGGCCTAGTTATGTTTTTTCTTGACTTAAGACTGTTGGCATAAGTTTTTTTTAGATTGTTAGAAAAGTTGTTTTGTTTGATTGTAACATTATTAGCTATACCATATATACGCGTATAACTTAATTAAAAAAATTCTGTTAGCTTCATTAAATATGTGGCAAAATTCAGTTAAGATTCTAAGGAAATTCTAAATAAATCATACCTTAATAAATGGTCTCAGATTTTGCCAATTTCAATGTGCTATCTGTATTTTTTAAACAATATGTATGTATATGCACACTGAAATTTCAAGGCAAACATTTTAAAAAAATCATTTGAATGGGTGCCTGCTTCTAAAGCCTCATTTAATATTGAAAACATTTTATTTACTCAAATCCAGTTGTATTGGTGTATTTTGATATAGTTAATACTTAAAAGTAAGCTCAATAGCTAAAATGTGTATAATGCTTTGTTATAGGCTTACTTTCAAGCCAGTGTGTTTAGACCTTTTATGCAAGTTAAACATTGGTTGTGTTGACTTTATAAAATTTTCATGAATCTTTCCATCTAACTATATTTATTTAATCAGTATTACATAATCTAAAAGGTCTCTGTTATTTGATCTGAAAACTGTCTGTTAGGATTATGTCGAATATATTAAATCCACTTTAAACTCCTCAAATTCTTTATGAATATGTTAATACCCCTTGAATCACTGTACTGTCTTTCTTTTGTAGGCTTTTAAATATAAGATGAGCTCTTACCTGCTACAACCCACCATGAATAACAGAGAGGAAATCAAAAAAAGACTTTATTGTCAGTAATTTGGACAGAGGGTCTGGCATAGACATCGTCTGTTCAATTCATTGGAGTACATGTAAAAGAACCCTTGACAGAATTCGAAAAAGGAGTAGGTAATTACGCTGCTGTCTGGGAAAAATTTACTTTATAGCAAACTGTATGACAAACACCAAGCCGTGCAGAAAAATAGGAGATACATGTGAACCCCATCTATATAAATCTGTTCAAAACTCTGGATTGCCACATCTGATATATATCTGTCAAAAACTGTATCCTCTATTGCTTTTTCGGAGGTTTTCAGCAAATAACTACGGAACA
The DNA here is from genome assembly GCA_917208275.1 of Patella pellucida. Classification (NCBI taxonomy): domain Eukaryota; kingdom Metazoa; phylum Mollusca; class Gastropoda; family Patellidae; genus Patella; species Patella pellucida. The sequence goes on from OU795039.1 coordinate 62,351,148, forward strand.
GAGTTTTGTGGAGCACTGATTATCGCTGGAGTTCGTGAACGAACAATCAGAGGTAATAATCCAAGAAATTGAGGTTCATCATGTGTCCGAGTTATATGAGAAAAACCATATATTGTGTCCACATCTAATGTGAACAGACGTCTGGATGAACAATGGTAACAGCATAATAATACATGACATTAATATTACGTCCACATTTCCATGTGGGCGAATAAAAGGTGCTGAAGTATGAATAAAGAAGTTTTTTTTATGTATCAGGTTTTTTTTTTTTTAAATGAATAAAGGAGTACAGGTATCTTATTGTTGTGAATATTTTTTTAGTATGTTGTTCTAGCAAGAAAAGCACCCTTGCCAATTCAAAATTGGGGTGTTGGAGTGGTCTAGAGTGCCGCACTTCAATATGTTGCTGGCCGGCCACCTCTGGCTTGCGATGTGGTTTCGATCAACTTCATTGGTGCACTAAGAAAATAAAAAAATAAGACTTGTCGGTGATATCACCTTTGATGGAAGCTGAATTTAAAACACTAAGAACAACAGTTCAAAATAGAAAAAGCATGGACAGACAGACACTGTCTGGGCAAAATTCTCCTTCCTTGCATTTTACAAACAGTCATAGAATAAAGATTACCATATGTTTTCCTCACGAAATACTGAAGTTTTGCATGTGCTGACAATTTATGTTAAACCTCATTCCATAATATTATATATGTTTATGTGTTGCAATTATATACAATTTATTTGCGCCATAACACCATTATTCATTTTAAATTATAATTTCATGATTACTTTTTCTCTAATTTTTTTTTTTATTTGTCGTTTCAAATTTTCTACCAATTGAGTCAATGTCATGGGTTTTAATGTCCTACTTTTTTTTCTTTGAAAATAGTTTTGAAGAATCAGTTTGGTTACATAAATACACATGATGCCAATGTGTACACATGAGCTTGTGTTTTTTTTGTCACATCTACACAGCTAAACACTGTTCTTTGACAGGCCTTCCCTCCTGCAGAACTGACCGGAAGAAACCATGCTGCAAATGCCAGAGAAATTTCTTGACTAGCATCAGCATACATAATCCTTATATTCAGATGCTTCCTACATGTACACGTATTTTTCTCTTTGAAAAAGGTTTGATAATCAGTTTGGCTACAAAAATGCACATGTTTACATCCTCAAATATAATAATGGATCCAAAACTCATGAAAATCTGTAGATCTAGGCCTAAAATTTAAGTACTTTTAAAAATATAAAAAATTGAGTATAAAATACAGTCTTTGTGTTATTATTAACTTCATAAATATAGGAAAGTTGTCTCCAAATTTCCTGTTGCTATCTCAATTACAATTATTACAAAATAATAACATCAAATATCAGTTCATACATAGGCTATAAAATGCATAGGCCCATAGTAAATTAAGTGATCTATAATTTAAGTACTTTTTAAAAAAAGAAATTATGAAGTAAAAAATATGGTCTTAGTGTTATTATTAACTTTATAAATATAGGAAAGTTGTCTCAAAATTTCCAGCCGCTACCTCAATTAAAATTATAACAAAACAATAATCTAATATCAGCTCATACGACACTGCTTAATGAAATAATAGCCAAGCTTTCTACTGGAAGTGTCTTGCAGTAGGTCTACTTCATGCATACGATGTACAACATAATTCATTGTCCAATGACAGATCTTGCAGGGTCAGTTATCCATATTATATCTATGATGGCATTTATTTCATGTCTAGCCATCTGCTTATAAATTGCTGACAAATACAGATTGGAAAACATCACAATCTAAGGAAAAGTGCATGCCAGACATTGTTTACAGAATGTCCACAATGATGCACAGATCGCACAAGCTTAAGATTTTCATAGCCTAACTAAATTCTGGCACTTTTACCATTGATTTTAAGCATTGAGGCTTAATTTAGGTAATAAAGAAGGAAAAAAGAATACTGGTTGGATAGAAACAGTGTGTGGAGGTTTTAAACACTGTTTTATAGAAACATCCTTTATAACTTATGTTTATTACAAGGCATCTGCTAATGCTAATCATCAGAATCGGACTAGGCAGCTTACAGATTTCTCAACTAGAATGCTACTCACAAGATGATACTCACACCTGTGCTTGCGGTTACTCTATTTTTTTTTTAACCACAATTCCAACCCAAAACTTTTATTTCTCATTTACCAGGCATGATTTTTATTTAGACGAAGTTCAACACTGATTCCAGTATTAGTTTCAAGAACCTTATTACTCAGTAAGTTATATAGGTCAGTCTGACTTGAGGAAAGGCCCAACCTTTAGCCTATGGTTAGATTTTCTAAATTCACATTATCTATGCACTGATCTATATTTATGTTAAAGTAGCTAAGTCTCTAACCCAATATCATCCAAAGTCTTCGACATGGAAAACACAAATTATTTTTTAAATTTAAATTAACATTACCGGGGAAATTGTGTACCATAATGTGTTTGACGCCGCCATTTGTAACAAGGGATAGGAGAAACGAGGCTAGGCATATTTCACAAGTCACTTTAAATGGTTGCGTAATAAATACTATCAGTGTAGACTGGAATAACCAGATGCTAGAGATTGCTAATCAATTTATACACATTCATATTACAATATTATTTGCATTGTGACACTGCATTGCCACCAATTTGTGTCAATTTCTAGGTCCCAAATATTAGCGATTTAGCTCCTTAAAGTTTCAGCCGTGTTACTGATGACCTCACAAAAGTCCCCATTGTTATTAAGTGGTCGGACAGACTTTATGTCAGCGATCTGACTTGGGGAGGGGGGGGGCAATATTTTTGGTTAGTTTTTTTAAATTTATATTTTCCAAGTATAGATCTTTGTTTTTAGTAAGATTCAGCCATGTAACTGATGACAATATTATTAGCCCCAGTTTTAGGGTGTGGTAGGCCAGGCCCGTAAATAGGGGGGCAAAGGGCACCCCATCCCTCTGAAAATATTGTCGACCATAAAAACAAAAGATATACATTGTCTGTCAATTTTACAGCACCCTGAGAACATTTCTTGCCCCCTCATTGCTCTGGGCTAGTTACAGGTAGGGCAGACTTTAGAGCGATCTGACTTGGGGGGGAAATCCCCCAAACTTAAGGTTAAATCTTTGAGAATTATGTTTCCAAGTTGGTCTATAGTCTATGGATCTTTATCAAGTTTCAGCCATGTACCCGATGACCATATAATTAGCCCCATGGGGAGATATTTATGTAACTATATGACCTAATCTTCAACCACATGATGTGTTCACAATCATAGTACATAGACATTAGTACATGTACTATATAATACCCTGATCAAAGACCATTTGTTTATGAAAATCACTGACAAATAATTCTTGTTTTTTGACCTTTATATAGACTGACATATAATCTTAGGTTATTTTCATGTAGGTTTATGTAGCTGGCTAGTAGTGGCTATAACTACTACGAGTACAATTAATACAATCCAGATTTACTGGTAGTCAGACTCACGCCAGGTTTATTGGAGGTGTTATGGTTTAATGGTTCCCCCCGTCTAATGAAGAGGAAATGAAGTGTGCAAATATATAGACCTGGATTCTCAACCTCGGATTCATGCATTTTATGTAAATATATCTCACAATGTTACTGCTATCACAACACAATATTATTTGTGTTTTCACCCCCCTACAACATCTATCCAGCTTATACAAAAAAGAGCTCCAGTTGGTGGTGTAAAATGTCAATTTATTATATTAATAAATGACTGAAGCATGACTATTCAAATTGGCATAAGTTAATAGTTACCTTAACACCATGTACCTTGCTCAACAACAGTTGGGCCTAATTCAGACAAAACAGGCCAGACACATCACCAGTGATGTCGTGTGCAACTACCAACACAATATTATTAAATAAGAAAGGAATGTCTGTAATGCAGCCCTTTTAAAAAAATATATAGTCCTAGATTCTCAACCTTCCATTCATGTGATTTATATAAACAGACAGTACCAAGGTAGGATTGATACCGTACCTATATAAGGATAAGAGACAAATAGATAAATTTCAGAACACTGGATAGAAAGTTGAGGTCAATATATAGCATAATGATATAGGATGTATACTTTTATGTTAATTTCTTTCAAATAAAACTATTTTATTTGGGGTGATTTTGTGTTGCTAATGATCATGAAGCAAATCTACTAGTTAAAATAATCTACTAGTAGTAGTGAAATAAAATTGTGGAATTTTTAAAAAAAATTGTTTCCAATTTAAAATATTACACTGTATTTTTACATATAAAAGGGCTGGCAGCAAAGTTGCAAGTTAATTTAACTGTATTAATACTAACACCTGTATTTTTACTGTAGTTGCATGTTAAAATCTCATGTAATTTTACTTGATTGCGAGTTATTTTACATGCAGCAGTTAATTTACTTAGTCAAGTATTGTCACAGAATAAGTGTAAAAATACAGTTTAATTAACTGGCAACTTTTATATCTAGAAATACAGAATTACTTCTAACAGTGTATCGTAGACCAAGTACAGAATCACGGAAACATAAACATACAAGCATGATTTAATAGGGCAGGGCCTGCAACATACCGTACATATATACTAGTTTTTTTTAATTAAGGGAAAAACTTGAACTTGTCTATCAATTAATCCTTAAAGTATAAGAATGTAATTTATGACATCATAGGGGCTAATCCGCAGGTCATCTAATTTAGTTGCAGCCACATGTACATTGGTGATGCAATAGGCTATAAGTATGATGTGCCTGCTGATGTAAATTTGTAGTTCTAAATAATTAAAAGATTAAAGATTCTATAGAGATTATAATTGCATCACAGATTTTGATTGATAGTCAGTTTAATGAATTTAACCCTAAAGCAATCAGTTTATGTAATATTCTCTGTAGTCTATGACATGAATCACAATTCTTCCATTTAATAATGTATTTGTTAAAGTGTCATACACAGCTATCAATCATTTTCCTATGTGTTAAAAAGCAAAAAAATTAAAGGTCATCTTTTGATTATCTTTCTAGCATTTTAAAATTGATTTATTTGTTTGTTAGCTTATGATCAAAAGCAAGTTTCCCTATTGTTTGTTTAGGTTTTCTCACTGATATGGTTAAAGAGGAAATCGTGGTTTTGGAAAATCAATCCCGTGATATACAGACAGGGCATTTATGAATTTGTAACTGTGGAATCCACTGACAATCATTTTTATACGCACACAGAATTAAGGTCATGAGACGAAGAAGCCTATTGATTTTCAGCGATTTCTGATAATTACTATCAGAGTTATGGCCCTTGATCACTTCAAAAATCCTTGTAGACGCTCTAGCGGCTAAAGTTAATATCTGATAGACTTTAAATTTATACACCGTGTTTACGCCTTTATATTGCTTTTCGATTGACTTTAGATTGATAAACAGAGTTTAAGGTCCAACATGTATATTGATTTTCAATGAATTTTGATATCTTAAACCATAGAAATACAGACTAGAATAGCAATCACATGACTTTTGGAGTCTGGTCACGTGACTTCCAGACGCCATCTTGGAAGGTGTAATTGGTGTAAACAATATTACGGCTCATTCGTATCCCCCACTCTCCAGGACATTCGTCTATTCTAGAATCCTTGATATCTGAAATAAAGATTCAGACTGAAAAGGAGAAACAAAAAGCAGAGATGATCAAGCTTAAACAAGATGAAATATGCTTAGAAATTGAGTTGGAACACCAACAACATGTTAAGAATCTGGAATTGAAAGTAGAAAGCTAGAATCCGACGATGATGACAAAATGAAATAAATTTGAAGATGGACCAGAAAGTTTAATTGATCATTTAAAATCCTGACTCCGAGCATCAATTGTAGAAATTGCGGAGGAGAAACCTGATACTATATTATTGCATTTCTCAACCTGAACTGCCCATTAGATAATTTTAGATTTAGTTTGTCTCAATCATTGAGATGGTGATCGAGGATAGAGGAAAATATCAATTCAAACGACAGCTTGCATGGTTATTCCTCCAATCTAGTTTATAATTTAATTAAATGTTGAAACAAACAATAACAACCAATAAACTAGGTTGTAAAAAAAACATTTCATTGGCTTTCTGTAACAAAATAAAAATTGTATTATTTCAGGTAGTAATTTCGTGTAGTTATACAAACAGCTTTAATAAGACAGAAGATGTTTGTGGATGTGTGCTATCGTATGATCTGTTCCATACCCTATTTAAAACAAATGGAAATGTTATAAAATTTGATTTATCATTCTGCTGTTCTGAAACCTACACAGGCTACTGAATATGGGCAAGGGCATCGGCGCTACGGCATATACCCGAAAAACTTCTTATACTATATAGTCGGTAAAATAAGATATTTAACCACAATCATGGGATTTACTGGAAATGATTTACTAAAAATATAGTACGCCTGTTGTGTTGTACATATTAAAATCTGGATCTCATTTAAAGATACATTTATGTAAGATTTAGATAAAGAGCTAGCCGTTCTTGCTATGATAGTTCGAAAATTTCATTCAAATTACTCTATTGGGAGTGATGATATGTGGCCATACTGCACACAGAGTTCCACCTACGTCATTACCAGAATGAAACACTGTGCTAATTGGACTCCATTTAAAATGCTCGCGTCATTATTTTGGGGCGGGGCCATGGAGGTGTGGGCGGGACTTATCGAACTTACGTTACCTGTGTTTACAAAACAGAGTTAAAATAGACCGTAGCACATGTTTTTTGTAAACACAAAGTCAAATTTCAATTTCTGCCACTCGGCTAAAAACGATATATAATATGTGCTATGGGTAATATTGCAATACATTCTTTACCATTGTAAACTGTCTTTAAAGTTTCAATATGTTTATCTTTCAAAACAAGGCCTAGATACGCCTAAATTTTTCTTTGCAAATAAAACCGCATCTGTGAACTTGTCGTCTATGGGGGCCGCCATGTTGAATAATTAAGGGACTTTTTTGTGGTTCGGCTCTTGATCAGTTTGACATCTTTCATACACACAACGGCTAAACAAACATATTTAATTTCATTCAATATGACAATAGAAGAGAAATAAATACTTCTCAAAACTTCTAAAAGCATACTCGGTGTTATCAACTAAAATCGTCGATGTAGGAATTAAAATGTAGGTTAATTAGGTTAGGGCCTATTCTCAGCCGAAGCTAGCAGTAGATAGGCAGCCTAAGTTTGGGATGGATATGTGGCCTGGCATAGCAAAATGCGTCACAGTGACCAATAGTTCAAAAATGAGGTTTTGACGTAATCAAAGAGAGACTGGTCTTAGCTTTCCAATTATATATTAGATTTTTGCAACATCTTTTACAAGGGATGGGACAATAAACATTATTTTGAAAATGAATAAAACGTCAGATGCTTTTTCAATGCGAAATCGGCTACAAAAACGAATATAGAAGAATTTTTGGAAATTTTTTTATTTTTTATTGTGGTACAGTGTCATTTTTCAAAATGGCGGCCCAAAATGAAGGAAAAAATAAGAATTTCTATATATCATGTTCGAATCATGGTATACATAGCTTTCATATAACATGGAACATTGAGAGTCGCAGAAACAAAATTATGGACGCTGAATTTTTTTCAAAATTCCAAGATGTGAACGACGTCATTGCTATTCTAATTCTAGTCTATATTTCTATGACTTAAACAGCTAAATCCTTGGTATTAAATGTTTTGTGTACTAAACGTTAGCATGGATCTAAGGATTTTCTAATAATTGAGTTACTCTTAATCAGATTTTAGTGTACCGAATTATAAATGATTTATTACCAACAAAAATAAATATATTCAACAATTCTTGTTGACTGATTGGACGATTTAGCTGTTGTGGGTGTATGTTTTGTTGCCTGGCAACCTATCTGTTCAAAATGTCAAGACCCATATATTGGATAAGGCTACAAGAAGTTCCAACAGGTATCAGGAGACTGTGTTGTCTGTTTAAATGTATAATTTATGAATCTATGCAGACCATTGGATTCACCACAGTTAATCAATATTAGGGGTGGGCAAATGGAGAACCGAATTTTGGTGACAAGTGTTTTCTAAGGCGATTTTGGCTGCTGAATCCGAATCTGGTGAAATTTTTGTTCTGTGACTTCATTTTATGTTGGTTCAGTGGCCATTTTCAAAATGACTTTTTTTCAGTTATTACCCTCATTTGGATATATAATGTTATCAAATCATAAATGGGAGTGCAATTTTAGAATCCACGGCCATGAAAACATATATTTTAACATATTGGACAACTAGTTCCAATATTATCTTGCTTTTATGAGAAAAAAAGTCATTTGTTGGCCTCCATTTTGAAAACGACTGAACCAACCTAAAATGACGTCACAGAACAGAAATCTCATCGGATTCGGATTCAGCAGCCAAAATCGCCTTAGAAAACACTTGTCACCAAAATTCGACCTCCATTTGCCCACCCCTATCAATATGGAATAAGATGGATCAATAAACCGTCTGCATTGATAGATTTTGTAATAAGATGTGACTGTGACACATGTAATCTTTTCATTTTAGGAGTTAATTGATTGGGACAAACCAATTTTTCATCAAGTTGGTTTTCTGGGTGAAAACTACACTACATGGGTGCATCAACCAGTCGAAAGGAAGTTGAGGTTGTTCAGTTCAGACTTTTTTGAGTTTTTTGGTAGTTCAAGATGGTGGATGGTACCAATTTATTGGCTGCCTATATCTTTAATAGCGATGTGGCTGTCATATACTTTACTTTCTCAGAAACAGGATTACATATTTAAAAACAATATTACTGAATATCAGGGTAAGACTTACAACAATAATTTATTTTAAAAATAACTGGCCGTTCTTGCCATTATAGTTCAAAAATAGATAATGAGAAATGAATATATTGAAAATTTCAGTCACATTACTTTATTCGAAGCAAAGTTATGAATGTTTGAAGTTCTGACAAGAAACGGCATAAATAACCTTGATTGTTAAGTACATGTACCATTGCTACAAAGATAAACATAATCACGATTTTCCTTTTTAATGCTTAAAACATGGCAGACAATTTTCTAATCCCCTAAATATCTCCAGCATCCATTGGTAAAAGCTAAGGCCCATTGCAGATTTCGTCATAGGTTACAAGATGTAAATAAGGTTAAGTTTAATATAGGCTATGCCTGTTCCCCGATCCCTATTCAGATACATATCTGAATAAAATATTGCTTATAAAAAAAAATGTAATTGTTGACTAGATTGTGAGTTGAATTTAGCTCTTACATGTACATGATGTATCTTAAAACAAAATTTGTTTAATATATCAAATCTAGCTGAATTGGTTGAGCGCCTTATTTTTGGTACCAGAGAGGCATATTTAGAAGTGAATATTTACATTCACTTCTGACTATATAATCATTTACAAAGCATTGATGCCAGAGGAAAAAGGGATGCAAAAATGCAACTTCTGCTGCACAAAGAATCAGCTTGATGTTAGTTTGATGCCAAATACATTGGTTAAATAATGAATATAAGTCTAGAATATCGAGACACACTTTTTGCTTGTACTAGATATTTACAAGCAGTACAGATTACATGTACCTTACATTTTCAGTTACAAAACATATAGGTCTACCAGTTATACAGTTTTCATCTTAACATTTATGAATAAAAAAAGAAAAATAGATAACGAAAACACAACAGCAAATAAAAGGTCAAATTGTAATCACCTCTTGACAATTAAAGACTAACTTCATCTAAAGTTTGCATTCTTCTTAAAATGTCAATAATAGATAGCTGGCATTATCTCTTATTGTATATAGATGTTTGTCTTTGTTTCATATTTTGTATATTTATCTTCATTGTACTATGGTTGTCTTTCGTTACTTGATAAAGACGAGAGAGTCCTCATCGAAATGTCACTTAAATAAAAGATAAACAGTGATGGACACCGGATAGGTGTAAGGGGGGTGGGGGTACAGGGTTTCATCTCTTAGAAAGTTTTGAAAAATTGCTGCCAATGGTGAACCAAAAATAACATCCACTTTCATCAGCTTCAAACTCACCATACTGCATCCTATAAAATGCTCATATACACGTTTCAAATGGTCACAAACAGAATTATAAATTTGTTGTACTGTCTTTTTAGCCCTGGGTTCGAATAGATAGATGTACATAGCCAATGTGATTTCAGTTGAGTCTCAGGGATAAGGAACCAATCGAAATCACAACACAAAGTAGCACAAGTGTTAATTTCTGAATATGCATCATTGCTTTTCAATTACAGGAATTGAAATTGATAACAGTGCCTTACCAATAATTGTTGTAAGTGGTGTATTGCTGTGGTCTTTGGTAGAATATTGTATACATCGTTGGGTGTTTCATCTTAAACCTCCTGCTTGGTCACCATTTTTGATTCGAATGCACTTTTTGTTCCATGGTCAACATCATAAGGTAAAATATATATTTTCAAGTGAAAATATCTAGCTAGGTGTACTGTATCCTTTACAGAGTAAAACTATTTTAAAGGTCAAAAGGGCTGGAAATATTTCTGTGCGTAAGTATCACTGCACTAACACCAAAATCTCTCACTGCCTTATGTTTTTATAATATCATATGTACATATATACAAAAGACGACAATGCCATTGATTAAATGTACCCACCCGCAGAGAATTTGAATGCAGTCTTCTGAAATTAGAAATTTGTATTATACTTTCTTGTAGAAAAGGCTTATTTTACATTGTAAATTTATTCTTTTTTTCTAATTTTAGTCTCCAATGGATCACACAAAGCTGGTTTTCCCCCAGATACCTGCAACATTCTTGTGCATAAATGTATTTACAATATATTGTCTTATCCTGCCATTGGCTTCAGCTTTAGCCCTTTTATCTGGTTCAATACTAGGCTATATTTGTTATGACCTTACCCACTATTATTTACATCATGGTACTCCAACTACAGCATATTATAAATCCCTTAAAACGTACCATATGAAACACCATTTTGTCAACCAAAGTGCTGGTAAGTTCATTATTTATATTTTTTCCACATTCCCATGTTAGTGGGCATATGTTTTGTTTGTTTATGAATGTGGAAGAAGAAATGAATTGATTTGCAGTCTAGTTGTCTTTACTATGGGAATCATGGAATAAGGGTCCTCATCCTGTGACTTTAATAATGAGGTGAGGGTTCTCTCCCCCCAGGTGCAAGATAATTTTTGAAAAATTGACTGTAGATGTGCTTTCGAGAGTATATCTGGAGTGCCAACCTTCAAAGACTGCAAACCATCAAATAGATAATATATGAGAGGGCAGTCATACCAATTTATCAAAAACAATGTAAATTCACATTAAAGGGGGTCCAAAACTGTAATCGTATTAACTTCTGTAGGGGCCCACATGAATACTTTACTCACAGGCATGTCCCATCCTTCCTTTGATTTCAGTTTCAGCAATATTAATTTAATGATAATTGAAATACAAAAATTCAAATAAAATTACCAAATATTTTTTAATTTCTTCAAATACCCTTTAATGCCTGCATGTTGGTCTAGACTGTCTGGTGGTGGTGATGGATGATAGCAAGGTATGAAGAAAGTTAGAGGAATTACAGAGGCAGCTGTCTGTGATTTTTGTTCTAGGAAATGCAAACTATGGTCATTATCATAAAGTTTCCAAATTAAAGGCTTCAGTTTTTAGTGTCTAGGTTAATTAGTTGCAGTGTACTTACATATGCAATTAATTAATATGTGTCATCTATTTTTTTACGGTATTTTGGCGGGGGACATCAGCCTCACTGTTGGCTTGTCCAGCTTGGTTTCCCCATGTCATTGGCCAGGATGGAGGGCCTGGCAAGGAACAGTGGCGTCACTAGGAGGTGGCACAGGGGGCACGTGCCCCGGATCTTTTCATGTGTGCCCCGGATCTATTTTGAGCAGACAAAATCGATAATTTGCAATAATTTCACTACTTTTCCCTATCATTATTTCTAATGTCCCGAGTACGGAAGAGAAGCTTTCTAGTGCAAAGCTTTTCTGTATTGTCCTTTCTGGCCCACCGTAGATTGCCTAAATTGGCTGTACGTGCACAGTTTAATACAGTATTATATAACTAAATAAATATTTGACTGAAAATAGTGTAGAAACGATCGTGCATGACCTAGTTTACCGGCCGTTGTGTTTAGCGGAACAACAATATCACATTAAATTAGTTCGTGATAATTTAGCTCACAACTTCACAAGAACTCGTACATATTTCCCAGTATTTGTTTTAATAACTATATTATTATATCAACAAAAATAATCCGCGGTTTGAAACATCAATAGAATACCCACGGCAACGTCATGTCGTTATTAAAACGAATACTGGAAAATATGTACGAGTTGGGCCTGTGCCCCGGATCTAATTGGGTCCTAGTGACGCCCCTGGCAAGGAATATTGTTTAGTCGTTTCGATTTTGAGAAAAACCCAAGGTCCCAGTGCACATTGGTGTGCTGACTGTGCCCTTAAAAGAACCCTCAATAGCTAGAATTTAAAAAAGAGTAGGCAATAGTGTCACTTTCTGGGCAGAATTTCACTCTTAATTGGCACACTGCATTGAATGTGAGTCTGTCTTCATTATCCTGATTGGTGCATAGCACACTGCATTGAATGTGTGAGCCTGTCTTCATTATCCTGATTGGTGCATAAATGTAGGTAGTTAAACTCCATTTCATTTTAATTAATGTTTTTATACCCCCACATTATTAATCGATTAACCATTAAAATTATATACAGAGTTTAATGTCTTCAGACGAAACAAAAACATATTTATTGTCAATGATTTTTGATAATTTGAACAGCTAAAAATATGAAATTAAATGTTTTGTATACTAAACGTTACCATGGGACAGAACTAGAAGCCAAACAAATTCTATTAATGTCTGAGTTAATCAGTGTCATTACCGACAAAAGAAAAATATGTGACAACCCTTGATGACCGCCTGGACTACTAGGCTTCTGTTGGCGTATGTTTTGTTGCATGGCAACCTATCCTTTAATACAGTTAGTGACCATAATCAGTATTGTGTTGATAATCATTTGATATGTACTACAGTATATCTATATGTATTGCATAATATATGAATAATTTATAACTGTACAAGCTGTTGTTGATAGTTTCATAGATAATCAAACATGATTGTTATTGTGGCTTTCTTTAAAGTAGTTTATTTAATATAGCTGGGGGGGGGGGGGGTGACAGACCTGGTAGGAAATCATAACAGACTGCTTTTATTAAATAGTTTTTATTGGACCCTTCAGGTTTGTGTGACATTTGTTTATATGTAACATATTTCAAAACATAAAACCGAATGATGAGAGTGTCCTCATGGAAAGATTGCAGTTAATAAACCATAAAGCTGTCTCTTATACAATATATCATATTGCTTTCATGCCACTTAAAGAGAATGAACTTGATCAAGAACCTACTTGATTTAAAATTAGGCCAAAATAAAGTACTGCATTTAATTGGGTTGATCTGATGTGTTATTATTCTTTTTTTTGAAACATTAAGCAGACATCAACTTGTTTATGAATTGTATTGTTTGGTTTACCATGTTCAAAGCAGAATACTAAATAGGTTAAATTTTAAGACTATCTTTATCTACAGATGTAAAATTTTCAACAAAGATAGATTTGTCCTAAGATAGAACAATTAACATATAAAATCCTGTGAAATAGACAAATCTAACAGGTCAAAAGTCACTTTAAATGTTTATCAAATATCAACCAAAATATTACCTTGACAGTTTTCTAATTTATTTAGGGTAGTATCTGTAATCTGACCTGGTTTAAAGGGACAATAACACTCTTGGTGGCTTGACAGGTTCCGAAAAAAAAATTAGCCTTATTCTAACTACTAGATGTTTAAGTGTCCTACCTGTTGTGTAAATTACCCATTATAACCTACATGTATCTTACTTGTCCGGAGAGTTCGAAAATATGTTTAAATCCAAGTTGCATTTGAAAGTGCTTACTTAAGGCTTTTCAAACCATGTTACGGCATGTAGTTGAATTCTATCAATTTTTAAAATTAGGTGTGTTAAGATGAAATTTGTATCATTTATCAATGGAATATTGTAAAATAGTACAATTTGTTGACCAGAATAAAGATTAAGACATATCATTCAGTTACAACAAGAGTGTTATTGGGGCTTTAACAAAATATGCAATGAATGGACACAGTATTGTCAATGAATCCTAAAACACAATACATGTATGGTGTCTCTTTAAAAGTAATGCTTTGTTGAGCACTATTCTACATAGTTTGTACTTGGTAATAGGCTATTCTTCATAAATTCCTTCGTTGGAGGAATGTTTTGGTGTAGTCAATGAAAACTGTTTGGGTGATGAATAATGGCCGAAGACTGTCCATTTAATATGTAAATAGAAAGAAGTTTTTCTTATTTACATAATGGAGACAGTAAATAATGAGAATATATGTGATAAGCTTTTGGATACTACCCGTCTTCCATTAGCCCAGGTTAGGTGCATAATAGTAGGACGTTAAACCCCATTTCATTCATTCATTCATTTTGGATACTGTCCAAATAATAATTTCACTGTCCAGTTATTGGTTAAATTTAAATATTAGTTGAATATAATCCTCAAATAAGACACTGAGTACACCGAGAAGCAGTTGTAAGTAACCTATTTGTCTGACAGAATACCAAATACTTTAAAATACCCTGATGACGCATGACATCGAATGGAATTAGGTCAATTAACCAGCAATACTAGCTATTTGTCTTTCTTTTGTGGTAATAACATACATTAGAATATAATATTCCTCATAACAAATTACCAAGAATATTTTTGTTGAAGTCTGGTTATATTAAAGGGAATGGAATATTATAAGTTTAAACCCCATTTCCTACCGGGACCTCATCATTTGACCCAATTCTGTCTGGTTTGTTTCAAAATTGATTAAGAACCCTGATTTGGGCTATAAGGGAAACTCGAACAAGTGAGTAACATAGATAGACCTGATGATGTTGCACATCTGAGTTACACTACTTCTGGTTTCACTGAACCTTCTATAAGGAAGTGATGCAGGGCTATACTTGTGCAACAACGGAAAGAGCTTGCAGAATATAAAATAAGGATACAGTATGATAAATTATAATTAGGAGGAAAATTTCTTGTATTAACCATATAATAAGACATAATATATGACAGATAACATTTATTATTGTTACTAAACCAAGAAAGTAAGATGCTGTTAAAACTATTAATACAATGTCAGTTAACCTATTCTCAAATATCCTGTGCAAACTGGCAGTGGTTGTAAGTTGTAACTACCAGGATCTAAATCTAATTATAGCTGACATTAGTCTGGCTGGACTATTCAGGCATATACAAACTATATATAAAACAATACTATCAAAATGAAGCTATATATCTTCTCTATACAACTTACATGTACTTTTAGGTTATTTTATGACCTGTATATAACCTTAATATTAATGATTACTTTGATTTATTTCTAGACTGAAAATAGATGTCTAGTTGTATAAAAGCTTTTAATAAAGTTAAAACATAACCTACAAGTTGTATTTGAAGAATTATTATACGTTAATATATTTACTTGTTTTAAAGTACACTTCATGTACTGAAATATTTTATCACTATATTCGGTGTTTATAAACAATTCAACAAAAAAAAATTTCACATGTCAAGACAAAAAAATACTCATGGCAATTTCCAATAATTACTGCTAGAGTTTATGGTCCTTGATTGCTTTGAAAAATCTTGTGGATGCTCTAGAGGCCACAGTTAATATCTGATTGACTTTAAATTCATACACATTGTTTAAAGTCGTGGGATGAAGAAGCCTATTGACATTGATTTCAGCGATTTCCAATAATTAATGCCAGAGTTATGGCCCTTGATCACTTCAAAAATTTGTGTGGAAGCTCTAGAATCTAAAGATATTATCCGATTGACTTTATAATAATAATGATAATAATAATAATAATCGTGTCATTTTACAAGGGTAGCAAATTTGGCCCTTGGCACAGATCGTGCGAATGATTTCGATCATTACTGCAGGAAGAAACCGAAGAACTCGGGGGGGAAACCTGCCTGATCGGACGGGAGACCGAATATCCCTCTCACTTACAACGATAAAGTTCTTGCCCGGAGCTGGGATTGAACCCTCGTTGCATTGGTGAGAAGCCGCCTATCTATAGCCACGGCTATCCGACTTTAAATGTATACACAGTGTTTAAGGTCATGAGATGAAGAGTCCTATTGGTTTTCAATGATTTCTGATAAACACTGCCAGAGTTACGGTCCTTGATCACTTCAAAAAATCTTGTGAACGCTCTATAGGCCAAAGTTATCATCCGATTGACTTTAGATTAATACACAGAGTTCAAGGTCTTGACCTTGAGACAAACAAGTATATTGAATTTCAATGAATTTTGATAACTTGAACAGCTAAATCCATGATATTAAATGTTTTGTACACAAAACGTCAGCATGGAGGAGAACTTTATTAAAGCCAAACAAATTCTAATGAATTTCTAATTATTTCCTAATAAGTTGTTACTCTAAATCAGATTTAAGTGTATTATATAGAATGTTTCATTACCGAAAAATATAAAAATATGCGATGACAAGTTGTTACTCTAAATCAGATTTTAGTGTATTATATAGAATGTTTCATTACCGAAAAATGTAAAAATATGCGATGACAAGTCTTTTGACTGCCGGTACGATTTAGCTGCTGTGGGCGTATGTTTCGTTGCCTGGCAATCTATGTTTCAGTGTGTTCTCTGTCCATCTCTTTCATTGAATCACGTGGCATGGTTTTAATTCCCTGCTTGTACGTGACAAGGAGTAGGGTCACCTTTCAAACCTTGTTGGTTTTCTCCAGGTCCTCTGGTTTCCTCCCACAGCTAAAAGACCCTTACATGCAAGAAAATGGCCTAGGTTGTATTGAGTTGCTGTTAAACCCCATATTTATCTCTCTCTCTCCATCTCTTGCAAACTGTGGGCGTATCTGGCATGGCAACTGCTTGTTTTATACTGAATGGAATTAAACAATTTTGAGACTATATTCCTGTTAGAGAATTCCTATTGCTATAAAGTGAAGCAAAGAGACCTCTACTGATATTATTCTACAAGTTATATTTTTTATGTTTTTCAGGATATGGTATTTCTTCCAAGTTGTGGGATTATCCCTTTAACACTTTATTTAAAGATTAAGAAGTATTCTGCCCTCAGCATTATGCCATAAATATGATGAGGTCAACACTACGGCAATGAAGGCTTGTGACATCAGGTTTTATCTCATTTTTTTTTTTCATTTTGATATTGATTAGTTGTATTTATCGATTGCTAATGTCCATGCCATAATATCTTAGTTTCTGGTAGTTTACAGAAATTAAATTCCTTTAGTGGAATTGTGTTTATCACACATGGCATATAGTGTAAATTGTTCATATTGTTACCGCTCGGGGAAGTCTCAATCAAAATTAATTGTATGCAATGGAAGATGTTACTCTGATGGGATGGACTAGTTCGGGAAAGAAAATTACAAAATTTCGTCCAGGGAATAGATGCGTAACTCAAAAGATATATTTTTGCATAGTTAGGTATTTTTTAAGATATTAGAGCTATGGTTAATATAAGTATATAGTACAGTCCATTCCTATCAGATTTATAGTCTAATCTGTATTGCCAGGTCTAGATAAAGAGCTGTAATTGCCTCAATTTGTTTGATATTCATTTGCTTAAAATGACTTTAGTAAGTGTTTGATACTATGAGTATTGCTATACTATTAAAGTTATACCTGATTTGTGTAGAACCAGTAATGCAAAATAAACTGTATTATTTTTATGCATAATATTATTAATTATCACTTGATTGATAATTTAGCCTTATGAAATATTTATCTAATCTTAACACGTATATGAAATAGCTATTTTTTATTTAATTAATATCTCAATCACTATATTCTTTGTTTGATAAATTAATTATTTATACTAATGAAATATGATATATTATTGCTGGGCGGATATAGAAAATCTAAGAAAAGGGATAGTGTGGGAAATGACTAGTCAAAAGTACCGGTAAACATACCAAATGATTAGAAATTGGTTTTATCCGTCCACCTGTCCTAGTTGTGCTTCCAAAGCACATGGATAAAGTCGCTTTTTAAATAATTTTTTAGTTTCATGGAAACAAATTTGACTTTCTTTTTGGTATACAATTTTATTCCTAAGCTTTTTTCATAAACCATTTTTATGAAACTCTGTACCTACACACTAACCTATTGTAGTTATACAGTACATCAATCTATTATAATAACCTAGAAGTTGCAGGTTCACTCTCTATGTTGGCAGAGAAAGTACATCCAAATTTCCCGGCGTGGTTTCATCTTGTCAGTGGTGCAGGGTGAAGATCCTGACATAGACAGATGTACACATTGGCTTGCACATAAAAAAGTTCCTTTGGCAGTTTGTATTTGATATAAGAAAAGTTAAAACTAATTTCATTTATAAACAGTGTCGCTTTCAAACCTTTCATTCAGTTAATACTTTGAAAGTGTAATTCTAAAACATTGGTTGTGTAATTGAACTCAATTTATGTTGTCAAAAACTTGTTAAGATCACCACATTTGGGAACTTGGCAATATTCTTCGAAGCTGATTAGTAAGAGGACGTTTTGAATATTAATGATTTCTACATCACATTTGGTGGTTTCAGATGTGTTTTAAAGTGCACTTTGAACCTTTGCTTATAGTTCGAACTGTTTAGCCAGTCAATGTCTGGACCCCCTACCCCATGATACAATTAAATTCTAAATCCACCCCAGTTGAGTTTGCATGACATATGCCCACACTTTCGTGAGGACTTATTATTTGAATTAAACTCAGGTCACTGATTGATTTAAACTTAGGCCATATAGAAATAATATTCTGGTTTTCAGATACTTACACATCATTTAAAAAGAAAAGAAAAGAAAACCAGAATTTATTATCTTACGTAAATGTTTCCCTGGGTTACAGGAACTAACTATAAAAAATATTCTAATGAATCCAGAAATGTACACAAAAGTGATACTGGATAATCCTACAATAAACAACATGATGAGATAAATGAGTGCCTTAAAATGTTTATAATCAGCCATTAGTGATACATTGACAAAAATAACCTTCAAAAACCTCCCTGCACATCATAATTTTAGGAAGCATTGTCGGAGAACCGGATATATTTTGTGTATGGCCTTAATGTTATATTTGTATCAGATATTATTCTATCATGAGTAAAAGATTCTCTTTTATTCTTTAATAAGTAATGTATAAATTTGGCAATACTTTTATTCTACAACTTTATTTATAATATACATGTACATGTATTTACATTTTTGATAGGTTGTTAAATGTATATTCATTCATACACTACTAAATTATTAATTTTTCGCAATTGTTATATTATTATAGGTAGATCTTAATTATTTGGTGGACCCAAAGTATTACAATTACTTCAAAAAATATAATATTATACTCATATGAATATTATGAATTATTTTTAGGCTACTTATGTTTAAGCTAAAATATATTTTAATTTATCACAAAACTAGAGGCTAGTGGTTACAAAGGCTTGATTCTTTATTTTGAAATGCAATTAACATTATATATAGGGTTCGTGACTTTAATTATTTATCCTCCATTGTTTGTCTAATTTTAATTCGTTGATAAGATTTTTGTCTTCTTACATCAATGTTGTGAGTTTAGTAATCATAGCTTTTTATATGACTATCTATGGTTTTTGTTCTGACTTTTTTGTTATTATATATTCGGTATTATTTATCCTATGTTGTCTCTTATCTTTACTGAAATATTATTGATATTTTGTTATGTACTCTTTTTTTGCCAAACTAACTTCCAGCCTGATTGTTCAATTAACACTGGATATTATATATAGATGATATAATATTAATTTCTTTGTTTATATCGGATATTTTATCTTGATATTGAAATCTAAAGCAGGGCTTATGTCGACCTTGCAGCTGAAAGCAACTGGCGTTTTGCCAAATGGGAGCAACTAGTTGCAGTTAGTTGCACATGTTCAACTTTCTGCAACTAGTGATGTTTCAACTGCCGTAAATGCTCTTTTCCATGGAAAAAACATCACGTGATAAGAGACATGTGTCATGTGTTGATGATGTTGACAATAATATATTAATCGAATTGAGGCAAGTCCGGTCATGCATTTGGGATGCTTCTTTTAAGATATTAGCCATTTTGTTCATCACATGATGAATAAATTAAGCATCAGGTGTTAAGTGTATTATCTATCCGCTCTGAGTCGACATAAGCGCTCCAAATTCAGTTGCTCTCAGTTGTCCTTAGTTGCTGATATGATCGACATAAGCACATTTGCAACTGACTGCAACTATTTGCTCTGTGTTGCTAATTAATCGACATAAGCCCAGCTTTATGTATAAAAGTTCAACCACTGTTTTTTTTAAAGTAGGCAGCATCTTTGATATGGGTACCTAATAAATGGAATTGTCGATGTGTTGAATTGTTTTAAGAAGTCTTTATTTGTCTACATTTTAAGACCAAAATAAAAGTGAAATAAGTAAATGAATTGACTTCTACTGATTGATTCACTGATAAATATAATCAGATCAACCCAAATCAAAGTCTAATTAAAATACAGATTTATATTTTGATTCGTTTTTTTTATAGTTTTGATGGCCTCTACTACACTAAGATATGACCGGTTGTAGTGGGAGGTAGCATCAGGGGTCATACGAGCGTCTCTTGACCCTATGATATCTGACATTTGATTAACCAATTGGTATTGATGTTTCTGGTAGGATACCCACAGTATTGCGCATCCTTCACCAAGAACTCATAGCAACAGACCATTTCATTGGCTAGTCCTCGAAATTAACCAGAACACGGGTTATATAACAACTCTTCCAAAGTGTTTTAATCAGATTGCCCAAATCAATACTATATTTTGGTCTAAATGAAAGAGGTTCAGCTCCTTAAATACATGTATCGGTAATGACATATAAAATGTATTATTTTTTCTTAAGTTTTGTTTTTAGTAGATATTATTGTTATTAATGTTTAATACACCCACATTTATGTAACATATTATACCATTATAGGTTTTACCAGGTAAATTATATTAACATGTAATGCATGATAATTATTACATTAATTATTTCACAGTTCCAGAATATTACATAAGGGTAACTCAGATGATTTGATTATGAAACTGTTACAAAGACATCTGTGAAGTCGAGAGCTGTAGAATGATCAATTGATCTTTCTAGTATAGTCTTATTTTCAACCACAACAAAAGGTTGGACCGTAAATTGTGCATGGTTGGTAACTGGTAGACTGGTTGGCTGTGATTTCACACCCAATCCACAATTCACCCAATTGATTGAGTCTAATAATTGTTACTATCAAAGCAGAGACATTTTGGTTACAAGAGCATGCTATAAATATGCTACACCAAAGATTTTCTATATCCACAGATGTTGTGGTCCCCTGATAGTTGTGTGTAGTGACTCCCCTATATTATAAGATGAAAAGGCACTGGCCCATTAACCTTGAGGTCCCAGATTTTTCCTGTGTGGTTTCCCCTTGGCAGTAGAAAGTTCCCGTGTGCACCTTTTACAGCTGGAATTTGAAAGAAGATTATGCTATAGTTTTGCTGGTCAGGGAAAATTTTCTTGGTGTATGCCCATGTTCATAAACCCGGATGAAGCAGAAAAGTAGGGTGGTAAACCCAATTTCATTTGATCTTACTGGGAAACTTACCTTATAGTGAGGTCCCACTCCCAGTGTATTATAATAATAATAATGTGGGCTGTGCCAATTAAGACTAGGTCTTATTAAATTATTTTAATGGTTTGTATGCTTTAATGCTTTGTACTATATATTTCTGGTGTAATAGTAATAATGATGTTTATAAAAGTGATACTAGTGATAGTAATAATGATAATAATAAAAAGTAATAACGTGGGCTGGAGCAATGAAGACTATCTCTTACCCTATGTTTTAGTGATAGTCTGAATAATTTGTACTTTATTTTGTTATAAATTTTGTGATGTGATTGTCTTATTAAATTATTTTAATGGTTTGTATGCTTTAATGCTTTGTACTATATATTTCTGGTGTAATAGTAATAATGATGTTTAAAAAAATGATACTAGTGATAGTAATAATAATAATAATAAAAAGTAATAATGTGGGCTGGAGCAATGAAGACTATCTCTTACCCTATGTTTGAGTGATAGTCTTAATAATTTGTACTTTATTTTGTTATAAATTTTGTGATGTGATTGTAAAGTACTGTAGGCTTGCAAAAATAAACCAAAAAATCTACCATGTGAAGGCCCGGTGGAGTGGGGGGGAGGGTGTGCTAGCAATAATTTGGCCGCAAGTACTTTTTTCCTGGGTTATTGCGGCCCCTAGATCCTCGCCTATAAGGACCTAGGATGGAATTGCTTCTGCCGGCCCTGACCATGTGTGATTATTTTGATTTTCAAGTGTCCTTGCTCTGTGAGTCTGTGTTGTTTTTATATCTGTTAATATATAATCCAGTTTTTATAGTATGCAAATTTTATATTGGCATAGATTTATTGTTGGTTATGACTATTATTAGTAACATGAATGCGGATAATTTCTCATTAATGTTATGTGGTTATTAATTCATACTATGGTATATATTGTTGTGGGAAGTTTAATACCTAATTATATCATGTGTGAATAAATTTTTTTTTAACACAAAGTGTGTGGAAATACATCCCCCCCCCCCCCAGAGTGATCCTAAATCACTAATTCAAAATGCATAGCAGAAGATGGGTTCTCAGCTTTCTGGTGAATTAAATACAAATGTGACAGCTATATGATATTTCTATTTACGGGTATATGTAAATAAACTATCTCCCTTCAGGTTGATCTATTGCTATTTGAGTCGCTCTAGATTTTTTCTTGAATCATTAAAATAATTTAAATTCTCATTTCCAACTTATAGTTTCGTGTCATATAGAAACATTCAGTAGTATGCAATAGACTTAAATCACATTGCTTGCATATATAGGTGTATAAATTATTAATATTTGAGGACGTCTATTGAGGGCAGATAGCCAGCTTATATGATTTAATGCATGTCAGAATGAAGTACAGTGGAATGTTTTTTTCAAACTGATGCAAACTTTATGTACCTAAAGCCTACAAGAATTTCAAATATCTACTTGTGAAGTCATTTATATTTCTACCTTTCCCCTTTATAATTTTAGACCTTCTGATCTGTTTGCCACTTGATGGGAAGTAAGATTCAAAGGTTAAAACCTTTAATATGACTCTGGATTCCTGCTGTTGGTGCTATTTATGACAGTATAAAGCTTTCCCCCAATACTAAGGGAAATAGCACACCAAATCCAAATCAACTCCATTCAAAACTTTACAGAAATGTGTAGTTTTATATTTGAAGTAAAACAGTTATATAAGGAATCCTGTCAGACTGCAATAGAGAGAGACTTAAATTTTATAGTTACATCACCACATAAAACCATAGATTTTGCGTGTATTTGCATAAAGTGATACAGTGCCACAATATTTTTTTTACATACCTTAGGATTTGGTCTAAAGTCATTAATTAAAGAAACATGGGAGATTAGATAAAAAAGCTGGCAGTTTTCATTATAATAATTAAAAACTAGATAATGTGAAGGGGATTTGCAGAACAGAGAATATAGTAAATGAATTTTCAGTCTAGTCTCGACCAACACCGGATTAACCATGGTTGAGGCCCTGGGGCCTGGAACATGTGGGGGGCCCCTGAGCGCCAAAGGCGCGAAGCCCCGCAAGGGGGTTCTGGGGCAGGGCCGTATGTCGGATTGTAAAATTGGGGGTGCAGCAGAGTGTTGAGGACGCGAATATAATGCCCGAGTTACTGAGGGCGGAACTGTTCGTGTGTGTACGCGGGGGTGGGGGTCTGGAAGCCCCTCCCCCCAAAGATTTTGAAAATTAGACTGTTACAAACGTGTTTTTCACCCACTTGGAGCTACAATCAACTCACGTGTGTCAATTTCGACAGCGCTATTTCTCATTTTGATGTTAAGCACACCAAAACTAGGCGACGTGGCGGCGCCCCCAAAGACCATCAAGGTCCTGTCAAATGTGAATAAGGGCGACCAAAACGAACCCTTTAATGTCATGTGGTGGGTCAGCACCGACCCAGAAAGGGGTGATAGGAGAGGCCCTTCGTCTATGTAGGCGGCACCCTTGGGTCCTCCCTCAGAAAATTTTGAAAAATAACGATGCAGGCAACAAATTTTTATGCCATAGGGGTGATATCTGAGTGGCCATTTTGTATTTTATATGGCGGCAGATTTTTGGGGCATTTGCTTCTGGTGTCCGCACATTGGGTCCACGCCGGTGGTGGCGCCCGATAGCCTCCACATAAGAGATATAAGAAAATTTGGAGCAGGTGTAGGCGCCATTAAAACCGACCGACTCATCAGTGCCTTAGGAGCATCACTATATGTGATCATAATCAAGTGTATTATTTTATAATTAAAAGGATGTCAATTTTTTGGGAGGGAGCGTCTTATTTTTCTGAAAATATTCAGAAATTGGAGGCCGGAAACATGATTTCCTGGCATTTCAGGCACTTGTGTGGAGCCATTTAGAGGAACCTTCCCAGATAAAAAAAATTCTATCACAAAATAAGCGCATTCAGGCGTACTTTCAGTGGACCAATCCATGCGAGTGCTATGAAATGATGGCATTTCTAGAGGATGGGGCTGGACGCAACTGCGATTTTTTGTGGGGGGCCCCTAATGTGAGGCCCTGTGCCCCATGGTTAATCCAGCCCAGGTGATAAATGCGAGTGCTATGAAATGATGGCATTTCTAAAGGAGGTGGCTGGACGCAACTGAGATTTTTTGTGGGGGGCCCCCTAATGTGAGGGGGCCTGTGCCCCATGGTTAATCCGGCCCTGGTCTCGACCATCATTAATAATGTCGGTACGATAAAAAACATAGTCTTGATTATCCTTTTCATAATTAAATCATGAATGAAAGTGGAGCAGCAAATCGATCCTAATCCAGTAAATACCGCAGGCTAGCTATGACATCGAAAGTTGGTTATGGTCTGGATAAGTTAATTAATGTCTAATTAAATCTTTATATTGTAGGTTTTTCTTTAGGCCTTTAATATTATATAAACTATTTTTTAGACATTAATTAACGTAGCAAGATCATAATCAATTTTCGATGGCTTTGGGTGACTCCAATATTAAGTAGATTTAAATATATTTTGCGCTTACCGTAAAAATGGATAATCAATACTTTGCTTACTATTGTAAAAATTGTAGCGATGCGGCATGCCAATTGAGGCTAGACTATAATTGTATTGACAAAAGCTAGGCTGAAAGATATCTGACTGAAATTTTCAACATATTCCCTTTTCATTATCTATTTTTCAACTATTATAGCGAGAACCGTCATCACTTTATCAAACCTAATGCTGAACAGGTTAATTAAAACAACCCTAGTTATAGTGTTATTGTACCCTTGATGTATATGTAGAAATATTATATTTGACTTAAATCATTGGTCAGGAAATCTTATAGGATCTAGGAAGGGTGATGCCAAAAATACAGACTTGGTATATGTTATGTTATTTAATTGCATTACACAGTATATATATAAGTTTTAATCATTGTTATGGTAGAATGACAAAACTGTTTTCATTTAAGAATATTATACATTTTTTGTGTTAGTTTGGTTTACTTTTTGTGTGCAGAAATGAAAAGGTCTTGATGACAAGATATATCATGTTATTTGTCCACATGTCATGACATTTTCAGACAAATATAATTTCAATTCAAGAATTGAAATATGATTTAGAGAATCAGAAGGCTCAAATCAGGCATACATCATTTTGGTAGCTGTTTAAAGTGCTCTTGTAGACATTTTAAAGACACATTGTACATAAAATATAAGGGTATCCAGTGCTAACTTCTTTCTGTCTAGAGAAAGACATATTCCTGAAGCAATGGCTCTAATCAAGCGGAACACTGTGAGGAGTATGAGAGAAAGACATCACCAATCACAACACATTTTTGTCCCTGGCATCCACTTCCCTCTTGTCAGAACTTGCTTAAATATCATCCCAATTTTATATACACTGGCATTGTTGGACCATTTCGATCAAGTTTTAACAGCCAGCATGATGTGGAGGGGGGGGGGGGTGATTGTCAAGTTTTCAATAACTGATATAATGGTGTACGACATTAATGTTTACCCTTTATTCAAAGATCAAATTTGCACTGAAATCTGAAGATATTTTATTTTATTTTTTAATAAATTATATATTTTTAAACATATTATATTAAAGCTTTTTGTGCATTAAAATAGTGACACACTTTAATATACAACAAATACTGTTTAGTGATTATTATTAGTAGTAGAATATATTATACAATCAATGAACTATTTTCAGGGAATATTATATAATGTTATAAGTATAGAACAGTTATCAGTAATAAATACAATGTAGTAGTTTTGGAATTGTGTAGTTTATTTTACTCTAAATTAACTCAGTGATAGAGGGGAATGATGGAGTAAATGGCAACTCAACACGGTCAGGAATTTTTGCAGGAGGGTTTTGCCTGGTACCAGAGACAACATATACTATTCAAAAAAAGTAGGGGATATTTGATTTGGGGGCATAATTCTAAAATATGCAAATGACTACGAAAAAAGTCACTATAGAACCTAACAGAAGAAACATTTCCAGTTACATGTGATGTCCAAATGCACCAATAGCTACCGCATGGAAAGCAGGTGATGCTTCGGATCATCATGGGGGTCCAACCCAAGATTCCACGACTCTGACTTTGAATGTTAGTCATTGTGGCAGGGAATTCCAGGGTGGAAACATCAGTTTAATTGTTTTAGTGACCAGAAAATAAAGTTTGATATGCGTCGGCTTACCCAAAATGAAAGGTTACGTGCCCTTGGCATGCTATAGATCTGCACAACACAGGCGGTTGTGGCGTGGAGGATGAATGTTTCTCAGTCTGTCATAAGCAGGCTATGGTCCAAGATACCGTGATACACAATCTGTACAGGGAAGACAACGCTCAGGTCGACCAAGGGGGACAACTCAAGCCCAGGATCGATTTAGCTCAGGTTAAGTGCATAACAGTAGGACGTTAAACCCCATTTCATTCATTCATTCCATTCTGAATCGACTGCATAGGGGTCGCATTCCGTCTGACGTCCTCGCGTGATCCCTTGTTTGAGAGATCATCACATTTAGGCAAGACGTCGTTGGTGTAGGGATCGTCAACACTGGGATAATTGACGCTGGAGCAATGTGATGTTTTCAGATGAGTCAAGGTTCACTGTTGATTTTTTGGACAGATGTAGGAGGGTGTGGCATCGTAACGAGCGCTTTCAAGACGTTAACGTCATCAGACATTTTGATTTGGGGGTGGTTCTGTTATGGTATGGGGAGGCATCACCGTTGTTGCAGGGCGTGTTACAGGTCAGTACTACCGGGACAACATCTTGGCAATACATGTTGTGCCGTTCGCACGAGGTCATGGCCGCCGTTTCATCTTCCAGGCTGACAACGCAAGATGTCACAGGGCCGACAGAACATCACAACATTACCTTGGCCAGCACCGAGTCCCGACCTCTCCCCCATCGAGCATGTCTGGGACATGCTTGGACAGAGGTTACGTCAACGTGAACAGCGTCCAGCCAATGTTCAAGAACTTGCTGCGTTGCAACAGGAATGGGACAATCTGGACCAAAATGACCTTAGACGTCTCATTAGGAGTATGCCACATTGGATCAATGCTTGTTTGGCAAACAGAGGAGGATTTACCCATAACTGACTTTGTTGTGATGCTGTGGTAACTTTGCTGTTTGACCCCGGGTATCATTTTACCCTTATAATGGTCAGTCTGGGCCTTACTTAGTCTTAACGATCATTTGGAGTAAATCGATGAATGTGAACTTCATTTCATTTTGTCATTTGTTTCTTCGTCAGTTTCATTAGTTGACTTTAATAACACTTAAAAATCAAATATCCCCTACTTTTTTTGAATAGTATATCTTTTGGGGGGTATTTTTAGTGAAACACATGGTCTCTATCATCATTTTGGGGTAGGCTTATATATACATACACACTGAGCTTTTTTTTTTAAGGAGAAAATTCCAACACTCCGTTTGAAGCCCATTTGATTTTGAATTAATACAATGACATTGTGATTGAATTTCATTGATGCAAAGCATTAATTGTGATATAAATTAGACTGTATGCCAATATCATTATCTCGTGCTTTAAATGCCCATCCCATCCCACCATCTGACAATAAGAGATAAAACAAACGAGCATGACACTTTTTCTCATAAAAGTGTTGTTTTCCAAATTTTTGTATGTAGCCGAGCAGGAATGGATTTGTACTTCCAAAGTCTCAACCAATCAGATTGGAGTCTCTAGTTAGCCTAAGCAGAAAATGTTCAGCTCTGTGGCACTGACTGCTCTATGGCACTTTACAATGTAAATATGATTATAATGCATAGGCGTACGGGACCGAACTTGTTTGGGGGGGGGGGCAGCAGTCCGCGAAGCCGTCCACTTGCGAGCACCGGAGGCGATTTCCAGGCATTTCGTATACTTTCCAGTAATTTGGAGCAGGTAGTAAATTCTGTCAGTTGCAGCATAAAAACTGGTAAAAAGTTATGTTTAAAATACAAGCTATATTACTTCAAAAACAAGAACAAGTCGAACGATTTACTTTTGCCACATTTTTCATTTTATTAGACTTCACATTTTTTATCCAGATATTTGTATAGAAGACTTGTATATACTATATTATACCAAAAGAAGAACAAGTCAAACGATTATTACTTATTTCACATTTGATGCGCAATATGATGCAGCATCAGTAGAATTTATTATATCTCAAATTTAATAACAATATAAACAATAACATATTTAACCTATCATTACACATTTAATCACATTTTGATATCATAGCACATTTGACGTATTAGCACATCTAGCTCATTCTACATTCTAGCACATCAAAACTCTTTGTGGATTCTGTAATATGATGTACAGGCCCTCCTTGTACTCTTTATTATGTATTAGTATTAACATGTAAAATGGGAGATAACCCCTCCTGGCTTATAGCAGAATAGAGTTATCTCCAATTTAGGAAGTTTGGTGATTAAAGATGGCTGAACCATAAATAGTGTATTTATATCTCAGTGTTACCAATCCGTCCACATCGTCCATACAATCATGAAACAGATTCTAATGTTCCATCCAACTCCATGTAAAAAATTCTGGGATGGATTTGGCACCGCTGACACGATCTCTGCACAGATTTCCTAGCTGTGTCTGCATCTTTACAAATTTCTTTTTGACCTTTCTGACGGGTCGATTTCCGATGGCATCCTTGGCTGTGGCGGATTCCTTCTGGATCAACCTCATGCCATTGTAATTGAAAAATATTAGAGATCTAATGGACTTTTACATGCTGTTTGGAATGTAGTTGAATACATTATGACCATTATTTCAAAACATGTAATGTCACTAATACTAATGATTACATTCCATTTCCATTAATTAGTACTACTATTCCATGTTCCCGAAGCAACAGCCACGAGTTTTACAACATCTAACGGTTGCTTCAATACTGGGCAATTCCCAAACTTTTGCACCCGTTTTTACATGTGACTAATTAGCATATGGCAGCCTCCACAGAAAAAGAAGTAGACAAGTTTACAGACATCGTTTTTTTGCAATTGAGAAACGCACGGAAAACTAAAAAAAAGCAATTGAAGCAGAAGGAAACTCTTCGATGTTCAGCCATGATTTCCAACAACCATGACATTGATCGAACCTTGAACTTTGCAACTCGATTGTGACATGTAGACATTTTTGCTAGAAGCGCGAGACTTGATAATTGTGACGATATTTCTATCGAAAGAATCTGATTGGATCACAAGCTGGGCTTAATACTCAATCAAACTTAGTGCCGAAATATACAGAGTGTTAGATGAAGGGCTTGATAAGATAAGAAAAATCAAGCCGTCTATTGAAGATGGTAATACCCCAGTCCATAATAGAAAACTGTCAATTTGCAGGAGTTGCAATTACGAGATAGGGGAGATAAGTCTGATTTAATTGTAATTTTCAACGATGATGTACATACTGGTACTTGCATACTGCCAAATGCTTTGAGAAATCATGTACTGACAATTTTTTAAAAACTAAAATAGTTTTAAAAACAACAAAGTAGGAAACAAATATTTAAAATTTTTAGTTTTATTGCTAAAATAAAAATACAACATATTTACAAGTAGAATGCCCTTTAAAATAAGAAATATCAGTTTATTGATGTGGCTGTAACATGCGGTTGATATCTAGTCGAAATTTATTGTAAGCCAAGCATCTTTATCTTTGGCAAAAAAAAGAGAGATTCATTCAGCTGTCTAATAGTTAAAAGCACAAGAACATTAATGTCCACAACCGTACACATTTTCACTGACCAGATAAGTCCACAGGTTTATAGTCATAGTCAATATTTTTTACAACACACTGTCATTCAACTGTAGTACTCCAAGACTGGGAGAGATATTACAACTGTAAGAATCATCTAATGATGGAAGAGAATCATCTAATGATGGAAGAAAATCATCTAATGTTGGCAAGGTCTCATCAATATATGGGATGTCTACCTCTAACATTGCTGGGCCGCTTAAATCTTCTTCATTAAATCTTGATTCTTCTTCTGTGAAAAAATTAATGAGTAAAAGAATTGTTGTCAAAAACGAGAGATAAATACCCATGACTTGCAAAGACGCCAGGGCTGAGAACGCCCTTTTGATTGATATATAATGTTTCTTGGTGGATTATTGTTGGGTTGTGTCCCCTTGAAGTTTCGAGGGATGGGGTGGTCGTGTCACCCTTGGGGGAAAATTAAATATTCAAGATGGCGGCCAAAAATAGCGAGACCCCCCCCCCCCCAAAAAAACATTCATCACCATCCTCCTAAGTCGTGTAATATATATCGTTTTAATAAAGCTTAATTTATTACATGACGACCCTATTTTAATCCTTTTAAATCACTGCCTTCTAGCGAACTAGAGAGTTGATTATAAATATTTAAAATAATAGTTAATCAATATTATAATATAACTTTGAAGCCAAAATAAAGACCTGCAATAGACAGATTTAGCTCATACATACCGGTAATGATAAAACACTGAACATGCATGGACAGAAAGTGACTTTCCTAGAAATCAGTTTGTTTGTGAAAATGTCTGTCTTACAACTTAATTGACAGCTTATATAGAAATGTGGTAACACTTAGTAACAGGTCCACTAGAAATAACTAGGTGATTTGGGGAGAATATGTTAATATTTATTTAAATTGGTCAATCCTAATAGGAGCTACGGCTATCTAATGTTTTCATTACTCTCTATAGATTTCATTCCCTCGTCTTTTTGTTCTAAATAAGATTGTCAGTCAATCCCTGAACAAAATTCCTATCCACATTAGCTGAAGATGGCATCAAACCATTTGCTTTAACCATTAATTAGATAACTATCCAAAGACCTCCTTTTAAATGATAATTGGACACATGGTGAATTCAGTTGATGAAAAAGATAGACTAGGTCCTCACGCAACAATATAAAAATTTTGGCATATAAAAACATTGTGTCTCTTGTTTCTCTTACCAAACGGCTCAATTCCTGCCAAAGCATCTAAGTTATCAAGGTCAAACAATGCTTCTCTTCTTTCTTTCCTTTGTCTTTCTTCTTCTTCCTCATCCTCATCCTCACTTACTGGCGGAATACCAAATAAACATGGGGGTCGCCAACTGATGAGTTTATTTAAATAGTTTGATACTCTTTCTTCTTGTTGTGGATATCTGTCATCTTAAAAAATTAGAAAGCAATATTTATTGCTATAAATAAAATTTAAGAAAGTGACTAATTAGAAGAGAAAAAAATACTTTTGATCAAGATTGTCCAGTTGGGAGTGAATTCAATTGCTTCAGGTATATCCATTTTATTTTGGTGTGGATTTCTTGTTCTTTCTTAGAGATGATAAATAACGAGCTCATCTTATTTACCTTTCACATCTTCTTGTGGGTGCATAAATTCAATGTCATCACATTCTATCTTTCTCTGTTTAATTTCAATTTTCATAGAAACAGGTGCCACTACTTGCTTAGGTTTCTTAATATTTTCTTTCTATAAAAAGTTAAAGGTGAAAAATCAAGTTATATGATTGGTGATATTTGAATTATGACCAGCTCTGGCTAAATGAGACATAAGTATAGCAGTCATTGTTTTGTTTTTACTGATTTTGATATTCCCAGATTTTTATAAACCATAATCAACTCTCGATGCCATCGTTAGCCTATGGTACATGTATTTACAGGATTCAATGGCTATAATCTCACTTCAGGGTGAAGCTGAATGGCTGAAATATTTATCATATAGTTTTCATTATTTATTTGTAGTGAGAATTGTCAGCTCTCTATCTAATCTTACCTACTGCCCCTTTAAATTGATTCATAGGTATAATTTAAATTGAAAATAAAACAATATTTACAAATAAAATTACACTCAAAAACAATGCCTCCAATTCATATTGGAAAATGATATTAAAATCACCTTTCTCAGATTAGTATAAAACAACCTGTAAATCCCATGCTAATAATAATACAATAGCAGAGATATTATATACATGTATATGCTATCCCAATTTCCCATTTTCTCGAAGTTATAGAGTATCTTGACAAGTTACTAGATCAACAGAAAATGCTTATCTTCAAACTCCTTCAAGGCATTGACCCAATAAAGACCTACACTAAGTTTGTACATTTTAGCTGAATTAGAAGGAGAGTTATTCAAGTTATTGTGTTCCAGAGTCTTGGTCAATCAAACTGCTCATCTCTGCTTACCCTAAGCAGAGAATGCTCCATCAAGGCATTGACCTAATATAAACACCTACACCAAGTTTGAACATTCTAGCTCAATTAGAAAGAGTTATTGTGTTCCATAGTCTTAACCAATCAATTAGTTTTTTTGCTCTGCTTACCCTGAGCAGAAAATGCTCATTATCGAACTCAGTCAAGGTATTGATGTAATGAAACCATACGCTTACACCAAGTTTCATCACTCTGACTTAAGAACTAGAGTTATCATGTCCCAAAGCATTAACCAATCGAATTGCTTATCTCTGCTTACCCTAACTAAAGCAGAAAATGTTCATCTTCTAATTCCGTTAAGGCATCAACCTAATAAACACCTACACCAAGTTTGAACATAGCTCAATTAGAAAGAGTTTTTGTTTCCCAAAAAGACGACTGACAGACAGGCGAACACATTTTAATAGTCCCCTGATTTCTTCAAAAGGCAGGAGACAATAAAAAAAAATGTATAATTATTAGTGTAAGCTTACCTCTTGAATACTGCCTGATTTAAATGAAACATTCTTTTTGGATTTAATGGAACTCTTCTGTAAATTCAATGTAGGTTTCATACCAACTGGTTTTAATGACTGGCCTTTTATAGTGTGGGGTGTTTGTTGACTGTTTAAAATATCACCTAAAGTTTTTCTTGGTGTCATAAATGCAGAAACATTGGTATTCTGGATGGATTTAACACCTGAAATGTTAACTATATTTTTCAAAGAGGTGACAAGCAATATATGCCCACGTTTTCAAAGAGATGGCACGAAAGTAGGCAAAATTTATAGGGCTCATCCTCTCACTGTCCCAATGTCAGTTACACTGAATTTTGAAAAAAATTGATAAAAACTGTAGCCGACATGTATATCGTGTTTACATTAAAGATACATTATGGGAGATTAGATAAAGAGCTGGTAGTTCTTACTATAATAGTTGAAAACTAGATAACGTAAAGGCTATTTGCTGAAATAAGCGATTGAACATTCCGCATAGCCCCTGACATCAATTACTAAAGTCAGTACCACAAAAATCGTTATTTAATCGTTAAATCGAGAAAGAAAGTTATGCAGCAAATCTAGATAATGTAAAGGCAGTTTGCTGAAATAAGCGATTGAACATTCCGCATAGCCTCTGACATCAATTACTAAAGTCGGTACCACAAAAATCATAATCTTGATTATTCATTTAATTGTTAAATCAAGAAGGAAAGTTATGCAGCAAATCGGATCATAATCCAATAAATACTGCAGGCTAGCGTTGATTAGGGTCTTGCTAGTTGCTGGATACAATAATTAATGTGTCGAATAATTTAATATAACATTTAAGGCCTAAAGAAAGACCCACAATAATCAGATTTAGCTCTTGCATAATGTCATATTCCTGAAGCAACGGCCCGAGAAATCCCTCTCTGGCCATTGCTGGATTCGCTTCGGATTCTTGACATTTAAGTAAATGTGTCTATTCTTCTCGTTCAATCAAATCTACTACTTACGTACAGTAACATGACATTCCGTCGTTTAATCTTGGGTCTTCCTTAATATTTTGGACAAAGATTTAAGTTATTAAAAACGTTAAAAGTCTGTTCGTTACCATACCGTAGTGTTTACTTTACGTCAATACCGATAGCCTCGTTTGTCACGCAATTAGTTTTGCTGCAATATCCTGCTATGCGCTGGTTAATATAGCATAAAAAAAACGTGCAGCCATGACGTAACGTTACGTAAACACAGTTGTCCTAATTAAACGTCTTGTTTTAAAGGTAATACCTTTGTAACGAATTCAGTGATTGGTCAGTAATAGGACCACTGGCCAGTCATAATTAGTGACAATAATACCCACTCAGTCCAGCAGGGAGTAGTCAGATTAGCTCTAATCAAACGGAACACTGCGAGGAGGATGCCATAATGTATGTTTAAGGTTCTTGAAAAAGTGGGTAACTTTGGATTGGAAGGTCAGGGTACTCTCGGGAAAAACATCTATTGATTTGACAGATCTGGAACTGAAGGTCACAAATTCTGTTTATTGAAAAAAATGCTGAGTAAAAAAAAAGAGTGTTAACACACAGATAAATGAGATCAGATCTCCAGACATACAATTAGAGCACAACATAATCCACAGGCACATGATAATGTGGGTATTTAAAATTATTATATAATCTATTTTACTGAATTATACGTATAAATAAATATTGTATGGCAAGACAAACTTAAGAATATGATTACTGTAAATGTAAGCAGCACAATACACGGATAAAACAAAGCTTCTGTTATTCCGCACCTGTTAGCTGCTATGATATATTCTAGGTCAAATGTCAGATCCAAACTCCACAAGGACATTACAACTAGAGTAATGTTGGATAGACAAGGACCATTTCAACAACAATATACTTGTATCATAACTGAAAGACATTACCAACTAATGATTTATGTCAGACAGAGGCAATGTGGAACTATACATATGTATACATACATACACTTGTATTCATATTTTTGACTATACATGACAATGTTGTCGGTTAAAATTTGGGAAAAAGCATTAATTATGGGCATTCACAAGGTATGTGGTTTTTTTTACAATCAGGAGCAATAATCCAATAAGTTATGATTAGATACATGTAAGTGATAAAATTGATCCCATCCTTGATCTCTGGGATAACTAGGGTCTGAAAGTGAAATTACCGTTTCTGTGAAGAGTACCACATTTGGCGTGCTTGGCACGGTTCCTAGACTGTCTATTTTAGAGTAATGTAAACGGGTCAATTTCTTGAAAATTATGAACCGTGGCCTGGTACCATGCCAAGAACGGCATGCATAATTCGGCCAGGTGTAAACAGGTCTTATGACTATGTCAAACTATAAAACTTTTTCAGGAACTTACGATTTTGAAGCATTGAGGCACTCCCGAGGGCTTGTCTATTTCCTTTAGCTCTGTTGGTAGTGAAACCTTCAACATTTTCTTTATCCCGATTTTGAAACTGTAAGGCTGCCATTATGTCTAATACAAAGTTATCTAACCTGCAAAGAATTCATACGACTAAAGGGAGATATTTGACCAAATTACACGGCTATAATAATAAGAAATCTAATGAAATTTTATAAGCAAAGATGGTTGTCATTATTCCAAGTGATAAAGATTTAAGAAAATCATTCTTTGTAGCAGGCTAATTATACAGCTTTAAAATTATCTGTCCAAATTTTGCACTTTTCCACCCAATAATACTCCATACTATATACCACATTACGTATGTATTAAGGTACGGTACCTCATTATTGTTCAAAACTACATGAATACTTCAATTAGGTAAAAGTAGTTGCCATGTACAAGAAAAACCCACATTTTGCGAGAGATGGACAGAGAAAAAGCCCCCCCAAAAGTTTTTCGTTCAATCAGGTGTGATAATCCAGGATGTTACGATCCGGGTCCGTTATGCACAAACATCGGCAGGAACGCAGATCTTTGGGATAAACATATTTGAGTTTCATCAAAATGGTTTATATATATATTCTAACTTTAGGGCATCCACAAGCTCAAAAACGTGACTTTTTGTACAATCAGGGGCCATGGCGCATAATCAATGAAGTTACAGTCTCGTGTGCATAAATATCAAAGGAACCAGGATCTTTGGGTTGTAAACATACATTTTCATACAATCAGGGGTGATAATCCATACATGTGATGTACATGTGCAAATGTTAAAAGGAATCAAGATCTTTGGGAGATACACACAAATTTATGTAACCAAGCCGTAAGGCGTTAACGTAAATTTGTGAGTTACATGTACCACATTAAAAACTGATGCAACTGGTATATTTATTATTACCATAACAATAAAACTTAGAAGAAATTCTCAAAATGGCGTCTTCGAAGGAGTGTGTGGAGCTTTCATCACAAAAGCAGGGGTGTTGGGAGTTAACTGAGGTGTGTGGAATGGCCTTTAACAAGCAGGGTTTCAAAATGGCTTCCTCCTAGTGATGGCTTACAACACCACGATTAAAAATACGATGATTTGTAGTGTACCCATTTCAGGTAGGATTATATATGCTTTATTGTAGTTGGATGTGGCAGAAATGTTATAAAAAACAATAATGCGCGTCTCGATAATCAATTAGTTGTTTTGATGAAAAATGTTGTTAAGGGCTAATAATTCAAATTGCACATGTATAGGGAGAGAGAGAGAGAAATGGGGTTTAACTTCCACTCGACACAAACTACATGTAGGTCATTTCAGGACTAACATGTATGGTGTTTTTTTTAAAAATTTTATTTCAAAAATTTGCTTGTGTGTAGTGGTCTTATAGCTGTAGGAGGAAACAGGTGGAGCCATAGAAAATGCACGAGGTTGGACAGGCGACCCTACTCCTTGCCACGTACAACCGGGGATTTGAAACCAAGCCAGTTGACTCAATGACAGTCTTTATGATATAGCGCGCGCACACTAACCATCTCTCGTCTTATCTCGAAAACGTAGGGTTTAAAGATGAGGTTTCTTGTAACCGGTAGTATAGAGAGAACTTCCACTATTACTACTAGACTATAGGTGCCAATTAAATTTGCCGTCAGAGCATCGAGCTGAGGACAAACGTTAACAACGGTAAAGTCAAAGTGGCTATGATGATATTATTTTGTGTGAGTATATTTGTAAATCAAAACGACTGGATTGAAGAAAATTCAAAAAACAAATCAGTGAAACTGTAAATCGACAGAGGTTTGATTGCCTGACATTACGAATGAATTGTTTTAAAAAAAGCGAGCCGAAGAGAGATTAGGTGAATTCGAGTCTTCAAAAGGAATCTAGCATTACTGTTTTTTTTTTTATGTCTGCATGGTATTGGTAGGTACGGATACGTGTTAGTATAGTAACGTAAATTGTATTTGGAATTTGGAAATAAAACAATGTGCATTGTGGGAGAGAGGTGGGAAAACTTAGCTACGCGAACGAAGCTAAAAACGATAAGATATACTGATGTGCTTGTTTTTAGCTTCGCTTTGCCTTTGTGCTCATCATTGTGTCGTAGCAACCTATTAATATTAGTCTCGGTCACCCAGAACCCCCTCGTCTCCAACGTACGTAAAATGTTTGTCTGGATGATAGGGACTATCAAAATATAAAATGGCTGCCTTGGGAAAAACTTAGCACACTGGGACTGCTACGTAGATTGAGATACACGCCAAACTCATCTCTCCCTATCTAGGAAAACTTACGAGTACGAGGAGCGACCATTGCTTTGCATGGGATTTCTCTGACTAAATTTCGAAAAACGCTGATTTTACGTTAGTTTTAGTGACATTTCATATGATGTATTAGAGACACAGATAGCATTGATGCACTAAAATTAAAATCAGCGTTTTGGTCAATTTG
The DNA here is from genome assembly GCA_917208275.1 of Patella pellucida. Lineage (NCBI taxonomy): Eukaryota > Metazoa > Mollusca > Gastropoda > Patellidae > Patella > Patella pellucida. The sequence goes on from OU795039.1 coordinate 62,389,568, forward strand.
GATTGGTCAGAGAAATGCCATCCAAAGCAATGGTCGTTCCTCATAAGTTTTCCCACCTCTCTCCCACAATGCACATTGTTTTCTAGTAACTATACTTGTTACCTTAAACTGTGTTTAAGGTAACAATTGGTACAGTCCAAGACCCCTTACGCAAGTTCAAATAGGTTCAAACGCACAACTGTCAACACACATCATTACAGTTTGTATTAAAATAAGTATTTCTATCACAAATAGTGACGACTGGACCATTAAAATAGTTACCGAACAGTTTTTCTCTGCATAGTGCTGTTTAGGTTGTAGGCCTAATGACGTATTACGCAACTTGCGGCCATGACGGTCGGCCAGTTGAAATTTCGCGTAGGAGACGGGTTTCATCAAATCATATAATTGTGCGGTAAGGCCTCACTTTTATTTAAATAAGAATTGATTTATTATATGTTAAGCTACATGCAGTACTGTTTTGGGCCAGTTTAGCTGTAAATTAAGCGAGCTATAGGCCAGTAAACTTTTTGCAGTCATTTGACTAAAAAACTTGCGCAAAGGAACTCTGTAGAAAAAAACACTACTGCGACTGGAGTAAGACGGAAGACAGCAGTAGTGGAACCATTTCTAATTGTTTTCCAAATTGGTGATTCATATATATGGATAAGGTCAGATTCCGCTTAGATTCCTGTGGTAAAAGCCTTAACAGGATTCTACACGTACCACTACAGATACAGAATAAATGAAATGAAATGGGCAAACTTCATTCATTGATTGATTCATTGCCTATGTTCTTCTAAGAAGACAAGTGTGTTTTCTGCGACTACGACCGTGAAACGTCAGTATCGTAGTGTTATCACTTTAACATACTATAAGCTTATAGTAGTAGTACCTCTAGTTGTATATTATTTCTGTCTGAAACTGTAGAACTGAGGTGAAGCCTTGAAAAATATTTTTCTTGTTTGTCAATTTAGTTCAAAGTCCCCGCTTCCGGTTAATTCTAGCCAATCAAAAAACGACAAGAAAATATAATCAAAGGGAAGCCACTCATCGCAATTGGTTCTTGACGTAATCATAATGAGGTAATTTTGGTCCAACTGGTGGTAAAATTGTTCAAAGAGGGAAATTTAATGTTATTGTTGAACTTAACATAACTTCATTTCTAAAAACGCTTTCTTTTTGCAACAACAAGTCTTATCGACATTGATCCCCCGGCCAGATTCACACAATCGTAATATTAACAGACAGGCGTCATTTTTGCAGAATATCGGATTCTCAGCCCAGCAAGGCACGTGGTTACTGTTTCTCATTTCTGCAATTCGTTTTTACTTCAATCATTTGATATCATTGTTTAAAGGGACAATAACACTCTTGCTGGCTTAACAGGTCCAGAAAAAAAATTAGCCTTATTCTAACTACAAGATGGTTAAGTGTCCTACCTGTTGTGTAAATTATCCATTACAATACAACTAGGGCTGCAACGATTCATCGATGAACCGCGATGTTTAAAAAAGCCACGATGCACGATATAAACAATGGTCGCATCGCGATTCGTTATCCAAATAATAATTTTACAAAAATAGACTGATATTCTGACAGGCCTTGCTTTTTTAGGTGAGCGCTCGCGCATCTAAATGTCATGTCAGGCGTGTTCATATTCACGTGTTTATATTCATTGAATTGAATCTCGATCATGTGTCGTCATGACTTGTTGATATAAGCAGCCCATACATTCGGAATTCTTCGGTTACTGCTGGCTGAATAACTGGGCCGCTTATATCAATATCAAGTAATATGACCGATCGCCTCTCGCTGCAGCAACATGGCTGCACACATGAATTATTATGTTTATTCGGTAAATCACGGACGTTATAAAGGATAAATCTTGTTTCCATGAATGATAATTGTGTCATCTTCTTGGTGAAAATACCTTGACAACTTCATATCTCATCTAAACTCGCCTACAGAGATCTCTTTCGTGGCAGCAAAAATGTCTGCATTATTATTGTTTTAGACTTGTAATGAATACACCAAATTGAAGGCGCACGATCGACAAAAGCAATATTGAGATGAATGAGATCGAAATCCCCCTTAACATAAGTCAAATAAAAAGTATGGAATTTTTAGGATTTTCTGTTAAGAGTGACAGCAAATAAATCCGGTCAGTTGACCTAGCTAGAAAACAACACATTTTATAAAGTAAATCATACAAGAGAAAGACTGTCAAAATTTAACAGCATTTTTTATATTTATTTTCTATATCGCGATACAAATCGTATCGTAGGCAATGAATCATGATGCGCATCGTATCGTGACCTGGCGTATCATTGCAGCCCTAAATACAACCTATCTTACTTGTCCAGAGGGTTCGAAAATATGTTTAAATCCAAGTTGCATTTGAAAGTGCTTACGTAACTTACGTAAGGCTTTTCAAACCATGTTACGGCATGTAGTTGAATTTTTCCAATTTTTAAAATTAGGTGTGTTAAGATGAAATTTGTATCATTTATTAATTGAAATATTGTTAATGGTACAAATTGTTGACCAGAATAAAGATTGGAATATTATTCAGTTACAGCAAGAGTGGTATTGGGGCTTTAAATATATATGATTCGATTTTAAATTATGTAATCCGTTCTAGCGTTGCATTAAAGTTAAACATGAAATGATATTAAACAGTAGTTATTTCAATAACGTAAATTGTATCGGCTCTATCTGCTCTCTACTATGTTATTGTCGGCTCCTTATTGAGGCTTTTCCCAACCTCGGTTCTCAGGCTATTTTTGAACCCTTACCGTCTATTTTTCACCATGATTCTTCTTTGGTCGCTAAAAGGAATCATTTCTTGCGACATCCAATACAAATTTATAAAAATCCAACACTATTTTCATGTAGAATTACACGATACAAAAACATTAACAACTTTCATTTGAATATGGCCGCCATGTTCAAACTAAACGCTCAGCCATCAATATTCCAAATTTAAGAATGTCATTTTACATAAAAATAGTGTTGGATTTGGTCAAGATTTTGAAACATAACAACTCTGCTTTAATAGAGGTAGAATGTTTAAACTTGATGTTCATTAATTAGGTGAATGTCTGAGTTCAATGATTAACATTATGTAGCGATTTCCCTACTTTATATCTTAAAGATGCCAAAAGTTATCATTTCCTTTTCAGGTTGTGCGTGATTGAAATCAATTAAGAGTGAATGAAAAAAGATATGAAACAACTGAAAATGCTGTAATTGTCTTTTAACATACTTCAGCAGTGAACATTTTCATTTACTTCAAAATCTTTTCATTTGTAGATTTAGAGTAATTACAGCTTTGGAGTTTCAGACTTTGGAATCAAAACAGTGACCTGTATACCGCTTTAAATTGATACCAACAATAGCAATCAATAGTTATTGTATAATAAGTTCATCAATTGCCCAAGATTAGTCGTCTCACCCAATGAAACCTTCAAATAAATATTGTTCTTTAGCCAAAGCTAACCAAGAACTTATAAGATTTTACAGGTTTGTGATCCTAAAATGCCATCATATTTTTATATGAAGATTAAGTCAAGACTTACCTTGTGTTGTAACAAATTAATTTCGAAGAAGCAAACCTCGAATTGGTATAATGCTTTGATTGAAGATTGACATGCTGCTGTACATTGGAGAGTTAAAGATCAATTTCACATTTTGTTGGGTTCCTTAAATTGTTAACTGAATTCTGTTTTCTAATTAATTTCTATGGTTGATTAATTTTAAATAAAACACTGTTTTATTAAAGCTCATGTTTACACTTGAAATTGACCTGTTTACATTACTCTAAAATAACCGTTTTCGGAACCGTGCCAGACATGACAAATTTGGAATCCTTCACAGAAAAGTTAATTTTAGTTCCTATTCAAATTACCCAGATGAAATCAATTATGGCAGTTGATTTAGTTTGCTCAGTCATTTTGACAGAACTGTCAAAGTTTGCTGGGAAAAGGGGTCAAGGTTCATTTGGCCCGTTTGCAGTTATCTATACTGAGAACCGTTTTCATACCATTGCTAAATACGCACTGCAAGCAAATTGTTTAAATAAAATTGAATCATGTGTTAGTCCCAAAATGACCTAGTTTGTGTGGAATGGATGTTAAACCCATTTCTTCCTCTCGCCAAAATTTCTGTTCACATACATGTACATGTAGGGACTGGTAGGAGACACATATTGCTTCAGATTTACTCTGAAAATGTTTGTTTTGTATTAGAAAATGAAATTTGATAAAACAATTATTTATGCGGACATACATATTTGTCATTGGAATAAGCTGACTTACTTATTAATAATTAAAAATGTATTTTAATATACTTTTTAGATCAAGAAACAGGTCAGAGAATCTCAAATATGAAGGTATAAAATTTATAATATTATTTGATGAATCATCTATATACTGAGTTCGATTCATTCTAATTAATCTGCATATAAATGTATAGCATCAATAGTTAATGTAAAGGAAATGTAATTGGATTTCTGCACCTTCTGCACTAATTAAATTATTAATTCTGCCTACCCATTACTCCCAAATGTCATACATTATGCAAGAGCTAAATCTGCCTATTGCAAGTCTTTCTTTAGGCCTGAAATGTTATCTAAATTATTAATTTTAACTTATCCAGACCATAATCAACTCTCGATGTCTTAGCTGAGCTAGCCTGCAAAATTAACAATTTGGAATATATTTTTTGAAAAATAGATAATTAAGACTTTGTTTATTATCGTACTGACTTTAGTAATGATGATCGTGGCTTGGCTAAAATTCAAAAGCTAATGTCTCTGTTGAGAGTGAATCAATTTGATTGAAATTTTAAGCATATTCTATTTATGTTATCCTTTTTTTTAACTATTATAGCGATAACTGCCAACTCTATCTATTCTCCAATAATGTCCCTTTAATGACAATGGAAAGCCAGTTTGGAAGAGACTTTGACATTTGGTCTGCCAACACTGGGACTGTTACTAAACTCAGGGGAAATATTGTAGTGAACAAGCAGTTATTCATGAGTCCATGTAGCATAGTAATATCTGTAGGATCATAAGAAAATTTCATTAAATTATAATATACAACAATGAATTGCCCATTAATTTCTTGAAGAGAAGACTTTGAAAAAAAAGGCAGTCTGATAATTATGTGCAGTTGTCAAATGCAAGTTCAAATAGTTTGGCTGTATATAGTACATGTATATGATTTGTTATCATACTAATACTTTTCTAATGCATTATAAACCCTCATTGTAATATAAACATTCTGCCTTACTTTAGAGTTACAGTTATCAGACTTAAAACAGTGTCCATACTGTTTTCAAGACCTCAATGCAGAAAATAGTCGAATCCGTCTTAAACCAAGAATGAAATTGACAGCATCCTTAAAGAAACTTTGTAAGAAGTCTGAAAAGAATTGGAAAAAACTTTCAAAAAAAGAACAGCACTTGATAGAATTATACACAAAAAGCAGAAATTATGTGGTGAGAAACTTGTTAATTACCTTTTAAAAACAAGAAAATAAATATTACTTGTATTAAAATTGCTATATGAATATTTGTCCCCTCAGACACAGCAGCATTATCTCATCCACCCAATCAATTTATTTTTGTCCCCCGCATTTCAAAGAAAGCAGGGGACTATTTAAATGGGTCTGTCCGCCCATCAGTACCACCTGTTGTTACACAATAACGCTCCTGATTAAGGTAAAATGTTTAAACTTGGTGTAAGTGATTATTAGGTGAAATAACCTTGATGGAGTTTGGACCTTCATAACTTAAGTTCTGATTATGTCATAGTGATGAAACTTGGTGTATAGTTTCGTTATATCAATACCACGATATTTATTAGGTGAATAACCTTGATGGAATTTGAAAACAATAACTTAAGTGATGAAACTTAATGTATAGTTTTGTGATGAAACTTAATGTATAGTTTTGTTATATCTCAATGTTTATTAGGTGAATAACCTTGATGGAATTTGGGATATGATAACTTAAAGGGGCCAGCCCGAATTTCAAAGAATCTGAAAATTACACGTTCATGAACCTATGAAATTTAAACGCCAAAATATAGAGGAATAGTGTATTGAGCTTGTCTGAAAATTTCAGTTCAAAATATTGAGTAGTTTGGACGTGAATGCAAAAAAAGCTTAACTGGACACTAGCTCTTTTTTAAGTTTTTCTTTTAAATTGTTATCGTCGTTTTACTTGATAAGCACGACTATATTTGATACCAATTTTAAAGTAATCAATAGAGAGCTTTAAAAGTGAGTCAATAGGGTTAGATTGAAAGCTGCACATATATAGACTCGTTTTATCCAGATAAGCAATTTGATTGGTTGATGCTTTGGGACATGATAACTTAAGTGAGAGTGTTTAATGTTTCATTACATCAATACCTTGACTTAGTTCGATATTGAGCATGTCCTGCTCAGTGTAAGCAAAGCGATAAGCAATTTGATTGGTCAAGACTTTGGAACACAATAACTCTCATTCTAATTGAGTTGGAAAGATCACACTTGGCATAGGTGTGTATTAGGTGTATACCTTGATGGAGTTTGAAGATAAACATTTTCTGCTCAGTTGTAAGCAGAGCGATAAGCACTTTGATTGGTTGAGACTTTTGAACACAATAACCCTCCTTCTCACTGAGTTAGGAAGTTCAAACTGATAGAGAGTAATGAAACTTTGTGTATAGTTTGATTGCTTGATGCTTTTGAAAAAAATAAATGTGCATTTAATTAATATATTTCATCTATTCATTTTGGAATTTGGCGGGGGACATCAGCCTCACTGTTGCTTGTTTTTTTAGGTGAATGCCTTGACAGTGTTACTTGTAGATCAAGTGTATTTTCCACTATATAATACATACTTTGTTTAAATTGGAAAGGAATTCCTACTGCAACCACAAGCTTTGAAAATCTCATTCATTTCAGTGTATATATTGATTATGAAACTAACCATGTGTTTTTCATTCATTTTTCTTCAGTTAGCTACATGTTTAACATGTCAAAAGACTATAAGAGTAGCCGGATATACACGATCAGATGTAGAGAATAAAAAATCCAGAAATAAAATATCTCAGAATAATCCACACAGTTCTCTAAGCTGTAAACAGCAAAGCAACAAAATAAAAAAGAAAACAAATGAACAGATTGAAGACAAATCATCTTCAAGGTGAGCTAATTACCAGTAGCAAAGGAAACATTGAAAACCAATGAATACACAATTGTTTTAATCACACCAATACATTCTCAATAGATCACTTTATACCTCACAAAAATCGTTTGCCAAAGAAAGATAGACAACATAAGAATATATGTTAAAAATTTATGTAGTGTAGAAAATTAGAACCATAGATAAATAAGATAATCCAATAAAAATTAACTATGAGAGAAATCCACCAAATTCCAAAGTCACAGCCAGAAGATGGATGCTGTAATTCTTGACAAACAGAAAACCACAAGATTTTCATTTATTAGTTAAAAGAATGATAAATATTTCTGATCAATTTTAGTATAAGAGGAGTTAATGAAGAAAACTCAACCTTGATTCCCATGAAAGGTAATATGAAGACGCAAGTATGTAACCCTTCAACTACATCTAAAACAGCTAAGCTGTCAGCAATAGTCAAACAACAGAGTAAAAAAAAGAAACAGAAAATTCTTCATAAAAGTCTTCAGCATATTTTATCTCAAGAAAAACAAAGAAATTCCTCGTCGGGATCTCTTGCAGATTTTTTGTCCAGTATAAAATAGATTTATACAGGTATTTCAAAACAATTTAATCTAAAAAGAATTAAAATACTTACATTTTATTTAAATTACATTGATGCATACATTTAAAACCATAGTTTGTAGAATGCTTATATTTTATAGAAAATATTCTATTTTCCATTTCCATTATGATATCTTCTAAAACTAATTTTGATGTTAATAAATATTGCAAACATGATATAGCTTTTATATATTACTTTAAAATAAATATATTTTTCCAAATTTGATCTAACATAATTGTTTCAAAATTTGTCTCATCAAAATTGTTTATTATATCTGTTGTCTTATTATATAGTCACTTGTCATTTTTCCATTCCTGGACTATGTGTGGTTTAATGGTCGAGGGCGAGACATTAAGTAATGTAATATATTGTAAAAACAAGAGGACCGTCGGGTCCAAGTGTTTTTACAATATATTACGCAATGTCTAAGCCCGAGACGATTAAACTACTTAAAATACAGACACTCCGCACGTGCGCTTACAGTGAAAAACGTCATGCCAGGCTAATATTGTTATAATGTACCCTTGGCAAGTTGCCCATACATTATTTGAAATAATGGTACACCATCATCGAAGGATGACGTCACATTTGTATTTTGATACTATTTATTTTATTCAACCCTATTAAAATTTGTCTTAATCATTAAAATTGGCCCACATGTCACTGTTATGGCATTATAAATTGATTTGAAGTGAAATTCTTACTTATCTGAAGTTCAAGGATAAATGAATCCAGTGCCTTTGTAAAAGATACAAATATATCATTTCTTTCATGTAAGAAGATATCGTTGTGTGAAAATTTTTTGTAACAAAATCTGCCCCTGTTTCATATTTTAAACTATACAGAATGATATAGTATCACATATTTATAAGGGTGTAAATGTAAAAGATCTTGCATAGAAATATGTTGTTAAAAAGGGAGGAATCCAGGTGTCCAAACAATTTCGGTTTCTTTAGCACTTGCAGGAATTGGAACTTTTGATGAATTAATGTTTGAACAGGTCTTCATATTCTTTCTGTTTACGATGAACTGTTTGTTTAAATGACTTTTCCCTATACTGTGTATCTTTAAAGATATATTATGGGAGATTAGATAAAGAGTTGATAATGTAAAGGGAATTTGCTGAAAATTTCAGTCAAATTGATCCGCTATTTACCAAGATTTAAGCAATTGAAATTTCCACCTTTCCTCTATCATCATTAATAAAGTCGGTGCGATAAAAAGCGTAGTCTTGATTATCCATTGTGAATGAAAGTTATGCAGCAAATCAGATCATAATCCACTAAAGGTTGCAGGCTAGCCATGCCATCAAGAGTTGATTATGGTCTGGATAAGTTAATTAATGTCCATTTAATAATTTAAATAACATTTGAGGCCAAAAGAATGATACACAAAAGGCAGATTTAGCTCTTGCAAAATGTATGTTTAAGTGTTTGAATAAATTATGTCCACCAGGGCTCGTTTTTGCTAGCAACGAGATGAATGCTTCTTCATGGTGTAACCTTCTGTTTAGATTACTTGAGGTATGAGCTAAAATAGTGATAGCAGGGTTATGTGAAGTTTGGTTGAAATGTCAGCTCACAGTGGTATCTTCATATGTGTGGATATCACTTATAGGTGGTTATAGAATATCTCTTTGCATGTGTCGCCTGTTTGACCTATATATTGAATTTTGCATCCCAACACTCCAAAATTCCCTTAAGGCCTTCCACAATATTTTCTCCAGTGGGGTCTTGTGGAAAATACAATGTCTGGAGACATTTTGATTTCAGAGTCAAATTCGAATCAATTAAATGTACTGTGAAATTCATATATGGTTCCATTTTTTTGCTGAATCACAAATCCGTAGTTCCAGCATAAAACTCTATATCTTTGATTTCATTGGATACTGTGTTGTAAACTTTGTTATATAAATCAGGTATTGCAGTTTGACTAAAATATTTCCTTCCTTGCAACTGATACCTTGTATCCAGTGTTTTCATTAAATTCTTAAATCCAGATTTTTCTACAGTATAAACTGGAAGTATGTCCTTGGCGAAAATATTTGTCCGAAAATATCTAAGATGCTAGATACGAGCGATTAATCGAGCTAATAGTTCGCCAAGCAGAATCATCTTTGCCGTGAAGGGGCACACAGAGATTGGGTGAAAAAAATACCCTTGACTGTCCCCAACTTAAGAAAAAAAAAATATTAGTATAAATGAATTCAGTTTTATTGCTGCTGACAAAGTTTTTAAAACGGTCTAAACTGAAATCAAAGTTCTTTTGTTGCTAGGGCCACAGCTGAATCCTGTGTTGGAGGCTCCTTAGAGTCATTCTGCGAACAATCTTTTTGTCATAATGTCCTTGTAGTTCGCACCCCAGGTCTTCATCCTCCGCTGATGTCAACAACACCTGAGTCTTAACATTTGAAACACAAAGTTTGTTGTTGCTTCTTTGGTCGTTGTGATGCACTTGTTAGTTCATAATAGATTTCTGTGGCAGACTTTTCTCAAAAGTAAATCCTGACCGAGTAGCTTTCTCAATTCTACCAAAGAAATGTCATTTCGGGCTTCCAGATATGCACCTAACTGTTCATTAAGGTGAAATGATTTCACCACTGCCCAAATCACTATCTTTTCAGTGTAACCCTGTTCTGAACCAGTCTCAACTTGTTGCATGAAGTTTATTAGGCTGATTTCTTCCAATCCATTTACTGTCCTACTAACTTTTCGTTAATTTGTGTCACCTGTTGAACAACAGCTGACACAGGGTCACTGTTTAAATTGTACAAATTAAAGCAGAATGTAAGTACAATTCAAAAATGAAAAATTTGGGTGGATATCCTTGTTTACAATTATACATATAGTTCCTATTTGTTTATAACTCTCACAGTTTTTTTGTGGTAGCAATGAAGATAAATGCCTGCCAATCTCAACCAAGCAGAATTCAATAGTAAGCCTGCTCGATCATCAGGCATCATGATCATATCCTGTTTGGAATGTCCTGTTCTATGCAGCGAAAAGCTTTGTCTGCAGCATACCCCCCCAATATTTTCCACTTAATCTAGCCGCAGCGTCCAAAACTGTAATACTTTCGTAATTGGTCCACAAGAACAATTTGCAATCGACTACTAGCACTGCTGCTATCAAACGTAGTACTAACAGACGAATTATCTAAGTCGTTAAAACAACTTCTCTTGAAATGTCTTGGTCTGCTTTTCCAGCTGTGTGATTTCCGTCTAGGGGACGAATCACAGGAATCGGCATTATATTGAGACTCAATCCATTTTCTCTGAGGAATTGTATAGTTTGTCCTCCCAATGCCAATGGTCGACCGAACATGTGGTCTTGATTCTCTAGCAGTCTTTGTCATTTTCATTTTCTCTCTTTGATTGTGAATGGGCCATATTATATACCGGAAAACACCCCAACATTTTATACTGGAAAACACCGGAAAAACACTAAATACCGAAAAACACCCTAAATATGTAGCCCAGAGCCTAACCCTAATTAGGGTTGGCTAGCCTCTTGGTTCACAAACCTGTCTCTTGGTCAACAACTCGATCTTTAATCGCGATTTTTGAAAAAGGTAATTGGGGGTTAGACAATTTGGGGCGAGGGTTAAGTGTATCTAGCCCCTGGCTACATCCTCACAAAATTTGGGGCCTCTAGGTCCCATAGAAGGGGCTCTATGGCCGAAAAGGTTACCAAGAGGCTAACTGCTAACTCTGGGGGTTAGGGTTACGTCCCTGGGGTTTAGGGAGGGTTAGGCTAACCCCCTAGAATTTCTTGGGGAACCGGGTTAACCCCAACGATCCTAGAAAATTGACAAAAAATTTTAACTTTTACCTACTAGGCAGATAAGGTCGACTAGGGTTCTGATCCGTACCTTGAATTCACAACTTGCACTTTTTGCCGTCGTTTTAGCTTAAAATAGAAACCATGACCCTCCTCTAGCCGCCCTGAAATTTTGGTGACGCTGGGTGCCATAGCCGAGGAGCTATGACCGATATCTGGGGGGGCCCAAAATGTCAAAATCGATTTTTCGCGTTTTTGACAGGGTGGCACCAAACTGATTTTGCCGTGTTCCCCAATATCTTGCCCACCTCTAGGTGCAATCAGCGACCCGCTCTGGTCTTCTGGGGCCGAGTACCGACCTATTTTCCGAGGGTACCCCCCCCCAAAAATCGACAAAAAAACGAAAGTCGCGCGCGCCGCGGCTCAGCCCGGGCGAACTGTTTTAGGTAGACATTTTTAATGACCTGGGCGACCTAGCTTGTGGTCCAGGCTATCCATGGGTACCAATGAAGTCTATCCAAGTACACCGGAAGTGGAGATATAGGCGTTTCCGCGAGGGGCCCCAAACGTAAAAAAAAAGTTCAAAAAATCATAGGATGCTCCGATTTTAATTTTGAAAACAGATTTGGATTCCCCATGTTTGGAAATGGGGGGTAGCCAAAATTTCGAAGAGATTCTAACATTTTTGAAAAAGTTATTCAGCATTTTTGGACGAAAAATAGAGGATTTTTTTTTCGACCTCGTGGCCCCCCTCTACTGAGCGCCCTCCTCGCCGTTCTAGACCTCAGATCGACTCTAAATTTGCAGCGGCGCCTAGCCAAGACTCGAGGCTACAATCGTAGACCAGTCCGGGCCCGACGGGGCCCATAGGGCCCGAGAACTGGCCCCTTTTGGGACGAAAATTGTTCAAAAAAGTCAAATACGCGCGCACAAGTGGGTACCAGACCTTTAATTACGTGCACAGTCACTTGAGACTAACTGGACACCTTCCCTAGGATCCTGGCTACAATTCAAAAAAAAAAATTTGGCTGCTGTGAAAAGCCTAAGTGAAAAATCCTTCGGGAAGGATGAAAATAGCTCAAAAAAGTGAAATGCGCGCATGCGTACTACGCCTTTAATTTCCGGCTCACTCACTTGAGACTAACTGGACACCTTCCCTAGGATCCTGGCTACAATTCAAAATAAAAAAACTAGGTGTTCCAGTCAAAATTCCTTCGGGAAGGCCGTTAATTACAAAGTCAAAATTTTTGACGTAGAAAAGGGTGCAGATTTTTTTTGGGATTTGTCAATTTTGCTCAGAGCCGTCTGAAAATTTAATACAATCGCCTCGTGGGTGATGCAAGATTGCCATAAAATTTTGAAGTGAAAATTCCTTCGGGAAGCCCGTTAAAAATGAAATCGAACATTTCGAAATCAAAAAATACACTCCACCTTGCTCAATTTTTTTTTAATTTTTCTCCAATCGCTCTGAAAATTTAACACATTACTCCCATGGGTGATGCGTAGGTGCTGTCAAAATTCCTCCGGGGAGTCCGTTAAATAGGCAAAAGGGTTGTCAAAAATAGACGTAAAAGCCGAAAAAATGCAAAAAACTCACGGAAGGTTGACTTACCCTAACCCGGGGTCGCCCTGCAATTTTCAGCTTTCTATCTGCAATAGTTCCAAAATTATTGGGGCTCATACATGCGCATGAAGTGGACTTTTTTCAAAAACCGGCTCCATGCGCATGTATGAGCCCCCATATTTTGGGAACTATTGCAGCTAGCAATTCAGAGCTTGACCCTTACCCTAACCCAGGGTCGCCCTGCAACTTTCAGCTTTCTATCTGCAATAGGCCCAGAAATATTGGGGCTCATACATGCGCATGAAGTCGACTTATTCCAAAAATAGGCTAAGTGCTTATGTATGAGCTAGGTTATTTCTGGGCCTATTGGAGCTAGAAAGCTGAAAGTTTAAGAGCTTGACCCTGACCCTAACCCAGGGTCGCCCTGCAACTATAAGCTTTCTAGCTCCAATAGGCCCAGAAATAACCTAGCTCATACATGCACATGAAGTCGACTTATTTCGCGTCGTCGGCTTATGCGCAACTAAAAAAATTTAGTCGACTTATTTCGTGTCGTCGGCTTATGCGTAACTTAAAAGTTGATAGGAATAGAGTTTTGCCAAGTTGCCCGACTACCGCCACGGGGAGGCACTCTAAATGGTAGTCATTTATTTATTTATTTGGTTTTTTATTTTCTATTTTTTTGGGTTTTTTTTTAAAGTTTTGTTATCGGGTTAATTTCCAAATCCGTGCTGTTTGGCCCATTTGGCCTTCAGTATTCGGAGCCTGTCGTACAACTGCTTGAGGTTAAAGGGCTCCAGCAGTTGTGCGTCAGCTTCCGAAGCCAGAACCAACAACTGGCTTATAACCTTCTTCACAAGGAAGAGTTCACCCTTGATTTGCCTAGCAAAGACCCGCTCCAGGGCCTCCACGTGCACCGCCGAAAAGGCACGGCAGCCGTGGGTGGGCACAGAAGCGGGCGGTGAAGGTGGCGTGGGCCTCGGTGGTGCAGGCCTGGCTTGAGGCGGCGCGGGCCTTGGTGATTTACTGTGTGGTGGTGCAGGCCTGGGTGGTGCAGGCGGCCTTTGGGCTGCAGACGGCCGTAGTGGCGAGTGTGACGATGGCGGCCTGCAGGGAGAGGAGGGTGGGGAGGGCTCAGGGTCCTCCTCGGAATCATCCGAATAGGCGATTCGAGGTGGCCCTGAGGTTGCAGCGGCAGGAGCAAATGAGGTTGACGGCTCGCTGGTGGCACAGACCGCTGCAAATTTTTCCGGGGCGGCATGAGCTGCAGAGGTGGCGGCTTGGGGTTGGGTCTTTCCTCCCTTTTTCTGCTTCCTCCTTGGAAAGGCGTGCTGCGTGATAATTCTACTCATTGCAGCAGCTTGTTGGTTTTTGAGAGGCAGCTTGTAGTAGGGGTCATGACTCATTTGCTGTGCAAGGTTGATGTTGACCTCAGGCCGATCCGTCAAGACTCGAGTCACCGTGGTTTTGCGGATGGTTCGGGATGACGGATTCTGGCCTGCGACCTGCGCGTAACACACCCTGACAGTGTTATTGTAGGCAGAAGACGTCATCAAGAGGCAGCTTGTAGTAGGGGTCATGACTCATTTGCTGTGCAAGGTTGATGTTGACCTCAGGCCGATCCGTCAAGACTCGAGTCACCGTGGTTTTGCGGATGGTTCGGGATGACGGATTCTGGCCTGCGACCTGCGCGTAACACACCCTGACAGTGTTATTGTAGGCAGAAGACGTCATCAAGCCGCCAGCAAAAGTTGGCATTGCTGGCACCTGGGCGAGGTCAGGGTCACTCAACCGCGAGACAAGGAGGTTGGCGAAGGTGCACCACTCCCGGTACAGGGTGGCAGGAACCGGGATGCTGGCTGGTCCTTGTCTCGCGGTCTTGTGGTTCACAATATGTATCACGAAGGTATCGTCACCCTCAGCTTCTGCATCGTTGAGGTCCTCAACTCATGTTCATTAGGGCAAGGTCCGCTGTGCACTGTACAGTAATGCGGAGAGGCCAATGTAGGCAACGAGATCCCCATGAAGGCGGGCATAAATGTAAATATTCAGACATAAACTCTGGTTTTAGGAACTCTCTTTTTGTCAAATTAATTCCCATAAAAGTTATATTTTTGGTGTGTCCTCACTGTGCCCACTTTTGATTAATCCAATTAAGGTTAATTAGGATTAGTGTATTAAGCGGATTAGGATTAGGTGTTATAGGTAATTAGATGGGAAAAAACACAAATATTTATGTATTTTTCGATGTTTTATATATGTTTAATAAAAATATAACATACATGCTCGGGCTCTATACAGGGAAGCACAACAACTATAGAATGTTGGAATCTCTCTGATCATCTCACCTGAGTCGGAATTTATATTCTTCATGGACTAAGTTTTCTCCACCTTGAGCATTGGGGATGTACTGGATGTTTACTTGAACGTTTGCCATGATGAAGTATGACAGACTGACTGCTGTGTGTCCTAATAAAGACCGTGTAATGTGTAGGCTTACTGAACATAATTCATATTATATTCAAGTGTCATTTTTTGAATAAAATTCATCACTTTAACGATTACAGTGAGATCATCGCACCAATTATAAGACTGAATATTTAGTCACTTTCAATATTTGTTTTTTCCATCTAATTACCTATAACACCTAATCCTAATCCGCTTAATACACTAATCCTAATTAGACCTTAATTGGATTAATCAAAAGTGGGCACAGTGAGATGTAACCATATTTTTATTTGAAAGTGACTGACACAAAACAAAGGTAAATATTTACACCACATACATTCTTTTTTTACAAGCCCCTAGAAATTGTCCATGATAATCCTTAAACTGCACGTTGACATGCATTTCTCAACAGGCTTGTCTAAGATGGCAATACCAATCGATAAATTAGTGCGTACAAAGCATTGTTGTTGTTTTTTAAGGAAATATCAAAAATTGCAACGATCAAAGCGGGATAAATAAAGCCGATAATCGTGATGTGTAAAGAAACCTAACGGTTCTTTGTTGGATGAGGAAAAACGTGAGTTGTCAATCATCGAGATTGGCGGTCGTTTGTTGATTGCAATTACTCCATTTCACAAAAAAACACATTAGCAGTGATTGGTCAATCAAGCTCGTTAACTATTGGACAAAAGAAAAACAACGAAGTATTACTAAATATACACAAATTTTCAATAGTCTTTTAATTATTCACTAAAGTCCGAATTGTCCTCCTACTGTGTCCGAAACGTTGTCTGTGTTGAGTCCAAAATGTCGAAAAATTTACGGTACATATTAGGAACACGTGGTTGTGACGAAAGTACCGTTGTGACACTTGCTGTCAAAACTAAAAATCCCTACAACAACTTTCATGGTTTGGTCTAACATGTCACGAGAGCCATTTTGTCTTCTACTTAGTAGAAAATATAAGTAAACACGTCAAATTTTTCAACAAAGAACTTAGTTAATTAGTTGTGGTATTTAATTGTGCAATGAATTTTTATACAACCGGAGTTGATTTAAAACACACAGGTAAGTTTATGATAACCAAAGTAAAAGAGTTTGTTCATAATCGAAGAAATACGTTTATAAAATAACATAGTTCAGACAGTAGGTCTAGATCTCACATTATGTTTCTTCGTGTGGTCTTTCTTCCCGCATGTAGCATTAACGTGGTCGGATGAATGACACGAACTGCAAATATGGGGAAATGGACACCGTGTATGAAAACACTTTCCTGAATTGTAGTTATTGCAAATTTCTGTCATGTTTGATTTGACCCTGGGACGTCAGTGGCGTTCTTCTCTTAAGTGTTTAAAAAAAAAAATTTGAGTTGTAATTCTGGATCTGGTGTTGTATCCTCCTGTATTACTTCCCAAATGCAGCTGAGGACAAAACGGTGTGGCGTTCGTAGTGGAATTACATGTACAACATGAGTTGGCACAAGAGTTTCCGACAACCATACTGAGAAGTGTCATATCCTTCATAGACCAATCAATTTTAATGTTGCTGTCTTTCAGCGCTGGTATTTGAAGTATCATGAGCTGTACACCTTGCGGATGTCAATAATGTTCGCCTCATACATATCCAATTCCTCCCTGCGTTCTGGGAATTTGATGGCCATAACTCTTTCAAATTTACCAAACGCATTTATAAATTCGGATATGTTGAGGGTGTTCTGTAATCTCGGATCTGGATTATTGTGAAAGGTAATGGTAATGCCGTTGCTGGGAGTAATCGAATTGTGGGGTTTTGGTCTCTGACTTAGCTATTAGTAGAGATACAAGATAAACATCTTTCCTAGCTCTGAAATCCGTTTTTTTTATAAACATCATTATGCGGAATGCATTCAGAAGGAACTCCGTATTTAGATTTGGGAAAATGGTACCCACCTTGCGGAAGCCGGCCGAAGTTGTTCGCGTTGGTACATGTACCACTTCCACTTTGACAGCTTGTCATTGTCGCCATTGTTTAACTTTAAGCTCAGTTCTTACTCTTAGACTTTGTTGTTACTGACGAGAGGCAGCATGGTTCGTTGGAAGTCTGCCATGCTTTGTTGTATGGATTGCATTGTGCTAGCCAGCCCTTGCATTAACTCCATGGGCGCTGCCATGTTTTTTTCACTTTACTGACATATCACTGCGCAGGATGCCGTGCTCAGGTGCTCTGTTGATAACCCGGCTGTCTTCTTCCACAGTCTGTTGTCGATCCGGATGATTTCTCTTACGGCCTTCCACGGTTGCACGTATGGCATCGCTGTTGTAGAAAACATGGTTTAACACTTCCGATCTCAGTAACGAACCAGGATTTACACCATGACTACCGTTTATATCTCCCGAAACTTTATTTTGTCTCCCTGGTTCAGACTCGGCAGACGTTTGGGTTTGTGGTAGTGTTTGCCGATTTCGGCCAACGTTTTCTTGGTAAATTTTCCTCATTATCGTTTACCCCTAGTTTGCTGGCACTAAAACTCCTAACTTATTCAATTCCTCTTGTAAATTTTGAATTGTCCAGTTACCTGGATTATCTGAGTTCCATGTGGCTTGCCTAGCCCTTGTTGTCCTGCGTCTTATTTGCGGGTTTTGGATTCAAAATTGGTTTAATTGCCATCAACAATTTGGCCTCATTCTGCCCGGATCCTAGCAGACAAGTACCACATAGTGGCATTAGGGGCATGTTCTTGGGCCACACTAAACATTCTTTTTAAGAAAATTATCCCAAGACAACTTGTATTATAGACTGTGCAGAAACGAATTTAAAGAGCAGATTTGAAACTTTTAGTAAATACAAGTCGATATATCTCCACATGACCAAATCATGTTTATTTCGAAAGCTTTTGGTGGAAGAGCAAGTGACAAATTTATTGTGGAGAAAAGTGGATTTTTAAATTATCTTCTACCAGGAGACATTATTATGGCAGACCAGCTTTACCATTGAGGACTTACTATTTCCGTTAAGAGTCAAACTGAATATTTCTCCCTTTAATAATGCAGCGCACACTTCCTCAAAATGGCAGACGTCTAACTCAACCGCGCCGAGACAGAGAATTTTATTTTTTATTTCAATCGCCAAAGCGTGCTGTGGTCTATTCAGTCCGAAGATTACCATAAACGAGAGAAATGTCTTCAAATTTTAGGAACACAGATCTCCCTTATCAGTACTATCTATTTTCCTTTTAAGATCAACCATAAATATCACTTCTTGTTCATTTTTGTGTTTGTGTTCAAGGTGAGTTTGCATGTTAGTCCTCAGCTTGTGGCAAAAATAACAAGCTTTTTTTTGATCATAGGTCCTGCCATGATTCGAGCTAATGTTGACTTTGTTCTGGAATTTCAAGGAATATATATTTGGATAGGTAATGTCAAATATGAAACTGTCTGGATCTATAATTTGTGATAGAATCCTGCATGTCTTGATCATCTGCATTTGAATGAGGTTCTACATCTGGGTCTATCTAGGGGCAAGCGTGGTTGTTTGAATTTGTTCATTGTCAGGTGTACATGTATGCGAGAACCATTTGGAGATGTCCCGTCCCTCGTCATTATAAACATCTGACATTTCCTCACTATCAGTAACATAGTCTTCACTTTTTTTTCATTGTTATCTGCCAGCTTAAGTGAGGGAGCAGTTATTATTTCTTGATCAAATGGCAAGGCGGGTTTTGGAACATTGAGGGGTGTCAAAGTACAAAAGACTCTGCCAATGAATGGTGGCAAAAGAAGTTGATAGAAATAATTAACAACTGACTCAGCCCTCAATATGTATGGTAAAATATACAGTAAGTAATAATAAATACATTCTGAAAAATGAACCCTCCAACAATGAAGCAAAGTTGACAGACATTGCATCTAACACCAGTTTATTTATAGCTATAGTGTTCCAAAAATGAACACATAAAAGTAACAGATAATGAACAGGTCATATGTGTTCTCAAGGCTTGCAGAACACCTGTGATCTGTCAGAGAACATAGTGTTCTGTATTGTACCAGTATGTGTTCTAGTAGAAAACATTACTGTTCTACTCTCAGACTCTCAGAACGTCTTGCGTGTGTTCTAAAGTAGGCACTTGGACATTTTTTTCAACTTGTTTGAATCAAGTTCTAGATGTCATGGCTGAATAGAGCTTGGAAATACCTTCAAAATGAGACCTCATTTGTCACATTTGGTTCACTATTACCCGAGCTATAGCATTTTGAAGATTCTAATTAACAAAGGGGAAAATTGTGATGGTAAAAATGCTTGAAAAAGGAATGACAAAATGCTAACACCAATATCTTCCTCATTATCAGATGGGGTACATTATAGTATTAGGATGACTTTGGCGTGACAAAATCTGAGTTGACAGTTGACCTTCATGACCTTCGTGTGGGCGTGGCCAAGGTCAGAAGGAGTGAAGAATGACGTCAAAAGGAATGAAGCAAAGATACTGCAAGTACAAGTTATTAATGACCCTAAATATTCATCCTCATACCCAGAATTATAAGTTCTATCATTTATATTCAATTACAGATGCGCAATTATCAATGTCGGCCATCTTGGAAATGGCTCCTGGTCGCCATCTTGAATAGATTATCGCCAAACTGTATCCTCACATAAACATGTCGTGTAATACATCATTTCAACCGGAAGAATCTAGGGGCTACACTAAGATGAACAAAAAAGCTATTCCTACCTCCTGGGTTGAGTTACATCTCTAACATGTCTAAGAAGCTGAGGTCATGCAGAAGGTAATCTGACAGCAGCTAAGAAAGATTGATCATGTAATCTTCAGAATCGGATTATTCCTGTTTGGTGGACCAGTAAACAATTTCCATGGAAGCTGCTTTTCTCTTAGTTCCTTTCTTAAATTCTATAACCTTGCCATGATATCTGATGTCTGTCCCATCCTTGTACCAGTAGTGGTCTATGTAACTGTCAACAATATCCTCCGGGTTTGAAATTATTTTGTTGATAGTGTTGATCTGGGGGTCAGTAAGTTCTTTCGACATCAGAGCCTCTAATTCTCCTTTCAAATTGTCAGAATTGTCAGTTGGGTTTGCTATAGCCAGTTTAATCTGTTTCTCGACTTTCCCCCGATAAGTATTGTCACGCTTTTGCACCTTGTCTGCTTGTCTCTGGATGTACTGGGCCCTCATCTCTTCCTCCCGCTTTTTACGAATTCTTCTTTGCTCTCTGGCTTTTGAAATCGAGAAGTAAATCAACCGCTCTTGTGTCTCCTCAGATTTGCTGTCAAGCCAGACGAGGGTCTTGTTCTTAGCAGCCCGGACCTTTCCATCGATGAAGCCCATGGTGGCATTTGGTGCACGACGGTACTGATGGTCAGTCATCCCCATAACTTCCTCACTGAAGATGTTGTGCACTGGTGCACATTTCGTAGGGGAGGTGAGTTCACCCTTCAGATATGCTTCGAGTTGTCTATCAAGCACAATGATACAGCTGTCCAGCAACTTAGTCAGAATCATTTCAAAGTATGACTTGTCCTCATTCGCTCCTGCTTGCAATGCAAGTAACACCGGGTTATTGTCTGGTAGTGGACAACCGAAAGCATTCTCATGGAGGGTCAGGAGAGACATAGGATCATCTTTGTATTCTCTCAGCTTGGACATCATGGATTTCAAAACAGGCACAGCCTCAAGATTAGATAGTTTCTGCTTGTTCCCATATAACACCTTCATCCATGGCCCTGTTAAAACTTTTCCAATGAGACCCAAGGCTCTCGGCTGTGAAACTAAGTGATCATTGTCTAGATCCTTGATTATCGACAGTTTGAAATTCGAGTTACAATTGCATAGTCTCTTAAAGTATACATTTTGAATGGTTTCCCTCAAGAAGTAGTATGTCCCGGCGAGATGAAAAAGAACATGCATCCTGTTGCAAACATATCTTGGCAACATACTGTTCCGGATGTCATCGGTCTCCATGAACTCCTTGAAACCCTTTGGGTCTCAAGTCCCATTTTTATGTCTCATTTTGCTTAGGCCTGCTACTAAGTTCAAAACAGCGCAGTCTTTGCCGCAACACTGGCTTTTCGTACCATGTTCCTTGTCAACATTTTTTATAAGTTTGTCTGGCCTGATGAGCAAGCCCATCAAGAGGATGGACATTGCATTTCAAGTCAAGCAGCTCAATGTCCAAGTTTCCTGGAGCTGATTTCGGACACAACGATTGACAATCACTCTGTCACCAAGTGTACTTTTTATTTTTTTTACAACAGTTTCATGAACTTCCCTTGGAATTTGTACCATTGTATGCAGCATATGTTTGAGTGACATCCTGAATGGATCTGGTGATATGGTCAACGTAATCAACAGCTTTACCCCCAGGAAGGGTATCAACCTGTAATATAAGGCTTTGGGGAGGATCAACAGACAGGTTGACATGGACCTTGTTGACATGGTCACCATCAAGGGATGTGGCATCCCATGCCAAGTTCACATCGCCTTCTTCCACTAGCGCCTCCCCCACATGAATGTCGTCCAAAACAGAAAGTTCATAAGCCATCTGGCTAATGGTGGTCGGATCAGCAGCTGTATCCACCTCTTTTCCCGTCATCGCCTTACCAATTGTCTGAATCAAAGAACCAGCTACCTCCACAGGCACCTGATGGACAAGACACGAGTAGGCAGCTTTTCGATAATTGTGACTGAAAGTTTTTCCATCCTTCTTGGCTTTACAGACAGTTTCACATGATGTTCCCTCTTTTGCTTCCCTCAAACCATCAAGTTCCACATTCAATTTCTCATTTTCAGTCTCCAGAACACGAACATTTCTTTTTAAGGCATTCAGTTCCAACAATGAAATTGTCTTTTGTCCTTTCTTCTTTTTCTTTTTTTTCTTCTGCGTCGTATTTCCACCATTCCTAGGCCTACCAACTGCTTTCAACATCGATGCAATGAGATGTTTTTCTGCCCTCAACAGTGTCTCTATGTTTTTCTTGCGCACAACAGCTTGCCTAAGACGGTAATCTGGAGTTTTTCGTCGTTTCAATGTACGGAAGTACTGTGCATTCAGATCAGCTAATGCCTTTGCTGATACTCTTCGCTTTTTGCATTTTTGACAGTCACTTCTAAAATCAAATTTTCTTGGTGAATAATATATAATGTTTTTCCTTTTCAGAGGAGTAGAGAACACCGAAGTGCTAGTACACGGCGTTGCACTTGTTGATGGCTCAGGAACAGTGTCCGAAGTATCCAGACTTGCCGATGGCACAGGAGTAGTGGTTCCCTCAGCACTTTCATGAGACTGATCAGGAATGCTCACAATGCAGACATTATCAGCAACTTTTACCAAATAGTCTTTGACACTAGTCCAGTCACTTTCTCTTTCAATCTTCCTGAAGGACTTTAGTTTTTGAACAATTCTCGAAAGTTTATTTTTCAACTGTTTTTCTTGTACAATACAAATGTCATCGCGGTCAGAAATCTCCTTTACTTGATGTGCTGTCGACTTCAAGTCCTTGTTATTTTTGTAAAACAAATAAAGCAGTAATCCAATCCGTAACGTTGATGTTTGAAGTTCGTAAGTACTTACGTCCAAATCTTGCCCATAGCTAAAGATCAGCTGATCTATGTCTTCTTGTGTTCTTTTCATGTTGGTTCTAAAAAGAAAAAGAACCCTCAAAATGTCATGAAAACTTGAAGAAATTGGTGATTTAAGGCAAAAGAGAAGGCATCCGGCAAAAAACCACATGGCATGAGATATTAATGACATAAACAACATAGGATGGGCCAATCAGAAGCGACTATTCCGATCACGTGACCTCATGACAACAATGGCTTCGAGCAGAAGACTTCTCACATCAAATCAAAATTAGAGCCATCTTAGCTTTTATTCTCATTGAAATCATCATCTAATACTTCAATCCATAAACTAAATAATTAATCTTTCAAAAACAATTACTACTTTGATGAAATAATGAATAGTGCGTGATAGTTTTGAAGTTGAATTGCAAGAGTCTCTGGAGAGTGTTCCTCAGATGGCCAACTTCGATGAACCCGTGAAAGCAATATGGCGACCCCAGTAGACGGTCGGCGACTCTGAATTTGCAAACAAAGTGGATGTTTCCTGGTAGTATGGAGCTTAAACTAACTGTGCTTACCTTTTCAACGATGTGCATCACTCCTTTATCGTTAATCAGAATGCTTTTTATTGACCAAAACACCGGAATCTATCTAAAGACCCCCACTGAGAACACTTTGGACACACTGGACGAATGTAACAGATTTAGAACACCACAATAGTGTTCTGGTGGATATTGTGAACACGACCTGTTCTGAAAACAAAGAAATTGTCTTCTTGGCTAAATTTAAATAAAAACAATTAGAAATATAGATAAATGTACCGGTATTTAATAATACACATGTATACATGTTACTCTTGATAATTTGGGTATTTGTTATATATACTTCTCAGTGATTTTATAAATGTTTTATTTTTTTCCTGGTTTCCTTTTTGTACGGCTCCTCCATTACAAAGGTTTGTTTAGTCGAACATGCGTCAGCATGTGTGTTTAGTCGAACATGCGTCAGCATGTGTGTTTAGTCCAACATGTGTCAGCATGTGTGTTTAATTGAACGAGCGTCAGCATGTATGTGTTTAGTAGAACGTGCAACATACTATAGAAGACTTTAAAAACATATAATACATCAGTAATTATAAACAAAAGAAAAACAATGAGAACTGAACGCTAGAAATATAAGATAGTTTTGTACATAAGGTGAGAGGCGGGGAAGGCGGTGGTATGTCTTTGCACCGTATGCAAATATGTAGGTGAGCACAATACAGTTTAGGACAACTTTTTATGGAATTAAAAATGTTACAAATCTGTCGACCATTGTAAGTTGTAATATCTTCGACCTACAATATCTGTACCCCCGGCACGTCCCGTTTGATCAAACCTTGGTCTGGAGGATGACTGCGCTTACCTACCCACGCTATATAGACCTCGGTGAGTACACATCGAAGACGAATGTACCGATGAATTACAGTAGTCACAGGTAGCAACACGGGAGGCGGCACACACCAACTGTCTGAGATTGTAATCTCCTAATGACCAGTCAATCTTTTTGTTGTCTTGTTGAAGAACTATGGCACATTTGGCTGAGAACAGTCTGTGATACTCGAAGAACTTGTCTGGCCATGTATGGGCTGTCTGGATAATATGGTCCAGCTACAGGTTTAGTTCTTCAGCTCTATTCGGGAACATGGTACACATAATGCGTCTGTACCTTCCGAATGCCAAGATGAACTCGTCTAAGGTTAAACTTCTCGAAAGTCTGTCATCAGAGTCTTTTAACTTTCTGTTCTTAGGGGCCTCGTAGTTCGGAATCAATAAATAATTTAAGTTTACATCTTTACCTGTGACTATGTCTGCTCTAATTTCCGGCGATACCATGTCGATGGTAGAAACTGCGGTGGCCGGAATTCCCATCATGGACACTTCCATGGGTTGTTGATAAGATGTGGATGTCGTCTTTGTTCCACTTACCATTGCTTGAAACGCTGTTCTCAGTGTAAAGGTTTGTGGTTGAGACGCTTGAGCCACACTTGTGACATTACTTATAGCCGCAGTAAAAGTACTGTTCAGGGTGTTGACTTTTTGTTGAAACAGCTGAAGGGTGTTTAACATCATACCCTCGATGTTGTTGTTTAGACTTGGAGCAGTCGAGTTGGGCGGAAATAACAATATAGCACTCCCTACCGGCGTGGCAGACGTGTGAGAAACAGGATTGTATCTGTCACTACCGCTGGTATTGCCCTGGTCGCCGCGCGCAGAACGGCGAAACAAAGGGTTTTCCATATCACTACGCGCGGCGACAGGTGCAACATAGCGTGTCGAGTCATTTAAATCCCTAGTTGAACTTATTGCTTCCGTTACTTGATTCGGATATTCTTCGCCTTCATCGTTGACTGTTGCACGAATATCTCGACAGTTTCTTCAATAAGTTGGGATCGGACATCCTTGTAATGTATAGACTGGTACCCAGTAGCGGATTATCATTGAGGCTGATGAGGCTGCAGCCTCAGGCCCAAAGATTTTGTAAAAAAAAAATTTTTTAGACTTGTCTGATACAATTAAAAACGCATAGACATTGAATGTTAGGGGGTGGGGTTTAGGCCCAACGGGAATCAACATAGGCCCTGACCCGAAATTAAATAGGCCCACGCCATTCTAAATAGGCCCAATAGGCCCTCCAGCAACTGCCGCCTCAGGCCTTGGTGGAGCTTAATCCGCTACTGCTGGTACCATCTCCTTGGCAACACCATACGACAGGGCTGTCCTTAGCTCTGAATGTGGTGGGACATCTTCTTCTTTAGCCTCTGCCCTCTTCCAAAGACACTAAGAATCTTCGGTTCTTCATCCGTAGACATGTAGTGGAAAAGGGAGCTCCAGATTCTCTCACACATCACATTTGCATCCTTCAAGTTGTTTATTATTGCCCCTGTGTAATACTTCTGAAGGGTCTCACATTTTGCCTTGGTTAGACAACCAGGTCCCCTGCCACCAAGCCTTTTCTGCTTTGTCAGTTCACGGAGAGCCGTCCCCATACGTTTATGACAGTGATTTACACACTCTAGCTTCTCTATTTGCACATTCTCCCCGTATGGCTGGCTGTTTACAACAGACCTGTGAGCGGAGGAGTCACCATCCAAAACCACACAAGTGTATCGCAACTTGTAACGTTCAATACTCCGGTTCCAGATGGCAACTGCCGCTGCTTGTTCCATAGACTTCGACGAATCATCATAGTTTTTCAAGCATTCTTCTTGATGTGCTGCCTTCCATTCTTCAGTGTCCCTGCCAGCATTGGCAGCTAGGACGCATGTGTGACAATACTTTGATAGAACTTCATAGTCTTAACAGTATCCGGTCATTATATCAATCAGTGTTCCAATGCCATAAAGTGATGGCCTTAAAATATTTCAAGCTTACAAAGCTCAGGTCAGGTAATATTTTATTCAAAGTAGACATTGTCCAAAACTACAATTCAATACTTACATTATTTACGGTTATTATGGAATTTACTTTGGTTTTAGAGCCTTGATGCCATTGTGTGTGTTTCTCTATGTATTTAACCGCTTCCATCATTCTCATTGGATCCTAGGAAATAGACACAGTAATGATACAATGTTTACGTTTAGTATATGATAATTACAATGGAAATGAAATGGGTTACTGCTCATGGCCTATTCAATGCCTGGCAGGTTTATATTGGGACAAGCAAGTCAAGGTTTTGTGATTATTGAGAGCAATATTGGACATTTTTGCTTACTCATCTTCGAATTCTAACTGCCTTGAAATCTTCAACATACGCTGTTGATCTACATACGGGACTTTAGTTTATTTCAATTACACGAACTGTATAATTTATTACTTAAACTTATAGCCTACTTCATGTTTACTTTTGATATTTCCTAGTTCCTCAACACTCATCATTAGTGACTTGAGATTGTGTGAAATCCTTATTATGCGGGTCTTGCCAACTGCAAGTGACAATTCTTAAAGGATCTGAAACGACAAAACAGAGCCGACAGAAGTCAATAAAACAGAGACTTTGCTGATATTATGTCTCTGAGTAGATTAGATTGCGTAAGATATTAATACGTCTAACTAATCACTCATTGTTCTGTCACTGAACAAATCATCTAGGTGTATATTAGACGTTAACTGGAGCCGTGATGGCTCAGTGAGTACGGTGCTTGCTCGCTAACCAGGAGGTCGTGGGATTGATCCCTGGTCGGTGAAAGATCATCGGGATCTTCCAGTCCGTCAACACTCATATGGTACACTCCCCTCACCCACGCTAACTTTAATTATAAAGAACGTTTCCATTATTTTAGTAGAAAGTCTCATATTGGAGAGAAGTAAAAACTAACAAGACGGTAGGCTTACGACTTGCATGTATGTCATGTATATTGTAATGTATCGAATAGAAAATACAATGTTTAATGTTTTTATAGCAGAAAAATTACATATGTTTTAAAGTCTAAATACCATACATGTGATACCTCCCGCAATTCGCGGGAGACTCCCGATTTTACCCCTGATCTCCCGAGCTCCCGATCGGGAGACAGATACTCCCGCTTTTTTCAATTATTGTAATTTTATTTTTTGGGAGTCAAAATTGTAATCAAATAGGCCCTAGCATCGAAATAAAACAAGACTTTTCTTTAACGAGACAACCGACCTATCTCTCGTGTCGAATGTTGTTACTATAATTAGTAACATCACCGGATACATTTCCGATGTTTTCGTATTTGGAACAATACTATTTTATTAACGAGATAAAAGTAGCCTATTTTCCGATTTCATTTCCATTCGTGTGCACATTAAATACTTTAAATTAGGCATGAATACCAGAAAATTTATTAATTCAGAACATAGAACCACGTGTCCAAGTTACGCAATTTTTAATTGTTGAAAAATACTTGGTGTTAAACGTCCAGATGTGCGTGGGCTGGGAGGAAACTTCCCTTCAACTTAGAATATCCACATTCCTATCATCAAAAGCGCGCGAATATGAGTCACGTGATGTAAATATCGTGGGCTTTCCTCTCGAGTCTAGAGGCGTAAAAATAATAAAATTATGTCTTCCCAGGCAAGTCCTTTATTCATGTAACATAATGCTTACTTCGATTATAAATGAACATTGAGTTGCATTTCGACGTAATTAACCGCGAATATGGGTGTGAGGAACTTGTAATTTTTTTTTTACTTCTCGTGTTGAAATGCCGTAAATACGTTAATAATTCTAGAAAATTATCCACTGTATACCATTTTCAAGTGCTCGGCGGGCACACTTAACATGCTCCGATTTTGTTGATTTTAATAGCATCGAAACGACAATAAAACGAACTTCCGATCGGTCGGGAGTACAATATTGACAAATCGCCCGGAAATTTTTTTTCGTGAATTGAAGTGTTCAACGTACAAAAAATGTCGGATATTTCGAAATGCCAACAAAGCATGAAAAAATAATATATATTAATAATAATACAAATTTTCAGCGTAACGTCAAAAGACGGGAAATTTACGTTTTTCAACTAACGTTTATGAAATTGATAAAATGAACACATACACACAAATTATATCAAACAAAAAAAAAAGGATATCTGCTTCAAAAATATTTAAAATTATTACAAAAAATTAAATAGCCAGTGTATGACGTTAAGTTTAAAAGGGGTAACAAATAATATTTGAAAACAAATATAAAGACATGAGTATGACAAGTGCTTTATTGTGTGTTTTCATGTGTTTTCATTTGTTTGTGTAACTATAACAAACACATGATATACAAACACATGGGTAATTTTAACACACATTTTAACGCGCGATAAAGTCTCCCTCTTTTGACATTAATCTCCTGACATTTTTACAAAAATCTCCTGACATTTTACTTGTGGCCAATCACATGTATGAAATACTACATTGATAACCTTGCAGTCAACGCTTTATGAAAAGCGAGTCATAATCTCAGTGTATATCTGCTATTTGTTCACTGAAACATAACCATGATAACTTTTCTTAGTTTATGTGTATACTAACACAATGCATTCTGAGTTAGAACACTTAGTGTTCTTTGACACTTCGCTGCGTCACGTGACTTTTTGTCATGTCTACCGCTCATCAAATTTTCTCAACCCCAGCGCCTACCCAAAAAATGTTAACCCTTGCCGTGAGCATATATTGAAACGAACGGTTTTTTGTGCAAAATTTTTTAATTTATAATCAATTCCTTTTGCTACCTGGTACAACTCCAAATTTATATTGTCCCAGGGAAAGAGTGAGGATTGTTGCCACATTCGAAATGCTTCCTCATAAGCTAGTGCCGTTGACTCGCAAGTCTGCTTGGCTAAATCCTGAATGATTGTCGCAAATTTCATCAATTTTGCAATCTGTGTGGTATGCTTTTCGCAATATCGCGACAAATACATGGAAGGCTGACAACCATTAGGCAATTCCTTCCATCTTCGATTTGCATTCCTTCTTCCCTAATTTCAGAACATTGTCTTCATACAATATAAATTTTGACCCCTGCCCCGGTTTGTCCAACAAAACTGACAAATCAATGAATTCATCACTCCATATTTTGGCTTTTATCTTTGTATCAATAGTTGAAGCCAATGGTCTCAACATTCTAAGATTGACATCACCGTTAGTAACATGAATGTCATTACATGAGGACAAGTAATCAGGAACTAAATTATTACCTGTAGTCGATGGCTCATTAACCGTGGTAGCATTGTTTATGGAGCGACCACAGGGACTGTCCTCAGTGGACCGACTCAGATTTAGTACTGCCAACACATTTTCTGTAATGGTCGGCAAAGCTGTGGCGATGGCCTTATCTATTTGAGACGTAAT
This sequence comes from Patella pellucida, assembly GCA_917208275.1. Lineage (NCBI taxonomy): Eukaryota > Metazoa > Mollusca > Gastropoda > Patellidae > Patella > Patella pellucida. Next base: position 62,419,540 of record OU795039.1, read on the forward strand.
CAGCTCAGCCAATGGCGCCGAGATTTCCTCCAACCGACTTGATGTGTCTGTCACTGGTGACGGTGTAACAGAAGAGACTGATGTGGCAGTAAGAAGAGACTGATGTGGAAGTATTTGATGTGAACGGAGACGAACCTGAAGCTTTAGTGAAAATGGTTTTACGCTTCTTGGAACCCGGACCTTGTGTCGAAATGGTTTTTCTTTTTTTTTTTATAGCCAACCTGGCAGACTTCTTCACCGTCTCCATACTTTCAATATTCCTCTCCTGTAAAAGATATATTAATATACCCATTTAAAACACTTAATAAGATATTACCAATTACTTCTTAAAAGGAAAAAAATGAGAATTATTGAGGAAGATTCATTTACACTGTTCCAACCAGAACATATGCCTCATAAAAATGATATCCTGGTATAAGAAATAGGCACACCATCATGACGGGTATTATAGCACCTTTGCATTGTTGAGTACATATCTCCTTTGCCAATAACCGCCAACAACCTGGCCTAACCAATGTGTTACCGTGACACAAGATTCACCAGCAGATGTCAAACCTAGTTTCAGGCAAATCCTAAAGGCGTACAGTATAGCCCCTATGCCCAGATGAGTACCTTTCTCATAACACCTTAGCCTATAACTGACCCTAACATTGCCAAACTATTCATGAAAGTGACATACGGTACCGATATCATTCAATGATGTAAGGATTTGCTCTGAACAATCGGATATAAATTGTAATAAAATCCCTAATGAATCCTACCTCAACTCCTCTCATCCCTGCCTTTAATCCGACGCAAGATTGGTCCTCCAACGTTACGAAAATATAGCTTTGTTCCAACTGCACTAAAATGCACTCTCATCGCTGAGAAACATGTGTGCCCCAGTGTTCATATTTGCTAGACCTCGTAACGAATAGTAAAAAAACCAAAAAAAAAACCCATCAGGATTCATAGACAATCTCGATTTCTGGAGCTGATTAGCCTGATCACAAAGTGTATTAAACTGTGACACTGTCACATGTCTAGTATTTAATCGTGGGGGTATCTGACATATCGTAACACTACTAATACTAAACTGTCGGCACCACTTATCTACTAAAAGCAGAAGCCGATCCACTCTTTCAACTATAGACGCACTGTCCGATCCTTTTGAATCAATATCGTTTCCTAAAGCTTGCACCACGATATGGGAAGGTCAGTGGTTATCAATACTTGTCTCCCAACGAATACAGTGCCGAGTACACAAGATTTTGCCGCCACTAATTCAATCAAACTCTACATTGATTTTACCCAACGACTTGTCGAAATTAAAGTTCTCCCACTTAGGATTTGATAAAACATAAGTCTGTAGCCTGTGGACGTATAAATAGCCGATTATTAACACACCTTGTTCAGCCATATCTCACAAATACCTTAAAGTTGACAAAAACAGAATGACCGCGAACAGGGGCTTGACGTTCAAAGTGCACGGGTCAAAAAATAACAACACATGGTGAGTAACGGTCAGTAACGAAAACAATGACTAACCAGAGTTTTTAACATGCACCATAAAAACCGTGTGACTAGAAATATTTACATATATATGTTCATGAACGGATACTTATAAACAACTTAACTAAAACATCCTGATCGACGAAGAACCATAACCACTCACTTACTAACCAAATTTTGTATTGATTGTTCTGTCGATCCATCCTTTCTGAAAAAATCATGAATGAAAAAGGACGGCACCTATCATAAGACTCCTTATTTGGAGTTACTTCCCTTTTAACCAGGCTATGGTCCACACAAAAGTTATTTATTGTTTTACAACAATAAATTGGGATTTGCCTCAGAAAATATGCATGGCAAGTAATCAAGAATAAAGTCACTTCAAAAGAGAATACCCAAAACCCTAAAGCACTACAATTGTAGCGTTTACAAGTAGTGGTACTAAAAGCTTTAAAGAAAGTAAAAGTAAAAAAATAAAAATAATTTTTCCCTGGAAAATAGTATACTAAACTATTAACCAACAATTACTTTAAGTTCAACCACTGGACCACAGACTATTAGTCGAATAGCAAGTAGGAAATCATAACTATAGGACGCGAAACTTAATAAATAAAATAGCAATGCTAAACTGAACTTTAATTGTCAAACTCAACAAACAAATGTTGAAGTAAAAGTTGAAAACCCCACGTCCTAAAAGTTTAGTAAAACTAGATTCATAGTTGCATGCTTTAGTTTTAAATGTATTGTGAATTTGCACATACTAATGCCATTATTTATAGCTGTTATTGTTTTTATACGCCCACATTTTCATGTGGACGTATTATGTCGTCGCCCCTGTCCGTCCGTCCGTCCGTCCGGACGTCCGTCTGTCCGTCCACAATTGTTTGTGGACCCTCTACAGGTCACAATTCTTGTCCGATTTTGACGAAACTTGAAATATAGGTTTATCCCCAAAAGATCTCGGCTGCTTTCGATATTGGCACGTATCGAATCAAAACTTCATGGATTATGGCCCCTGATTGTACGAAAAATCACGTTTCTAGCTTGTGGACCCTATAGAGGTCACAATTTTGAACCGATTTTGATGAAACTTGACATGCATGTTTATATCCCAAAGATCTTGGTTCCTTTCGATATTTGCGCCTATCGGAACATAATTTCCTGAATTATGGCCCCTGATTGTCCGAAAAATCACCTATTTTAGCTCGTGGTACCTCTGGAGGTCACAATTATTATTCGATTTGAAAAACCGTTCGATTATATCACCGTTACACCCTAAGAAAGGTTGAGTTCAAATTTCGGAAAAATCGGACCAAAATTACCATACAAAATGGCCGCCGTTCGTACGTGAATACTGTTAAAAAATGGTATATCCAGGTTGTGGACCCTGTAGAGATCACAATTTTAATTTGATTTTGATGAAACTTGAAATGCATGGTTATAACCCAAAGATCTTGGTTCCTTTCAATATTTGCGCATATCGGATCGTAACTTTCTGATTTATGGCCCCTAATTATACGCAAAATCGTCTTTGTTTAGCTTGTGGTCCCTCTGGAGGTTACAATAATTATCCGATTTGAAAAAACGTTCGATTATATCACCGTTACACCCTAAGAAAGGTCGAGTTCAAATTTCGGAAAAATCGGGTCAAAATTACCATACAAAATGGCTGCCGTTCGAACGCGAATACTGATAAAAAATGGTATATCAAGGTTGTGGATCCTGTAGAGGTCACAATTTTAATTCCATTTTGATGAAACTTTAAAAGTGCATGGTTATAACCCAAAGATCTTGGTTCATTTCGATATTTGTGCATATCGGATTGTAACTTCCTGAATTATGGTCCCTGATTATACGCAAAATCATCTTTGTTTAGCTTGTGGTCCCTCTGGAGGTCACAATTATTATCAGATTTAAAAAATCGTTTGATTATATCACCGTTACACCCTAAGGAAGGTTGACTTCGAATTTGGAAAAATTCGGAACAATATTAACATACATACAATGGCCGCCGCGTGTACACGATTACTGTTATAAAATGGTATATCAAGGTTGTGGACACAGTATAGGTCACAATTTTGATTCAATTTTGATGAAACTTGAAATGCATGGTTATAACCCAAAGATCTTGGTTTCTTTCGTTATTTGCACATATCAGATCATAACTTCCTGAATTATGGCCCCTGATTGTCCGAAAAATCGCCTATGGTCCCTCTGGAGGTCACGATTATTATCTGATTTAAAAAAACGTTTGACTCTATCACCGTTACACCATATGGAAGGTTGAGTTTGAATTTCAGGGAAATCGGACCATAATTGCCAGACAAAATGGCCACCGTTTGTACTCTAATAGTGTTAAAATATGGTATGTCAAGGTTGTGGACCCAGTATAGGTCACAATTTTAATTCGATTTTGATGAAACTTGAAATGCATGTTTATAACCTATAGATCTTGATTCTTTTCGATATTTGCGCATATCGAATTGTAATTTAATGAATTATAGCCTTTGATTGTAGGAAAAATAACTTTTGATTTTGCTTGTTCTCTATCCATCTCTCGAAAATGTGGGCGTATCCTGCCTGGCAGTGCCAATTTACTATCTTTTTAAACATGATTGATAGCTTTATAGATAATTATAGATCTATTCAATTAATAAATCCCATTATAATAACATTCACGGTAAACGGCACTGACTGTCATGAGGCGTCTGAGATTCAGAGAACAAGAAAAGACACAAGAAGGATTATGATTGGCCCTTTCTGGCTTACACAGTTTAAGTGACTGGAATTAATAATTGAGTCAAATAATAACCTCAATCTTAGCTGCTCAGTCCTAACTATCGTCGGCTTGTCGGGTAATAAGCAAACGGATTCAATAAATAATATATTTTCGGCAAGAATCTTGAAGTCGCGGTAAATTCCTGAATGTTGCCCCAATCCCAATTTTTAGCGACATGATGTTGCTACAAGCTAGCGGCTATTCGTATTGACAATATTGCGTGCACTACCATTTTCATTACTTTTACTGTTACTAAATTTCGTCAGTTTTTTTTAGGGGGGGGGGGAGATATCTAGAAATTCAGGTCGGCGGATCCATAAAACAAGAGAATAAATTGGTCTGGCCTAATATGCATAAAATTTAATAAAAGGGGAAATGAACACAAATTTTGAATGTGAAAATTTATTATATGTTCCAACGTAACGTAAATAATCAGAGTAAAGTGACATAGATCTACGCCTGCTGACTTCCGAGCATTAGACAACTTTAAAACTTCTGATGCGTAAAACGGTTCACCGTTGTATTATTTTTTGTGCTTCCTACTTTTTAAATACACATTATGTGAGTCAATCATAAATCAAATGAATATGAAATTCCTTATGACTATGAGCTTACCTCCAACATTTATCACAGTCTTCCTCAACAGTGGCATCAAACTGGAAGAAGGCATGCGCAGTACAATCCGCTGGAAAATACCGCGGTAATGGCTAGTCCATACATGATGGATAAATTATCAAGTTCATGACAAGGGGTTAATTTTGATTTTGGAATTACTAGCTTCTGAATATCATTAATTTATATCCCGACAAACTGCACAACACTTAGGATATGTTTCAAAGTGTTTATTCGATACAGAAATTATTAAAACTCATATAATAATGAAATAACAAACAATTAAACTTTAATACAAACACCTTATTTGGGGATCTGGCCGTCTCAGTTTAACATACATATCTTAACACCTGCTTACATAATCACTTTACCCCTCTATTAGTGTCTAACTAAGTATAGTGAAAAATTCTACCAGCTGTGGACGTTATGGCTAAGACCAGGGGATCCACAGGGTGATAGCCTTCTGAAACTTATGTATATGCCCCTGCGGGGGTATATGAATTTAGAGACCCCTGCGGGGGTCAACCTCTGCGGAGGTTAGCATAGAAACATTTGGTTAATATAATGGACCCCTGCGGGGGTCAACCCTTGCGGAGGTTACCTAAGGACAAGAGAGTGAATTTGACAACCCCTGCGGGATGCGGAAACTATGACCATTGAAATTATTTGGGTTGCAATCCATGACTAGTTTGAGATGTTAGATAAAAAAAATTCTTGTTAACGCTTCGCCATGTTGTAGGACGAAGAATGGAGCTTTAGAATGTTTTTTTTTTTTCAAAGTGTTTATTTGATACACGAATTATTAAAACTCAAATACCAGCATGACATATAATAATAATGAAATAACAAACAATTAAACTTTAATACAAACACCTTATGCCTGAGGTGCTGAAATTGAAAGCGAGATAGTGCATCACTTATTACATTTTTAACACTTGGTATGTGTCTACTAGTAACAGTGAAATTGTTTGTTGCTGCTTTACATGTCAATGTTCGCATCAATTTCATAATATCTCCTACTTTCGATCTACCTTTGTTAATGATATTCACGGTACTTTCATTGTCACAATAAAATATTATACGTTTCATTGACCACTCGTGTCCCCACAAGACTGCTGCAGCAACAATAGGATACAGTTCACGAAAGGAGCTGGACATGTCTGATTTCAATATAGTGTTCAGTTCGGATGGCCAACTACCGCTAAACCATCGACCCTTAAAATATCCTCCAAAGCCCATTAATGAACTAGCATCGGTGTAAAGTTCCAGGTCTGCTGCTGAAGTAAATTGAATATCATAAAAAAAAGATGCACAGTTCCAATGTTGGAGAAATTTTAGCCACATACACAGGTCTTCTCTACATTCCCGATTAAACTTGACATAATAATGCAACTGGCGAACAGTAGTTGATAATTGGATAAGAAAAGTTACAAAGGAACGCCCTGGTATTATGACTCTAGCCGCAAAGTTAAAATGCCCTAACAATTGAAGAAGTTCTCTCTTACGTACAGATTGTTTGCAGAGAAATTCTTCGATGAAAGCGATTATCCTTTGAACCTTGACGTCTGGTTATCGAGCTTCCATTTTGTCAGTGTCTAGAATTATTCCTAAGAACTCCAAACAGGTGGTAGGTCCTACTGTTTTCTTAGGAAATATTGGAATACGGAGACGATTGAATATCATGGTGAGAATTGCCATTGTCCTATCTCCTGCTGTAGTAGCTGGTTGTATGGTTAGAAAGTCATCTAATAAATAGTTGATGATAGGTATATTGTAATTGTTTGTGGCTATCCATCAGATAGCTTGCGACAAAGTATCAAAAATTTGTGGTGACGAGCGGGAACCGAAACATAAACGCACATAATAATAATAGAAATCTCTCTACTTAACGCAAAACAAATGATACTGGTCAACCCAGATGGGTATTTGTTTAAAAGCGTCTGTGATGTCTGTTTTATTGAGAAGAGCACCTTTTCCACATACAACTATAGACTTGATTTCGTCGTCTATACGAACGTATGTTAGTGAAGATGACTCTTTATCGGTCAGATTGTTGATGCTCATGTGCTGGTCGTTATCGTCTGGCGATGATAGGTCCACGATCAAGCGCTTCTTTCCGGAGTATTTCCCCTCTGCGATACCTATCGGGCTTACACAGTAATTAGAAAAGGGTAGTTCTGTGAAGGGTCCCATGAGGTAACCTTAGTTCTTGTTGGGATGATTGATTAGTTCGTATCGCAATATCTCAGTGTTTATCTTACACAGTAATTAGAAAAGGGTAGTTCTGTGAAGGGTCCCATGAGGTAACCTTAGTTCTTGTTGGGATGATTGATTAGTTCGTATCGCAATATCTCAGTGTTTATCTGGCACAACGCATCACTATTAGTCCGGGGGGTCACTGGTACTGCCGAGTCATTTAGTCAATTGTTTTTATTGCTTTGTCTCTCTGTTGCTTGGCTATGACCTGCGGATGTAAATCCCCCTTTTTTGTAGCTAGATGTATTTCCGTTCTGTTCCCGACATGACTTGATTCCGTGTTCTGGCATCTTACATTTTAGGCATCTGTGTTATGGTTTGGATTGTTCATACTTGTAACTTGGTTTTTATTTTATTTCGAAAAGGCAAAGGGTACGATTGCAGACTCCATAGTTGAAATTGTTACACAATTCCTTCCCTTCCACACGCCCGGGTACCACTAGCTTGGTCGCTGAAGGAAGATGAGGCGGGTGTATTATTAATTTTCATGTATTTCTGTGTATTGCAAAATTTGGCGGCATGGTCAAATTCTCCACAGTGTACACATTACCGACTGACTGTTCCCTGCATGATTAGATTCAATTGACGATCATCCACCTTAGCCCAACTTATCAGAGTATTAAATGCCGTTATTGCTGAAGCGGCTTTGTTGGCGAACATTTTGTGATAAGAATAAAATCATCTACCGTAATGTTTCGCTATTTCATCAATATCTGCCTCATATTGCTCTAATTTCTCTCGTCGCTGAGGATATACTACACGGTGGTTTACTTATTTCGTCTTATTAGTAAAATGATATGTACCTGATCAGAGATAATAATTGTGTAGCAATAGTATTTTCAGTAAACCGATAGTGAAAAACTCTCAATCAGTCGGGAGGTTGAAATATTTCTAGCCGGATGTTGATAGTCTGGTTGACAGGTATACACTGAATGTGGGCGTGGCATGTCTCTGTTTTATACGTCGTAAATCGCCATACTTGTTCTATCAAATTGAAACAAGTATGGTGGTTATTTTTTTTTTATTTAATTATTTCTGAAGTTTTGTAATCAGAGTTCAGCTTTAAGCATGTTGCAATTTTAAAGAAATTTAACACAAGGGCCAAAATTATAGGTTCAGTAATTGATTAAAAAGCACTGGAACAATGTGTCCCTTAAACATACATTATGGAGGTGTTTCTTTAGGTCAGAAATGTGATATAAACTGTTAATTAGACATGAGAGGTATTATTTATCATAGTATCCTGATTATGACGTCTCTTCTTCTGTTGAAAATCACCGTTAGAATCACTGTCATCCTGATCATGAACAAGCTCGGGTTCAGGGCAGGTAATGTCCTTCGATTCTTGGATTCTGCAAAAATCCCTAATCTTGTCAAATAGGTACTTCTGCCGGGTCATATCTAAACCGGGGGTAAAACTGGAGAGGGTAAAGCGTTAGTGGGGAGCTTGTTTATATCCCGCAACAGCTGGACTGTTAGTATCGTGAAGTCCAACACAGATACCAAAGAAGAAACTTATCTGTTTTCCCTAGTTCAAAATTCTCGAGGAAATGGTGCAAATACGAAATAATGGCGTTAGATCCTTTACCACCAGAGATGCCCTCATCTATCAAATAAGTCATTTGCTGTTGCAGTGCCTCACAGCAAACACAAAATACTGCACACTTCCTTTGGGTAAGGAAATATATAGGGCCAGGGCCCTGTTTCACAAAAACTTAAATCTCCTTAAAATCATTGTAAACTAAAATTTTATCCTAACTTAGGATAGAAGCGTTTCACAAAACGATTTTAAGCATTGTAGCTAAAATCCACTAAAATAATATTGTAAGTTACAATTGTATCCTAACTTAAAATAGTGGCGTTTCACAAAACTATTTTAAGGACAATTTTAACTAAAATCGATTGTAACTTAGGATGGCTGTCACCCTCTCCTAACTTAAAATCACTACATTAACAAACATTGATTAGAGCTACATTGTTTGATCTATTGCGACATAAATATATAATTGGCACATAATTTTAACATACAATCATTCACAAAAACAACTTTCATTCGAGGGTCATTCCAGGTCAAATCAACACAGAAATCTGAAATTTTTAACCCGACCCCCTTCGATTTTGATGAAATTTTGTACACATGATGCCTATGACAAGAAAAGCCCAAATCTGAAATTTTAGCCAAATTGACCCATGGGAGGCCGAGATATGACCTTTTGAACTTTTGACCTTTTTGACATTAGGATGCATGAAATTTATAAAATAGTCACCATATTCCTCGGAACATTCCTCGACTAGTCCTAGCCAAGGCATTTCATCGTATACTACACATGCATAGCTTTGTAGTTTTATATCCTCAAGTTCGAATGGCCGATCCTTTTCACTTTCAGTACCAGAAACTAGGGCAACTCCCGGTCTATCTTCCTGCTGACTCAGTTTATACACATGCAATTTCGTTGCCGATAAAGGCACGTAACGATGGAATGACTGTGTTCCCTTGATGGGTTCGCATTTTCTAATGGACTCTGGAGTTTTGAGTTCCAACTCTCTATAGCGTCTGGGCTCACATTGATGAAGTGTATTCCTGGAATGTTCTGTTCACAGAATTTCATTATAGCATCTGACGAAAGAATGGCATCATTGTAGGGCCTTTGAAGGCTCGCTTTTGTCAGTAGTCTCTTGTCAGAGTAACATAAACAAACGCCAAAATGCAGCTAAATAAATGGGGTTCACAATAATCACTACCAGAGAACTTTACCAAGCTAATTACAGTAATCTGATCTGCTGCCATGCTGAATTTATGGAAGCATGGTACAATTGAATTGATGATATCTTGGAAAAGAACAATTTTACCATTGGGATCCTTTGATATATGATGGTAGACTGTCTTAGCTTTCATTGGGACAAAAGTTCAGGTCAAGGTCACCAGGGCCTTTGGGTCAACGTCAAAACTTGGGTGAACAAATCAAAACCACTAAACTTGCTTCAAGTTAGATTCTGAGGCTGGAAATGAATTCCTTGAACTTTCCAACGACACCAATCACACTCAGATAGGCATACTGGTTGCTGAGATATGAGGATTTGAAATTTCAGGGGAACGCGAAAAATGTCAAAAAGGTCAAAAGTTCAAAAGGCCATATCTCGGCCTCCAATGGGTCGATTTGGCTAAAATTTCAGATTTAGGCTTTTCTAGTCTTAAATCGGAGGGGGTCGGGTTAACACCGTGTGTTGATCTGAGCTGGAATGACCCTCAATTTCTTTTCATAGCATGGGATATACAGCTACGGTCCATTCGTTTATTTTATTGTAAGGTAATTTAAGCATTTAGATGACGCCCCATATTAGAAATCCAAGAAAAAAAACACCCAAAACTCCAGTAAACTACACACAAAAAGAACATTTATATCCAATGTTATGGAAAGAAGAGCACTCTATAAAGAAAATATCTTTGTGTTTAATATAGCCAATTTCTTGGTATGAGAAGGCCTAAAGGCCTATAATACTAGACAAGCCATATATAGTATTTACTCATGTTTTTTGCTGTTATGATGATTTGTAAGAAGATAAATCAATAATCTAGAATGTGTTTATTCAAAAATGTTATAGGCCTATTCGAAGTTAAATTTTAATATCATAAAATTATTATTATTTCTTAATGAAGTTACGTTAATAAAACAACATAAATTAAAAAAAATAGGCGCCAAAAAATCATTTAATTAAGTAAGATAGATAGACTCTTCTGCCTTTTCAAAGTATCATTGAAAGTGTCTATGAGAATGACATTTCAAATCTAGGCATCGGAACATTTGCTTTTTGGCGTTAGTCCCGAAATGACCTAGTTTGTGTCGAGTGGACGTTAAACCCCATTTCTTTCTTTCTTTCTTCTTTTTGGCGTATTTATTTAATTTCAATATTAATATACTTTTAAACTACGACAAAAAAATTGCAGACTAGATTAGTCTTTTGAGTGACAAATATCATAATTTGTTTGTGAAAATTCTCAATAGTTTTTTTTCCAAATTACTATAAAACTACGAAATTCAAGCGCTTTTGTTTATCGATACACACTATTTCCATTGAAGCCTGCGAGGAAATCAAATGCCAAGTTCAAGGTCAACCCACCAATACATTTCGAAACTAATAATACGCAATAAACTTACTTATTTCATCTCTCTACGACTTTCTGACCATGTGCAAATATTTCTACAACGTATGAAACTCTCCCTATTGATAATGTTACGGTTAATTCAGTCTGTCATCAGTTTTCAGTTTCGAAGCGTATTTGCTTTCACCGTAAGTACCCGCAGCAAGCGATTTTAACTAAAATCTATTAAAATTGCATTTTAAGTTACAATCGATCTTCGTGAAACGCATAAAACTTAAAATCTCATTTTGATTTTAGTTAAAATCGATTTTAAGGATTTTAGTTTAAGTTTTCGTGTAACAGGGCCCAGGTTGATAAGGGTCTGATTAATAGTGAACTTGTGCGATGTCAAAACTATAGTGCATATGCATGTCTCTACTACATCACTTATTCTGACCAAGTTCATTTATACCATCTCCTGGTACTCAGAACGTTCATTCCCTTGTAACTGTCATCAGGTGTTTTTCTTGCTTCTTTAATCTAGAAGATTTATCAGTGTTCGACAGGTTTGCACTCTTGTAGACCGCACAGTTGTTTTTTTGACATTCAAAACACAGATCTGACATTGGCTTAGTTTTAACAATGTGGGGGCAGAGACTTTTCCATATTGATTTAAAAGTGGTGACTCCTGCAGCAGTGTGACCTGTATAGAAAAGAGGTTTTAGATTTTTTACCAAATAATTTCAACATTGATGGCGTATACACACAACACAACACACACAACACAACACACACCTCTTTTTCCTCTTACTTCTACCCGGTTTAATGTCTCAACTAATTTCTTCTCAAATTTAGACAATGACATATATATCTTCTTGAACTTCTCCAATTTTTAATCCCTCCAAGTACTGGCTAACCTTGATTCTCAGTTTCACCAGCACAACGTCTATTGAACAATATTATCTGCTCCAGAACAATCTCTGCTGAATCCCTCCAAGAAGACGAATCTGGTTTGTTCTTCAGAGATTCAAATGCTCCTTTACCTTTATTATCTAAATATATGTGTAACAGTTTAATATCTGCTGCCAGAGGTAATCGTTTCGGATTATTGAATTTTCTTTTATGGAGTGTGTTCAAAGCGAGTGTGGAAATATTAATACTCCATTCACTTTCCATCAATTCCAGAAAGTTCTTCATTTCAATTCTTCAAGAGCTTTGACCTTTACAATATTTGCGCATTTATTTAAAGTATGCCAAAGTTTTAAAGCAAGAGAAGGAGTATCATATGAGTTTGTCTCTTCATTGTAACTAGCAGTTTGCTTCACACTGTCCATGACTTTGCTGAAATGTTAGGCCTGAAGCAATCTTTTAAATATGTAATATTGCTGACAGTTTCCCTAATTATCATCAAAAAACGAGCAATTTCTCTCATCTTCTGTCTGACATAGTTATATTGGTGGGGATTGTCTCGACACTTGCTATACAGTCTTTCACCAAATCTCAAAATGGTTCTGTCATTTCTTTCAATCAGTGAAGTTGTATCATTTTGCATCTTATCCAAAATGTCCTTTCGAAAACGATCAGATACTTTTTCTGTCGGTAACAATGCAGCACCTTCTGATTGGTGTCTTTTCTTTGTTTCTCTATTTCTACACTGTTTCTTAGTACAATGAACAGCATACCGCCACAGGTGCTTCTTTCTGAAGAAACCGTAACACCTTGAGCATGGAAGAAAGTCACTTAGGCCCATATTTTCGAAAGTGGATTTGTCCAAATCAGGGATTTAATCTCTGATTTCTTTACCAGTCATATTCTGAAAAGCTGTTTAAATTTTAAACTTAGATTTCTATAAACTCTGAATAGCATAATCATTGAGTTAATCATTGTTTGAGAATACCATAAAGGACAGTATTCTCAAACAGTGATTTTCTCTAATCAGAGGTTAAATCATTGATTATAAAGCAAATGCTATTATCAAACGTTGTCTAAAAAATAAACAGTGATTAACATAAACTTTGATTATTTTAATCACTGAACAAATCAGCTTTTGAGAATACACCAAAAATTTGTATTCTCAAACAATGACTTGCCTTTAATCTGTGTCTAAATTATGTCAAAATTTAGTCTACCCAGGGGGGTAGTTTAAAAGGCTGATTAAATTCAAAAGATGTCTTAAAGTGAAATATTTTTTAGTAAACTGGGATAATGATCATGGGCTTACACCATGCAGGGGGACAGAGAGAAATAGATGGAATTTAACACCCACTCCACACAAAATAGGTCAATTGGGACTGACATATGCTTCATACGCCATGTGTGCTATGAGGAAAACTTTTGCAGTGCTATTGACTACTAATATAGGCTATATATATATTGAATTCAAATTGCCAAGGGACCATTTACATTCATGACAATGTGAACACAGGACCCTAGTTTTTTTTGTCCCATCCGAACAACTAGACAGTTCTTGTCGAACCCTTTGTCCTGCACCACTGATATAGGGAAGCACACCGAAAAATCTGGATAAAAACAAACCTTTAGACAAAAATCTAAGTCCTAAAAAAACGGTATAGGCAAAATAGTGTAATCAGCATAAATATGGACTGAGAGGGAATCAGCCATCTCCCGGCTTGCGAGCAAGTATCTTCCTCATTCATGATCTAAACCACTCCACCATCCACCTGTGTTGAGGTACATGTATGAGGATGCTGCCTACTCTTAAATTCGAATTTGGCCATTTCCAGAATCGAACCCACAACCTATTGCTTAGTGAACCAGACGTATTTATCGCGACAACAGGACTTCTTAAACTTACCATCCCTAGTGTGGTTCCCAAATTAATCAGGAAGAACAGATGGTTTAATTCAACAAGTGGACTTCCTACAAGACTAAGCTTACTACATATATAAGCCTCATGGACCATGCCAGGCCAAAAAAAAGCAACATCATGTAATATAAATTCCTTTTATTATTGTAAAACAAATCATCAAATCATATAAAAATCTGAACAATTTAAAATAAACTAAACATAACCATTTCAAAATCTTGTGACTAGATTTACTACCTTTTACACAAGTGAACAATAAAAAATAAGATACATACAAAACAAGAATGGAATATATAAATTGGAACTAACGTTAAATAGTATTGAACACTTATATCTGTCCTCACTGGATTAATTTGAAATAAGAAATAATGGTCGAAATGCACATACAAGTTATAATGTAATTATAAAATATCACATGGAATAAAAAGCTTTAAATAGTATTGGTTTAAACATATACCACAATTTAAAGGATCGAAAAAAGTTACATAAATTTATAAAAAACATAAGTACATGAAATTATTCATGTTAACAAGGGTGCAATATAAAGAGAATTAAGATGGTGCTGTGGAATAAATCTCAAAATTGACAAAGATAAGAAAACTATCTGAGAATTATTCAAGTGAGTGCAAAGATCTTGAAATTTTAACCCCATATCCAACTATCTTACAGGCGAAAATATCGAAAGGTTGCAAGAGATGTTGGTAGAGGTTATTTCAAGCTTAAATGTGTATTTCCAAATAGTAACTTATAAGGACCACTCTTATACCACTGGCGAATGTTTATTTACAACTAACTAAAATCTATGGTATTGGAAGTACACATTTAAAGGGGGTGGCTCCAATTAAATGAGAAAATATTTGTTTTTTAAATTGCACTGTCAACTATTAAAGCTAATGCTAATTTTCAGGACTTTATCGTTATCACACAAGTTTTTGATAAATTTGTATTTCGGAACCTGGACCACGCCCATTCCCCATAATCCAGGATTGCCACCCCATGCCGTTGAGGAAAAGCGTTAAAAAAAACCTGCTTTGATAAAATATAGATAGCTAAAACACTAAGGAACATAATTATCTATATTTGAATGTCATAAGCTTTAGTAGAAACAAGTAATTGAAATAAATGTCAAATTTATTAAATATTTTCTCATTTAATTGGAGCCACCCCCCTTAAAATGTTGACACAAATTTTTACGGTTTATTTCGAATATAAAGATTTACTACCTTTTACACAAGTGAACAATAAATAATAAGATACATACAAAACAAGAATGGAATATATAAATTGGAACTAACGTTAAATAGTATTGAACACTTATATCTGTCCTCACTGGATTAATTTGAAATGAGAAATAATGGCCGACACCATTAGACAATTTTTGTTGATTGAAATTGATTGAGCAATAAACAAACTAAAGAAAATATCTTTTTTCATTGGCACCCATTTACATAAGAAATCCACATACAAGTTATAATGCAGATATAAAATATCACATGGAATATAAAGTCTGATTTGTCTTTTCACATATAATTCAGTTTATATGAGCAAAATGGGTTTGAATTAAATTCCTTCTGACTTGTAACCCAGGTAAATTCCCATTAGGATTAACATAATTATCATCATTATCTTCATCATTATCATCCTCATTTAAAGGGTCAGGTTCATTAAGAGCAACAGCAATATTATGTAAGACAGCTGCAGCGATAATAATGATATACGCAGTTTGCAATTTTGTATTAATACCTAATCGTAAAACTGTGAACCGCCTTTTCCAGATTCCAAATGTCCTTTCAACTATACCTCTGGTCTTAATATGGCTTTTATTATAACGCTTGTCAGCTCTAGTTATAGGATTACCCAAAGGAGTCATGAGATAAGGCAAACATGCATAACCTGTGTCACCAACTAATGCGCCAAATGCATTATTTTCAAATTGTATTTTCAGATTACTTTCGTTAAAAATTCTGCTGTCATGGGCGCTACCAAGCCATCTAGCAACAATATTCAATATTTTTCCCTTTGAATCACACACTACTTGAGTATTTATTGAGAAAAAATTTTTGCGATTGATAAATCTACCTGCATCTTCGCCCCCTGGATTGCAGATTTTAATATGCGTACCATCTATGGCCCCAATCACATTTGGGAATTGATCTATGTCATAAAAGTCAGATTTTAACTTCATTAAGTTGATGGGAAATTGTATGTAGTCTGGCTTTAGTTCAGCTAGAGCTATTGATACACGTTTTATAACTTTACTAACTGAAGGTTGAGATACATGGCACAAATCACCAACTGTTAATTGAAAAGACCCAGTTGCAAAGTACCTTAAAGTTATAAATAATTGAAGTTGGGAAGGAATTGCCTTACTGCGTTTTGTTTGATGCGTAATTTTTTCACATACAAGATCATGTAAGAAGGTAAAGGAAGGCTTTGTAAATCGAAAGCGCTTTCGGAATTCCTAATTATCATAAAGGTCAAAGGGATTTCCTCTATCTCTAAAAACACGCTCCCTACGCATTGCTCTTCTTACATAATTTACTTGATTAACTTGAATGATTGCATGATATGCCATACTATTAAATACATGTAACTTATAACAGTCTTGAAAAGTATAATTACATGAATATTGCTAAAAGTTAAAGGAAATTACCTACATGAACATATTTAAGTAAATAATACTACATAATATTGTAGCCGCCCTCGGTATGACCTTGAGTCGACCTTGACATTAAATAAAAGACTGTAAAAGGATATAAATAATAATAATAATGGATTTATTATCTTTAGGAACGTTGTTCAATATTTACAGTAATAATAATACAATAATGGGTGGGTGTTTAGATCCTTCCTCGACTTCTACCGGGGAATAATTCGGCTTTTGTGTTTTTAAAGGGACAATAACACTCTGGCTGGCAATGAAAAAATTGTCAAAATCTTCATTCTGGTCATCAAATTGTACTATTATACAATATCCCCATTCATGAGTGGTATATACATGATCTTATCAACAGTATTTAAAAAAAATTGAAAAATTCCGTTGAGTGGATGGTGTTCTCACCAATTGCACTATTAGAGACTGGTAAAATCAGTCTACATAGCTGAAATGGGGGAATCCCATTGTAGCGCATGCGCAAAGCGTCAAATACGCCTCGCTCGTAATATTTACACAACACAGGCACAGCTAACAGTTTTGCTACGATTCATGCCATACAATGAATCCATTTTTCTCGGTAAGTTTATATTGTTAACGGCTAATTATTTATGCTCTCATGGCTTCAAAGCCGCAGCGAACTACGAGGTGAATGGTACGCTCGACTGACTGCTTGGCTTCAGGTTTGGTTTACCTAATTGATGGTTCATACTTAGCTTTGATTAGACCGAAGACCGACATGGCTTCATCATTTACTTGCATTTGTTTAATTGATAATGAGTTAAATGAGTGATCATATAAATCGATTAGACCGGTATGGCTTCACCCAACTTCATTCGTGGAGTTGCAAAATGGTTTCACCCTCAAAATATATAAATAATATCAAATTAAATAAATCATTCATCAGATTTATTTCTGCACTATCGAACTAGTTGATAATTATTATGGCTGACAGTCACAGTGTTATGTGTAATAAATCCATTGGTGAAAATGAAAAAGCAGTTTCTTGTGATTCCTGTTGTAAATGGACACATAGGACATGTAGAACAAGTCAGACAAATTTCTTGTGTGCAATTAGGCTATTATTTACGACTTATTGATTGAATTTTATATGAGTGATGGAAAACCTCTTATTCACTTTGCATTTTGGTTTTTACAGGTATTTCGAAAGCTGTGTATTTGAGTTCAGTCAGAACCGGGAGCGATCTACCATTCTTGTGTCGAGCATGCCAGGTCGAATCATCTGATTCATTGCCAGATGTTGACAACCCCCCAACCGCCTCTACTCTACCAACTGTTGAACTGTGCCATCTGATTCATTGCCAGATGTTGACAACCCCCCAACCGCATCTACTCTACCAACTGTGCAAGCTACCCAACCTTCAACATCAACAGCATCTACATCAAGGAAAATTAGGTCTAAAAGGAAGCTACATGTTACGTCTTTTTCAACCACCCCTCCATCAACCCCACGGAGACCAAAAAGAAGGAAAAAACAAGTAGAGAAACCTGGGTCAACCAGGGCGAGGGTCGAAAGGCTCAGAAAAGAAAAAACCGAGTCAAGGTATGAAAAAAACTTTTTTATTAGTTGTAAAATATATACAAAGAAACTACAAATTTTTAAGATATAAAGAAATATTTTGTAAGCTCACAATTGTTATTATTCACACACATTCTTGTAATTATATAACCAATATATATGATCATTTCTGGTAATAATTATATAAAATATTTACACAATATATGAGCCAAGATATTATTTACTAATTGTAAACATAACATTTAAACAATTTCAGAAAATGGTAAATGAGCTTGAAATTGATGGTTGTAGGAGACTTTTGTTGTCTGTGGCCGAAAAAATGCCTGCAGTGTTATTTGACATATCTGACGAGCTAAGGAACCAACGGCCAATACAAGCCCCTAATCCAACCTCAACTGCACCAGATTGGTGTTCCTGTGACAGGTGTAGAGATATGCCAACAGATATGGAAAAGGTGTGTTGCGGTAACCGACCAGAGAACTGCATTTCATTACGACCAGTAAGTGATTTTTTTCTGTAATAATATCCTTCGATACCTTTCCTTAAAATTAATGTCATTGGCCTGTGGGAACCAGCAGCAGTGGTTCTGCAGCCAGTCATTTGAAATTAGCTGGTTTACTGAAAATAGATTTTAAAAATAGTTAATTTTAATTTTTTTCAGGAGTTTGAACAGTATTGTTTAGAGGCAGGAGTATTGGATCTTGCCAATGTGTATAGGAATGACGTACTTGCAATTCAAATGGACGAAGACATAAATCGAAGAAGAAGACATTCCGCATTTAGACAATTTGTAATGTGGCGCCATGGACGTCTTGGCACAGGGAACAGGGTGGTAGTACCCTCTTGTTGTGTCTTGAAAATCAGATTCTCGTTCCCGGACAGAAATGGACAATACACAGGGTTTAATCCAAGATGCTTAGTTTGAAAAGACATTAAATAAATTTAAATCCTTTGTAAGGTTATTTAACTCCTCTAATTAAACATGGGGGGTTGGGATGGCCTAGTGGTCTAGAGTGCCGCGCTTTGACCTCTGACTTGTGGCTGTGGTTTCGAGCTCTGGTGTGAGCGTATGTGGCATGGAGATAGGGGCGCTTCTCAACCTTGTGGGTTTCCTCCAGGCACTCCGGTTTCCTCCCACTGCTAAAGACCCCTACGCGCAAGCGAATTATTGAAATAAAATTAAAAAACATATGTTAGTCCCGAAATGACCTAGTTGTGTTGAGTGGATGTTTAACCCCATTTCTCTCTCTCTCTCTAAACTTACTATGGTACTTACTTTTCTTGAGTTATATCGTCTTGAAAGGGGCTAATTCCTACAGATGTTGTAGACATTTCCCCGAGGCCTGTTCTTTTCCTTGTCTGTATCAGAACTAAAAAACAAAATCAGTTGTAATAATTAGTACTGTCATGTATTAAAGTGACAATAACATTACCAGTGTGTTAATGATGACAGTGTCTGGCAGCTTACCAACAGCTTCGAAAAATGATTGTGACAAATATATATGCACATAGAAAATGAGGTGTAGTGGTAATGGATATAATGCTAAGTGAATGAAACAATAATGTCATTGAATAATTGTTATTACTAGTTAAATAAAATATTAAAAATTCATATAAAAGTTCAGTTGTGTTCGTGTTTTTAAATATAATCCTCGCTTTGTAACGACCTACATAATTTTGGGATGAAACCCTCCAGGGTGATATACATGTCATGTACCATACCGGTAATTGCCAAAAAAAAAATAGTTTCAGAAACGTATGTTGCTGTACAAATATTACCTGCCATAAATGGATGATAGTTCTGAAACATGCAGTGCTCCAGCCTTTCCTTTGCTGGGTGTACTAGTGCTTGTGGAGGGCACACAAATTCCACTATAGCTGAAAAAATAAATACATGCATCTGTCATTCATCAGAAAATTGTCTGGTTATTATAGATAACTTACAATAATTTAATTTAAATTTAGGTTACTTATAAACATAGATCATGAGATATTCAAATTAAGAGTCACCACTTTCGTTGTTTGTGTTGAGTCCCAAATGACGCCAGTCAAGTCCCAAACCGAGTCCCAAATGTCGTTATGTCAAGTCCCAAACCGAGTCCCAAATGTCGTTATGTCAAGTCCCGAGTCCCAAATGACATAATACCCTAGTTAGATTAGAGAACAGTAGCTAAGTCTCTAACCCAATATCACCTTGATATTGTAATTTGACCGGGAAAAGATGGGCTCCTGACATCCAATACTTTAAAAGACATACTAGACATATTCAACAAGTCAGGACAGAGAAAGAGAAATGGGGTTTAACGTCCACTCAACATAACTAGGTCATTTCGGGACTAACATTGGTTTAATTTTAATTGAATAATTCGCTTGTACGTAGGAGTCTTTAGTAGTGGGAGGAAACTTGAGAGCCCTGAGGAAACCCACGAGGTTGAGAAGGCGCCCTTATCTCCATGTTACATACGCTCCCACCAGGGTCGAAACCACAGCCGCAAGCCAGAGGTGGCCGACGAGCTAGAGGTCGAAGCGTGCCACTCTTAGACCACTAGGCCATCCCAACAAGTCAGGACGGTGACCCCATATTCTTACATGGAGAGTCTGTGTAATAAAAAATGATCGGCAGACACCAGTAAATTGCCATTCGATTGGAATTTACAGTAAAAACAAAAATGATTATTATGCATTGCAACCATTTGTGTCAATTTCTAGGTCGCAAATATTTTGGAAATAAAGAAAAGAAATAGAAACAATATATTTCACCTCTTTGTAGTTTGTTATAAAGACATTACAATAAACAGTAATATTTTTCAAAACGTTTCTCCATGGAAAATAGTAAGAAAATTTTAATAAGAATAGGTTGAATATAGATTCCCATGATGATAATATTTGTTTGGCAAATTTAGGCCTACCTGTCCAATAACAGCTTTGCCATTTCTTGATGAGTCTCTACTTTCAGTTTATCCTTCTGTTCTCAAGTTCACGTTTGTTATAGATCTTCTCAGCCTAAACTTTCTCTGATATTCCGCTTGCCTGCGCTTCTTGGCCGAATCGGTAACTACTGTCTTTCTAAGCATGGTGATCTTTCTACTACTGGTACTACTAATTTACTTTCTCAATAATTACACGTAAATATTACTAAAGACATCATAAATGATAAATAAACATCCGACCACGAGAGGACTCAAAGCTTGTCGATCGAAGAAGGAAAAATTCACACTGTCACTAGTCGAATTCGAGAACACAGTAGCTGATTGACACCTCCATTCAGGCAGATTAAACCTCAGACGGACTGTCTAGAATGTTATTAATCAGTTTGA
This sequence comes from Patella pellucida, assembly GCA_917208275.1. NCBI lineage: Eukaryota > Metazoa > Mollusca > Gastropoda > Patellidae > Patella > Patella pellucida. The sequence continues at coordinate 62,441,096 of OU795039.1, forward strand.
ATGAATTGTGTGCTAATCCAAGTCATATTAATCCCCATTTCTTTTCACATTCTCGCCCATATTTGTATTTATTTATTTACGACACACGACAAAAAGAAGAAGAACGAGGGATTCCCTGCTCATGACATCATGGAAAGCTATTCTTAGAACAGGAAGTCAACTATTCTCAAGGGAGATAACTCCCTTGGCACAAATTGTGACAAATGGCGACAATAAAATTCAAATTCGGTTACGTAACCGAATGCAATGTGATTTGGACTTTAAAAATACTTTCGAGCACCCTGGACGAGTAAAATTGGATTTAATGGATAATTATCGCATCAGGTAAGGCACTAACATATCTAGTACTTAGAATAAGGCTATTTTTATATTTTCTTTAGCTGTCAAGCCAGCGAGAGTGTTATTGTCCCTTTAAGGAACGCCGTTTAACCTTAATTATTTTCCCGTCGTATGGCGCCCGTTAGTTGACGAAATGGCATTTAGGCTTTACAAATAATCTTTATCGTCTATTTATAGTTAGGTGGTTTAGTTAAAACGAATATGATAATTTTTACTAAGTTAATAATTGCATGAAAAAAAAGAGGACAAATTGATATAAGAGCAGTGGGGGAGAGTTAGTACTCTTACGGTGCTTACCCTAAGAGCGTCAAAGACAGAATGCCATTACTAACGAGTTTAGCGCTTTATATTGACTTTGCCAAAGTGTCACGTGGGGCCTTTCGACCAATGACATAACGGTATTCCCTCAACCTTATGCAACCCATGCCTAGGAAGGATCTACTTTCACACTTACAAATGTACAATTTAATAAAACATAAGCAACATTTCGAAAGGCAGTTTGGTTTATAACCGCCTAAAAACGTATTATTTATCATTCAAGACCAATATTCAGAAACGGGCCTCCGTAGTTAATTAATTATAGCCATCCCACCCAATGCAACCGTTCGCAACCCGTTGCTAACCCGTTGCCGTCGCCAGTGCAACCTAGCAAGGTGCTTGTTCCGCTTGAAATATTCGACTACAATTATAAAGAGGAGGAATAACGTAAGGGCATAACAAATCATACGGAGTTCAATCCTACAGGAATAATGTACACAAAATTACTCAGTATGGACATAAAAGCACGCTTAATAGTCAGCACTAAGCGTTTATTTATTAGCGAAACCACCGTCAACACGGCGTAGTAATCTAGACGTCATCTCGCCACTCCATGTATCGTTGTCATTCTTCGAAGCATTATAGTTGTGTATGAAAGCTGCATCTTCAATCGCATTAGCGTCGTCGTTTCACTCTACACCCACGGCAAGTTCGTGAGATCGACCAGTTGTATGGACATGATAACATAGGGCATTAAACATTTTCACCTGCTCTTCGGGGTTTCCACAAACCTCTCTTCTCAAGGCAACATCTATCATGGATTTGTATGTGTAAAGGCGCGATTTTCTAGAAGCTGCATGACCATCATCCTCAATGGCTGGTGTCTTCGTCCCTGGGAGGGCCAGCATATTCCATCGGTCAAGGAGGTAGTGACGATTGATAGTCGGCGTGTGACCAAGAAGCCCTTCTTCTAAGGTCATGGCAGCATATTCCCACTGAAGAAGACGCTGGTCCGGGGTCATGCTTCCGAAGTTCTTAGGAGGCCAGGTAATGGTCTTTGTGCCTGCCGAGAGAGTCACCAGATGACGAGCGCACCAATCTCCCTTGCTGGGGGTAGCAAAGGCATACAGCCCACAGACAGGATATCCCGTGCTTGGGAGGCAAGGCTCTGCCTGTTGTTGAAGCAATGGTGTCGACCAGATGCTGTCTTCATCGTCTTTGATGCCATGGTGATAGGTTCGTGTTCAAGTGTCCTCTTCCCAGCCAAACAAGATGACATCTTAAAGATGACTGTCGGATTTGGAGGTGGATTAAGTGGAGATGACGACGATGATGAAGATGAAGAGTCCGACGAAGATGATGAAGATGATGTTGGCGGTTCTGGTTGCTGTGGCATTGGTGGTACAGCGGACAACAGCGTTTATATGTTTCTCCAAACGAGCTCCCTTCCACGGACAGCTTCCCCCTCTCCCGTTGGCTTAGGCATTGGCGTAGATGGAAGGGTGAGAAATCGTCTGCTGATAGCCTCACTCGAAGTGGGCCTCTTCAAAACGTCTGGTGCTAGTTCTCCCTTGTAAACTATCCCTCCTATTTTGGTGGTAAACCAAGCGACGCCGCCCTCCTTCCTCATAATGAGATCTGTTAACGACAAAGCGTCTGCTGGTGAATAGGAGTATTCCGAAGGATCATATTGAAGACTGGGTACCGGCGATATGCGGCCATCTTCCGTCAATACCAGGACGTCCCTGCGCTCCTCTGTGCTGTCACCCCGAAATACCTCCCAGGAACGGGCCCATTCTTCTTCACTTTTCAGTGGGTCTTTTAACTCCCGACACCACTGTAGAACAAGGTTCCTCGTCTTGCAGGATAGCTCGCTGGTCCATCTTGGTGCGGCTACAACTCTTTTATGGACGGCAGGTTTGAGCGCAAACCAGGATGAGTTGCCCTCACCAAGAAAGTCTTGAGGTAAGTCTTTTAATCTTGCCTGGTGCCCCTGTTCGCAGTGTCTCTTAAGATCGGCGACCCTGGTGAAGGCGTGGAAGCCCCTACAGAAAATGCAAACCACTTTCATTTTCCGGTGCGGTAAGAAGGTAAGGTGGTTCTTCAAATCCTTCTTGGTACCGAAGGCTTTACAACAATTATCTACACCGCATATATACTTTGAAGACATTGTGTGTAACTCTGAATTTAAACCTGAAATTATAAAAATAGGGACTGCTTACTACCGGGACTAAATCAAATAATATGGTGCCTCTTTGCCATCATGTCAACAACGGAATATACTGTACGGAAACGACCTACGTCTCGCAAGTGGTAACGAAGAATACCAGAACGAGCATACCATCGACCGCAGTAAGAAGTAAACGAGGAAAAACCGTGATAAGTTGGTTATGGGGTGATCAAGCCCAAACCCAGCTGAAATAAAAACTTGTGGATCCACACACGTCTACTGTACAGTAGTTCTTCGACTCTTGACTTCTTTACTTCTTTACCAGAACTCATCTCGTCCTTACTCTCACCACGGTCCCCAGAATCGTCCACCTTAGTTGACTCTGGTATATCAGGTAAATTGCTGCTGTCCAACATATATTCATATAAAATTTTCGATACGTACGTATCTCTCAGAAAAACTAAAACAGTTCAACAACAAATTTAATGAACTTTCAGGAAACAATTAATAATTATATGTACAAGATTTAGGGACATCGAGAGCCGTTTATTGACACGGTAAGGATTTTTGATACTTTACTATCCATGCAGGCAAATTTCGCCCCTTATATGGTAAAAGGCGATCTATATGATATACTCTAGCTGACTTTTTAGGAAAGAGTTTGATTCGATACGTGACATCGTCAAGCTTCGTCTCCACCAGATACGGTCCCTTCCACCTGGAGGTCAGCTTGTTGCATACACCTATTCGTCGGGCTGGATTATGAAGCCAAACAGCTTGTCCTTCTGTAAGGACCCTTTTCTTGGACTTTACGTCGTAATACTTCTTTCGGTAAGTGGAACACCTCTTCAATTTAACCCTTCCGATGTCATGCGTCCGTTTCAGTCTCTCCCCAAGATTAGAGACATACGCACTCGTTTCAATTGGGTCTCCATCCAGATAAGGTTTACCAATTACAGCTTGCATGGGCATGATGATTTCCCTACCAAAGACCATCTTGTTTGGCGTGTGACCAGTGCTGGCATGCACGGATGATCGATACACCATCATCACCTGTGGAAGGTAAGTATCCCAAGTCTTCTGTTCTTTCTCACAGTACATTGTTAACATCTGTTGAAGCGTTCTATTAAATCTTTCGACATTGCCATTTGATTGTGGTCTGAAGCTGGTGGTCCTAGTCTTATGGATATCGAAAAGTGAACAGATGTCCTTGAAGAGTTTGGATTCGAAGTTAGAGCCCTGATCCGTATGGATCTGGAGTGGTGTGCCGTACCTACTAATAAACTCATTGACCAGCACATCAGCTACGGTATGTGACTCCTGTTTTGGGATAGCTATTGCTTCGGTCCATTTGGTAAAACAGTCACATATAACAAGGATATAACGATTTCCGGATGCTGTCAGTGGTAACGGCCCAAGAATATCCATCGCCACCCTTTCCATTGGTTCTCCTACTGTATATTGTCCAAGTGGGGCTTTAAGTGGTGCTTTAGACTGCTTCCGAGCTGTGCATTTATCGCACTCACGACAGTATACATCGATATCATCTTTCATCCTAGGCCAGTAAAAGGATTGATTAATTTTCTCGAGCGTTTTATCTCTCCCCATATGTCCTCCAGTGGGTATATCATGGTAATATTTCATTACATCTGCCTTCAATACATCCGGTACAATCAATTGAATGGTGGAAGTAGCATCGTCTTCTATCCAAATCCTGTATAAAACGCCACCTTGTATCTGTAGTCGATCCCAATGTCTCCATAGTGTTTTGAGTACCGACGATTCGGAGGAAATGGAATTCCATTCTGGTCTTACCCCATCCTCTAATGCTATTAGAATAGGTCCTATCTGCGAATCAGTAAGCTGTTTCTGCCGTAAATCTTCTAGCGTCCAGCCATCTAGGACGACCACGTTTCCGATTGGAGAGTTGGTCTTGCTGCGCGTTATTGCTCTCGTGGCTCCGGTAGGCGATATTCCACTTGTATCCCACTGATCATCATCATCTGAAGATTCATACTCATCTCTATCTTGTCGTGAACATACTTTGCATGGATATCTCGAAAGCGCATCTGCATTATCATGTTTCCGACCTGGTCTATGGATGACAGAAAAGTTATATGTCCCTAGCTCTTCCAACCACCTGGCAACTTGTCCAGTAGGCTTCTTTAGGTTGCGCATCCAGCTTACAGCAGCGTTGTCAGTCCTTAGTAATATTTCCTGGCCATACAAGTAAGTATGAAAGTGCTTTAATGATGTTATCACGGCCAGTAATTCTTTTCGGGTTATGCAGTAATTTCTTTCATGGCGGTTCATGGACTTGCTCATGTAAGCTACGACTTTCTCTACACCGTTATGTTCCTGTGAGAGAACAGATCCGACAGCCTTATCACTGGCATCAGTATCGAGGATAAATTTATGTCCCGGTATTGGATATGAGAGAATTGGCGATGAAATGAGAGCTGTTTTTAATTTACTAAAGGCATCATTGCATTCAGTTGTCCATTCGTATTTCTTACCCTTTTCAACTAGTTTGTGGAGAGGTCGCGCTATATCGGCAAATCCCAACACAAATTTCCTGTAGTAGGAGCACAACCCAAGGAAGCTCCTAACCTGTTTAACATTCTTGGGTATTGGCCAATCACGAACTTTCTCTATTTTCTCTGGATCTGTCTCAACTCCGACGTCCGAAACGATGTGCCCCAAGAATCGGACTTTCTTTTGAAAGAACAGACATTTGGACGGACGCAGTTTGAGGTCATTTTCCAAGAGCCTTTGGAATACGTGCTCCAGCCTTTCGAGTGATTCATGGGTTGTTAAGGTTCCAACTATTATATCATCCATAAACAGGAGACATTCAACCCATTGAAGTCCACGTAGAACATCTTCCATAAGTCGTTGGAAAGTTGAAGGGGCGTTAACGAGCCCGAATGGCATAACAGTAAATTGGTACAAGCCCATACTAGTTGCAAAAGCTGTTTTCACCTTGTCGTCCTCATCCATGCCAAGCTGCCAGAACCCAGAATTTAAATCCATAGTACTAAACCATTTGCAGTTAGCCAAAGCATCTAGACAATCATCTGTTCGTGGTAGAGGATACGCGTCTTTCACCGTGATGTCATTAAGTCGACGGTAGTCTACGCAGAACCGCATGCTCCCATCCTTCTTTCTAACTAATACGACGGGGGACGCCCAGGCACTCTTTGAAGGTTCTATAATACCTCTATCCATCATCTTCTTTATTTCCTCTTTTTCGACTTCCCTCTTTCCGAACGGTTGTCGACGTGGGGGTTGCTTGATCGGACACGTCACCCCCGTGTTAATCTTATGTGCCACCCTTTTCGTTCTCCCAAGGTCAGCAGATGAAGTTGCGAAAACTTTCTGGTACTTTACGAGCAACCGTGCAAGCTGTTCTCCTTCGTCCGTAGTAAGGTATGTAGAACTTTTCTCCCACAGATCTGTAACATGTGGTGGTAACTTCGAGGAGACTGCAGTTGATGAAGCTACATCTACGACGACTGCTCCTGCACATCTTCCTTTAGTGGACTCGGGTTCCATGTACACAGATTCCAAGGTCGCTACTTTCATATTGGAATGGAGAGTAATGTCATCTTCACTGCAATTGAAAATGGTTATCTTCTGAACCGCAAGGTTGGTATCTACTATACATCCTGGAACAAAGAGTCCCTCTGGTAGGCATGATATCGGTTCTAGTACACCCAAAGTAGATAGTTTTCCGTTTGGGCTTATTTTTGTCTCAACAAAGGAAACACAGTTGGCTGGTATCACCGTTGTCGATCGAATCTCTACTCGACATATGGCCTCCGCCTCACCGGCAACCCAACATTGTATAGGCGGCCCTACAGCCGAATACATTCGTAAGTGTTTGTAGTCAATGTTACTAATGTGTTTCAACAGGAAATCTTGTCCCAATATACCCTCCGGTGTTATGCGACCCACGATTACTGGGTGGAGGTAAGAAGCATTAGCAATGCACATCCCAACAGTTGCGTGGCCTCTCATATCCAGGCTAGTTCCGTCTACGCTAGCTACAGTTGAAATCCATGGTTTCAGTTCTGGTGCGTGTAGTGAGTTGATCTGATCGAATGTGTAGCAGGAGACAATGGTCATCGTTGAACCACTGTCCACTAAAAAGTCTGCCCAAACCCCATATAGATTGACCCTTATATAAAAACCATTGTCCCATTTATTCTTTGTGTCCCCTATAAGCCCTATTCTGTTGTCTATATAGTTAACAGGCCTCGATGTCCCCGTCTTCCCATGGCCTACTGGGAAGACAGACGAGCGTTTCCCTCGTTGCTAGATACGGTAATGCCTTCCCTCGCCATCGTATCCTGACATCTCCTGAGTGTCGGACACTCCCTTATAAAATGTCCCCGTTGCTTACATAGGAAACAGGATCTGTCTCCTTGGAACCTGCTGTTGCTCCTAGGCCCTGGTTGTCTGTTGTTCCCTTTTTCAAGACTTTCTAATCTTGCTAAGATCTCTTTTAGATCGACTTTTGGATCCTTATTGGTTTTCTCTTCCTGTCTTGTTACATGCCTGACGACTTCTGTTTCGTCCTCCCCCACTGCCCTAATCACAGATCATTTCTTTTCTCTCGTGTCACCAACCAGTGCCTCATAACGTTCGACTACCTCTATAGTCTCCGGCAAAGTTTTGCACCCTCTATCCATGCAATGAAATTTAAGCTCGGCTGGAACTGCTTTATATAATTGGTTCAGGGCGATTGCCTCCTGAGCTTTATTATCCAATCCTGCGTACGCTCTTTTGGTCATCTGTCTCAAATCGTCGGCAAAATTGGCAATTGACTCTTGCGGTCGTCTTTGTCTAGTCTCTAAACGGGACAACCAGAGGCTCTGTTGTCGGTTACTCCCGAAACGTTGGTTCATGTGCTTAAGCAGTGACGAAAAAGGTTGTCTTTCAGTAGGCCCAAGGCCCATATAGAAGGTTCTCGCATTACCTCTTAGACTGGCGGCAAGTACTACAGTTGTTGTTCAGCTGGCCATCCACCTAGCAGGGCACAGCTTTCGAAATGCGAAAAGTACTCATCCCAGTCGGCGGTTCCATCATAAAAGTCAGGTTTTATAGTGATTGCGTTACGTGTGGTATGCGTTGGTAATCTTGACTGCGACATATTGGTACACGGTTCAAGGCTTTCGTTGTGCGCTTCATCAATGACGGATTCTTCCATGGAAATATCACCTTGGCCTTCCTCAAATATCGCCCGGTCTTTAAAAGATATTTCCTGGTCAGGAGAAAATGGAGTGGCCATGGTTAGAAAATAATTATGGTTCTTTTCGGGTCCTTTGGATTCGTATCGGGATATTTATGGCAATTAAATATCCCACTCCAGCCACCAGTTTGTAGCCGCCCTCGGTATGACCTTGAGTCGACCTTGACGTCAAATAAAAGACTGTAAAAGGATATAAATAATAATAATAAAGGATTTATTATCTTTAGGAACGTTGTTCAATATTTACAGTAATAATAATACAATAATGGGTGGGTGTTTAGATCCTTCCTCGACTTCTACCGGGGAATAATTCGGCTTTTGTGTTTTTAAGGAACGCCGTTTAACCTTAATTATTTTCCCGTCGTATGGCGCCCGTTAGTTGACGAAATGGCATTTAGGCTTTACAAATAATCTTTATCGTCTATTTATAGTTAGGTGGTTTAGTTAAAACGAATATGATAATTTTTACTAAGTTAATAATTGCATGAAAAAAAAAAGGACAAATTGATATAAGAGCAGTGGGGGAGAGTTAGTACTCTTACGGTGCTTACCCTAAGAGCGTCAAAGACAGAATGCCATTACTAACGAGTTTAGCGCTTTATATAGACTTTGCCAAAGTGTCACGTGGGGCCTTTCGACCAATGACATAACGGTATTCCCGCAACCTTATGCAACCCATGCCTAGGAAGGATCTACTTTCACACTTACAAATGTACAATTTAATAAAACATAAGCAACATTTCGAAAGGCAGTTTGGTTTATAACCGCCTAAAAACGTATTATTTATCATTCAAGACCAATATTCAGAAACGGGCCTCCGTAGTTAATTAATTATAGCCATCCCACCCAATGCAACCGTTCGCAACCCGTTGCTAACCCGTTGCCGTCGCCAGTGCAACCTAGCAAGGTGCTTGTTCCGCTTGAAATATTCGACTACAATTATAAAGAGGAGGAATAACGTAAGGGCATAACAAATCATACGGAGTTCAATCCTACAGGAATAATGTACACAAAATTACTCAGTATGGACATAAAAGCACGCTTAATAGTCAGCACTAAGCGTTTATTTATTAGCGAAACCACCGTCAACACGGCGTAGTAATCTAGACGTCATCTCGCCACTCCATGTATCGTTGTCATTCTTCGAAGCATTATAGTTGTGTATGAAAGCTGCATCTTCAATCGTGTTTTTATGTGCGGGACAATCAAGTAAGACCCCCATTAGTAGTTGTGGTGTTTATTTCCATGTTTGTCAAAAATAGGACTAGGACAAAGTGCGAGTGGCAGGACCGAAGCAAGTGACTATTACGATCAAATACCAGGTTTCTGGTCTAACTACAGACTGTAGTGTACTAACGAACATGGCCGCTCGTTAGCGGGTATGAAACAAGTGCATTACGAAGTAATTCTTGGATTATTATAAAGGGATGGCGATAACCAGACGTGGTTAAATTCAGGTAAGGTTTTATAATCGTTTATGGTTATACGCTGATTCGGTTATCATACTTGTTCTAACGATAATGTTAGAAGGAAAGATGTCACTCGCGTTGGTCCCTCCAGTCAATGAAACTTTGTACTAGGCCTATCTCGTTCCAACGCATTAGCGTCGTCGTTTCACTCTACACCCACGGCAAGTTCGTGAGATCGACCAGTTGTATGGACATGATAACATAGGGCACTTCATTTCATTCAAAGTAATCACAGAAAAAGGTTTGTGATTCCATCACAGGAACGTACCGGGTCTGACACTTGTAGAAAGAGGTCAATAGTCTAAAAATAGAATAACAACACAACACAGGCTTCATTGGAAGGAGGTGATGTTTACTATGGTATGAATAATAGAGATGAACAGCCTTATGGCTATTACAATATCCAACACTAACTATGAACTAGGATGTTTTAACATTGAAAAACATGAATTTGGTTTTGATTTAAGAAATATTTCCAAATTACATTCTAAAAATAATTATTAGGTGCTAGCTTCATCTATTATGAAATATGGTGTCAATCAAATTAACCATGATTTCTCAAATTGACTAACATTAAACAATAATTCTTGTAAAGGATATTAAATCATTCTTATAATTGAACTGCTGTGAAATATAAAATTGAAATGCACTATTATGTTAAAAAATATATTTTAATAAAACTACTATTTTTTTCATTTATTAAAATAACTTCACTATTATGACCTATGGTGTTTCTTGCTAGGAGAAGTGTAACAAGCAATTTTCATACAAGATACACTTTGCAAGAGATGATCAGAAGCTAAAGAAGTGATTGTTCTTACATGTACAATCAGGGGCCATAATCCAGATGGTTACAGCTCCACATGCATTATAATGTAGAAAACCCGGATCAAAATTGGTACATTGATACTACATCATAAATACTATTTGCATAAAGGAGGATGGCCAGTATCGGTCCACTTTTCATTACATATAAATTCAAATCCCTCTTGAGGGTCCACAAGGTACAAGATAATAATGAAGAGAAAAGAACCAGATTTGTGGGTTACATTGTCAGTTTTATCACAACGGGCTTGATGGGTTTGATGGGCATGGTGAAGTTGGTGAGCTTGGTCTGAACTTGTTTAATTTATTCTCTAGTAGTTGTTTCTTTAATTTCAAGAATTTGCATTTTAGCTGTGTGTTCTTCTCTTAACCCTTAGAGCCCTGACCTCCTGGAGCTTATTTGACGTCAGGCCTAGGCTCCTGGGCTATATGACGTCAAATTAAGGAAAACACAAATAAAATACTTTTAAACATTTCAAGGCCTAGATTGTTGTGATTTCTGGAGGAATATTCTTAGGCCCACAAACAGAATTATCAAAAGAGACATTAGCAGCTTTGTAGGTTTTACTCCAACCTGGAGTAAAACGTGTGTTGGTTGCATCGCCAGAAAGACCAGGGCGGACACACCCACTTGATGGGCCAGCCGATTCTACATCACTATCTTCGCTTTCTTCACTGCTATATTCTAAATCACTTTCTGGGTAATCTTGATCGTTTGCAGCGTCTAATTCCGAAAATTCTTCGAATTGATCAAGAACCTGTGTCGTAGTAAACCGTTGCTTATAAGGCTGTTTTCCTTTCGAGCTTCCGGGTTCTGGATTCGCTCGTTTCATGCCAACAATCAACGAATTGTCGCATAAATATCAAACGAAAACAATTTTCATGGGCGCTGACATCTTTGTTTACATGTGCGAGAGCTAAATACGGAAAAGCATTGTGATTGGTTAAAAAGAAATGAAGTTATGTAGTTCATAGTTCAATGCATGACCTCACACCGGTATACCGGTGCTACGGCCTATAGAGAAATAAGAACTCCACCGGTTTACCGGTGCTACGGTCTCAAAGGGTTAAGAGTTGTAATTTGCAGTTATGTTCCGATTTTGACAATTCATATATGCTGCTCTCAAATTCACTCACTACTATTGGTGAAACAGAAGTTTTAACCCTTTTTCGAACAGATTCAAGTTTTCGTCTGAAAAACATAGCATATTTTACCAAATTAAATATGTGATTCTTTATTTAAAACATTATGAACAAGCGGCTGCCATACAAGACATATTTTGAAAGAGAACAAGCCAAAAGTATAGTGATTTATCATGAGAGAGAGGGAGATAGGGCTTAACATCCACTAATCAAACCATGTCATTTATTTTTTGGGGGGGGGACTAACACGGTTTAATTTTATTTCAATAATTCGCTGGCACGTGGGAGTCTTTAGATGTGGGAGGAAACTGGAGAACCTGAAGAAGAAAAGACAAGGTTGAACAGGTGACCCCACTCCTTGTCACGTACAACCGGGGATTTGAAACTACACCAGTTGACTCAATGTCAGGCCTTATGATACAGCGAGCACACGCTAACCATTCGGCCATCCAACCCCCTAATACTGCCCCTTCAGTGATTTATCGTACAATCCAGGTCGTAAGGGTTCGATACACGCCAATATCGAAAGAGAGAATTGGGGTTCATTCACTCGACACAAACTAGGTCATTTCGGGACAATCATATGGTTTACTTTTATTTGAATAATTCTCTTGCATGTAGGGGTCTTTAGCAGTGGGGGGAAACCGGGGAACCCGGAGAAAACCCACAAAGTTGGACAGACAAGCCTACTCCTTGCCATGTACAACCGAAATAGCGAAAGGCACATAGAATTTGTGGATATAAACATATATAAAGTTTTATAAAATTCAGAATAGCAGTGTCCACATCCTTTGTATTTGTATTACACATTTTCAATAATTACGTACGGGGAGCGGCCAGTATTGGTCAGATTTTATACGAAATTCGAACCCAACTGTCATGATGGTGTATGTAACAGTGATGGAATTTATTTTCATCTACCACCTAAAGGATTGTTACTCACCTTAAAACTGGGGTTTCATTTTCTAATTCCTTAAGCTCAACTTCAACTGTATCACCAATATCAATAGAGGTATCATCTTCAGTTAATTCCATTTCTGTGTCCTCCTCACTTATACATGTAGCACGCACCTAAAAATGAACACTTCAAGCTTAAAAAGGTGATTCATAATCATAGGTAATCTGAACTTGAATGCTGTGAAAGCTATCACAAGCGTAGGGTGGCCTGTCCAACCTTGCGGGTTTTCTTTGTTGAAACAAAATTCGCAATATAGACACATGGGCCTTTTTCGGGGGTGGGGGCGGCTTTGTATCATTTTTTTTCAAAAAATTTATTGCACAAGCCTTGCACCTAAAAATTAACCTACAAATCCACTCGGCAAATCTCGACAGATTCCGGTACCCAACATCTAGACTCCGATGTATGACAGTAAGTGATATGTTCCTACACCCATACATTTGCGATTAGGCTACCAATTTACTTAAAACAGGAAAACGTGTCGTTTTTACAAAAAGTCCCAAATTGCGTCTTTTGTAGAGTGTGTATACCTAAATAAGCAGAGATATTGTCTCAAGGCTGCTGGTTTATTCCCTGGTAATTGCACAAACCCAAAACGCGACGTTTGTTGATATAAAGTTAAAATTTTAATAAACTCTCAACAGAAATCTCCATACCATGGGCGATGGGGTCAGTCATTTTTTGCATTTGGTACCATTAAAATAGATCAAATATGGCAGAAATGGTCAAACAGCATAGGATTAAGATGTATAGAATCTGTCGAGGTTGGCCATATGCCTACATATATAATCACTGCAAAATAGGCTACCTGCTGTCAGACGCTGTAAAATCTTTACAGATAACAGCAAGCAAGACCCTGAATCACAATTGGTGTGTTTTTCTGACCGGAGTCTATGATTAGGCCTTATTGAGTATGATTTGTAACTCACCTCGGTTGGTATCAGAGCACCCAACCAACTCTAGGATTACAGGGTGTGTGTGTGTATGTATGACTAATAGGGGGGGGTCATTGGGTTGATGATCGTAGGCCTTGTGACCTGTCAAGCCTCATATCTAAATTGACCTTACCGGTGACCTAGTCAGTCCTAGTCACGACTAACAGTAACTCACTACCTGTGCATGTTTTGCTAAGTAATTCAATAAATTGCTTCACTTAAAATAAAATATCTATATGTGCCCTCTATATTATTATTATTAATCAGAAATAATAGGCCTACCTCAGTTGACACTGGTACTGGATTGTCGTCTTCCGCTGCCGCAGCATCATCGTCATATGGATTCATAGTTTGAGAAAACTCCTTTGGAATCATATCCACAATCTTTTGTGTTACTTCCGATAGGGGTGGCGGTGGGGGTCCTCCGGGTTTTTTTTGTTCTTTCAAATGTAGTGAATGCTCTTTCTTGGCATTATCCTTAATTCTTTTCCACTGTTCTTTGATTCTTTTTAGCTCTTTGTGACCATGTGTTTTTGTGAAGTCAGTTTGGATTTTTTTCCATATAATTTCCTTTTTTTGGTTGAATTATTGTCAGTTTTTTTGTCCTCTACTACGTTCACATTTTTTTCTACCAATTCCATGATCCTGTTCTTTTCTTCGGTGGTCCAATTACAAGATCTTTGTCTTGGTTGTGCCTGCATCATGGTTTAATTTCAAACAAATGCTCACCTTGCCTTGGCCTGACAACTTCTTTGGTTACCGTCACGCTATTAAATCAGACCTGCGAATGTGAAGGGAAAAATCGCGTTCGCTCCACGTGCTTTCTAGTCTCTATCATCCAAACAATTATGTACGTTGAGACTGGGGGGTTCTGGGTGACCGAGACTACGTGCTTTCAGTTTGAGCTCACTTCCTGTCTGAAGGCCCCTTACATCATAGGAAAAAAATACCTTCTAATCTTCGACTAACAGAAATCAGCGATTAAAAAGGATAATGTAAAATCAGTGTTTAAAGGGTAATTAAAACAACGATTTTATAAAATTATAGTCAGAGATTAGCTAATCTTCCTTTTGAGAATACCATTTTTAATCATCTGCTAATCTCCAACTTTTTAATCTCTGACCAGACCAAATCAGAGATGATTTTAATCATCAATTGAAAATACGGGCCATAGAGTTTGACCTTTGCATGGTCTTTTGCAGGGAATGATTGATCCTGAACCATTTCTTATAACTGTTATATTATGTTTCATTTTCAGTTTCCAAGGTTCGTTATTTCTTGCCATTTCCGGGATCACGGTGACTAAGTGGATAAGGCGCTGGTTCGCTAGCCTGGAGGTCGGGTGTTCGATCCCTGCATTAGCCGAGAAAGTTCATCTCGATTTTCCGGCGTGATTTCCCCTTGTCAGTGATGTAGGAGGGCCTGACAAGGACAGCTGCCTAGTCGTTCGGATGGGAAGAAAAACCGTGGTTCCGTGTACACATTGGCGTGCACGTAAAAGAACCCTTGGCAGTTGGAATTCAGTTGCTGCCCGGGCAAAATTTCTCTCATAGCACACTGTATGGCGTATGCCCGTCTTCAATTAGCCCAGGTTAGGTGCTTAAGCGTAGGACGTTAAACCCCATTTCATTCATTCATTCATTTCTTGCCATTTCCTTTTTCAACGAGTAACGAGGTGTATTCGATTCTAACCAAGCCAACAACACACTAGCGCTAGCATATTCTCATTTTATTAACTTATCAGTTAGTCAATATGATTTGAAACAAACACAATCAAATGTTTTTTGGAGGAGTGTCTATGACCATGTCCTAAAAACAATATCAGAACTGACTGCTAAATATAAGATAAACAATCCGTAACCAGTCCGAATTTCTGGAGGGGCAGGAGATTTGATAAGGAGGAGAATAGTAGGGGTTAAAAAAATAATAAGCACATTTTTTTTCGGGGGGGGGGGGACTATTTGTTCAGGGTTGAGGTGGGGGGGGGGACATTGCATTTCCCCGCTGTAGCTACAGCCCTGTCCGAAACATTAGACACAATGAATTAAATATTGCAAGTTCCAGCAAAACAGGTCAGTGGATCACTCCGATGAACAATAACCAAGTAAAAATTGAAAGTCAGTACCAGGCTGCCAAAAAACCGAAACGACTTCTGGCCTATCTTCTAAACAACAATCCTTCTAAATATAGGATGCCAGAGTTCTAGCAATTTCAGAACCTGCCGATGATTTTCAAGTAGTCTCTTTCGCCATACAATGACAAAAACACAGAGGATAATCGCTACAATTAATTTTAATATGAGAACAGTAAGAACTAAATCAAATTTGACAAAGTCTGACAAAGCATCCATCTTGGAATTGGATAGTCCTCACTTATCACTATGAGACAAATTTCAACTCAGTCTCACACAGTGCACTGTTGCGTTATCTTCACAACATTAGAACTTTATGAATGGGTATTTTAATTGTATCCTAATTAGTGTAATCAGCAAAAATCATTATAATTCTTACCTAAATGAATGATAAGATAAAATCCTAAGAAGAGAATCTACAAAATTCAGATTAGTCTTTTAATTCAATGGTAGCAGCCATTATTTCTATACGTGAATCTGATTGGTTGCCTTGGAGCTCTTAAGGTATGCAATGCTTGCTAGGTTCTGGTTGAGCACACAATTTCATTGGTTACTCAAAATACACACTCTGTCTCATCTCCTAATCATGGATAGTAAAATGTGCTAACACCACCAAGGATGTGCTTAAGATTTCTCAAACTCGTTATATCTGAGGACTGCCCAAATTTTGAATTTTCACTTTAGAGCTCACTATGTACTGATTTTGAGATTTTCAAAGTGTGGTCCCGAGTGCAAGTCCTCACTTTGCAAAAAGTCCTCGGAACGTTGGTGTTCTACCTATACTCGGTCCTCACCATGATATCAATACTAACACACACACACATACCCACATCTGATCCCATTTGAGGAAATCGTTTTAAGAGGAAGAGACCAATGGGCATATCAGACCTTTGAGGACCTCCTCTGAATGACAAGCTTATCAGTCTACCGAAAGAGTAGTTACTTATTTTACTTTATGTTCATCATCTATCCCTTCTGTGTAGATATTTTTCTAATGCAGGAAAGCCTTTCAGTTGACCTTATGAGGTTTTTTTAAGAATCAACAGTTTGTAAATGTTGAGTTCTGTCCATCCCCCCTTTAGAGGATAAAATGGGTTGTCTGCCCTTACACAACAGTTGAAGAATAGGCTTTCAAAAACAGCAGATATTTTTTGAATGCAGGAAAGCCTTTCAATTGACCTTACGAGGGTTTTTTAAGAATGGACAGTTTGTAATTGTTGAGTGCTGTTCATCCCCCCTCCCTTTTAGAGGTTAAAACGGGTTGTCTGCCCTTACACCACAGTTGAAGATAGGCTTTCAAAACAACATAAGTACAAAATGATAATACCATCCCCTCCAACAACACGTCATTTCATATTATTTTTTGTTGATCTATTTAATATTAAAAGACCCACTATGATTCATGCAAATTGTGACTGGCTTCCTATTTCCAAGATCAATGTCCGTTGAACTTTGGGGATCACGGTGGCTAAGTGGATAAGGCGCTGGTTCGCTAGCCTGGAGGTTGAGTGTTCGATCCCTGCATTGGCCGAGAAAGTTCATCTCGATTTTCTGGCGTGATTTCCCCTTGTCAGTGATGCAGAAGGAGGGCCTGACAAGGACAGCTGCCTAGTCGTTCGGATGGGACGAAAAACCGAGGTCCCGTGTACAAATTGGATTGCACGTAAAAGATCCCCTGGCAGATGGAATTCGATATAAGAGTAGGCCGTAGCGCCGCTGTCCGGGCAAAATTTCCCTCATTGCACACTGTGGCGTATGCCCGTCTTCAATTAGCCCAGGTTAGGTGCTTAAGCGTAGGACGTTAAACCCCATTTCATTCATTCATTCCGTTGAACTTTACATATCACCTACAGTGTTTCCGCTAGCTTCAAAATTTGCCAGTACCTCGTACCGGTAGGGATTAGAAATACCGGTTCAATCGTAATTTTACCGGTCTGACAAAAACAACATTAACCAATCTTATAAATTTGTTGAAATAAACACTAATTCAAACCCAAATGTTATTATAAACGTCTGTTATTAGAACTCTTAAATATCTGTCGGGCCTTTCCAAAATTAAACGGGCGGGCTTCAGAATTATGTGCGTGCATATTCATGGTCATTAGGTTATTCATACGGCGCTGCGATAAACGATTACGCAGAGACGTGTGTATTAAATTTTGCAGACTAAAACCCCTCTCTGCTGGTACACTACTGACAGGAACTACCAAAGCTATAACGGCTAATGTTCCAAAGTCTGGAAAAAGATCGGAATAATCAGAAATGATAGTTTGACAGGTGTCTTCAAGCGATTTTGTCCCCAGACCGAATAACACTCGCTTAAAATGGTTGAAATCACGGGTTGCGCGCGCACGATCAATTATTACATCACCGTCTTGAATATCTTTACAGAAAAAGTCCAATAATATATCAAGGGAATTCCCGCCAAAAACATCGAGTTCGTTGCGGGCATTAGGGTATCTTGCAGGATTTAAAACAACGTCCAGAGAATTAAACACATTGAGGGTATCTTTGGGAAAGCGGGTTTTTAGTGACTTAACCAAATCTACGATAAAATTACTGCGGACTGTTTCAAACGCAGTTCGCGAACGTTCATCAGTGTATGTAAGCGTAACACCGCGAAAACCCTCTGTATTTAGTGCCGTTTCATCGAAAATCCTCTTAAATTCAGATTCATTCTCTCCTTTTACGGCGACATTGAGCAGCGATTATCCAGACGGAAAATACCGCATACTTAAGTTACTATAAATAGCACCGACTTTTGACAGCCATTGCCACGAGGCTTTTGACGCGAGGGATGAATGAAGAAATAAAGTAGAGCAGTTAATTATAATTTGTTGACGTTTATGTTCACCGGTCCCACGGACCGATGGAATGATTATTTACCGGTACATGTTAAAATTTACCGGTATAAAACCGGAAAATACCGGTTATCGGAAACTCTGACCTAGCAAGTGACAGCATACAAAATATTTTCCTACTGGGGTAAATACTCCGAAATGCAGCACTAGACATCTTTACGCATAACATGAAATTGCCAAATGCAACAGCATGAGTCACAAGAAAAGGGAAATTTTTTACCAGGACTTCTGAACAGAGTTGATTAAGGTTTTACACTGTGATGCACACAACTCCAGCCCCTAGTTTAACTGAAATGTGAAGAGCCATGTCAAAGTGGGTAAAATACTAACTCGCTAGCCTGGAGGTCGCAGGTTCGATCCGGAGGTTCTTTGGGATTTATGGCTGGCTTTCCCTTGTTAGTGGTGCAGGATGGAGGGCTTGGCAAGGACAGTTAGGGTGGGCCTAGAAACAGAGATCCCGTGCATGTAAACGATCCCTTGGCAGTTAGAATTCAATATAAGGACAGGCCGTAGTGGTGTTAGCTAGTCTTTATAAGCCAAATCGAATCAGAAAAATAGGACGTTAAAACCCCCATTTCATTTCTATTGATTGAATTTTTGGTTAATACACTGCAATTGAACAAAATACACAATAACTAAAACTCTAGTTGAGTGCCTTCATTTTATGTCTTTTGATTATCTGCAGGCCAACATCAGAATTTATTCTGTTTTTGATTTTAATATAAGGGATATCTTTAAGCAATGAGTGTTAGTTTTTAATTCTTAAAATTTCCTTTTTCTTCATTATTATTTAAACTCAAGATGTGCAAACCAATGGCTTCATTGTATAAATTTCTGATGTTCAGTCGGAACAAAATAAAAAATAACCAAAACTACAGTAGGACATGGTTTCATTTTGAAAGTGCCTTCATTTTATGCCTTTTGATTCTCTGAACATCAGAATTTATTTTGTTTTTTATTTTAATAAAAGGAATATCTTTAAGCAATAATTGCTGGTTTTTCATTTTTAAATTATTTTTTTTTTCATCATTTTTCCAACACGAGAAATGTGCAAACCAATGGTTTCGTTGTATGCATTTCTGCTCTCTTTTGTCCACTCAACTGCAATGATAAAATGATTAAATACTTAGTTGTCTTGCCGTCCAACAATCTCTTGTTAGCCACGGTGGCCCAACGAGTAAGTACCTTGCTGACTAACCAGGTCTTGGATTTACTCTCAATATTAGCAGAGAAAGTTTCTCTGGACTTTTTGGCGTGGTTTTTCCTTGTAAGTAATGCAGTGCAAAGGCTTTGGCAAGAAACAACATCTAGTTGTTTGGATAGGGTCAAAAATGAAGTCAAGTGTTCATGTTGGCCTGCGATAAAAAGAACACTTGGAAGTTGGAATTAGAATAAGAGTAGGTAAAAGTGGCACTGTTTGGGCAACATTTACCACAGCACATTGCATGCCGGTCTTCATTAACTGTGCAGAAAAGATGTCCAATCCCCATTTCAATTCCACTGATTTAGCAATTTTTCAGAAAAAATCATGTTAAAAAATATTTTACTCACCAACATTACTACCAGTACTTGATTTTGTTTTTTCTCTTGGTCCCGCTACAATTTAAAACAAAGAGATGAATTAGAAACAAATGGAATTTAATGTCCGACTGGGCTTATGAAAACGGGCATACACCATATAATGTGCGGCCATAAGGAAAATTTAGCGCACTATGCAGCACTATGACCTACTCTTATATCGAATTCCAACTGCCAAGGGATCTTTAACACACCATTTTTTGTCCCATCTTAGCTAGACAGTGACCGGGAGAAACCATGGCGGAAAATCCTGATGAACTTTCTCAGCCTACATCAGGATTGAACCAACAGTTTACTCACTTAGCCACCGTGGATCCCATAGTAAGAGGTTACAATGCAAGATATGCCCATATTATGCAATAGATAGACAGAGAAATGAGAAAATGTGTAAGATCTTGGGAAAATGGAATGATGCAATATAAAATCCACTCCGTGCTCATTTTATTGTAAGTTAAGTTAATACATGTTTGAGAATAGACTTGGAGAAGTCTGAGCCTACAGTGTAGTAATGAAAATCACCACCTTGCTAATGAAAACAGACATGCACTATGTGGTAAAATGAAAAGTCTGTCCTCATAGCAGTGCTACTATCTACTCTTATTACAATTTTCAATTGTTTGGGCTTTTCAATGTGCTGCAAATGGGAAGAGAGAGAGAGAGAATGGGTTTAACGTCCACTCAACACAAACTAGGTCATTTCGGGACTAATGTATGGTTTAATTTTATTTCTATAATTCGCTTGCGCGTAGGGGTCATTAGCAGTGGGAGGAAACCTGAGTACCCGGAGAAAACCCATGAGGTTGGATAGGCCACCGTACCACTTGCCACGTACGGTGCTGCAAATGGTAAGCACTGGACCTTATTTATTCATCCAATCAGAACTAGGCACTTTTCCTTGCTAGGCCATCTGTCCTGCTTTCCTGACAAAAGGACATCGATCTGAAAAATCCAAAATTTTCTCGGCTGATCTAGCAAGCAAGCATGGCTCTTCATGATTCAGAAAACTTTCAAGGAATAAAATATTATAAGTTTCTTCTCACCTTTAACTGTATTGTTAATCTTTCTTTTCTTGTTAGCTTTATTCAACATAAACTCATCAACTGTATCAATAGTTTTTCTCTTGTTGGCCTTATTTAAGAAATTAGACTCATCAGCTATGTAAAAAAAGCAAAATATGTAAAAAGGAAAAAATTAAAGCACTTTTTAAAGGTATGAAAAACCTGAGTACCCGGAGAAAACCCATGAGGTTGGATAGGCCACCCTACTCCTTGCTACGTACAGTGCTGCAAATGGTATACAGCACTGGACCTTAATTATTCATCCAATCAGAACTAGGCACTTTTCTCTTGCTAGGCCATCTGTCATGCTTTCCTGACAAAAGGAAATCGATCTGAAAAATCCAAAATTTTCTCGGCCGATCTTCATGATACAGAGAAACTTTCAAGGAATAAAATATTAAAAGTTTCTTCTCACCTTTGACTGTATTGTTAATCTTTCTTTTCTTGTTAGCTTTATTCAACATAAACTCATAATACAGATGGGAATTTAGAGGCATCTTGGCCTTGTAATAGCGGACACGAAGCGGATCTTCTGACGCAATCTACAAAATATAATAAATAGTTTACGTTATTACAGAATTAAGATAATGAAAAGAATAAATTTCAGCATAAATTCAAAGTCTGGAGATGGCAACAAAAGTGAAAAGTACCAGCTTTCTTTACTACTATTTGAAGTCAAATACACTTACAAATCATAAAAATATCACATTTTTCACAAATTCTCTGGAATCAGACACAAATATCAATGTAACTACAACAAATACCACCAGTCTGAACTGAACCAACAATACAAAAAAAACATCAACTTAAGAAATGTACTTACAACAGCTGGTATGCTTTCATTACCATGCTTCATTAAAACATGTGTTCCACATTTAAATACTGGGCTGCAAAAAGTTTAATTTTACAAATATATTTATTGCTAAATTTATCTTTTCATCCCATGTGGGTGAAACATTATCAAATATAAGGCATAGTTACATTTGATACATATATTCTGCATTAGAAATTATGATTACTGATGATAAACAAACTAAAATGCACTAATGTACCTCCTAGTATCTGCAGTTTTTCTCTCCATGTGATTGGTTCCATTCTCCATATTATTATCTATATCCATATCATGTACAATTTTATCAACCTTTTTATTCTCCATACCTGAAGAAAATAAAACAATCCAATATTACTTTATTACTTCATACAAATCTTCACTCAAATGAAAGTAATGCCATTATCAGTGGGCCAAAAAACATAAGTAGCCAAATCAATATAAATGCACAAAATTATCTTTGCATTACTTTACCATTGACATCGTTGTTATTTCTATACAGTCTGTATGCTTAATAGTGAATTACATCGTTAAAACGTGTGTGGTACAAAAGGAGGGAGGGATATGACATTTATGCTATCCCATACCCATCCAGGGCTAGAAATTCACGCGAATCTCCGAATCTAATTCGCGCAAGGATTCTCGCAAGAGCTTACCGTGCGAATCTATAAGGATTCGCGTAAAACTTTTGTAAAAAAAAAAAAAAATCTGACTATTGAATGTCAGTTATGGTGTTTTGAATCAAAGTTGTATGACTTACTTTATAGCATACTACATGTATAATAAAATAAAATAATTGTTGTGTTTTTGTTTTACTTTTAACTTATAATTTGGACGAGTTACAGGCTGGCCGTTAATTGTTGTAATAAATTGTGTGGAAACTTCAACGATCACGACACGGCGACGACTTTTAGAAGTAGAGCATTTATGAATATTTCAGTTACGATACAAAGTTATCGGTTTCCTTATTATTTATTTAAAACCTTCTTAATAAAATAAAAGAAACTACTTTAGCATGCCAACCTTAAAACGAAATAGTTTTGGGTTCCATGATTTTATCCTTTCGAACGGCGATTTGATTCCGTTAGTTGTTAAATTGGGTCATTCCAATTCTATTTTGTCACTGTCAAGGTCGGCCACGGACTCGATGTCGCATGGAATTCTCCGCCTTCCATATTAGGCATGGCTTACTACAAAATGTGTAAACAGATTGCTTTTGGCGCGAAATAGCTGTCAACAGCCACGTACACCAACCAATAACAGACATATCACGGACCTTATAATGGACTAAGTGCATGCCGCACAAGACGGGGAAGTTGGCGATGCCTTTTTACGAGGGATAGAATTCCTCATGTATAAATTGATTTTAAATCCAGTTGTAATATTCACAACCAGAATGTGACGTTACTGTGTCCAAGATGACGAATAAACCGTTACCTAATCGGACATTACCAGCTTGGAGGCTCTTCTATTCGCCTCCCTAGACATACGTTACCAATTTTTAAAGACACGTTTATTTGTACTGTCTTGTTGTTGTTTTTCGTCAATACGATTATCGCTATATATGTTAAAATATTATGTACGGGAATTGTTGTACTTGTGAATTTAAATTTATTGCCAGTATTGAATTTTTAATAAGAAGTTAAAACGGTAGCCGTCAGCGATACGATTTTTGGCTGGCCGATTTACCGATTCAAGAATTTATAATCGTGACGTAACACTAGTGGATATTTTCCCGACGGAATCTCGCAGTGTTCGAATTCCAATAACACGTGACATCTTGGTAGGAATTAGGTCAATTAACCAGTTTTACATTTGCGTGTACCGTTTTGATTATTTTATTTTATACACATGCTGACAGATGCTTAATTTTTGTAATGAAGGATATATCCTAGTCGTAGGCCTACTGAATTTTACTTTATATCAATTGCAGTTTTGGTTTTCACGTGATCATTGTACCGTTTGTCTATCAATAGTGTCATCGACGAATGAATAAAAAATTGTGCAAGTTACGTGATAGAAAAAAAGACTAACCATTGTGTTATACAGAAATAGCATGGTGCCGTATTAGTTTATTTTTGCTACGGCATTATCTGGATATTACTTTTTACACTATTTAAGTGTTTACCGAAAATTCTATCTGATTGTTTTATTTTTATCATTGTTGTTGTATTTTGGTGTTTTAGATTAATACTAATAATACAAAAAACACAATTTTGTTTTTTAGACCTTATTATAAATTAAGATTCGGAGGATTCGCGCAGATTGCATAAATGAGAATCCTCTTAGATTCTTGCAAAAAATGACGAATATCTAGCCCTGCCATCCCATAAATCTCATACCTTCATGAAATGTATGAACCAATAAATCCATGAAGTCATCATCATCATTATCCTCATCATCATTACCATCATCGACATCATGTATTTTACTGGCAGTAATTCTTGAGGGTCTTGTTGAAGCAAACAATTCACATAGTGGAACAAAATGATTAGGAAGCCAGTGGCCCTTCTCCATATCCGTCCGGGTGCTGGACCACATTATAAAAACTGGTTATCAGTTCTTCTCACAATAGGCCAAATAGGTCTGTTTAAATCTTTCCTAACATTAATATTACCTTTATTGGGATAGACAGACTCGATGGTTGCACCCATTACAGAACTAAGAGCAAACAAATGATAGATACCCATAAAAATTCCTTTAATAGCGGTCTCCAGTGCTTCTTTATCGAAAATTTGACTGATGAGTTCATTATCAATTTGCTGTGGTGGTGTGTAATGGGGTGAGAACATGGTGTATATATTTGGTAATTGAGTTGCTTTCTTCAAAGGGAGATTAATGCCTTTATTCAAATTTTCAAAATTTATATATGTGTCTTTATTGAGTACCATTTCAATTAGAATGCGTAGACGTATTTCCGATGCTTGATTTTCGTTTCCAAATATTATGGTGCTGGCTGCGCGTGGTAAACAATTTCCATCTCCTAGTACCCTAACGGGCATTAAATTTTTATCAGAGTTAAGTGTAGGCAAAAGTTCAAATGCTTGCTTATCAACAACGCTGTTGTTCATTTCACAAATACTAGGAGATAATATTGTTTGAAGTCCGGGAAGGTTGTATATTAGACACATTTGTTTCAAATGGCTAAATGTAGTGCAGTTAGACAGCTTGTTTAAAATTTCTTCATGGTTAGTTTTATCTATATTTTCGTCATTTATTAAATGCTTTGTCTCAAACTCTCCGGTCATTTCTAAGTTAATACATTTATCAGTCTTTGAACCTAAACCAATACAAACTGCACAGAAACACGACAAAGTTCTCACTGATAAAACAAATGGCATACCGGTATTGTTCAAATTATGCAGCTTACGCGTACCTTTTAAAGTCTTAATATTTTCAAATTCTGGTCTTTTTCGGTCAATGTTGTCAATAAGAAAGAAACGTCTTTTACTGCCAGGTAAATCCATTGTTAAATTTGCATCACACCAGTTAACCATGTCTTCCGCACATTTTACAATTACTTTTCGCCCAATAACAGCTCGGTCAACTGCATTTTTTACCACACTACCTTTGCCATGCTCCGATCCAAAATAATGTCTTTCTGTTATTGCTTTTATAAGGCTTAGGTCTACAAAAGGTCCTTACTTTTATATTGGCTTGAACACCCATCGGTGAAAATAATGGTCTTAATTGGAATAAATATATTGTTAGTCACATATTTCAATGCTTGCTGAGAAAGACATTGACTGCATGGAAATCATGGCACACATCATCAGTTACAAATACTAAGGAATCGCGTACAAGCAGGTTTTCCTGCTTATAGAATAATACAGTAGGATGAACTGTTGTCTGTTTATGATTGAAAGCTTCAGACTTAATTGCATCCTGCAAAACCACACTTCTATTTTAAGCAAAATCCATCTGAACAAGAAGCCATTTTTCTGGAAGATTGTCTTTTATGCGACAGTACTGAAAATACTGCCAATGTGCAACGTGTAAATGGTAGGCAAATGACACTTTTTGAACAGGAGCACATACATCCCTTTGAAATTCTTCAAATAATTCTGCTATGGTACCATCTTTAACTATCAAATCTCGTTTTGTCTTTCCATCTGTAAGATTAATTCTCTCCCAATGCATCCATCGCACAATTTTATCAGTAGGAATATTATTATATTGAGCTTTCAAGGTATTTGAGATATCTTTACACAAACTACATATGCCGAGAAGACATTTAAGGTTATGGAAACGGCTTACATCAGATTTAAGGCATAATAATATATCCACAAGAGAGCGTTCATCTTTAATTCGCTTGTCTGAATCAACTAAACGATTTAAGACATCCAACTTATAAATTATGTTGGTACAATATGGACACACACACGAGTTTAAATGTGACCTCTTTAAAAGTCGTACCTGGCGCGGCTTTAACTCGCAAAATTTGCGAAATCCAATTTTCAAATTCTCATGCTGTCGCCTAAAAATGATATAGGATGAGGCCAATGACATGGACATTAGAAATCCTGCAACATATTTTGTCGCATATTTCTTTTGAGGAAGGGCCCGAGAAATTTGAGGAGATAAGAAAAACATTTGAATCTTTTTCTTGGTTGCTGCAGGTATCGCATCACTTCGAATTTTCCTGGTGATTCTTTTCAAAGAAAATTTTCTGTTAATACCTAATGTTGATGCAACCACACTTTTCTTCACTGTTTCACTTAAGAAGGTTGCAACAACATTGCAGCAGTTTTTCCTATTGGTGTTTTTTTCAATTTCTTGAAAACCGCAGACAGATATTGGACAATTTTGTGAGAAGTGTTGTTACTATTAATTTCTTGTAGAACTTCTTTCTTCTTGCGAGGAGTAGAATTCTCAATAAGGCCTTTTACAACTTGAGCAAATTTTACTGGTGAATTTGGGATGTTTTTCCTTACATTTGCAATAATGTTATACTTCGTTTTCACCGATTTAAATCCTTTCGATGTTTCTGTTTCTGACGATATCACTTGGAATTTCTGTTTTGACTTTCTCACTCTATCCTTCTCTTTACACCTTCTGTATTTCTGTGGATTCTCTTTAATTCTCTCCTTTTTTTCTTGTTTTTTTCATTCTCCAATATTCTCTCCTCTTTTGTTCTTCTGACCTGGTACTCGCAACAGTTTTTTTGGCAAACATGTTCACTTTCATTTTATTATGTGTTGAATTGTCTTTCCTTACTTGATCTTTCTTTTGTCTTTCTCTGTACTTTTGTTGTCTTATTTTGGCAAGATTTCTCATTTTTTCCTGCTTTTCTATTATTGATTTCGTTGGTTGATCCTGTAATTTCTTTTTCAACTCATCTCTTTTATTTTTGGATGCTGTTTTCTGTTTTTCTAAATAACTATATAATTTCTCTGGGTTTTTTACTTTTAGCTTTCTTCAATAGATAGACGATTTGGACTGCAAGTAAATTAGTATAAATTAAGATTCAATTCTCATATGAACCATAAACAATAAAGGAAGTCCTGAATTCCAATACTGACGTGCCGGGTAAAACTTGCCCGATGCATCAGTGTCCGTTGCTTGTCAGTCAATCAGGATAAAATATTAGCATACAGTTTCACGGTGAAGTATTATAATTACTAGAGTTAATTAAATGGCCTCGCCTTTTATCTATTGTTGTGGTAATTTATATACTTCAAGGCAATAACCTTATATTAATAAGTGGTTTCTATCCGAGTGTACATTACAATTAAATGCTTATGTTAATCTATATGGTTTCATTATTAGAACAAGGGTCACTGTTTTCCCAATTATGTTTTTCATTGAATGTTGTGATTGTACATAGTATATATATCTCATTCCTTCTATCTGTATCAGTATTGTGCTTGAAAACAACAAGAGAATCATTGTTGAAACGTAGCTTTAATAGAAATATAGTAGTTGTTATCCATATAACTTTGTGTTTATTTATAATTGATAATATAAAGACTTGTAGAAGTTATATTTTTAATGAACAAAACTAGACCGTGATGAAACTTGATTAGATTATTTATTAACATCGATACAATTTACAGTTAAAAAGGGGTGCGAAAGTAAACCAGAAATAGAACCGTGACCTGTATTTTTATTTGATCGGTGACACTGACAGTTCTTAAGTTAGACACAGGGTTTGCAATTTCCGTAGTCTATTACCTCATCATGACTTAAAAAATAAACATATATGTGTTCGTCCAGGGCATCTTGAGTCGGAATACGGAAAATATAATTTTGGACTACAGACAAAATAAGTGAAATAATTGATTTTGATCGAAATTGAGATTTTAACAAAAATGAGTCTATAAATATACTATCTATCGATACAGTAGATCAAAACATCAATAAAAGATTTTAGAACGCCTTTATTTGAACGTTTTGTACGGGTACCGCATTCATAAGTCTGTCATATTTCTTAAAATTATCGGTAAAATTAGTTCTGTTTCTTCGCTAGCAGCGGGCGATCGCTCGTTGCTCTTGCATATTAATTGGTATTGTTGCAAAGCGGATAATCTCTAGTTAATAAATATGACCAAAGAATTACCGATGAATTCATTTTGAAGGAATACAAAGGGGTTTTAATACCCCTAAAACTGTAAACAACCTTGGCTTGTTGCTATGCTGCCAACACGACTCACTTGCTGATTGGCCCAGACAACGCGTGCACAGCATTGTGGTTCCGTGGCCGGATCGAGGCTCAAGCGATTGATAGAAATTAGATTTGAGCAATGTTATGGACTATCTACATGCGATTTTCTATGAAAAATGGCAGAAGCAATTGTTGTTGTTTGATGTATGTTTATTAAAGATTAAACGTCCAATACATTACATGGAGCAACATAATTCTGATCGTATAATATAGATAGCCATGGAATGTTAATCAAAAACATCGTAAAATAATCAACACGCTGTTCGTGTCACTGAGTAACGCTAATTTGTAAACACTTCTCACGTACGGTATTAGGGATTAATTGCTTGATAACTGACAATGATAAGGCCGCCTATAATCCATTATTTACACCGAATAACTAATCAAAGCAGTGATGATTTTATAATTATCTCGTTTGGTCTGTTAGAAAATAATTTATAGCCCTTAAATGGAAATAAACAAAATAGCCAATAACCTATTTCTGAAGAGAACTTTATAGGTGAATTCCTTTTACTGTTGCTTCATACGGCATGCAAAGTAAAGAATGCATATTGGATATTATTCTATTATCATAATGGATCAGGATAATAAGAACGACCAATGTGTCGAAATCCGACGATTATCGAGTGGGAAATATGTGCCATTGTTTAATTACACCGCTTCCAAATTGCACGAAACTAAACCTAAGCATTTCATGCCAATGATTCTATTAGGGAATCATAATTTTTGGGGTATCGTTACGGTATCGAAGGCTGAAATTAACAATAGAGGACACGGAACATTATGTGTTACATTGTCCAAAGTTTACCAATGTTAGAATTAAAACGGCGATAGTAATACTACCTTGCATGTACATTTTTAATACAGTCCACAAATTTATACATATTATCTAAAAGACTACAATAACCATCATAGAATACTAACTGAATTCACGGTTATTATACATCTGACGGCCTTGAAATGTATTATGAAATGGTAAGGCTATGTAAATGTCACTAACTATTAAATTACTTGCATGCACGATTAATAAATAGTGAATACAAAATACAGCACTGTTAATGTATTTGTATGTGCAGTGTATATATCATACGTCTATTTTAGTATATTTATTAAATAAGGAGACGAATAAATATAAGCCTTTGGTTAGTTTTTGAATCCTTAACTTTTGACAGTTTATAACATATAACATGTATCTTATTTGAATAAAATATTGTTCAAATTAAATTAACCTTAGACTTTTTGTACACCCAGAATCTTAATTTCAATTGTAATGCTGTGGCGGCTTCTTTGATGATTAGAAGATTAAAATAAACTACTAAACTTGATTACCCAATCAACAACCTTAATCTTCCGACCACTAGCACCAAGGTGCTAATTAATTAAGGAGATTAACTGAAGTAAAACCCACCAAAGTTATAATATACAAACTTAGACTACTAATGTATACATTGTTCTAAATTACACGTTATAACAAGAAATATGATTTTACTACAATATTCGTCTTCAGCACCCTTGAGAACTTATAGAAGAAAATATTAATATTAAACGACAAAATAACGAATGATTTAATGGCATGGTTGCTGTGTGATATTGTTTTTTTTTATAAACCTGTAACGTTAAATCTCTAATCTTTTGGGTATGTTCTATGCCCGGTATATCCTACTTTCTAAATATATTTATATAAAGTTCTTTAAACCTGTATCGGGTTTGTTTGTCCATTAGAAAACATGATATACTGGCATAAGGTTACGGGAATTCTTACTATAATTCTCATTGTAAGTACTTTTAAACATAGACGGTTTATAAGCAAGATAAAGTCATCGACTTCGATTATGCTGGGGAAGAAAGATTCAGAAAAAACTCTCGGCTTACCGGCATCGGTTTATCTCGTTCTCGGGCTATTTTCTTCAGTCTTTCTTCCCCTGCATAACCTCAGTCTCGTGCTTTATCTTACACAGAACATACCGACACATTTACCTTGCATACCTTGCATACCTTGCATTTTCTAAAAACTGCAGATTTCAGTGAATTCAATTAATTTTCAACTAACCGAGAGCTCTCATGACCGCCTTTTCCATTCTCGAACGTTACCGATGCCCTATGAATTAATAAATTAAATTCTCGTAATCTATTGTAGCCTAATCTGTACACTGGTATCGTAACTGTGCCATACGTAAAACTCCATAGTATAATTACTATACAATGGCTATACTAACTAATTTCAGTTAAGGTGTTTTGTCAAACCATGTTAATACTGCATCTATGATCATAACACCCTTGAAAAAAAAAACTTGAACTTGAACTTGACACGTCTTTTAATAAGAACTCGGCAGTCAAAACAGTAGACCAATCAGTACCCAATTAATTAAGATGTATACAATAGTCAGACCAATATTTTCTGTTGCATTATAAGATAATTTGTTATTATGTTCTATTAAATTTATGAGAGTGTTTTAGTATACTGTTGTTTTTTGAAAAATGTTCCCCTTTCTTATACTTAATAGCATACCCTACCCTTAAGGTGTGACCATAACTGATGAGTGACCATAAAATCATCGAATATGTAAAATGATAAATATTCGTTTCATCGTCCCAAAACCATGTTTGTCGTCTTTAGCGACCCCGAAAACCCCAAAAATGATATATCACACGAGTACCAAGTATAAGATCTCCAATAATTGGTTTGGTGGCCATTTTGAAAAACAAGATGGAGGATACAGTCCGGTCGACCCTTTGATACTACAACATTTGTGTGCCTAATAACACATTTAAAATGACATGGCACCATGCGGTTACAAATATACGGTGACAAAATCAGAATTGTCATTTTGGTCGACATTTTGATAAAACAAAATGGTCGATATTGTCGGATTAATTTTATTATTTAGGCCGCCATTATGAAAAACAAAATGGCGGATATTATCTGAGCGACTCCTATACTGCAATTTTTAATGCAGTAACCCCCAAAACCCGACCAATTACATTAATAAACACGTTACTTATGAAAACTCGAAAATTTGTCATTTTGGCCTCCATTTTGAAAAAAAAGATGGCGGAAATTCTCGGATGACATTTTTATTATAATTTTCGTCTTCAGCACCCCTGAAAACCCCCTGTAAATAATATTCCACGACAAAAAAGCAAATAAATGGCCTGGTTGCTATGGTATTTTGTTTTGAAACATACCAAATCTTTAACTTGATTTTTCTCAAAACTTACTTTGGTGTGTTGGATGGCTTCAAGCCGCCACAACTCAGTCAATTTATGCCCGATTTAAACAAACTATACATCAAATTGAAGGTATTGAGTCGCAAAATATGAAAATAACAAAAACTCAATTTTCAAAATTCCCTCATTAAGACTCAGTATGCCATGGGGGGTCACATATTGCAAAACTACTATTATCATATCGAATTTTGTTCTGTCCAATTAAATTTACATTATAATATCAACAAACAATATGCAATTACGGCTAAAACCAAAGCGAAGGTGCCATTTCCGGAATGGCGAGAAACTGTTCAACACTCATGCGCATAAATTAATCAGCCAATAGAAAGCCAGAGAAAATGGAACTGGGGCCCTAACTTCCAAATAGGGTATGTCTGATACAGCACGCGGACAAGAAGGTTTGTTTACTATAACGGAATTGTCAAAACAAATCGTAGCGTTTGAAACATAAATAATTTTGGCATGCGTTATTTTGGCATGCGTTTTTAAGAGAATTTCTGCAAGATTTCTTACCGATTTTATGACAAACCGAATGTCGAATGCAAAACAGTGTCAAACGTTATAAATTTGATGGAAGTTACCGGTTTTGAAATCTAAAACAATAAAAACTATACCGTTCCGTTTTTGGTTCTCTCAGGAGCAGGCATTTTGGTTGTTCCACAATCTCTGATAGTCTCGGATGTAAAGCGAGATTTTAATGAGCACGTTGATAGCGTTGATTTTTGCGAACGTTACCGAATAACCTGGATGGAAAAATGTTCGCGTTACGTTTGACTTTTCAATTGACGATGTTTTCGCATAACGAGTACACGGATACATGTGTCAAACGTTTTGTGGACTTACCAATACTCCTATACATTGTATGTACCTGTAACATTTAGCAAATAGACAAGTGGCTTTCCAATTATATTAATGGAAACTTTTCAAACGTTATTCTGTTATGTTTGATGGAAATAATTTTTCAAAAATGGATGATAAATTACTGGTGTTTGTGAAGTTGTGATTCATCAGATACCATTAAAATTTCTGTAGATATCAGAATCAATTTGTCTAGCTCAACATGGCTCTTTTATAAATAAGATAAATAATTTACAGTTACTAAATTAAGCTTTTTACTGTGGTCATTAAAATATTGGGAGTAACCTTCCATCCAGCTTTGTTATGTGACTAAATTTTGAAACTACCACGTTTTCTTTATTTTTGTGTCTTTATGCACAATATTGTTTTTCCTTTTTGTGAAATACTATACTAATCGGTTGATATAATTTTATTTACTATCCTTCTCAAAAATATGAATATTTTTCGTGTGTATTTATCAGTTATCAAATAACCCGTTTACTGTGCAATGTGCCATACAAGAGAGATTTCAAAGATTTTAAAAAGAAAGACCTGGTTAGGGCCTGGTTTTTATCCATAATGAAAATGGATTCTTGCTTTTGTTTAAGAATTTTTCGATCATCAAAGTTATGCGGTCGACCTTTTCTTTCGGTAATCTGACCTCCATCTTATCGGTATCCAGGATAATCCCCAAATATTCTAAACACGTAGTTGGTCCAATTGTTTTCTTGCTTGACAGAGGAATGTTAAGGTTAGAGAAAATACTGGTCAGGGATGCCATCACTTCATGTCCGTTTGTTTGACCTGATTGAATCGTTAAAAAATCATCTAGAAGGTGAAGGATAGATGGTATTTTATAGTTTGTTGTGGCGATCCAACATATGGCCTTAGAAAAATTGTCAAAGATTTTTGGTGAGGATCTAGACCCGAAACTTAGTCGTACGTAATAGAAATAC
This sequence comes from Patella pellucida, assembly GCA_917208275.1. Lineage (NCBI taxonomy): Eukaryota > Metazoa > Mollusca > Gastropoda > Patellidae > Patella > Patella pellucida. The sequence goes on from OU795039.1 coordinate 62,474,589, forward strand.
TGTTCTCTCCATTTTAGACAGAATAAGTGATACTGGTCTGGTGAAATGGGAATTTGCTTAAACGCGTCTGTAATATCTGTTTTGTTTAGGATAGCTCCTGGTCCGTAACTCTTGATTAGATCAATGGCGTCGTCGATGGTCACATAGGATAGGGAGCATTCACTCTGGGTTGATGCTGGGTATTTCGGGGTTGTTGTGTGGCGATGAAAGGTCTAGAATTAGGCGAGGCTTTCCTGAATATTTCCCTATAGCTAACCCTATAGGGCTTACTCGGTACGATTTGAATGGAGGCTTTAGGAAAGGGCCCTTAAGATACCCTTTATGAAGTTCTGATTGTATCAGCTCGTCTACTGTATTGGGGTCTGATCTAGCTGAAAGTAAGTTTTTGCATTCGCGGAGCGGAAGGGTTAACATTTCAACTAAAGTATCAAAACCATACTCAAAACCATGTAGTAGGTATTGTACGAAACTTTTGTCCGGGTAATTATTTAATTCACATTTTAATTGTTCCGTATTAATTCTGGATAGAGAACAAATTTGATCACTGTCGAGATGATTGAGTCATTGTTGATTCTGTTTAGATAAAGTGGACATAGTAGGGAATTTGTTCCATTTGTCCGTAATGCAGTTTTTCATGGCATGTTCTGTAGAGAAACAAGTTTTGCAGACATGTTTATAATAGCACTCAGGTTCTTTGTGTCAGGTCGTAATTTGGGATAAGGTAGGTATGTGACAGCAAAAACTGAAAATGCTTGAATCATTATTCTGATGAGCTTGACAAGACGAAGAGAATGAGCCCATGATTGTGATGATAGGATAAATATTAACGGAGTTATGCCAATTTTTCCTCTGCTCATTAGCGCCGATTGCCTTCTATTGTTTTTATGCTTTCTCAAGACAAAAACTGTGACCTGAATGAACACAAGCTAAAGCATAACACATAATGAATATATAAACCTGTGTTTTCTGATGATGCTGGGCATGCCTGGGGTGACTGGCGTATTCTATTCTAAAAGGTACCAGTCAACTCCCATCATCATAAACTGCCCAAAACGGGATATGAGATATTTAAATAAGCCTATTTGATAGTGGATGGGATCAGGATCCTTCAGCTATTATTATAATTTCAGTACCCCCTGCAGAATTGTTTTAATTTGCATTTTAGATGTTGTGAATTTCGACCGGGTTTCTACCGTCATTCTGACGGACATAATCTGACAGACACGACTCCCTTTTTTATGTTTTATGGGTATCACAATGATTTCAACAGGATTGAAATATCACATGTAGCCTAATGGACAGTTATAGAGATGAGATTGTAATATTCTTGGACTAAAACGACATTGCATTGATAGTCAGTGTTATGTTTCTACTGTCATTTCTGACGGACATTAAAAATGACAATAGAAACAAGCGGTTTCTATCATCATTTCTGACAGACACTGAAAAAGTTGCACTTCACAACTTACAAAAGTGTAGAAAAATACTAAATGCATTACACATAAACAATCTAGGTGATTTATTTATAACAAGTGTTTAGGCAGAACAAACATTTTAAAGAATTTTCAAACACTTTCTCAAATAATTACTAAAATCCCTGAACATTTAACAAGAACACCCGAATCATCAAAAACACGAGAACATAGAAAAATACATTGGTGGCAATTGGACCCAAGCCCAGTAAAAAGGGAGGGCACACAGAGATTTCATCAAATGTTTCTGATGGCAGCTGATCCTAAGCCCGCACTCCATTATTCCTCTTATTACAGGTACTTTTTGATCTCCTCCAAGTCTTTATCTGAAAACAGGTAATGATGTCGCCTGTCCATGTTTGGGGCATCGAGGGTAACTTTGATGTCGTCAATCAGCTGCCAGGAACTTTGCTCCAAAAATTCAAACGAGCTAGAACCTGCAAAAGAATTGAATGTTTCTGATTATCATTAAAAAGGTATATGCCTTGTCTACCTATCTACATGGGTCATTATAAAGTTAAGTCAACGTTATGAACCTTGTGGACATCCTCTACATGTATGGCTAAACCAGATATCTCACCTTGAGTAGTATTTGCATTCTTCATATACTTGACCTGACATTGATTTTCTTCAACAGCAAGCAGCATTCCCACATAGTATTTTGCACCACACTGCACAACTGCAAAAGATCCTGTATGAGGAATGCCTGCTGGTTGGACGATCTCATCTGGTGGGTTGACTACCTGTGAAGAAAGATAATTTCATTACATTTTATTTTCTGAATCCGAAGATGACCCATAAGACTAAGATTTATTGTGCAATAAATAAATTTGATTTGTGAAACCTACCTTTGTGTTCTTTGTTGAAGCGTCATCCGATTTTTTCCAAGTTGCAGCCAATGTTTGCTTCTGATCTACATCATTGATCCTACAAGAGAATAAACAGCAGGTGTGTATATATTATCTTAGTAAGACCTTAAGTTAGGCAAGTTACATACAACACCATCGTATACATCAAAGAGGGGATTAAAGATCATTAAGTGACAGTGATAAACCATTTCATTGTATGTGAGGTGCATGACAATTTCAATCAGGTATACCTGATTGAAATTGTCATGCACCTCACAAACTAGGAGTCCCAAGTGGGGACATAAGGTTCAACAAGAAAACCAAGCCAAGAAGATCCACTTACACAGTTCTTTGATTGATCTGGACAGGTGCTTTCCTCCCAATTGGAAGGCATGCCACAAAATGGTTTGGATGCCACAAGCTCTTGTTCGCATCACCATGAACATTGGTAAACATGATGTAGGCACAGTTTTGAACATCAGTTGGATCATCTCTTGGATAAACGCTTCTGCTTAGCAGTGCAACCATCTTGGGGCCTCCTAAAGTCGGATAGACAGAGACAATCCTTGTCTTCATGACAGAGGCTAGGGCATGCATATTCCATGGACCCATATATTTGCCATTGGCAATCCAGTCCTTGGCCTCTTTTCGAAAGAGTTGCAGTGGAACATTGGTCTCCTTTATGAATGGTGACAGAACTGAGTACCACTTTAGGATGTCGATGCTAGTGTCAGTAAGCCCATGGCGTAGGAATTCGTTATCCAAGTAGATGCTTTCAAATGACACCATTTCCAGAGCTATCCTGATACGTATCTCAACATGTCTCAATTGAGTCCCAAAGATCAACATGCTGGCACTCCGTGGCAAACAGTTGCCATCCCCATATATCTCGACAGGCACATGGGTGCTCGGCCCATTGTAGAGGGAGATCGAAGGCTTGTCAATGGAACAGCTGTCACAGTTGGGTAGAAGGGGACGAAGTGGATACTTTGCTTCAATCATGACGACCAGTTGGGGAGCAAGGTCCCGAAGGTTTTCATAGTCCAGTGTTCCTAGATGTTGCTGCAGGTTGGAGAAAAATGTTTTTCTATCCACCATCTGTATTTGGTCGGCGAAATAGTCTGCTATTGGTGTAGGCATAATCAGGGCTACATCTATGGCGGATACTGAAGAAAAGAACATAAAGAATGTAGGAACAAGAGCTGTATAATTGGCTGTTGGGAGAAGAAAAGAAAGAATAGTGTTTTATGGCACGTCGGCACACAGTAAACTAGGCCATTTTGCGCCAAGAGCATCTTTATAAAAAACTATGAGGAAATATAAAAAGGTATAACTAAAAAAACAACGATCTGCAAACGGTAAGTAAAAACAATGGTAAGTATACAAAATGATCAGCAGATGGTAAGTAAAATCATTGATCTATAAATGGTAAGTAAAATCAATGATCTAAAAAGGTAAATAAAAGTTAAGAAGATGGTAAGTAAAACAAAGATCTGAAGATGGTAAGTAAAATCAATGATCTAAAATAGTAAGTAAAGTCAATGATCAGCAGATGGTAAATAAAATCAATGATCTATAAATGGTAAGTAAAATCAATGTCTAGAATATGATAAGTAAAATCAATGACTGACTAGAATATGGTAAAAAAAATCAATGATCTATAAATGGTAAGTAAAATCAATGACTAGAAGATGGTAAGTATAATCAATGATCAAGAAACAATGTAAAAAGACACAAGATCAATTACAAAGTGAACTAGACAACTTTACTTGTAAATTTATGGCTGTGTGTTGAAGTGATAACATTTCAACACTCAATGAAGGTCATGATGGTGCAAATTGGCTAACTTGCCTGAGTCAGAAATAAATGTTCTTCTATCCACCATCTGTATTTGGTCGGCGAAATAGTCTGCTATTGGTGTAGGCGTAATCAGGGCTACATCTATGGCGGATACTGAAGAAAAGAACATAAAGAATGTAGGAACAAGAGCTGTATAATTGGCTGTTGGGAGAAGAAACAATGTAAAAAGACACAAGATCAATTACAAAGTGAACTAGACAACTTTACTTGTAAATTTATGGCTGTGTGTTGAAGTGATAACATTTCAACACTCAATGAAGGTCATGATGGTGCAAATTGGCTAACTTGCCTGAGTCAGAAATTTCAATTTCATTGACCTCACTGTGAGAGTCAGACTCATCTTTGAACTGTCCATCATCCTCAACCTCGGACTCTGCGGACTCTCCATTCTCCACCACCTCTGACTCATTGGAATACTCTCCATTCCCCTCGCCCTCGGACTCCTCATCGTACTTTCCATCATCCTCAACCTCCGACTCATCTGTAGACTGTCTAGTTTCCACTCTCTCAGCCTCACCATTCAGCAAACTGAAAGATTTAGGGTAATAATAAACAACAATATGACTGTGAATGTGTCCATACCAGGACCATGTTAGAATTTCATTTTAAATGAAAGTGTATTGTGACACTACTTACCCATCAATAACATCTTGAAGTTCCTCTTCATCTTCTTCTTCATCCGCCAGAGCTTTGGGCTTCTTCAACTGCAACTTCTTCTCCTGGTAACAGCCAACTACAGTCTTGTTTGTACATTTTGCTGTCTTGGCAGAGGACCCAAGCTCAACACTTGTATTGCAATTACAGCAGAAACAGGACAGCTCCCTTGTGTGAAGTATGAATGGCCGGCCAACATTGTTCCTTACTTGGTGGATCTTTCTGGTTTGTGGAATGGTCTTGACGTCAGTGACACTTCTCGAGCGTGGTATGACCCCTTTTGGAACGTAGATGAAACTCCGTTTCGACAATGGGTTGTTGAGCTGGAAATGTTCAGTGCACCACCTGTATGCATCATATGCGCTGCTAATCACCGTCCCCACACCACATGTAGCCCGATCAAGTGCCCTGTTCACCAGCCCTATTTCGCCGTCGCCGTCAGCTTTACCATGTTCTGATCCGAAGTAGTTTCGTACAATCTTGTGACCTTTGAGAGAGACATCACAGAGGGGTCCAGAGCTCTTGTATTGTGCAGCGCAGCCATCACTAAAGATTGACTTGACAACAACTGACTGGAATTCCATGTGTTCTCTGAGCAACTGGTCAACTTCCTTTGTGAAATGGTCCACAGCATGATAGTCATGCTGATTATCGTCTGAGAAAACGATAACTGAATGTCGCACAGTACCTGCAGCACTGTTGTAGAAAGTTACTACTGGATGCATAGTAATCTGTGATGGGGAATAGAATGCTCCTTTTATTTCGTTTTCATAGAATGTTGATCGGTTCTTGGCAAAATCTATGACTTGCAAGATCCAGCCCTTTGGCAGGCTGTCTCTAAGGCAGGCAAACTGGAAATATTGCCAATGCGCAGTGAACAAGTGCTGAATGAACGTATTGTTCTTGATGGGTGAAAGGACGTCCTCTACAAGTTCCTTCATCAGATCACCCAGGGTGGCTGTTTTTCTAATCAGCATGCGTTTCGTTTTCCCATTGCATTCAGTTTTCCTCCAGGAACTCCAGACTACAGGGTTGCTCAATTCAGTTTGAGAAAAGTTGAAATAAGAAAACAGGGTTTTCTTGAAATTGCAGCATTTCTTACAAGCACCTTTCACGCATTCTATGCCGTGGAATATGGCAGTATAGGGCTTAGGACACAGCAGGATGTTGAGCAGGTCAGTCTCATTGGCATGCTTCTTTCCTGGTTCTTTGACTTGTCTTGACAATGTTAACAGCTTGAAACGCACATTGATGCAATATATGCAAACGCAATACTCTCTGTATTTCGTTGTGAGAAGCTTCACATTTTTGGGGCGTAGTCTAGCGAACTTGGCATAACTACATTTGGCATGAAATTCCTCTTGATATTTGGAATGAGCAGCTTTCAATGACATCTGTAGCAAATAGGCTGGTCCTGCTTTAGTAGCATAGCGTTTCATTGGTAAGACTCTGCTGATATCTTCTCTTTTGTAGAACTTCTGGATCCTAGCAACATCAGTGGCAAGTTTCCTCGGCTTCTTCTTTTTGATGTACCTCCTATCAATGTTGAATTCACGAGCAATAGCACGTTTACTTGCGATCCCTATCAGTTTTCTCGCAAGGATCTTGACAGCTCCCTTTACTTCCGATGTGACCTTTTCAGTGGCTAGCGGCGAAAACAATTTAACATTCAGTTTTCGGTATTTTCTTGAAATTGGCGGTGTCGTACATCCAATCGCATCCAATGCTGTCCTTTTACGGGGAGAGCACTTACTTGCAAGGCTGGACACAACAGTAGCATACCGAAGGGGGTCATTTGGAAGAGAAGCCCTAGCTTTTGCTGTCACATTCCACTGTGTTTTTTTCGTCTTGTACCCTGAAGTGGTGGTTACATTTCTAGGTGCAGATTGCTGAGAATTGGCACGTCTAGCTCGGGCTTGTTCACGTTTATCTCGTTTTCTTTCACGGTCTTTCTTTTTCATCCACACTTGTTTTTGGACGGACCAATTTTTCCTTTCTTTTTGTTTGTAATGTTTGTTTCGCTCCTTCACTGACTGTTGTTGTTGTCGAGTTAGAGCTTTCGCACATCGGCCATTTGAACCCTTCGAAGAAGACTTGTTATCTGAGTGAATCAAACTGCAATACTTTTTCTGTCGAGCCCGTCCCAGTTCCTTTTGATGTTTTTTTTTTTCTACAAGTTTTTTGGCTGGTCTCTTCTTTTTAAGTTCTTCCTTCAGTTTATCACGTGCGTTTTTGTTGCGGACTTTTTGTTGTTCCAGATATCTCTTGTACTCTTCAGGATCTGTCTGTTTCAGCTTTCTCCGCCACTCCGTGCTGCGCGATGGCATGATTCTGAAAACATAAGACAAATTCATTTAATATTGATTTGTGATGTGAGCGCTACCTTCATATCCCTGAGAAAAAATTAAGTTAGATATCATTGGTTTTCAATCTAAAACTGCAGTGACACGCACCTCAATGCTGTAGAAGTAAGACATCAATCATCATTGGTTTGTGATGCAAGGATCCCACTACTAGTACAGCACTACCTTCATATGCATAGCCCTGAAAAAAAGGGGCAAGACAAATCTACCTGTGTAGGCTCAACAATGACAGTTTTGGGTCTGTCAGAATTAACGGTAGAAATTTAGAATCGGTCAGGGAAGTGACGATAGCACCAAAACATTTGTCAGATAATGACGATAGCAACCAGAAGTCTGTCATATAATGACGAGAGACACAAGAGTGTCCGTCAGGCAGCTGACGATAGAAACCTTTCTGCATTCACCAAGCAGACGACGCAGTGCATTCGAGCAAGCATTTCTATTTGTTGACAAGGTCGACACATTTCACGTTAATTTCGGCAGTTTCAACTCTTGAACATTCCTACAAACCATCTAATTAGATTCCATAGTCTGCTATCGTCATGTGTTTCTACCGTTATAAACTCTGACAGAGATATTTACCTTGCATTTGAGTGAAAACTATCCAAAATAATCACGATCTCCCGACCGGAAATTGACCTTCAGCGGCTCAGATCTCGCATGCGCAGTATAGTCTCGCTTGACCAGTCTCTGATAAATTGTGGCAGGTGGACCTGATTGTTGCTATCGTTAGTGTTGGCGATCTGACAGAATGACGATAGAACTAGGTCATGTTAAGTTAATTGCTGATTTACGACAGGAATCGACACAGAACACATTACTTTCCAACAGTGGGCTATATTTTATTACAATAACTGTTTACAAGTGATATATGAAGTGAATTACGATGCCTAGTCAAGATGTTTCTATCGTCATTGAAGCTGACGGAAATGAAGTGACGATAGCAACTGCACTTTACCATGGAGGCATAAAAACGGGAGTTGCGTCCGTCAGATTCTCCAATGCTATGAATTTTATTTCATTTTTTTCATTAACAAATTATGGTCTCACATACTTTTAACTGATTTTGTCAGTTTCGAGGGGTTCCTTTTTTTGTTTTTTTAAGACTAAAAAGTATGAATCACATTTGCAAGGTTATGAATCTGATAAATCTCTGGTCAAATATCATTTTTGGTACCAGTTACAATAGATTGCGCCGACTGTCTCTTACTTCTCTATGCCTTAAGTAACTAAATTGATTGATTAATTTAATTAATTGAATTAATAAATTAATTTAATTAATTTATAATTAAATAAAGATTAAACATGCATTATTCAAGAGCTAAATCTGCCTAGTGCAGGTCTTTATTTGGGCATGAAATGTTTTCTAAAGTATTAATTAGACATTAATTAACCGATCCAGGCCTTAATCAACTTTTGATGGCATCACATTGCTCCGATATTAAACAGATTAAAACTTTTAAGTGATAAATCAAATATGGCGGTCCAAGACGCTTCGAGTCTTTTGATCAACCAGGAACGTGGTTGAAATTATTGCACACGTCGGCTAAATCTTCAAATGCCAATATCTTCGCTTACAATAGAGTAATTTGAATGAAATTTTCAAATTATTCATTTTACATCACCTACTTTCAAACTATTATAGCAAGAATAGCTAGTTCTTTTCTATATCTTGAATAATGTAACTTTAATCAACTAAATAAATGCACCTGGGAAACAACAAAGATATGTTACAGGAACTGAACCTTTATTGTGTCTTCATGGATTTAATTAATCAATTTAAGCTATTTGATCGATTAGTTGAATCAATAATTAATTAAATTGTGTTGCTGCAGCAACACAACTTGTTTTTGTAGTGATGTGGATACTGTGCAGGTGAACCCCCTCCTGGCTGGTTGCATCAAAACCAAGTGTCGTATTGGAATTTTCAAGAATCGTTTCTGCTGTCTGAAGTTCAGCTATTGCACCGAACTCCCTGGCCAGAAGTTCGACTGTTGCGATGAGGGATGTCCTCCACAACCCCATGATGTTTTGAGAGTTGTTTTAGAAGGGATGGGATATTTCCTGTTGGAACCTGGTTTGTTATAAAATCATAGACCTTCATGCGCATATCCGGTGAATATTTATGCGCCTTGGCACTGTCCATCGTTTCCTCTTGATCAGGACTTAATAACTCCTGCACTCTTTCCTGAAGTTGAAGCTTATCGTTTTCCAATTCCCGGATAGTTTTGTCATGTTCGTACAACTCTTGATTCAGTTTGTCAAACTCGGCATGTGACACATTGGTAGCTCACACTGTCCGATTGTATTTCAGGTATTTCTTATGCTTGGCTATTTCGAAAGTAATTTTCGTTGTGGCTTCCAGTTCAATCGCCAAGGAGCTTTTCGACATTGTCCTCTTTAAGTTCTCAATCTGCACATTTTTTCTCTATGATACTTTGCTTTCTTTTTACCGCCCGATTTACCACTTTCTTTGGCAACCGTAGTTGAGATTACAACTCCCTCAGCTGGATCTGGTACTTTCTGCTAGATGAAGAAAGGAAGTCAATCCGTTTTTTCATTGTCTTCTTCCTTGGAGTTAGGTCTCGACTCCTTGACCGTAATGCTTGTTCCACACCAGACGACCCTGGTTGCTCTTGAACTTCAGTTGTCGGTGCTGGTGTCATTGGCAATGGTACAGCTAGAGGAGATCCTGGTGTTACTGGGTCTGTTCCCTTTTCTTCCAAATCTTGCTTCGCATCTGGGGTATTGCTCTGGACAGTGCAGTCATGGTTGGATGGCAGGAAATCCTCACTGCATATCTGGCGAAACTTTATCATTACGTAATTGTTCTTTAAGTTCTTAAACTTGTTAATAGATTGTTTCACTAATGATGTCACATTGTAACGTGTTCTATAATCACATTTTCTCCTAAAATATCCTTGGCATGATCGAGAGTCTTGATTATCGACTGTTGGTTCTCCAAATGGAAGAGCAAAACATGTCCATTCTTTAGAGTAGCGTCTCTAGTGTGATACTCGTCTTTCAAGAACTGGAGAGCAATTCCAGAATGTGACGTCACAGCATATGGATACTTTGCACATACCTAGATAAGGAGACTTGAAAGATTTACATCCTTACCTTCCAGAATTTGCTTTCTGAGGGTTCCGGAGATCATGTCTGTTTTTCGGCAGGTTTTTAACAGAAATGTGTGGCTGACTGAGATTTGCATCTAAAGATGTCTGACCTCTGTATCCTGAGTTCGTATCTGGGGTAGTATCGGCACCAAAGGTTCGTTGCATAGCCGACATTAAATCGTTGGGTCTGTTTTACTCCTTAGAAGTCCGCTTTATTAGATCGTGTACGACATCTACCATTTTCACCAGGGCACTGGTCGCTGAAGCAATTTCGTTGTGGGCGTCACCATCTTGAGTGTTTTGGTTATCGATACACGCATGCCTAGTAGACAGGGAAGCGTGAGTGACTGGTGACGTCATGGCTGCTGGTCTAATTTCTTCTTGTTCGAGAGTGGGTTGAATAATATCTCCCGTGGTGGTTTGCTGAGTAGCTGTTACGTTCGGTGTTACTGGGAGAAGAGACGTATGTCCTTCTTGACTTCGAGCGACGGTCAATTCGTAAGACTGACGTAACACGCTCAGATTTCATGAAGGATGGGTGACTCCCCCCGAGAACCGTGATTTCTGTCACGAACCTAGATTTTTTCCAATTCCTGCAATTGTTCATCAAAATCGATCATCAAAAATATCATCACTCCATTTTAAAGGGGTCTGTCTGTTCTTAAAGTTTTCTTACTATCTTCTTCGCCATAGCGATGTCCTCTACATGGTCTATTTGATCTTCGGCACACCTGTAGAATTTTTTCAACCATGGTCCGGTCAGATCTGAAATTTGAATAATGTTCTACAAGGATGCCGCACGTGAAACAAAATGTGGAGCCTTTTGCCCCTGTATTGTGGCAGTATGCCACAGGGTAGACCTTCACTTCCAGAAATATCTGAAAACCCACGTGGATCTCCTTTCCAATCCTTATAACGCATTTTGTTATGGCCAAGACAATATTCCCAGCATCACAATTTTTTCCATATAACACTTTCTTGTGCTCAGGAATCGTGGCCTCGCATTTCTTTAGTGCAGAGCAAGTCATGGAAGCAATAGAATCGAGCGGGTGGAGGTGACACTTCAGTTCATTCAGCTCTTTCCCCCAAGCTGCATTAAGAATGAGACGCTGAATTGCAGCATTTTTTAGCTGCACACCTATCTGTTTATGTGTTTGCTATATTGACTACATGGCATGCATTTGTGGACGGATTAAAAAAAAAATTATAATTTAGGTGAGGGCTTATCTCGAAGGTTGGGCAGGAATGACCATAATATTGACCATAAACACTTGCCATTAAGTTTGTCTTTATCTCACAGCTTAACTTCAGTTAGAAATTAACTTTCACTGAAACTAGTGGAATGTTCAGCACAAAATTAAGTCTCCACAATAAGATTGAAAAATTAAATAGTCAGTCGCATCTTCATATATTTCCTGAACTGACCAGTATGCTATACTATAACATTTCTTTCCCCTCTACTTTTTCAGTTTTTCTATTCTACCATTATATACAGTGTGTTCATTTGTATCCCTGTCATACCATATGTGGCAAATGTTCCTGCCAACAAGTGTACCAGTTAGAATTTCCTTCAAGTTGTCATGTATTCTGGCAGATATCCAGAAACACAGTTGGTATCTGATTCGTATCAACTGTTTCCACTTTCTCTTCAATTTCCTTGCTTGTTCTTTTTCATTCCTCTACTGCATTTTTAAAGCCCTTCTCAAAGATAACTGCTTTATAACCTCATTTTTTCCTTGAAGATTTGTGAAAGAATTAAGACTCGTGGTCCCATTTATGGGCTTTACAAGTTTTGTTCTTTCTTCAATTACCATTCGACTGGCCTCGTATTCATCTTGGTTTATAAAAATAAACTGTATTTTGGTGTTGTGTTCAGAAACTGCCCATGCAAAAAAATTGGATGCGTCTTGAATTACAACAGTTCCTTACTTCACAGCCATATCAGCATTTCTCTTGGCAGTTCCTGGCTAATTTGACTGGCTATTTCTTTGTTAATATCAGAAAATTCACAAGTTTTTGCAAAATTTCGGAGACGTGTGTGTGATACAAATCTAAGTTCTCTTCCTCGGCCTGTTTAGCCTGACAAAAATAGTAAATAGTGAAGTATTGATTCATTTTTGTGAATGCTGGATCGTAGTCATTGTCTTGACCTGAACTGTTTTTTCAAGTGTGGCGAAAATTTCGTCAACCAGGACCAGTGTAATGAAGCTTATTTTCTTTTATTGTCATCGTCCATATCCATCACAATTAACATACAGGAAAACCTTTCAAGCCATTTCTTCCATCTGGGTCCAACTCCATCCTGTTGAACGCCGAAAGAAGGGAAATTTGGCAAAGTTAAATTTGACATGCCTTATTTCTTGAACATAAACAACAAGACTTCCTGTAAGGTCAAGGACGATGGCATGCTCTGATCACGTGCACACTGCTTAATTGGCATGTCCATTGGCTCTAAAATTCCCAACTCGGTTACAAAGTTCACCCTAAAATTCTGCTCCTATATCAGGCTATATCACTTCGACATCCTATTTCCAGCTTCCCTTAGACTACAAATACTACTCTTGCATCTCGTCGCCATTGTAATGTTTGTGTATTGTGTGGGTACGAGTCTTCTAGGGAAGAAATAACAAGACGATGCACTAGACTCATGAGCATGTACAGTATCGATTCTTATCAAGTCACACCCTTGGATGAATTTGTTAGACTTAAACTTACATGTAGAGGTTGCATAGGTCTTACATGTTGCACAAAAGAGTTTCTCATTTTCAAAAATTAGCACATAGGGTTGAATTTGAATACCCTTTTGACCTTGCTCTGAAAGGCGTGGCCAATTCGATTTTCAACTTCGTTTTAATCAGAGGATCAGGCCCAGGCTATTTTGAAAAAACAATCCCTCAAAATCCATAAATTAATGTGCCTCTAGGAAAAATAGAAAAAGTCCAAATAGTCAATATAGCAAATAAAACTTAGATATAGTATATATTTCTTATCTACTGCAAGTTATTACAAAGATCTGGGGTGCCCAGAAAAAATTTGGGGGTTACCCCCCAAAAGACCTATTTTCGATGTTTTTCTATGTGTCGCACCAACATTTATAATTACATGTGCCCTATCTTGTTTTATCCCATAATAACATCTTATAACACTTTGCATATGATATGAGACATGTTATACAATCAGGAAAACCAGAAAGATCCTAAATTTTTGTTCTTGGGGGGGGTCAAGGTACCCCACTCAAAGCCCGAAACGTACTGTCTGATATTGCTCAATGTCAGTAATTTATGAGTTTTTCAGTAATGATATCTCTGTTTTATCTTTTATAATGCCTGTATAGGCCCCTATACCTGAAAACAGAAATAAAGAATAAAGTATCTACTTACATTTTGTTTTCTTAGTTATTTTAGTCCACTGGTTGTCAGTAATTCATCTTTTGTCAATCCGTAAAACTATAAATTCGAAAAGTCATGAACGAACAACTAGTTATAAGAGTTTGTAACTTCAAACTATAACTAAACAGTCACAGTCAAACAGCAACATATTTACAGAGTTCTCAGTATTTTTATTGAGCTGGTTGTTTGTAATGAACTTTGCTGTGATACACATGAAAGCATGGATCCGCATGCAGTGCCGGCTTGATCTGACATGTGTTGCAGAAGTAGTAAGTTTCTCGCCTTTTACCAGCTTTACGGTTTCGACGTAAATTCTCCACCTTAGATATCTCGTGATATCTTCCATTTAATCTCTCTTCAGGCGGTCCTTAACTTGGTCTACCCCTTTTATACCCTACTGTTCGATCGGCATTGGGTACGAGACCGGTTACGAGTTGAGAGCGGAATTTTAGAAGTGAGCACTTTTTTCTCTGATCAGCTGGTTGGTACAATTTGTAGAGAATGTAACTAATTGTAATGCCAACCTCAATAAGCCAGAAGAATGCCTTTTTCCACCACTTCTCTGATTTACGCGTACATTCGTAATATGAATTATACTGATCATGCAGATCTACGCTACCAATGTGTATGTTGTACTGTTCAACGACTTGTGGCTTGATTTTATGCTCATCACGACCACGAACTGGCTTGGCAACAGTTTGATCCCCAGGATAGACAGTACTAAACATTGAAACAACATGTTTATCTATCCAATTTAGCATCATTACAGAAGAATTTTCCTTGCGTTGTGCCCGGATATCGCCAACTGGCATTTGTTTTGTTCCGTTTTTTATTGCTGGTGGTATCCGTTTGCGGTTTAGCATTATAGTTCCAGTAACATGAGTTCTCATAGAATACAGATATTCCGCCAGATCTATACTAGAATATAGACGATCAATAAATATGTGATGACCCTGGTTGAGATATGGGTAAACTACATCACCTTCACTTTGGCCCGACTTTCCGATCTGAAAATTCTGTAAATCCACTATAGCTGGGGCTCCAGGAGGTCGGGCTTCACCCCCAAAGTACATTTTTATGTTCAACATATAACCAGTATGAGCGCATGCACCACTCCTTGCTAAGATACCTCACTTTGTGGGCTTATTTGGGCAGTACATTTTGAATATTACCCACCCTTTGTAGTCGATCATACTCTCATGCATAGAGATTTCAGAATATGGATAATAGTGTTCTTGAAATTTGTGAACCATTGTTTCCACTAATGGCCATATTTTGTCACATTATTATCAATATTCTTAGGCCCACTATGTCCGTTTAGTAGCACAAACCTAATCAATGTGGCCCCTGGATCATTGTTTTTCACATCATTCCACTTCGGAGCTGGAACAACAGGATTTCATTGATTTCCGCCGCGACCCCTTGGCCGACCTCGACGGCCCCTCTGAGCAACGCCCGCAACCCCTCTCCCCTCGGGGGTGGGAGGGGGAATGGTTCAAATTCTTGCTCTATCATCTACCGGTACATCCATAGGTATAAAGGGTTTCATTTCGGAATTTAGTGCCCAACGGCCTGTCATTGCATACTTTGCACTCTCGTGTTTGTCAACTTTTTGAAAGAGTAGTGAGGAGTACCATCTAATTTCTGCTTTGGATGGACAAAAGCTGGTGTTGCTCATGCTCTTGGTAGTGGGGGACGATGGGTGCAATCAATTAAAAACGAAAAAAAATTGTAGTCTTTCCTTTTTGTCCAGGCTGTACAATATATATGAGTTAACTATTGTGGACTCCACACTATTAAATAGAAATTTCCTCCACCATTTGTAGTATGACCTTTCAAAATTGGAGTAAAAAGATAGTTGATCTCCAATATCAACACTTCCTATGTACAAATTGTAATCATTACACACTTGGATTTCACATGTCAGACTCACCAGCCCTATTAGCTGCCACATTAACTTTCTCTTGACGAATTATGGGAATTAGTTATCATGGTAACTGGTCTTTTGTCTTTCCATTGTAAGACCAGTATGTCTTACTTTCAAATGACTGCATGTCCACTGTTTTTATGGTCTTCAATTGTTTCACCAGACTGTGGTAACCAGTGTGGTTGGTGTTCAAAGAACCAGTAAAGTTAAAATTAAGCTCAAGTAGTTTTTCAGTTAGGGGTTAACTCCAGTAGTAGCAATAAGCAAACAGCCAGTGTCCTTTGTATGCTACTTGGTTCACAAGGTCTATTACATGCTGAGCTGACTTTGAAGGTTCAATGTTTCTGTCAGCTTCCTGGTCTGGTTTACCAAAATATAAGTTGGTCTGGTATTTGTAACTGGTTTCAATATCAGTTTCATACCCTGCTTTATATGCTTCATTGGATTGTATTGATGAAAGCCTATGCAGCCTTTGAATAGAACCACTGATTCATCAAGTTCATAAAGATCATGGGATTGCTTGTCCAAATGATCCAACAACCATTGGATTTTATAGCCCTTTGATGTTAAATCAATTCCAGGAGCAAGGTAATCTGCCACATGAAGATTCCAAAACAGAAGCACAAATTTATCACGAGCCATAACTTAATGAAAAAATGGGATATTCACAGATAAATTAGGAATTTGACACCTTAACATATTTGTTGTTTTTGTTAAGTTCTATTACACAATGATGTATTCTCATGCCAGCAAAAAGACATAGCATAAATTTACGAACTTTACCACAATCAGTTGAACAAACAATACTGTCCGTAAAAATTTTCATGAATATTTCAATAAGCGGTCTACATATATTTTTGGTTTTATTGATCCTGTAACAGCATAAATTAAATGACTTGGTTTTACTAGACCTTTCTTATTCTCCATCATATTGCTTTTGATCAATAAAAGAATAAATGTCATCATGAGCTTTCCTTTCAGAAGCAGTCCATAACTTCAAACAGGTGTCACAATTGAACTTCTTGTAGGCTCTAAGGAACCAGATTTCTGCATATGTGTGCAACTATATTTTCTCTGGCAGCTTTAAAAGAGGATCTATCAATATTTTAGAGATTTCTAGTTTCACAAAAGACACTTCCGAAAGTACAGACGTAGTTTGAGTAGGGGTGTTTTTTGGGCACTTAGACTTTAGAGATATTTAGTTCCACTAAAGATACATCAGTAGGGGTTTTTCTGGCTTTGACTTAAACTGAAATACAAGAATAAAACTAATTAGATCTGCAAGAAGAACTGAACCAGCTTTCAGGACACAGACAGACATATAGGAATACAAGCTGGAGCAGAATTAGATTATCATTGGGATTTGGTGGCTGAATGGTTAAAGTGTGAGCGTTGAGTCAGAACGTCTGTCTTTGAGGCAAGTAGTTTGGTTTTGATTCCCCATTTGTAACTTGTAGTGAAAAGGAGTAGGGTCGCCTGTTCACACTGTTGCTTTCCTCTGGGTCCCCCTTTTTAACTCACCGCTAACTTCCTTAGTTCTTAAACTATATCTTACATCTATTCTCTTGCCATTCATTCCCTTCTTAATTCTCATGCTTGTAAAATATCACTGCCTGCAGTATGTGCACTTTGAAAGGTGAAAAACCTGTAGACTTATTCCCATGAGATTATGCAGTCTAAGGGAGACTAGCTAATGTCTTGTCCGCAGGTTTATCTTGTAGATTTTTGTTTTGCGTGTAGTGCGGTCCTCCTGCACTTACTAATAGAATTATTTCATGCTCACACTTATAGCAAATCATATGGAATTTCCAGGATTCAGTCAAAATTTCCAATTTTCGGGCAGCAGTTTGGGTTTTCAGCAATTCTGTGTATGGAGGCCAATAAAAGTTGGTTATCTTTCTCAATCCAGTTGAATGCTACAATAAACTTCCCATCCTTAAACTGGACTACCAGGTACTTCATGATGTTATTAGCATCTGGCATTCTAATAATGTACAGTTGATACTAATTTAACACTAATTTTTGGGCAGTAACTTGAGTTTTCAGCAATTCTTTGTACCGAGGCCAATTATTATTATTATTATTATTATTATTATTATTACAAACATTTGTTATAGCCCCTCTTTCACATACACATGTTCAGAGGTGCTTTACAATGGTACAGATATAAATATTTATAATTTTAAACTCATAAAATTAACAATACAATACTAAGACAAAACAAGATATTATGTACATTTAAAACGCTTGAAGAAATAAATGGGTTTTTAGTTTTTTCTTAAAAGTATTAACATTATTACAGGACCTAATATCATATGGTAGCTTATTCCATAAAGCTGGAGCTTGAATGAATGAATGAATGAAATGGGGTTTAACGTCCTACGCTTAAGCACCGTACCTGGGCTAATTGAAGACGGGCATACGCCAACAGTGTGCTATGAGGGAAATTTTGCCCGGGCAGAGGCACTACGGCCTACTCTTATATCGAATTCCAACTGCCAAGGGATCTTTTACGTGCACTCCAATTTGTACACGGGACCTCGGTTTTTCGTCCCATCCGAACGACTAGGCAGCTGTCCTTGTCAGGCCCTCCTTCTGCATCACTGACAAGGGGAAATCACGCCGGAAAATCGAGATGAACTTTCTCGGCCAATGCAGGGATCGAACACTCAACCTCCAGGCTAGCGAACTAGCGCCTTATCCACTTAGCCACCGTGATCCCCTGGAGCTTGAACACTAAAAGATCTTTGGCCAAAAGTTAACAGTTTTGAATATTTGGGCTTTAAAAGAAGATTATCATCTGAAGAGCGTAAACATCGCCCTGGTGTATATACATATTTAAAAGATTTGGGGCCGGTTGCTCAAAGCTCCGTTATCTTTTAACGATCCGTTAACTGTAACGGGGATAAACATTGTTGCTGGAAATAAAGGCCCCTAACATTCGGTGGTGCAAATTTTTCCTACAGATTTATGCTAATGCAAAAAATAAAGTATTCTATAGTGTTTTCTGTAGTGAATTTAACGGAAAGTTAACAAACAACACGTTACGAAGATATGTCTGTTAGAGTTTAACGGATCGTTAAAATAACTTAGTTTTGAGCAACTGACCCCAGATAAATAAACAGGTGCTAATTTGTTCAAACATTTAAAAGTTAACAATAAAATTTTAAAATCAATTCTATAAGAAATAGGTAACCAGTGTAAAAATTTTAAAATTGGGGAAATATGATCATATTTTTTAATGCGTGTAATAAGGCGTGCAGCTGTATTTTGGACTCGTTGAAGTTTATCTAAAAGTTTGGCTGGAAGACCAGCAAACAATGAATTAAAATTGTCCAGTCTAGAAGTGACCAAAGCATTAACAAGTGTTTTTGTGGAGTCTAAGGAGATAAATTTACGTATTCTACCAATATTTCTTATATTACAAAAACACAATTTACATATATAATTTACTTGAGCTTCCATACTCATATTCATATCAAATATTACACCAATATTACGTGCAGATGACGATGGATTAATTTCACTATTACCAATTAGGATGGGGGATTTGCAGCCAATTTTTGACAATTGTTTATTTGAGCCAATTAATAAATATTCAGTTTTATCGTCATTTAATTTTAGAAAGTTTTTTGACATCCACAATTTAATTTCAGATATACATTCTTCAATAACAACTTTTGAACTGACATAAGAATCTGGATTTTTAGGTGAAACAGAAATATGTAATTGGGTGTCATCTGCGTCTAGATGAAATTGTAAATCATATTTTCTAACTATATCCCCAAGTGGTGAGGTGTATAACGTAAATAAAATAGGACCAAGGACAGAAAAACATGCATCTTAAGCATACAAAGTGCATACGATAATTGTGATAATTTACAATATGACATGCACGAATGACATAGATTAATTATTCCCATTTGGAGGATTAGTTGAAAACAAGTATTTATTACGCCTCCCTTTGTATGACCTATATATTATGAATATGTAGAGTCGATTAAACTTCCAACAAATAAAACATCTTTGTAAATATCTGAAGATAATTTATTTTTGGTAAAAGATAAATAAATATTTAAAGTTTCATCAAAATCGAAACCATGAGTTAGGTAATTGAACAAATCCAAGATCTCAATACAGGTCACAATTCTATGGTATACAATTTCTGCTTATAACTGATCGACATTCCGACTCTAGAGGCTTCTCTGGTCATTATCAAGCAATAATAAAATTATGAAAATATCACAAGGCAAGAAGGCTTATACTACTACTAGCTTCCTCTTGATGGGCTTATTAAGTGGTCTGACTATGGTAGGCTCGGTATAATCACTTGGGACACTGGTGCTGGTAGGCTGGTATAAGGTGACCGTTTCAGGCTCTTCTTACTTAGTCTTGGTCTACGAACATCACATAGAAATGCCAGGATCAGGTCGTAAGTTTTAGTTTGTCAGCCAAAAAATCCATTTATCGAAATCCGAAATGATATAAAACTATTACTAAGTAAGTAGAATTGCTAGAAAAATATATGATGATAACCCAACGGCGTATTCAAACCATTCAACATGGCAAAGTTTTGTTATCTTTCTCAATCAAATTGAAAGCCACAATTAAATTTCCATTCTTAACCTGGACTACCAGGTACTTCATGATATTATTAGCATCCGGCATTCTAATAATTTACAGTTGATACTAATCTAACACTAATTTTCGGGCAGCAACTTGGATTTTCAGCAATTCTGTTTATGGAGGCCAATGGCAAAGTTGGTTATCTTTCTCAATCCAGTTGAATGCCACAATAAACTTCCCATCTTTAAACTGGACTACCAGGTCCAGGTACTTCATGACGTTATTAGCATCCGGCATTCTAAAAATTTACAGTTGATACTAATTTTCGGGCAGCAACTTGGGTTTTCAGCAATTCTGTGTACGGAGGCCAATGGCAATGTTTTGTTATCTTTCTCAATCAAGTTGAATGCCACAATAAAATTCCCATCTTTAAACTTGACTACCAGGTACTTCATGACGTTATTAGCATCCGGCATTCTAAAAATGTACTAATTTAACACTAATCTACACACACTGTATGATACAGATAATAAAACTAATCAAGAGAATAAGAACTATCTTAATTTTGAATTATATTTTTTTAAAGCAGTCTTTAAATTAAATCTAAATAACAATAGTAGTTAATAAAACTGATGCGCCAGTGGAATAACCATGAACTTGTCTATATGTCTATCAAGGATACCATGCCGCTGCACATCATCTGCCAAATGTATAATATTGTGAACATTGTAAGCTCACTTGTTTCTACTGAAATGACCGCTGAATTAAGCAGACTTAAGCAGAAGTTGACTGGATATTCCCAGTACCTGATATAACGCGATGCGTTCGACATACAAAATATAGCAATATACAGAAGTAAAAAAAGGAAATACAGTTCTACAGGAAGGTTCTTCTTTAAAACCACAACCCCACTGTATAACAAAAACTGGCGAAACTCGGTAGCCTTCCTTCTGTCAACCTCATACAATGACAGACATTTTCTGGGAAATTCTCTCAGAATATAAAAATGAAGACTGAGCATCAACTCAGAAATAATCTTTTCTTTATTTGCATTAATCCGACAGACACCTACAGGGCCTTTTTTCCACAGCATTATAAATCTTCGAGCAACCCTGAGGTACACTAAATGCATTTGATCCAGCGCGATCTGTGACACTAAATCAAGCGATAACGGCCTGGGATAGGTCAATGGTGTTCTTCATCTTGCATTTCATCAAAGCTGACATCTGTATGAAAGGGAGAATCAACACAGGACAATGTGACTTTATCATACCACTCTCCTCGTTGAACGCATCTCTTGCAACTAAAATATGCAGTGCAGGGATCTTAATCGTCTGTTTTTTGTCGGCTTTAGCCGAGTGATCTTCAATCTAGCCGATTGGTAAAACAATGAACTGGCCACTATGGTATTATATATTAATCTAGTTTCGGCCGATTTACAAAGAGTTTTAATTATGATGCTGATTGGTAAAATAATGAACTGGCCACTTTATGATGTCATATATCAATCTTTTTCAAAGAGGTAATATTGCTTGTTGATTAATTAACCCATCAAAGAGTCAATCAATGCAATAGTTATCGGCTCATTTCGTAAATAGCCGAAGATAGCGATGGCGGTGTTGACCTTGCACTTCAAGCATGCATGTTGTCATTGGTTTTGGAAGTTCTAAAATCTGGAGATCCTCCCGCATCAAATATAGGACAACCAAAGTCTTTTTTTCAAAATTAAAACTTCCGTTTGGTTAGGAAATTGTATTATGCAAGTTGCTGAAATTTGACTATAAATTTCGATATTATTATTGATGTATGAATACAAGTATGCAATTACAACAAAGGTTTTGTTTATTTGAATTTTCAGCTATTATTATTCGGAATACGTTATGCAAATATTGACGTGAATAAAGTATGCTTAAATGCCAAAATACAACTATTGCAGGTCTTTCTTTAGGCCTGTAATGTTATCTAAATTGTTAATTAGACATTCATTAACTTATCCAGACCATAATCAACACTTGATGTCATCGCTAGACTGCAATATTTACTGGATTTGAATCCGATCTGCTACTGAACACTCATTGATGATTATATCAAAAAAATAATCAAGACTTTTTTTCGTACCGAGTTTGATCAAGGGTAGGACTAAAATTCCATCACTAAATTCTTAGTTCGGAGGGATCAATTTGACTGAAACTTTCAGCAAATTCCCTTTACCATATCTATTTTTGAACTATTATAGTGAGAACTGACAGCTCTTTATCTAATCTCCCATAATGCCCCTGTAACTTATTTGTATGTGATCTTTTACATTTTCACGAACCCTTTTAATGTGGTGCAATACCAACATTGTTTTCATCACTAATGTGATTTTGATTGTTGATGTGAACTTTATGTTCAGAATATAGCTTTGTAAAAAATTAATACAATATATATTTGATTTATAACTGATATTGTTTATATCTGAATATAAAAACAATTTTGGTCAATTTTTTATGGTAAGCCATAGTTAGCTGCCATATATTTTCTTTTATCATATAAATAACTACATGTATTTATGAATAACAATTGCTATGATTTCACTGTGATGTTTCGACAATATTTCACAAGAGGTTATCACGCATATCAACACAAATAAATGAAATGCAATTTGTGTTGATATCCTTGATAAGGACTTGTGAAATCTTTTTGAAACGTTGCAGTGTAATATATCCAAGTAATTGTTATCCAGTGTAAGATTTGATTATGTTTTAATTACTAAATGACATCTAAAGAATCTAATTGTCCCCATCTTTGGAAGAAGGCAGGTAACTTTAAAATGGGTCTATCTGTCTGTTTTGGGACACAAAAGTTCTGACAATTACTTTAGTTCTAATTAAGTGACAGTGACTTGGTGTGTAGTTTTATTACCTCCATGTCCATACCAGGGCTTCCACTTCAAAATTTTCACAACCGGTCATTTTTCCCGTGGAGAAAGTGATGGTATTTTTAGCATAAAATAAGAAGCCATAAAACAACATGGTATTGAAATGCCGTTCGGGTTTAATTGGGTCAATGACAGTCACAAAGAAATTTAATCTCATGTCGGCATTTATACCCACCCATCCCCTTAACTAAGTTTGATAATGAGCATTTTCTGCTTAGGCTTAGTAGCAATAATTGAGTTAGAATGTTTAAACTTGTTGAATATGTTCATTATAGTGAATGATTTGACTAAATTCAGTGATTAACATTTCCCACTAGGCTAAATAATTTTATTTGTCAATGCTTTTGGATAAGATAACTTTAATTCTTACCCATGGAGTGATGAAACTTAATGTATAGTTTCAATAAGAGTTTGGTCTATGACATTTTATGTTTAGTCTGAGTGTAGATAATCAATTTGATTCCTAATACTTTTGAAAAAGATAAATGTCCAATTAATAAATGTGTGTCATCTATTTATTTTGGAATTTTAATGGGGGACATCAGCATCACTGTTGGCTAGTTTAATTAAATACATTCAGTAATTTCATATTATTTAATATGTATATTATTTGCTTTTAATACTTTGTCAGAATAGATCGTGATTCAAAGTGTACATGTAAGTCAAGTTATAAATATGTAATTTCAATAGAATTGTATGATAAATTTCTCAATTTTAGTGTACTAACATTATTTTTATCCCTAATAATCTTGTTGGTGTGATAAAGCCTTACAAGTTACATATATGCTCCACAATTTTGCAAAATACAAAATTGAGGAACATAATCAACTTTTAAAAAAAGGAACTATTGCTTAATTTTAAACTGTTTTGATTATGAAATGTGCATAATGATACATTGATTAAAAAGGTGATTTTTGAATACATTGAAAACCTGTCAATTAATATTTTTGTTATATTCAAGGAAAACTTAAATTAATGCATCTCTCTGTCTTCTTTTATAATTGTTTAACGAGAAATGCTAACTGTATATTATTTTCTATGTGGGAAAAGATATGATAATGTAAATATTTATTGTAACATGTCCCACTGAACTTTGATGCCCACATATATTATCATTAAACATAATTAAACTTTTTTATTGTCAATTATTTTTGTCCACTGTTACCTACCCTGTTTTTCTGTTAAGTTTTTATCCTTTTTTGAAAGGTATTTGGCATCCTTGGGGCTATTCCGAGGAGCTTAGGTAGGTAGCCTTTAAAAAATTTATCCAGTAGACATACTGTTTTCTACGAAATCAATAGTAGATATCTTCCTTAAATTAAAGTTTCTTGGTCCATGATGGCTGGGTAGGGTAAAATTTAGACATTATAGACTATCTAACTGACTTATACATGTTTATTTACGACCCAAAGATCTTGGTGAGGTTCCTTTCAATATTCACGCATATGAGATCGTAACTTCCTAAATTATGGCCCTTGATTGTACAAAAAAATCACTTCTTTATTTGAGCTTGTTCTCTATCCATATTAGGTGCAAAATGTGGACATACCTTGCATGGCAACTGCTTGTTACTAGATTTTTTATAAACAAGCAATATTGAAAGATGGCCAAGAACTGTCTAAAATTAAGAGAATCGCTAACACTGCAATATACGTCCACATTCCAGCTTTGATTGATATGGTGCTTTTTATACGCCCACATTGAAATGTGGTCGTATATTACCGTCGCCTCCGTCCTTCGTCCATAATTGCTTGTGGACGCTCTAGAGGCAAAAGTTAATATCCAATTGACTTTAAATTTATACAGTGTTTAAGATCATGAGTCGAAGAAGCCTATTGATTTTCAGCGATTACCAATAATTACTGTCAGAGTTATGGTCCTTGATCACTTAAAAAAAATCTTGTGGACGCGGTAGAGGCTAAAGTCAATATCCCATTGACTTTAAATTTATTCACAGTGACTGAGTGTTTAAAGTCATGAGACGAAGAAGCCTATTGATTTTTAGCATTTTCGATAATTACTGACAGAGTTATCACCATTGATGACTTTAAAAATTTTGTGGACGCTCTAGAGGCTAAAGTTAATATCCGATTGACTTTAAATTTATACACAGTGTTGAAGGTCATGAGACGATCAAGTATATTGAGTTTCAATGAATTTTGATAACTTGAACAGCATGGAGGAGAACTTTATCAAAGCCAAACAAATTCGCATGATTTTCTGATAATTACATAATGAGTTGTTACTTTTAATCAGAATTAAGTGTATTATAAATGTTTCATTACCAAAAAAAGTAAAATATGCAACAACTTTTTGACTGCCCGGACGATTAAGCTGCTGTGGGCGTATGTTTCGTTGCCTGGCAACCTATCTTTGAAATGAAGAGAATGAAAATATTAACAAAAAAGTGGGTGTAACACTGCCCCATGAGGTCGCGGCAAGCACCAAAATAATTACGGTAGTTGCTGTCTTTACAGTACAAGGAATAAATATGCAAAGTTCCAAGATAATCCATTTATAATTGTGGCTTTCGGGCTCCAAAGGCAAACATTGGGCGTGGCTCTGCCCCTGGGGGTTGGGGGATTCACCAAAATCAATAGTTGACACCTTAGGCTAAAAGGAATACATACACATGCCAAGAACCAAGTTGATCCATTCACAATTCCGGCCTGTAAATGGTTAACACAAAAATTGGGAGTGGCTCTGTCCCGGGCTGTCGGGACATGAAGTTGTCTTCTTTAGTCTATAAGGAACACATCCCAAGTTCAAAGACAATCCATTAGGATTCAAGGCCTGTAGGCAACTCAGACACAAAAAAAAATGGGTGTGGCTCTGCCCCTGGAGGTTGGGCAATCACCAAAAAACAATAGGGGGTGTTACGAACCTAGGAAAATGTGAAAGGTACACGAAACCACGTGTTGACAGGGCGAATCAGCTATCGTAGATAGATGACAGAACTTCATCGAACGATAATCAAAATGGTTAAAATACCGTACTTCACAACTTGTCATGTCACGAGAGTAATTAGACAAAGTGCCTAAACAATGGTTGAATTGTGCCAGCATAAATTTATTACAATGCTTCCTGGAATCAAGTCCATGTTGCCGATTTACTGGCTTCGAATTGCAATCTTCGATGTTTTCGAGTGTTTGTTTACATCCGCCATTACAGTCATCTCGCGCTCATGTTCTAAACGCTGTGATTGGTCAAGATTCACGCGATCAATGTTCCATGCGCTCCGATTGGCTAATATTCCATATAGGCCTTGAGCGCGTCTGCTTTTGAGAGTTCGGTCACCAAGAGTCGAGTAGGCGACATCGCTGCTCCAAAACGACAGATTTCCCCAACAAGGAGAATGGAATCATTTGTGTTTAGTTACTAAATACTCTTTGGGAAATAATTAGACTCCGGGCTAATTAATCATGGGAAAAGAACCCGTGACCCAAGAAAAGAGTAAACTAGCATTTTTGGTCTAATTCCATTTCTCCGGGGATTTCTCGTTTTGTCATGTTTGGTTTTAGTTTTACTATATAGCCAACTCAAACTGTGTGGAGGGGAGGAAATTTTATTTCAGATTTATCAATATCATATCAAATCCACAAAGAAGTGAATTGTTGACCGACTCTTAGTATTGTGTGTGATCTTGGGTTTATGTACCCTACTGTGTTTACTCCAATCCAATAGGCCCGTAGTCGAGCTTTGGAGCATTTAAAGTAATTTTGTGCAGGTGAAATAAACCTGAAGTGAAGCTGAATAATAATTTGTGAGGGAACCTCACATAATTTACTCTAATAGGCCTGTAGAGCTTTGGAGTATCAGAATGTTATATTAATAAAGTGATTTTGTGCAGGTGAAATAAACCTGAAGTGAAGCTCCCAATCATTAGTGAGGAAACCTCACTTTCATCCATTTTTGGGGACAATTCCTCATATTAGTCATAATTATCATTCAGTGGGTAAAACCCCGCTTTTATCAATAGTCGGGTAAAATCCCAACTTTCATCCATTTTTGAGGAAAATTCCTCATAATTATCATTCAGTGGGTAAAACCCCACTTTTTATCATAAGCGGATTAGTGGGTAAATCTCCACTTTTTATCACTTATCGGGTTAGTGGAGAAATCTCCACTTTTGATCAATTATCGGGTTAGCGGAGAAATCTCCACTTTTTATCACTTATCGGATTAGTGGAGAAATCTCCACATTTTATCAGTTATCGGGTTAGCGGAGAAATCTCCACTTTTTATCAATTATTGGGTTAGTGGAGAAATCTCCACTTTTTATCAGTTATCGGGTTAGCGGAGAAATCTCCACTTTTGATCAATTATTGGGTTGGTGGAGAAATCTCCACCTTTTATCACTTATCGGGTAAGTGGAGAAATCTCCACTTTTTATCAATTGTGGGTAAATACCCACAATAAGTACTGTTGGCCTAGCTTGATATTGCTTACCGATAATTGTTAATTAATTTTTGCACTCAGTCGATTTGTTTAAGTAATGCTGATTTGTTTATTTATTGCCGTAGAATTTATTGATTGTTTTCTTAGTAATAAAATTTATTTATTGTTAACTTGTTGTTTGACTTATTCTTTAGGTATTTCACTAGACTGGAGCGAACCCTATTATTTAATTACATTCTTCGCTAAGGGAATCGAGGAATCGTAACATTGGTGTCAGAAGTGGGATTAAACCACAAAATTCCCTTAGTATTATTAAAACTCCAGTTTTAGTGTGTGCCAAAAGAATAAGTAGACTAATAGTTAAAGGTAGAAAAAGGTATTGTATAAAATATATTCTATAAGTGTAAATGAAATAATATATTTCCTTTTTTTTATTCAGGACATTTTATATCATATTATAAAAGTCATAGTTTATAAAACTAAATCAGTCCTACAAAAGTGAGAACAAAAATGGCATCAATAGATGACACTGAGGTTATAAATAATAATAATAGTTTATTAAAACCAAATAAAGTGGTTCGAAATGAAAATGTAGAAGGAGAGAGTATATCTCCGAACAATGTGTCACTAGCCCAATCAGTGGATAGTGGAAGTGAATATACTTCAATAAATGATAACACTATCTTACATAAAATCAGCCAACAATTGGAATATCTAAGAAGTGAGAACCATAAAGGGTTGGTTGAAATGAAACATGAAATAAAACAAGAAATAAAACAAGAAATGGATGTTATTAAGAAGGATGTTGTTGCCTTGTCTCGTGAATTTGATGGTCTTCGTAAGGAGTTTAGACTTGAACCGAATCACCCAATAATAAGAGATGTAAGTAGTATACAAACTAATCAAAATTATAATCATTTAAATAATCTTTATACAAGTCCTAGAATTCCTGATAATGTTAATAATCAGTCAATGAGGCCACCTCAATATGAAGGCATAGATGACATTGAACAGTATCTTGCTCAGTTTGAAACTGTTTGCCACATAAACAGGTGGAGTTATGATGAAAAATCTTTATATTTAGCATGTAGTTTAACTGGTAATGCCAGGGCTATTCTAACTGAACTCAGTCAATTTGAGAGACAAGATTTTAATATTCTAGTGAGAACACTGCGTATTAGATTTGGATGGCTTGAACGCTCGGAAATGTATCGAGCCAGACTACAAACTCGTTATAGAGGAAAAACTGAAACACTGCCTGAGTTGGCTCAGTCAATCCGGACGCTTACGAAACAAGCTTATCCAACAGCTGATTCTTCTATTACTAAAATTCTAGCACTTGATCACTTTATAGATGCAATTCAGGACTCTAACATGAGATTACGAATCCGAGAACTATGTCCCACTGATATTGATGCAGCAGAAACTCATGCTATCAGACTTGAGGCACATGTACTTGCTGATGGACACCGTAGTCATTCTGTTCATCAATTCACTCCTCATACAGAACCCTTATGCCAAGCTCAATTTGAGATTAGACCTGAAAAATATGATAATGAAGTAGATATTAGTACCCTTAATAAATCAATTAATTCATTAGAGAACACAACTAGGCATTTGGTTCAAGCACTGATTAATAATAAATCTTGTTACCAACTACCAAGACAAAGAAATTATTTTAATGTGCATCATAAAAATAGAAATAATAATCGTTATCAATCAGGCAATAATTACTATAAGAGTAATAATTATTGTGCACCTAGACGGCCAAGAGATGTTTATCACTGTGACATAAATGAAGATAAGTCAAACTTTCATCAACAGTATGAATATGTAAATAGAAACTGTGAGAAACCACAAAATTCTCAAATATCCCAAACTATTTTTGGAAATTTCAACAAATTGTCACTGAGCTGTATGAGTAAAGTATCAGCAATAAATAATAATGATGTGGCTACGAATATTTCCGCTGAGAAAGAAATAAATAGAATTTCATTTGAAAGTAATAATAGTGAAATTTTACTGTGCAGTCAGGATAATTTAAATCCCAAGACTTGTCAAGCTTTTGCTGAAATTAAGCCAAATGAAAATATAAAATTAGTTGAAAAAAGTATAAGCTGCCAAGAAAGTGATCCTATTATACAAAAGGAAAATATGGGCCTGGCTTTATATGATTGTGAAATTTGTTTGCCCTTGAAACAAAATGTACTGGAAAATACCGGTAATATAGACTTACCAAATAGTCCTTTTCTTCAAGTAAATCATTCTGATGGTGATATAAATAATAGTGACAAAGTTAATAATGTTGCATATAATCAATCTGTAAATATAAGTGCAAATCAAACAATTTCTGATAATAAAATCAGACTTTCATTAAATGAGTATGACTGGATTAGCAGTCCTGATCAATATAAACAGAGAGACTTTATATGGGTATATAATACAAAATTTAAAGATTTGGAAACATATGTTAGCCAAAATAGGTCGATCTAACTGGAATCAATTGATGAATATATAATTTGCAAATAATAATAATACAAAACATGTATAATTTGTATCGAGACACTTCTCATTTTTGATTGACAAAATATATATGCAGTAATTCTGCATGACATAACCTACTTACAATTAGACTAGGAATAATGATAATTTCATATTTACCTTTTCAAGGAGGCTGATTAATTCAACCCAACTTTACTTCATCATATTAACTTAGTGTATTTTTGAAGTTTAATATGGGACATTCAGTGCATTGTGTTGAACTTTAGTCCATCATTACGGTCATCATATTAATATAAAGGATTAACCTTCTGTTCATTGGCATGTTGGAATGCAAATACGTATATAGCTGTGATGTTGTTGACTAGTTCTGTTACCGTACTGTAGTATTATTATTACTATTAGTACTACATATATATGATGATGCTACAGTGCATTCATCTTTATCAAACCAGACTTTTTGACGTCTTTGTGTCATTCGGGACGAATGCTTCGTGGGATG
The DNA here is from genome assembly GCA_917208275.1 of Patella pellucida. Taxonomy (NCBI): domain Eukaryota; kingdom Metazoa; phylum Mollusca; class Gastropoda; family Patellidae; genus Patella; species Patella pellucida. The sequence goes on from OU795039.1 coordinate 62,505,103, forward strand.
AGGGCAATGTTACGAACCTAGGAAAATGTGAAAGGTACACGAAACCACGTGTTGACAGGGCGAATCAGCTATCGTAGATAGATGACAGAACTTCATCGAACGATAATCAAAATGGTTAAAATACCGTACTTCACAACTTGTCATGTCACGAGAATAATTAGACAAAGTGCCTAAACAATGGTTGAATTGTGCCAGCATAAATTTATTACAATGCTTCCTGGAATCAAGTCCATGTTGCCGATTTACTGGCTTCGAATTGCAATCTTCGATGTTTTCGAGTGTTTGTTTACATCCGCCATTACAGTCATCTCGCGCTCATGTTCTAAACGCTGTGATTGGTCAAGATTCACGCGATCAATGTTCCATGCGCTCCGATTGGCTAATATTCCATATAGGCCTTGAGCGCGTCTGCTTTTGAGAGTTCGGTCACCAAGAGTCGAGTAGGCGACATCGCTGCTCCAAAACGACAGATTTCCCCAACAAGGAGAATGGAATCATTTGTGTTTAGTTACTAAATACTCTTTGGGAAATAATTAGACTCCGGGCTAATTAATCATGGGAAAAGAACCCGTGACCCAAGAAAAGAGTAAACTAGCATTTTTGGTCTAATTCCATTTCTCCGGGGATTTCTCGTTTTGTCATGTTTGGTTTTAGTTTTACTATATGGGAATTTTTCAAAAATTGTCAAAATTCCTGTCCCTGGAAAAGAATTGGTTGTATGGAACAAAATAACAGATTTGAAACTACTTTTTTTACTTTATTATAAAGGATATGTAATAGATAAGTGAATAAAGATCATATTTGCCATTTATCATATTGTTTTTTGTGGAAAATTAATGAATCTGTATTCATGGTACTGCCAAAATGCGATGTCCCAATTTTTATAGTAGCCTTTTGACACAAACAAATAGGTCTAAATTTCAATCAAATCTGAATGTTTTATGTTATTATTACTTTATTTTGTCCTTCTGTTTGTGATTCTATAATTGTTTTTATCCAACTTTGCTTAAAAAATAGAAAAAAAGTGATGAAAATGCTTGTCCCTAGAAGTAAGTTCCTTCCTGTTACCTTCTGGAAAATTCCACTCAAAAAAATGAACCCTCCCTCTGAACCAAAAAGAGGCTGGGTCAAACGAAGGTCAAATCCTTAATAATTAGCATGGTGGAGAGTGACAGTAGAAATTAATGATTGGATTTTATATCCAAAGAATCGAACGCTAAATAGGTGAGTAGTACTTTTTAAGTCCATCTATCCTGTTACTGATGTTTTTAGGAATTCTTATGTAGATTCATATTTCGAATTGACATCATTGTATAATTTGTGTGGATGAGATTACTTTCGCATCAATTAGTTTACAGAGTGGATTAACTATCCCTCAGTAATGATTGGCACAAGAGAAAAAATTCTGTCCTGTTACTTTCTCTCCTGTTACCGAGAATTTGGTAACAGGAAAGAATGTATTAATGTTGATATGGTAACAGGAAAGACAATACGTAACAGGATAGAATTAGATGCTTACTTTGTTGTCTTTAAAACAGTTTAAAGTTAAAAACAAAGAGTATGAATCTGATGAAATGAGTTTTTAAGGCTATACTGAAAAGAATTATCAACAAAAACTAATTACTCTGGTTATCTTACTGAAATTTAAAAACAGGTAACAGGAAAGAAACAACATGTAACAGGACAGAATTGGCAGACAAGTTCTTTCTTTAATAGCCCTTTCTTCTTTCTTGCAGATATGATGCCATTGTCAGCTGCTGAGAAGCAGAGGCGCTACCGACAGAGGAGAGACGCAAACCCTGAAAGGAGGGCTACATATTTACAGAATGAGAAAGACAAATACATACAAGACAAACAAACAGGAAAGAAGAAACAGGTCAAAGATATGTCAAAAAGAGAACACAGGCTAAAGAAAAAAGAATGGCGGCAGTATAAAAAAGACTTCAAAACACGACAGAAAGCTGCTGAAAATATCCTCACTCCCCCAGGGTCTCCCATTATGCCTGTGCCTGGTCCACCATCACGTCAGAAGACGCTGGCAGCGAGAAATAGATCTCGACAGAAGTCGAAGATATATCGAAAGATATCTCTCTTAGAGACACAATTGGAGCTTGAAAAAAAACGTGCAGCTAAATACAAGAAGAGATTTCAGAGAGAAAAAAACAAACTGGAAGAAACACCTAGAAAAAAGACAAAAAAGCTCCTGAGAAATCTTCATAGGGATAGTAAGAAAACTGTACACAAAACATTGTCATATCACTTCTCACTCATTAATCAAATGAAACACAGTTACAAACATGGCAAGAAATCAATAGCCGAAGTTGCAGCTGGTGAAATCTTAAAGAAGTACAAGTTTCGTCAACAATTTGTATCTGATGTTGGGATTTTTACAGGATCAAGATTACGACGCAGTGTTTCCTTATCTTTGCACCATGCCCAATTGATTCGTGCATTCTATGAGAGAGGTGATGTGTCAAGAATAATTACAGGACAAAAATGTACTGTCACCAGAAAGAAGATAAAGAAACAAAGGCGAGTTCTCTGTGATAATTTAAAAAACTTGTATGACAAGTTTCAATCTGAACATCAAGTCAAAATCAGCTTTACAACATTTTGGAGAAAAAAGCCATTCTGGATAACATATGCAACAGAAAAGGACAGGAATACATGCTTATGTAAAACATGTGAAAATATGAAATTCATGTCAGAAGCCTTATTTCGACGAGGTGTCATCTCAACATCTTCTTTGAATGATCTTGTGAAGGAAGTTGTGTGTTCCACTAACAGCAAGGTCTGCATGTACGGTGAATGTGGGGTCTGCAAACAACTTCAACTCAAAATTAATAAAACAGATCAAAATGCACAAATAACATGGAGCCAATGGAGAACAAAAAAGGAGAAGAGAAAGATGAAAAATGGTCAAGAAAAAGAACTTATACTCACCGTAAAGGAAGAAGAACATGGATCTGTTGCTGATCTACTTGACCAGTTCTATGAACATTTGTGGGTGTTATATAGACGGCATACATTCAACATTTCTAATCAGTATAACCACTACAGAAAAGTCAGGGATACACTAATGGCAACACAGTGTTTTATACATATTGACTTTGCTGAAAACTTTGTTGGAAAAATGACTTCAGAAATCCAAAGTATGCACTTTGGCGCCTCTCAATCCCAGATCACTTTGCATACTGGGTATTATATTGTTGGTGGCATGGCACATCCAGTTTCATTTTGTGGTCTGTCAGACTCCCTCCAGCATGACCCGGCATCTGTCTGGGCATACTTGAAACCTGTCCTCACAGAGATAAGGAACACTCATCCATCTGTCAACTCATTGGAATTTTACAGCGATGGCCCTACCACACAATATAAACAGAAAAAGAACTTCTACTTATTTTCTACAGAAGTGTTCAAGTTTGGTTTCACAAAGGCCACATGGAACTTTCATGAAGCTGGTCATGGGAAGGGGATTCCAGATGGAGTGGGTGCCTCAGTGAAACGATCTGCTGATAGACTTGTTAGAAATGGTGCAGATATTATGAATGCAAGGTCAATGATGAATGCGCTTCAAAAAGCGGGCACAGCTGTGAAACTTTATGTCATTGAAGAACCCGACATCAAATGTGTGGAATCCAGTTTGAATATCACTCTCAAAACAGTTCCTGGAACGATGAAAATGCACCAGCTTATAACTACATCACCAGGTGTGCTTAAATACAGAGATGTCAGTTGTATATGTCTTGATGCTCCCTGTTCTACTCATATGCTGGGTGAAGTTTGCATGATATATCAAGATAAACAACAAGTATCAGGAAGTACGAGTAAAAACGGAAGAAGTGTTCGACAAACCAGAGGTGAAAAGATTTGCCAAAACATAACAAATGATGATAAAACAAAATCAGTAAAGGGAATACAAAAGAAAGAAAGTGGTGGACAGAAGAAGTTAGATTTGAGTTTGAAGAACGTTAGAATTAATCAAGGACAATTGTCAAAAAAGAAAAATGAAAATGAGAACAATCAAATGAAAAAATCAAGAAAGCGAAAGTCAGTTGAGGTAAATGTATTTGATGGACATAATTCTTCCAACAAAATAAGAAAGAGGCACCAACTAAATGATGAAATTATAGAAAATAATGAATGTTTCTTTCCAGTGTTACTCTCAAAGCTGGGTGAATGCAACACATTTGAGGAGCTGAAAAATAAATGCGAAACAATGCATTTACCAGAGTTGCAAGGGTCACCAAGGTTTATTTTGCATGGTGGATTTAATGTTGATACCCAAGCGATGGATATGTATCCCACTGATACCCCACATTCTCAAAACAGATACCCTGTTATTGTAAGAGCTGATGGAGATTGCCTTCCTGCATGTGGGAGTGTCTTTGCTTATGGCCATGATAACAACACAGATGAAATACGCCTACGAATTATTCAAGAACTTGCACTTAATGCCGACTATTATCTGGAGGAATGTAACCTGACACGAGGACTTACCGATAGAACCCCCAAAAAACTGAAAAATGCTTTTGCAATGTATTCAGATGAATTCATTCCTGGTGTGAGGCTGAATGACTGCACTATAAGAACAATTTATGAGCATGAAATTTTGAAAATAAGGAAAAGAAAAAGTTTCATGGGTATTTGGCAGGTATTCGCCATTGCCTCAGTATTGAAAATGCCCATCTTTTCTGTCTATCCATCCTTTGGATACACTCTGCTGAGGTGTCATATGCACAGGCTTATACTCCCACGAATTGAGAATGAACAGTCTATGGACCCAGGTTACATCATGTGGACTTCCACCAGGACAGACATGAGACCAATAAATTGGATACCCAATCACTTCGTTCCTGTGCTTTTCATTGATCACAGTGATCTTGTGGATGATGTAAAGAAATCTGGAGCTGATGCACAGAGAGTAACTAAAGATGATGAGCAGAGAGTAGGTGATGATGGACAGAGAGTAGATGGTGGACAGAGAGTAGATGATGAACAGAGAGTAGGTAATGAGCAGAGAGTAGGTAAAGATGATGAACAGAGAGTAGGTGATGATGGACAGAGAGTAGGTGATGATGGACAGAGAGTAGGTGATGATGGACAGAGAGTAGGTAAAGATGATGAACAGAGAGTAGGTGATGATGGACAGAGAGTAGATGATGATGGTCAGAGAGTAGATGATGATGGTCAGAGAGTAGATGATGGACAGAGAGTAGATGATGATGGACAGAGAGTAGATGATGGACAGAGAGTAGGTAATGAACAGAGAGTAGGTAAAGATGATGAACAGAGAGTAGGTAATGATGGACAGAGAGTAGGTGATGATGAACGGAGAGTAGGTGATGGTGGACAGAGAGTAGGTGATGATGGACAGAGAGTAGGTGATGATGAACGGAGAGTAGGTAAAGTTGATGGACATAGAGTATGTGATGATGGACATAGAGTAGGTGATGATGGACAGAGAGTAGGTGATGAACAGAGAGTAGGTGATGATGGACAGAGAGTAGGTGATGATGGACAGAGAGTAGGTGATGATGGTCAGAGAGTAGATGATGTACAGAGAGTAGGTGATGATGGACAGAGAGTAGGTGATGATGGACAGAGAGTAGGTGATGATGGACAGAGAGTAGGTGATGATGGTCAGAGAGTAGATGATGTACAGATAGTAGGTGATGATGAACAGAGAGTAGATGATGGACAGAGAGTAGGCGATGATGGACAGAGAGTAGGTGATGATGTACAGAGAGTAGGTGGGGGACACAAAGTTGGACAGCAAGCTGACAGACAAAGTCTGTATGGTCTTTTGTCTACGAATGGTGGCATAACAAACTTAACTAATTTGCTCAATCAATATGTTATTGTTGAGTATGATGGTCATCCATATCCTGGATATGTGACAGACATTAATGAAAGTGCGGTATATTGCGAATGCATGCATCATGTTGGCAAGAAAAGCAATGACTTCTATTGGTCAAAAACATTAAAAGATGAATGTTGGTATGAATACGATAGTGTCATTGCTATTATCCCAAAGCCTGTGCTTTTAAATGGATCAAACACCCACTTTGCTGTTGATAGTGGAATTTGGCAAAAAGTCCTTGATTCAATGAAATCTGAAAATTATTCATTTTGAAATTGACATTAATGTTACTTGTTGTTTTGTTGCATTAATTACTGTTTATACTTCCTGTTTCAAATTGTACAACAAATTTTAGAGTTTCAATTATTACTTTAAAAAGGTTTGTTGATGTTTTATAGTGTTTTCTTCAGTCAAGTACATATGTCTGACGGAAGTTTCTGAATATGGTGTCAATAATACGTGTATTTCAACTAGAACTCTTTCCTGTTACTATGTTTTCTTTCATGTTACTGTAGCAAAGAATTTAATTACATTACTCATGTTGTAAACAACTAAGAACGGTTTTAGATTTCTATTTTATTTCAATACTGACTAATATATGCCAGCGTCTATCATTTATCATATTTCATGTTTTTATATGTTAATGGTAAACAATTCAGTAGCATTGTTCTATACTGTTACTTTTTTTTCTTTACTGTTACCATAAAATCTATCCTGTTACTGCTTATTAAAAGCTTAATTATACTTATAATACAGGAACAATCATTGCCATAATACATTGGAATAAATCATCAAGATACATCAAACATAATAAGGATATTTTAATTTAAATTTAACTTCGATGAAAGAATTAATTCAAATCAAAGCTAATTCACACGGTAACTATATGAAAATGCAGATAGTTATCAACACGAAATAGTATTTTATTTCTTTATTGCCAAAGTTATTTTTGGATAAATGAGAAGAACTATTACAGAATATCCCAATGAAAGTGAAATAAATTCAGAAATAAATATTTTTTTGATTTTTTACACAGATGATTCGTTGGTAACAGGAAGGAATTATTTCAGCATGAATGTTCCAAAAATATAGTAATTTTCATATTAGCAAATGTCATTAAGCTTGCATATTTCTATTTTGCAACCTTATGTATATATCTGTTGTATTAAAGTATTAAAAATTGTATTTTGAGAAACTTATCTTCTTAGTTTTCGGTGCCTTGGAATTTTGACATTTTTTGAAAAAGTCCCATATAGCCAACTCAAACTGTGTGGAGGGGAGGAAATTTTATTTCAGATTTATCAATATCATATCAAATCCACAAAGAAGTGAATTGTTGACCGACTCTTAGTATTGTGTGTGATCTTGGGTTTATGTACCCTACTGTGTTTACTCCAATCCAATAGGCCCGTAGAGCTTTGGAGCATTTAAAGTAATTTTGTGCAGGTGAAATAAACCTGAAGTGAAGCTGAATAATAATTTGTGAGGGAACCTCACATAATTTACTCTAATAGGCCTGTAGAGCTTTGGAGTATCAGAATGTTATATTAATAAAGTGATTTTGTGCAGGTGAAATAAACCTGAAGTGAAGCTCCCAATCATTAGTGAGGAAACCTCACTTTCATCCATTTTTGGGGACAATTCCTCATATTAGTCATAATTATCATTCAGTGGGTAAAACCCCGCTTTTATCAATAGTCGGGTAAAATCCCAACTTTCATCCATTTTTGAGGAAAATTCCTCATAATTATCATTCAGTGGGTAAAACCCCACTTTTTATCATAAGCGGATTAGTGGGTAAATCTCCACTTTTTATCACTTATCGGGTTAGTGGAGAAATCTCCACTTTTGATCAATTATCGGGTTAGCGGAGAAATCTCCACTTTTTATCACTTATCGGATTAGTGGAGAAATCTCCACATTTTATCAGTTATCGGGTTAGCGGAGAAATCTCCACTTTTTATCAATTATTGGGTTAGTGGAGAAATCTCCACTTTTTATCAGTTATCGGGTTAGCGGAGAAATCTCCACTTTTGATCAATTATTGGGTTGGTGGAGAAATCTCCACCTTTTATCACTTATCGGGTAAGTGGAGAAATCTCCACTTTTTATCAATTGTGGGTAAATACCCACAATAAGTACTGTTGGCCTAGCTTGATATTGCTTACCGATAATTGTTAATTAATTTTTGCACTCAGTCGATTTGTTTAAGTAATGCTGATTTGTTTATTTATTGCCGTAGAATTTATTGATTGTTTTCTTAGTAATAAAATTTATTTATTGTTAACTTGTTGTTTGACTTATTCTTTAGGTATTTCACTAGACTGGAGCGAACCCTATTATTTAATTACATTCTTCGCTAAGGGAATCGAGGAATCGTAACAGGGGCATACTTAGGGTATAAGCAATAGGTATGCAAAGATTCAAAATGATCTGTTAAGAATTGCGGTCTGTAGATGACAAACAGATAAATACAAGAAATTGGCATTGCTCTGTCCCAGGGGGTCGGTCACGCACCAGAAACAATAGGGATCATCCTGAGGTTATAAGGAATTTAAGTATGTAAAGTTTCAAGATGATTACTTAAGAGTTGTGACCTGTAGGCGACACAGACACACAAAAAGAAAATTGGCGATAGGGATGTTCCTTAGGGTAAAAAGAATAAATATGCAAAGTTTCAATATGATTCCTTACTAAATGCGACCTGTAGATGGCAAACAAAGAACTACAAAAAAAATGAGTGTGGTTCTGCTCCTGGGGGTCAGACATGCACCAAAAACAAAAGGGATCATCCTTAAGGTATAAGAAATGAGTATGTAAAGTTTCAGGAAGTTAATTTAAGAATTGTTGCCTGTAGGCGACATACAGACACACCATCAAACAGGCGATGGCAATACAAGGGGGAGTTTTTTTGCAATATGGCCTTAATCCAGAAGTTACAGTCCGAGGCATGCTTATAATGAAAGGAACCGAGATCTTCGGAAAAAATTGTGGCCTGTCACTAGGGATCTGGTATCCTTTAACTTGGTTGTTTTGCTCTTTAATTAATATAATAGCCTTTAATTTCAAAACGTCCTTTGATAATTGATAATAACCCTTTAAATTTTAAATATGGTTTAATTAGTACTATGGCTTAATTTAATGGGACACAATTTAATTTCTCATAAATGATACCAGATCCCTAGTGTGTAGAAGGTCCAAAAAGAAAATGTCAAAAGAACAGGTGAGACGACATATTACTATTACATGCACACGAAAACGTGGGTATACAAAAACAATTATGGGAAGGGTCAGGAGAGGATGAATCTGTTTGATATACAGAATTCAGCAACTTTCCATGTTCCATTATTAAAAGCTGATGACTGCTAACCCTAAGTTCTTGATTACAACAATCATATTTTTATACGCCCACATTTTCATGTGGACGTATTATGTCGTCGCCCCTGTCCGTCCGTCCGTCCGGATGTCCGTCCGGACGTCCGTCCGTCCGTCCGTCCACAATTGTTGTGGACTCTCTACAGGTCACAATTCTTGTCCGATTTTGACGAAACTTAAAATATAGGTTTATCCCCAAAATATCTCGGCAGCTTTCGATATTGGCATGTATCGGATCAAAACTTCATGGATTATGGCCCCTGATTGTACGAAAAATCACGTTTTTAGCTTGTGGACCCTATAGAGGTCACAATTTTGAACCGATTTTGATGAAACTTTATATGCATGTTTATAACCCAAAGATCTTGGTTCCTTGCGATATTTGCACCTATCGGAACGTAAATTCCTGAATTATGGCCCCTGATTGTCCGAAAATTCACCTATTTTAGCTCGTGGTACCTCTGGAGGTTACAATTATTATCCGATTTGAAAAACCGTTCGATTATATCACCGTTACACCCTAAGGAAGGTTGAGTTCAAATTTCGGAAAAATCGGACCAAAATTACCATACAAAATGGCCGCCGTTCGTACGCAAATACTGTTAAAAAATGGTATATCAAGGTTGTGGACCCTGTAGAGATCACAATTTTAATTCGATTTTGATGAAACTTGAAATGCATGGTTATAACCCAAAGATCTTGGTTCCTTTCGATATTTGCGCATATCGGATCGTAACTTCCTGAATTATGGCCCCTGATTATACGCAAAATCGTCTTGGTTTAGCCTGTGGTCCCTCTGGAGGTTACATTAATTATCCGATTTAAAAAATCGTTTGATTATATCACCGTTACACCCTAAGGAAGGTTGAGTTTGAATTTCAGAAAAATGGGACCAAAATTGCCATACTAAATGGCCGCCATTCGTACGCAAATACTGTTATAAAATGGTATATCAAGGTTGTGGATCCTGTAGAGGTCAAAATTTTAATTCGATTTTGATGAAACTTAAAATGCATGGTTATAACCCAAAGATCTTGGTTCCTTTCAATATTTGCGCATATTGTCACTTCCTGAATTATGGCCCCTGATTATACGCAAAATCGTCTTGGTTTAGCTTGTGGTCCCTCTGGAGGTTACAATAATTAACCGATTTAAAAAATCGTTTGATAATATCACCGTTACACCCTAAGGAAGGTTGAGTTCAAATTTCGGAAAAATCGGACCAAAATTACCATACAAAATGGCCGCCGTTCGTACGCGAATACTGTTAAAAAATGGTATATCAAGGTTGTGGACCCTGTAGAGATCACAATTTTAATTCAATTTTGATGAAACTTGAAATGCACGGTTATAACCCAAAGATCTTTGTTCCTTTTGATATTTGCGCATATCTGATCGTAACTTCCTGAATTACGGCCCCTGATTATACGCAAAATCGTCTTTGTTTAGCTTGTGGTCCCTCTGGAGGTCACAATTATTATCTGATTTAAAAAATCGTTTGATTATATCACCGTCACACCCTAAGGAATGTTGAGTTTGAATTTCGGGAAAATTCGGAACAAAATTGCCATACAAAATGGCTGCCGTTCGTACGCAAATACTGTTAAAAAATGGTATATCAAGGTTGTGGATCCTGTAGAGGTCACAATTTTAATTCGATTTTGATGAAACTTAAAATGCATGGTTATAACCTAAAGATCTTGGTTCCTTTCAATATTTGTGCATATCGGATCGTAACTTCCTGAATTATGGCCCCTGATTATACGCAAAATCGTCTTGGTTTAGCTTGTGGTCCCTCTGGAGGTTACAATAATTAACCGATTTAAAAAATCGTTTGATTATATCACCGTTACACCCTAAGGAAGGTTGAGTTCAAATTTCGGAAAAATCGGACCAAAATTACCATACAAAATAGCCGCCGTTCGTACGCGAATACGTTAAAAAATGGTATATCAAGGTTGTGGACCCAGTATAGGTCACAATTTTAATTCGATTTTGATGAAACTTGAAATGCATGTTTATAACCTAAAGATCTTGATTCTTTTCGATATTTGCGCATATCAAATTGTAATTTAATGAATTATAGCCTTTGATTGTAGGAAAAATCTCTTTCGATTTTGCTTGTTCTCTAACCATCTCTCGAAAATGTGGGCGTATCCTGCCTGGCAGTGCCAGCTTACTATCTTTATAATAAAGAATAACTTTGTTGTTATTTAGTATTTTTGTTTAAAAGAACATTCCTTGTAAAACATGCCGTTTTTTTTATTTCTACATTTGGTATTATGAACATTTTTTGATTGGAGTAATAAATTTTTGTTTTGTTTTGTGTTATCTGCAATAGGTGACATCAGACCCTTATAAGGCTCTGGGTGAGATTAATGGATAATCCTTTAATTAACACCAGGGATATGCTATAGTCTCGTTAATTGGTTTAGGAGATTAGGCAGTAATTAACATAATTAGCTCTAGCGGTCAATGATTTAAAGAGCTTGACACAACAAGGTAGGACAGTTTATGGATGCCATCTATTTAAAGGCTTTGTTTTAATAAATTATAAAAAAAAAATTGAAATTGGAACTTTAATCAAGGAAACAAACTACCTCTTTGGGATATCCTCACATTTGTGCCCTGTGCAAGCCCCATAGCTGTTTTGCAGGGAATCAAGTACAGGTATTTATCGAGTAAGATTGGGTCTCTCATATATTGATCCCTATACATCAAAATTGTCATAAATGCTTCCATGTGAATGCATCTTTAAATAAAAAAACGTTCACTACATTTTAATGTATCAGTACGACAATTATAATATTCTATTCACTCAAATATGAATTCAAAGATCCATTATCACAAAAATATTTATCAGTTGGTTATTTCCAATAAAAGTATGGCAAATATGGTATGGGAAGGAAAGACGACCATTGTTACTAGAAAATTACTGGATTACCCCAAAACACACTTGGGTGAATCACTGGGCGAATTTGGTATGGGAAGGATGGACAACCAATGTTACTAGAAAATTACTGGATTACCCCAAAACACACTTGGGTGATTCACTGGGCAAAAAGGTCAGGGGGGTCACGGCTTATTATCTCAAAGATTAATTGACTTGGGGAGCAGTTGTTATTTTATGATCAAATGGTTAGTAGTTTGGGAAAGAGTGGGAGATGTAAACAGTTAACAGACCCAATCTGACAGAAAATAATTAAAGTGTTTACTTAGGCCTCAGTATGTATGGGAAATGGAAAGTAAGTAATGATAAATACATTCTTAAAAATGGACCCTCCTTCTATCAAGTTGGGTGACAAACATGGTTTCTATAAATAGATTTTTTAATACCTTGGGGTATCTCATCACAAGTACAAAGTTTTGAGAGGGATTAGAAGCAAATTTTTGATAGATTAAAATAATTTGTATATGTTTTTTGTCCAAATATATCATCAATTCACACAGTTGCTATGCGGGATGGTATCTTTAAGTCATTCTCATACATCTTAACCCTCTAGCACCTACATTGTACACACCTCAAATCTACAGTTCCCTCTAAATCTAGCCCCCAAAATCACCTATGTCACATAAAGAGCTAGTTATGAACCTCAGTAGGTCTATGGGAGTAGTGTATTTGGGGCAAAATGAATTAGAAGAAAAAAAAGTCACTTTTCAGTTGATTCTTTTATAGAATTTTGGGAGTCAATATTTACATTTACCAAGTGCTTAAGGGTCAAACCAAATTCTAACAAGCTGTTACATGTATTCAGAAGTGGACTGGGTTATAGCTCTTAGCCGTTTGACTAACTGTTTCCTTGGGGGGCCCCATCGTGGTGAAGAATATGGGACATGACGAGAAGACGAAACTTAGCTTGTTTCACCTTTCCATGAAGCTCACTCATTATTTTCTCCTCAAATTTATGCCATTATATTTTTTTCAGCAAATGAATAGTCTGCCCCTATGTGTATTGCTATTGTAGTCTAGATGTATTTGAAGTGTTAGGCTGAACTATTTATGAATAGCCTATACACTGGTTTTCTTTCCATTTATGGTTCGTTCAGTACTGGGTTTTATCAAGCTACTTATCTTGTTAGTGGCAACTTTTAAGAATCCAGGAAGCCATAGTAACTCGGCAAGTAAGATGTTGGCTCACTAATTAGGGGGTCTTGTTACTTCACTAACCAGGGGGTTGTGATATCTCACTTAGTGGTCTTGATACCTCACTAATTAGGTGGTTTTGTTACCTCTGTAACCAGGGAATCTAGTTACTCAGTAACCAGGGGGTCTTAATACCTCACTTAACAGGTGGTCTTGATACCTCACCAACCAGATATTGATACCTCCCCAACCAGGAGGTCTAGATACCTCACCAACCAGGTCTTGATACCTCACTAACCAGGGGGTCTTAATGCCTCACTAACCAAGTGGTCTTGATACCTCACTAATTAGGGGGTCTTATTACCGCTGTAAGCAGGGAGTCTTGTTAGTCAGTAACCAGGGGGTCTTGAAACCTCACTAACCAGGTGGTTTTGATACCTCACTAATTAGAAGGTCTTGATACCTCACTAACTAGGTATTGATACTTCACCAACCAAGTGGTCTTGATACCACATATAACAAGGGGGTCTTGATACCTCACTAACCAAGTGTTCTTGATACCTCACTAATCAGGTCTTGATACCTCACTAATCAGGTGGTCTTGATATTTCACTAATCAGGTGGTCGTGATACATCACTAACCAGGTGGTCTTGAAACCTCACTAACCAGGTGGTCTTGATACCTCACTAATTAGGAGGTCTTGATACCTCACTAACTAGGTATTGATACCTCACCAACCAAGTGGTCTTGATACCACATATAACAAGGGGGCCTTGATACCTCACTAACCAAGTGGTCTTGATACCTCACTAACCAAGTGTTCTTGATACATCACTAATCAGGTCTTGATACCTCACTAATCAGATGGTCTTGATACCTCACTAATCAGGTGGTCGTGATACATCACTAACCAGGTGGTCTTGAAACCTCACTAATTAGGGGGTCTTGATACATCACTTATTATGAGGTCTTGATACCTCACTAATTAGGTGGTCTTGATACATCACTTATTAGGGGGTCTTGTTACCTCAGTATCCAGGGAGGCTTTTTACTCAGTAACCAGGGGTCTTGATACTTCAATAACCAGTAGGCCTTGATACCTCACTGACTAGAAGGTCTTGATACCTCACTAACGAGGTCTTGTTACAAGTGAGAATCAGACATTAAAAACTCTTGGCATTCTTGTCGAGAGTACCCTTACTGTTTGATTCCCACAGTCCATAAGAGTACCCTTACTGTTCGTTTACCGCAGTCCATATACTAAGAATTGTTTTAATATTTGACTATCTAAACACGCATTTTTTGCCCTCCATGTTTTGGTTAACAGCAATTTTAGTTTTCTATCTGCTTACATAAACATTAGTGCTGGGTATTGCCACTGAAGTCATGATACAATGTGATTCGTTTTACGTTTTATAACCAGTTCAATATTTACCAAATAAACAACAGGATAAATGAACAATTAATATTTTAGTCCTGCTGAAAATGTTGATCACAATGTTGATCATACTGCACACAGCGTTCCACCTACGTCATTACCAGAATGAAACACTGTGCTAAATGGACTCCATTTAAAACGCTCGCGTCATCATTTTAGGGCGGGGCCATGGAGGTGTGGGCTGGACTTATTGAACTTAAGTCACCTGTGTTTACACAACAGAGTGAAAATAGACCGTAAGCACATGGTTTTTATACGCCCACATTTTCATGTGGACGTATTATGTCGTCGCCCCTGTTCGTCCGTCCGTCCACAATTGTTTGTGGACTCTCTACAGGTCACAATTCTTACCCGATTTTGACGAAACTTGAAATATAGGTTTATCCCCCAAAGATCTCGGCCGCTTTCGATATTGGCATGTATCGGATCAAAACTTCATGGATTATGGCCCCTGATTGTACGAAAAATCATGTTTTTAGCTTGTGGACCCTATAGAGGTCACAATTTTGAACCGATTTTGATGAAATTTTACATTCATGTTTATAACCCTAAGATCTTGGTTCTTTTCGTTATTTGCGCCTATCGGAACGTAATTTCCTGAATTATTGCCCCTGATTGTCCGAAAAATCACCTATTTTAGCTTGTGGTACCTCTGGAGGTCACAATTATTATCCGATTTAAAAAACCGATCGATTATATAACCGTTACACCCTAAGGAAGGTCGAGTTCAAATTTCGGAAAAATCGGGCCAAAGTTACCATACAAAATGGCTGCCGTTCGAACGCGAATACTGTTAAAAAATGGTATATCAAGGTTGTGGACCCTGTAGAGGTCACAATTTTAATTCAATTTTGATGAAACTTGAAATGCATGGTTATAACCCATAGATCTTGGTTCCTTTCGATATTTGCGCATATCGAATCGTAACTTCCTGAATTATGGCCCCTGATTATACGCAAAATCGCCTTTGTTTAGCTTGTGGTCCCTCTGGAGGTCACAATTATTATCTGATTTAAAAAATCGTTTGATTATATCACCGTTACACCCTAAAAAAGGTTGAGTTGGAATTTCGAAAAAATCGGACCAAAATTGCCATACAAAATGGCCGCCGATCGTACGCAAATACTGTTTAAATGGTATATCAATGTTGTGGACCCTGTAGAGGTTACAATTTTAATTTGATTTTGATGAAACTTGAAATGCATGGATATAACCCAAAGATCTTGGTTCCTTTCGATATTTGCGCATATCAGATTGTAACGTCCTGAATTATGGCCCCTGATTATACGCAAAATCGCCTTTGTTTAGCTTGTGGTTCCTCTAGAGGTCACAATTATTATCCGATTTAAAAAATCGTTTTATTATATCACCGTTACACCCTAAGGAAGGGTGAGTTTGAATTTCGGAAAAATTGGACCAAAATTATCATACAAAATGGCTGCCGTTCGTATGCGAATACTGTTGAAAAATGGTATTTCAAGGTCGTCGATCCTGCAGAGGTCCCAATTTTAATTCGATTTTGACAAAACTTGAAATGCATGGATATTACCCAAAGATCTTGGGTCCTTTTGATATTTGCGCATATCGGATCGTAACTTCCTGAATTAATGCCCCTGGTTTTACGAAAAAATCGCCTTTGTTTAGCTTCTGGTCCCTCTGGAGGTCACAATTATTATCTGATTTAAAAAATCGTTTAATTATATCAGCATTACACCCTAAAGAAGGTTGAGATTGAATTTCGGAAAAATCGGTCCAAAATTGCCATACAAAATGGCCGCCGATCGTACGCGAATACTGTTTAAAATGGTATATCAATGTTGTGGACCCTGTAGAGGTCACAATTTTAATTTGATTTTGATGAAACTTGAAATGCATGGATATAACCCAAAGATCTTGGTTCCTTTCGATATTTGCGCATATCGGACTGTAACTTCCTGAATTATGGCCCCTGATTATACGAAAAATCGCCTTTGTTTAGCTTGTGGTTCCTCTAGAGGTCACAATTATTATCCGATTTAAAAAATCGTTTGATTATATCACCATTACACCCTAAGGAAGGTTGAATTCGAATTTCGGAAAAATTTGGAACAAAATTGCCATACAAAATGGCCGCTGCGTGTATGCCAATACTGTTATTAAATGGTATATCAAGGTTGTGGACCAAGTATAGGTCACAATTTTGATTCAATTTTGATGAAACTTGAAATGCATGGTTATAACCCAAAGATCTTGGTTCCTTTCGTTATTTGCACATATTAGATAATAACTTCCTGAATTATGGCCCCTGATTGTCCGAAAATTCAACTATGGTGCCTCTGGAGGTTACGATTATTATCCGATTTAAAAAAACGATTGACTCTATCACCGTTACACCATACGAAAGGTTGAGTTTGAATTTCAGGGAAATCGGACCATAATTGCCAGACAAAATGGCCGCCGTTTGTACGCTTATAGTGTTAAAATATGGTATATGAAGGTTGTGGACCACGTATAGGTCACAATTTTAATTCGATTTTGATGAAACTTGAAATGCATGTTTATAACCTAAAGATCTTGATTCTTTTCGATATTTGCACATATCAAATTGTAATTTAATGAATAATAGCCTTCGTTTGATTGTAGGAAAAATCACTTTCGGTTTTGCTTGTTCTCTAACTATCTCTCGAAAATGTGGGCGTATCCTGCCTGGCAGTGCCAGCTTACTATCTTTGTAAACAAAAAGTCAAATTTCAAGTTCTGTCACTCGGCTAAAAACGATATATAATAATATGTGCTATGGGTAATATTGCAATACATTCTTTACAATTGTAAACTGTCTTTGAAGTTTCAATGTGTGTATCGCTCAAAACAAGCCTAGATACGCCTAAATTTTTCTTCGCAAATAAAACCGCTTCTGTAAACTTGTCGTCTATGGGGGCCGCCATGTTGAATAATTAGGGGACTTTTTTGTGGTTCGGCTCTTGATCAGTTTGACATCTTTCATACACACAACGGCTAAAAAAACATATTTAATTTCATTCAATATGACAATAGAAGAGAAATAAATACTTCTCAAAACTTCTAAAAGCATACTCGGTGTTATCGACTAAATCGTCGATGTAGGAATTAAAATGTTGGTTAATTAGGTTAGGGCCTATTCTCAGCTGAAGCTAGCAGTAGATAGGCAGCCTAAGTTTGGGATGAATGTTGATGTGAATCAAAATAAGACCAAAAGAGCATTTGTGATTGTCTTAATTTAATACTCTTTTTATTTTATTTTCTAATCAACATTTTATTCTTTCAGGTTATTTTTGTAATATTTAGACAGAATGGAACTAAGAGCTAATTGGAGTAAAAAAGTTGAATATATCTTAGCTGTTATTGGATATGCTGTAGGACTTGGAAATGTCTGGCGATTTCCTTATTTATGCTACAGGAGTGGTGGAGGCAAGTCAAATTTATTAAACATTTGTTGCAAAATATATTAAGGAAATTTTGCTGATTGTGAAAATGAAATGAAATGAGGTATATAAAGTCATACTTGTCAATACCAACCAGGTTTATGATGAAGCCCAGGCTTACAGCATGCAGTGTGCTAGATGGAGCAATCTGATTAAAATACAAATATTTCGTTTCATTTTTTTTATACTTTTGATGGTCTAGACTTCATGAATATCTGACAAGTTATAGAGGGAGTTTACATCAGTGGTCAAACGAACAGCTTTTGACCCTATGATGTCAGGCTTTGTTAATCAGTCCACGTTGACGTGTCTACGTGTCTAATGGTTTATCCGCAGTTCCATGAATCAAAAGGCCAAAAACTTGCCACAGCCCACAACAGACCGTTTCATTGGCTAATCCCTCACAATATCCAGAACATGTCAATGATAATATCTTTTCCAGATCCTTGTGTAGCAAAGACAAGTAATTTTAAACTATAAAAATAAATTGAAATAGGATCTGTGTTTTAATCAGATTGGCCAGGAAAGAAATTTTGCTCATACAGCAGCGATTCAACCTATTCTTCATTGAATTTCAACTGCCCAGCCGGTTTCTTCTATTGCACACCAATGAGTACACAAGACCTTAGTTTTCATCCCATTTAAATATCATATTCTGTATATTAGACATTAACATGGGCCAACAAATTCTAATAAATACTTGATCAGTTTTTAGTGTCTTGTAAATGGTTTCATTACCGATAATAGAATGAATGAAATGGGGTTTAACGTCCTACTATTATGCACTTAACCTGGGCTAATGGAAGACGGACATACGCCATACAGTGTGCTATGAGGGAAAATTTGCCCGGTCAGCGGCACTATGGCCTACTCTTATATCGAATTCCAACTGCCAAGGGATCTTTTACCTGCACTCCCAATGTGTACACGGGACCTCGGTTTTTCGTCCCATCCGAACGACTAGGCAGCTGTTCTTGTCAGGCCCTTCTACATCACTGACAAGGGGAAATCACGCTGGAAAATCGAGATATCCTTTCTCGGCCAATGCAGGGATCGAACACCCGACCTCCAGGCCAGCGCCTTATCCACTTAGCCACCGTGATCCCCGTCGACAATAGAAATATATATGACAACTCTTTTGAATGACTTAACTGCTGTGGGCGTATGTTTATCTAGTACTGTAGATGGTATTTTAATATTGTTACAATTACATACAAGAAACCACTGACTTTAAGCAAAGAGTAACTATGGTACGCAGGTGCAGGTGACATTTCCATACACATATATTGACTAACTTCAGGTCACAATAATTTCATGACATTGATTTCTTGTCTACAGTTACGTTTTGTAAGTTCATTCAAATGAGCTAAATCGCTAGGTATCATGCTAGATCTCAAGGGATATGAGTCGGGGGCCCCCCCCCCTCCCCTGTGGTGTATAATAAACAAGTTATTCTATTATCATTATCAATTGATGCTACAATGCATCAGAAAATTCAAACGAAAGGCAATAGTGGGATAGGGTTTGTAACATAATTCCCATCCGTCGGCTTTTCGGGTAGAAATCATGGAATAAGCTTTATTTTGTAGGTTTTAATGTTTGATTACAAAAAACCAATGTTGACATTTTTTCTGAGTAGGTCTTCATAGTATGGCGGGCCATTATTTGACGGTGCCATTTTGCGATAATATTCCAACTTATGTTTTTATTTTCACCTTATTTATAATGTTATCGACATATCAACTGTGATTTGAAAATGTAGTAATATTGGCAGGGTTCATGACTATACTTTAGATTGTTTTCAATCATTTCATGATGATATTTCCAAGATGGCGACCATTTTTGTCGGGAAAATCGGTCAATGTGTTGATTTCGATTAAGTAGTAGTGTTTGGTGTCTATATATATGTTTTCGGGGTCACAGATTCAATTCCTGGCATTTACAAACTTGTAAAATGATCACATGTTCATATATTTAGCATATTTCCAAGATGGCGGTCATGTTTGGCGGCAAAATAAGACGATCTGCTAATATTGATTACGTAGTCGTCGTTGGTATCAATATATATGTTTTCAAGGGCACATAATCCATGTAGGTCGGTAACAACTGTGTAAAATGATTATAAGTTCACTTATTTTGAAAATGTACAATATGACGGCCATTTTGGGCGGTAAAACGGAACGATGAGCGGATATTGATTAAGTAGTCGTTTATGGTACCAGGATATATTTTTTGGGGAGCAGATTTCATTTTTGCCGTTAATAACTGTGTAAAAATATCCCAGATTTGCATATTTAGCATATTTCCAATACGGCTTTCATGTCTGGACGGAAAATCGGACGATGTGCTGAGTTTAATTACGTAGTCTTGTTTTTGTGTCAATATTTGTTATTGTGTCAATATTTGGTATAAGAAACCTTTACAGCATGGGTTATATTATCAACTGACCCCAAGATGCGTTTGGAAGGAATCGTTCAGAGCCCCCAAAATGGAAACATCAAGTAAACTATGAAATGTTCTTTATTGCTTGACTTTGGTTGTTCTCTGCTTGGAAAGTGACTGGGGACGGGTGAGCATGACACAGTCTCTATAGGCCTGGTAAGCACGTCACTGGAGTGCGGTGAGAACGTATCCCGGTCTGACTGGTAACCGCTAGATCATGGTGGGAACACTTTTCGCGCACAGCCAGATCTTGGCCATGAGCGTAGCAAGATCGTGTAGTAAGCGCTTGGCGTGGTCGTGACAGACACATGATGGGCATGTGAAGTAAGCACCATGCAGCCGCTATACTCTCTTTGCCTTTGTGTCAGGATTGGGCTTTGCATTCCCAGGAAAATCGATGATAAATAAATAATAATAATGTGTGCAGAAAACGTTCCACCATCTTGGAAATATGCTTAATTGGTGAACATACGACCATTTTACGTAGTTGAATATGACAGAAATCGAACCTGCCTCCCCGAAAACATATATATTGTCACCAAAGACAACTACTTAATCGAAATCAACCCATCGTCAGATTTTCCCGCCACCAGTGGCAACAATATTGCAAATGTACTAAATATGTAAACATGTGATCATTTTACAGGGTTGTTAATGTCAGAAACTGATTCTGCACCTTCGTAAACATATATATAGACACCAAACACTACCACTTAATCAAAATCTGCACATCGTCTCGTTTTCCCGCCAAAAATACCCGCCATCTTGGTAATATGCTAAGTATATGCATATTTGCTTATTTTACAAGGTTGTAAATGCTAGGAATGGAATCTGTGACCCCAAAAACATGTATGTTGACACCAAACACTACTACTTAATCGAAATCAGCACATCGATCGATTTTCCCGCTAAAAATGGTCGCCATCTTGGAAATATCATCCTGAAATGTTGTGAAACAATCTGAAATATAGTCATAAACCCTGCCAATGTTATTGCATTGCCAAATCACAGTTGATATGTCGATAACATTATAAATAAGGTGAAAATATAAACATAATTTGGAATATTATCACAAAATGGCTACCCTCAAATAATGGCCTCCCATACTATGAAGACCTACTCAGAAAAAATGTCAACATTGGTTTTTTGTTATCAAACATCAAAACCTACAAAATAAAGCTTATTCCATGATTTCTACCCGAAAAGCCGACGGATTTACATTAAACATCCCACTACAAAGCCATCTGTATATTATTGTTAATCAATACTAAGCCTCTCCCATAATAAAAGGGTTAGATGAAGGTATACTGTATACAACAGCTGTGTAATCAATACATCTATTTTTGTACTCTGATTATCATATTACCAAGCCAGCATCTGTATGAGAAAAATGTTTTTAATTTTAATGATATTAACATATTATAAATTAATAACCAACATGAAATTTTATATTGCACAATAAAATACATACATAATAATGTTACATATACAAACAGAAATAAACTCAACATTAATTTCAAAACAAAGGAATGTTAAATTATATTATATTGTTAGCATGGCATACAAATTGGTAGTTTCTGTTCTGTCTTACTTGAAGGCATCTAAATAACAATACCTTCAAAGTTTTCATAAATTCATATACCCCTATAATAGGTAAACATTTTAATAATTCTTTAAAGTCTCAATTCTTTCAACACTGATTTCTCCTTTATAATAAAAAGGAAAATAAATTTAATGATATAACAGATTCCAATCATTACTCAATGCAAAGCTAAGAATACTTTAAACGAGGTACTGTATTGGAAATATGATGACACTAACATATTCTAATATTGAAGGCACATAGGGTTTGCATACAACTTTTAAGAAGGAAGGGTAAAAAGCTGTCAGCTGGAATGTTTGTATAGGAAGCAGATTTCTGAAGCTTACCGGGTAACATGTTTTTCTTTGATAGGCCTTTAGTAATTGAACATATTACAAAGTACAATTTTATGGATACACAATTACTGGTTTAGTATAATACTATGCAACATTTACAGAGGATACTCTGGTCTTTATCAAGCAAATGTTACAGATATAGTATACTATGTAACATGCATTATGCAAGAGCTAAATCTGCCTATTGCAGGTATTTATTTGGGCCTGGAATATTATGTAACTTATTAATTAACTTATCAAGACCATTATCAACTCCAGGGGTGCCGGAACCTAGGTACCAGGGTATGCAAATTGTACCCTGCCCTTTTTTGGGGTATACATGTATACCCATGCTCTAATAATGAAATTTTTCAACCTTTTTACTAGTCTATTCATAGATATGTAACTGTTCTCTGGAGGGTAGCGAACCGACTCTCGCACTCTCATTATCAGCTATCAGTGCATGCCTTGGCTGAATATGAACTCTTGCAAGAATCGTGTCTCTAAATCTACTGTCTCGTTCAAAAAGTTTATTCTTATTTCTTGAAGATTGGTGTATTGAATGTCAAATTAAAAATAATTTTTTATGAGATGAAAATTGTGAATAATCAGGCTCTTGTTAGAATGCTAGAGGCGCTCTCAAAACAGCATTCTCAGAATTGACAGATTTCAAAATTTTCTGTATTTAACTTGATTTAAATTATGTCTGCAAGATATTTCTTCAAATGTCTAATGTTCTACCTTGTATTAAATAGATTGGAAGACTTTATAGTCAAGAAACTATTACCATACATAAATCTATTAACACACCAAAGCAGTTTGTAATATATAATACATAAAGAGCAGTGAGAAAGCAATCTCTACACATACTTCATTAAGATAGCAAACAATTGATTCTCACTTACATGTATGAGATATTTGGTGTCAGTCTTTGGATATATATAAACAGTTTTGA
Organism: Patella pellucida; assembly: GCA_917208275.1. Lineage (NCBI taxonomy): Eukaryota > Metazoa > Mollusca > Gastropoda > Patellidae > Patella > Patella pellucida. The sequence goes on from OU795039.1 coordinate 62,528,618, forward strand.
TGACATTATTTGAGCATTTCCTCCATTATATAACAGTGGCTAACACAGCGTGATAACACAACATACATTTAAATTTAAAGCAAGAAACCAGCTCTATGTACAAATTGTTAAAAATTTAGTTTTCACTTTTGCTGTATATATTTTAATATATACTTTATCCCTCAACATAAACAAATACATTTAATATCGACCACAACCATATGGCAACAACAGATTATTTGGTAATATAATAAATAAATATATTTTTGTCAAGTATGTTATATCATAGGAAAACTCAACCTAGATATAAATAGGAATGCATGAAGAACTCAAAAGTAAAGAGTAATTGGTATGTCTTAACAAATAACTGGATGAATATTAAAAATAAAACACAAATAATGGTCTGTCAAGCCCCAACATATTACATCATCTTACTGTATGTAAAGACTTACTAATATCAATACATCGTTCATATTTAAAATTTCTTAGAACTCAAAATATGTATGATCTTTCATTTAATATCATTTATTAACTCACCCCAAGTATGGGTTTGGTTTTTTATATGTTACTTTACCTTTGGGCATTTTGGGACTTAATCTTTAAAAAAAATGCCATTGGGAGACCCTGGTATATATAATTATGCTAATGTGTAATATTGGTGATATACTAAACAACATTCATATTTATGTTAATCATCTGCTAATAGTTTAGTTGTTGGTAAAGTTCCATCACTCATATCAATTTCAAAGTCATTATCAACATCTAAATCTTTCTCACTATTTTTTGCTGCACTGTAAAACTTTTTACCATAATTAAAATCCATTGTCTCCCAACGGCGAGTTGAACGTTGTTTTCTACGACAACTTCTCACAACCAATACAATAACTATAGCTACAACAAACAATGAGCCAAAACCAATACCAATATACATTCGCTGCTTTTTATCATTTTGAAATATTTCATCTTTCTCTGTTTTGTCATCTAAGAAAACTGGTTTTATACCATTACCAGACTGTTTAATACTATCTTCTATTTCATCACTGATATTTTTGGGTAAATTATCACGACGAAATGGTCCATGATTTTCTTGAACTATCCACACAGAATCAATAAGATCAGACGTAATAACAGATCTTTGTTCCCATTTTATATGTGTTGCATTGTGAACTTTCAATGTACCAAAACTATTTAAAGATCCATTTGCCATTCGGAATGCAGACCAGACTTCTAAAAATAAAAATAAAACTTTCAGAATAGATTTATAACTTGTCATATCTTGACACTAAGACAAGAAAGTTCATTTTCCAGGCAATGTATTTGTATTTCTGTTTTTGTGTGTACGAACATGAAACATCAAAGAAGGGGGAACTTTAAGTTGTGCAAAATTCGTTTTAGTTAATGATTGATTCATTCTAAAAAAAATTGGGTGACAAAGAACATTTTCGGACAAATAGCCACAGCCCAAACTGACATTAGCCCCCTATGCCAATTACAATTTCTGAAAGTTGTCATTATCTGGAAATGTGATAGTTCTCAGTTAACATCTGCTAGGCAGATAAGAAGCATCTCTGCTTTTGGGGGAAATAGTTGATGTCCATGGTTGAAAAACCCCAAGGAAACACTAAGGTAACAAAGTTATTCTAGTATCAAAATAACCTGTATGACCAAGCATATGTATTTTCATATATTTTATTCATGAATATTGTTATGACATATAAAATGTTACTATTCTTACCATATGGTGGTTGCATCATTGGATCTATACCATGTTTACTGCCGGCAGCTCCTGTAACGATCTGTACTGGTGCTAGAGGATTGTTATAATCTTCTGATAATACTACTTTCTTATACATAGGCAACAACCGTTCATATGAATGTTCATGGGCTTGTAGAACTATATCTACACCATGATAATAAAACATATCTTCAAATCTAAAATAAAATAATTATTCATTTAACAAAATGCTTTGCCAGGTAGGTCCTTATACTAAACTTAAGCAGTCTACAATTAGCTCCACTTGAGAACAGATACTATCTAGTTGACTGACATTTTAATTCCCAAACTGACAATATTAGACAACAAGCAGTTGCTTTGCACCATACACCAACATTTTAGGTTTCATCATATTCAGATAAAATTCTATAGGATCCACAACCTTGGTATTACAAAATTTACACTATTTGCATACAAGGAGCGACCATTTTGTCAGGCAGTCTGGGTATGATTTTTACAAATCGACAACCTAAAAACCAGGGCTATAATCCAAGAAGCTGCAGTCTTATATAAGCGAATATAATAAGGAACCAATATCTTTGGTTTATAAACATACATTTCAAGTTGCATCTAAATCAGATACAAATTGTGTCCTCTAGAGTGTCCGCAAGCTAAAAACATGATTTTATTTCGTACAAATAGGGGCCACATAATTCATGAAGTTTCGATCCAATACACGCCAAAACCAATATATTTCAAATTTCGTCAAAATCGGATTAAGTATGTGACCTGTAGGTAGAGTGTCCACAAAAAAATTGTGAACAGAAACACGAATGGACAAACACGGGCGACGACACTATATTGTCCACTTGAAATAAAAAGACACTAATTATACTTTACAAAATTTTTTCCGCTTTCATTTATTAAAATTGAAAAGGTTTATTTAGTCTTTGTGTTAATAAAAGATGTGCAACGAAGTAGGTAGAACCGTATTACAAAATAGCATAATTTTGGGTTATGGCCACCATTAAAGGTAGAAATCTATTCTTGAAGTAGATAGTCGTAGAGAATGGTACAGTCCATTAGACCTTTTTATGGTGTTATGTATAATATGCATGTCCTACATTAGGTTTAAATAATTTAATGAATACTGGTAAATGTATATCTTATCAGTGGTCGAAACTAGTAGTATGAGAGAATTCTATAGATATATTGTAAACTACACAGATGTTACCATAAGTAATATGATAAGAAATGGTGAAGATAAAGCAGTACTAGTCTACTGAATAACCTTATCATAATATATTCATCTTTATCTTTCTAACAGAAAATTTAAAATAATCAATAACACGTGTACATACCCATCTCTTACTTTAGAATCAACCTTTGAACAATCATCATTAACAATATTTGAACAATACATAGGTCGATGACCAAAAGCAATAATCCATGGTTGTTTATTTCGATTTTTATTAGCATTTGTTAAATCTTGTATCAACCAATCTCTCTGTTTTGTCACATATTTTTCATTCTGAGTAAAAAATACTTCTGATGAGTAACTGAAATTTCAAAAATACGAATATTTAGTCTTTTTCATTCAGGACAATAATGAAAAGAGATATATATTTATAAATTAATATTGAATAATAATATCATTTTATTTAAAATAATGAATGAAATTGCTCGTGTTCAAAAATATGACATGCATGCTATTTTCCATGTGCAGCAACATAACCTAGTCACCAGTTTATCATGCCAGAACACGTTCTTTTCATAATGACTTCTTGTACACTCATTTCATTATGACTTCTTGCACACATTCATTTCATAATGACTTCTTGTACCATGGCAGGGGGGTTGGATGGTTAGCACAGACGCGCTGTATCATTTAGTCAACTGGAGTGGTTTAGAATCCTCGGTCGTACGTGACAAGAACTAGGGTCGTCTGTCCAATCTTTTGGGTTTTCTCCAGGACCTCTGGTTTCCTCCCACGGCTCAAGACCCCCACGCGCAAGCAAATTATTGAGGTAAAATTAAACCTTATGCTAGTCCCGAAATGACCTAGTTAGTGTTGATTTGACATTAAACCCCATTTCTTTCTCTCTTGCACCATGGCAAAATCCTAAAACTGGGATATTTACCGACCAGATTTAAGTCTTGATTGTGTAATTTTTATGGTTGCCATAACGATATTGTCTGTGTCTGTTGTTACAGATCTATTTTGACCAACTCAAATGATTCCATTTCATCATACCTGACTTTTAACACAATGACAGTTATGGGTGAGGCACTGTATGTGTACCCTTTCATGAACACCTAGTACTACTTTCCATTGAGAGTTTTCTCATGTGTTGTTTTTTTTTTATTTTACCCCTCAAAATATACCAAGTATAAAATATTTGATCAAGAAAGAAATTCTGCTTACCTAATTAAATGGACTGGACCTATATCTACACTAAACCACATTTTATCTAATGGTATTGGCCAATTAGTTTTGGGCATGGAAAATCTATATCTATATTGAGCAAATGTATCACTATTTATTTCTGAAAAAGGCAAAAATGAAAAACATTGTACATAATTCTATAATACGATAATGATACTATTTGTATGCTTTGTTGTAATAATATTTTATTGTAACACCTGTGTCTTAAGACACCAAGTAATTAACCTGTTTATCACTCTGTTTAACCAGATCAGAAAATGCTTGTTGTTTTCAATGTTAGTCAAGAAACTGATGCATAGAAACTATTACCAATTTTCATCACTCTCATTCACTTAGATAAGTTAAAGTATGCGACAGATGGACATACATGTATGCTCTCCCTGAAAGGTGGGGGACATTAAATGAAACTTATGTGAGTAATATGAACGACCTAGTTTGAGGTAATTATATAAATATAATTTATAAAACTTACCATGGTTGCCCGGACATGTAATATATGGTATTTTAGAAGAAAATCCTTCAATCATTTCCATAAATTTATCACCAATCTGGAGTAATTCAAAATTGACATTTTGTTCAACTATTATTATATTTCAATAAAGCTTTTTTTTTACAATAGTCTTTAGTTGTGTTTTGAATTTCTGAAACATTTTTTCAAGAGATGGATAGAGAACAAGTTAAATTAAAAGTGATTTTTTGAACAATTAAGGGCCATAATTCAGGAAGTTACGATCTGATATGTGCGGATAATAACAGGAACCAAGATCTTTGGGTTATAAACATATTTCATCAAAATCGGAACAAAATTGTGACTTCTAGAGGGACCATACCCTTGATATACCATATTTACACTATTTGCATACAAGAGGTGGCCATTTTATTCGGCAGTTTTGGTCCGATTCTCAAACTCAATTCTCATTAGGGTGTAACAGTGATATACTAAAACGTTTTTTTAAATCAGATAAAAATTGTGACCTCTAGAGGGACCACAAGCTAAAAACGTGATTTTTCGTACAATCAGGGGATATAATTCAGGAAGTTATGGTCTGATATGTGCAAATATAAAGGAACCAAGATCTTTGGGTTATAAACTTCAACAAAATCAGATAAAAAATGGTGACCTCTATAGTGGTCCACAAGCTAAAAACGCAATGTTCGTACAATCAGAGGCCATAATCCATGAAAGATACGTAACGATACATGCCAATGTAAAAATTGTGACCTGTAGAGTGTCCACAAACAATTGTGGACGGACGGAAAGGGGCGACAACAATTAGAAAAATTGAACCTACCTTTCCACCATCATCATGTAAATTATAAGCAAAATCCCCCGCATGTAATACAGCTGTATATTTACCAGTTAATACTTCATTAGTTATATATGGTATGGTATTCGTATGTACACCTAAATCACCATATACCATAAATAATGGTGACCATTCCTGTAAAAAAAAAATAATAACTATTCAATAAAATAAATCTAGTAAATATGAAGTTGTATTCAGATCAAGACCATACATTATTCTTTTGTGATGTTGACAAAGTTTGTCAGTTACAATTACAGCTAGTCAATTGGTTGTACTTTGTATTAGAATTCTTCCAAATTGTAGATTTATATTATTGTTTAAAGTTTTCATAACTTACTAGTCCATATTCAGGAGTTTTAAAATAAAATGGACCACTGGATATACTATCACTAACTGGACGATAGAAATAAGTAGTTTTCGGATCAAGATTCTGAAGAAAAAAACATTTTTCAGATAAAAGCACAAAAGGGTACAATAATACACATTTAAATGTTCTTACCTATCATGAATTATGTTAAATATGTATTAATAACTTGTTGCTCAATCCTATCAATAATTTACATGCATCATACAGGATTAAATGTCATTATCATTAATTTCACAAATAATAGTGAATTTAAAGATAAATCCAATTAGAGTCTTACATTACAGACTACTAAATAGAATAATTGTTGACAATATCCGGACATATTATTCTACCCGTATATAGTTTATTGTTAGTAGGGGTATATTAAATACAGACACCAGTAAATGAATAATAACAGTAATAATGATATAATTATATGTAATTACATGTATATATAAATTAGATTTATTGGTTATAATAAATAGGTCACTCAAATTCCAATATTACAACAATAAAATTGAAACAGCGACATTAGATTATTTGTGATGTCTGTTGACCCCAGGTCAGAATTCTCATTTCAAGTTTTATAGAAAAAATGTTACCTTTAAATAGACCCTATGAAGATATGGTAAACCAAATTCATTTTTTTCTTTAAAATTAACTTTCGAGCCAGAAGTTCTTGTATCAAAATTCCATGGTGTTTTACCATAGATTAAAGTTGTACTACAATCTAGTTTTGTAGCCCACATAATAACCACATCTCTAATCGTATCACCGTATGCCAAGTGGACATGCTGTGGTTCACAGTAAAACGCATCTGAAGAAATAAACATAAACTCTGTATTAACAATTTGACATTTAAATATTCCAGTCCACTTCTAAAATAATTGTTCAGATATATAGTTGTATCAAGTAAATAATGGAATTAACTGTTGTTAATTTATAATTCTAATCCTTTGTAAAAAAAAAAAATGGCATCAAATTTAAAATATAATGAGCTGGTATGCCTTTTGAAAATTTTCTGTCGAGACTATGTGTCTCTTTTTCTAGGTTTCATTTTTTTATGTTTTCAGAGTGATTGTCCTATAATGACCCTCCACCACCACCTGGTTGACTAATTAGATTATTGCAAGCTGGGTCATGGCATGATTATCTACATCAGACTCAATCTAACATGGTACATGTATAATGATAACAGGGACATGTAATGAACAAAAACGATTGTTGAGGATCTGGGGCCTGTTTCATGAAATTTTAACTTAAGATAAAATCCAAATTTTAGTACATACTTAAATCTGATTGGCTAAACGCTAAAATCAATCTAATACTATCCAATCGAATTACTAAAATCAGATTTTATCTTAGTTAAAATTTCGTGAAACAGGCCCCTGGACTGCTGGGGATTCTCATGGGCTTTTAACTTTAATTTAACAAATCTTTTCTGTACTTTGTGTTTTTTTTTTATTTCAAATACCTTGGTGATATACATACACTTATAAAAATATGTATTGTGAAACTATAAAAATTATGATATTATTTAATGTCTATAAATTTGTGAAGAAATATGAAGAGATTGATAGTTCTTATTTATCTCAGTGCTTTTGGGACCTCTATTATAAATTTAATATTTTCTTCATTAATTTGAATGAAATGCAATAAATAATAGTGATTAACTTGTTTATTAGTAATTTGCATATTTTATTTTAACTAAAATTGTCCTCCTTCACATTTATTATTTGTAAAAAATCATCTCTACATATTGTTAAATGATACATGAATTTTAAAAAAAACCTGGATAATATATAAACTTCTAAAAGGTAACTGATACTTTTATAATGATTTGTGACAAAGAAACTATTATTCATTTTTAACATATATTACCATGGTAACTTAAAATGATCAATAATGTCTTTAAAATACATGTATATTGGATTAGATGTGTAGGTAATAACAGACAAAATGTACCCTATATAAATCAATAACTGGAATACTCTTCATTACAACATTTATAAAGTAGCAAAACATATTTAATTTCAATTCATATTAAATTGCTACCTTAATTATTATTATTAATTATAGGGTTTTTTGAAGCAAATAATCTTAGGTGTACTTAGGCCTTTAGTCCTATTTTACTACCAGGGTAGGCAGAGTCAAAAAGTTTTATAAAATCAAGATATTTACATGATAAAGACAGAGAGAATATGGGTTTAATGTCCAATTTACACAAACTAGGTCATTTCGGGACTAACATATGGTTTAATTTTATTTCAATAATTCGCTTGTGCATAGGGGTCTTTAGCAGTGGGAGGAAACCAGAGGACCTTACAATGATAAATATTGGTGTCTGTACTATACACAGAACACGATAAACCACCTGTAACCAAAATAGTAATTAATTCTTCCTAGAAGCATGAGTAATATCCACCTGATTACATCCCATAATAATACAAGGTAATAACCACAGATGGTGACAAGTTTATCTCAAAACCGTTACCATATCAATTGACATGCAGTTAAACTATAAATTATTCACATTCACACATCATTTCATGTATTTAATCTGTAACTAGAGATGAAAGAATTTAAATGAATATTGGTATTATCTATTAAATTTAAAGTACCATATTTCATAATGACAAATTTTATGTTGACGTGCAAAGGGTCATAGTCTACTGTCTTTAGCTATGTTCTTATTTTATTTACATGTATCACATTATCACAATAAATTCCAACAAGATTAACTTTTGTCTTTTTAAGATTTTAATCTGTTTAGAAATGAAATGATATTTAACTAAACATCCTACTTTTCTGCACCAACCTAGCTAATGAATGAGTGTAATACATGTATAAGGTATACATGTATTTTGTGTTTCAACCAGAGTTTCAGCATGATCTTTATTGAATTCCATCTGTACAGTCAAGAGTTCTATTATGTGTATATATGTATGCTACATGTTCATTGCCAGGAGTCAAGACCTTTGTCCTGCACCAATGCCCCTTTGTAAAATGCTGAAAAATCCTTAAGAACTTTCTCGACCAATACCAGGATTGAAATTGGGACTTTTTGATTGGTGATCACTGAGCCATGCTGGCTTCAATTATGTTTAGAATCAATAATAATTATAATTTCTGAATATCACAGACGTTTAGAAAATGAAATCAATATATTTATCTGAATGTAATTTTAACAGCAATAATTACTTTCAAAACCAAAAGGCATTTTAAATGCTTAAATACTTTCGAAAAAGTAAACCAAAACATTTGAACTACTAAGGAACATAATATTTGTTAACAAGCCGAAAGACTTAAATTATTAAACAGCTTCAGTCACCTGCCATAAAACCTTTGTAATGGGGAATTTCAGATTTTAAGACATTGAATAACGCAACATATGTCCTCTGAAGCTCCTAAAACATAAGCTTATGTTCAGAGAGGTGCTATTTGGAAATAAAGTTTCCTACCAACAAATTGTTAATCTCCTTCAGTAGAAAATTGAGTCAAAGCCTATTTGCCATTTAGTTTTTACAAACCACTAACGTGACATATGCCTGCTGAAGCTCCTAAAATATAAGCTCAAAAGAGATGCCATTTTGGAACTAAAGTTTCCTTCCGACTGATTGTCAAGCTCCTTCAGTAGAAAATTAAGTCAAAGTCTGTTTGCCATTTAGTTTTTTTAAGGACCACTATTGTGGCACTTATTATTGGAAATGATCAGTACCTATTAACATTTAAATTAAAATTAGTCATTACATATGGGTAATGTTAGTTCACAACAATGAATGCAACTTCAAAATCAGTCCATCATATTTTCCTATTTCTAACTTTTATTCATTGTGCCAATGGACACATCTTGCTACATTTGTACATACCATAGATTATACTTCATAAATACAGATTATACTTTATAATAAATTTATAATGGTCAACTTAATGTGCAGTAGGATACACTGTACAAGAAGTTAATTCACAAATAACCAATCATAGATGTACAGTAACAGGATTGACATTCAATAAAACATGGCATGATTGAATGTTTCAAAATGCCAAATGTTATAATCTGCATATGAACTTCTTTTGCAAAAATTCACATTTTTCACAGCTTGCTTACAATATACTCAAATTTACAATATATTATATGTATTGAACATTTCATTTTGAGTTGTTGACTTAATCTGAGGGTTGACTGATTTTCAATGCATCACATTCATGTAAATCTGAGCAAAATTGACCCATTTTGGGCCATTTTTGAACTAATATTTTAGGATAAAACCTTCACAGTATTGTAATTTGCAAGTGGTAATCCTTCATGACATATAAATAGAAAATGTATCAATCCAATTCCATATTACTTACTGTAACTATCTGCTATATTCACATTGTCACCATTTGCTGCTACTTCTACAATTGTATTATTATCTGCTCCAATTAACACTAACATTGACAATAAGTACCACAGAGTCAGAAAATGGAAGGGGTTACACATTGAACTGTGTACATCAAGTATTATCCTTAGCAAATTCATTAGGTAAGGTAATGGTATACACTATGTCCTGTATTTGGTGGTGTTGTCTCTGTTGTATATAATAATATAATAAATAAATATTAAGTAAGTGCTTCGGCCATGCACATGGAAATTCAATTTTCAGTATGAATAATCCCAGACCGAGAGTAAATTAGTACTACTATTAGTAGACCTGAAAATGCACTTATACTTATTGATCAATATTATAATGTGTCACTATACCAATCAAATAAATAATGTCAACGACAAAATATCCCGCTATGTATGGCGGTCGCGGCGTCACGTGCACTGCATATCGAATAGAATCAGCTTCTGGTCGAACAGAGCAACAGGCGTTGAACTTGAACAGGACAGGAGACTTGTGTTATGTAGTAATCTTTTAATTATTTTTTCCAGTTTTCGTGACACGCACCCTTAATATACAGTAAATAAACAATGAACTGTACAGTTGACCAGTTATACATAGACTACATATATACAAATGAAATAATTATAATAAGGTGTGCCATAGAACTGATAAAACATGCAGTCCTCCGATTATTTTGTTCAGCTGTCGTCCATATTGTTTACTAGTATAAGATATCCCACAATCCCACAGTTCCGTAACAGCTGTGTTACTCTGTGATAATATTATAAATAGATAAATTTTGATTGAATCTAAAGACTAAACACCCCATAATACAAATATCTACATAACATCTCACAAAGAAAATAAAAATCATCAACATCATTTATGACAAAGGCTAATAATTAAAATTAAAAACAAACACATGAGTACATCATTGTAACATGCAAATGTTTACATATTACTTAGGCATGGTCGTAGATGTAGGGGGGGGGGACGAAATATTTCTCTGCCCCCCCCCCCCCAATGATTTTTACCGCCAGGACAAACTTTTATTTATTCTACTTGGCAAAATAAAGTGCCAGAAATCTAATAAAACACCATTTTTACGGGCTGGAATAGCAGTAACATGTTTGCGGCCGTCAAATATTCCAAAATTTTCCTGCGGGTTCCATACAAGGTCAGCTCATCTTCTTCGCCTATCAAAGAAAACCAACGCCGCTGTCTGTAAACCCGAGGTTGTTTTTTTTTCGGGCATTTCTAGTTTTACTTCCCTAACTGTCATCGGACCCTAATAAAACACTAATTTTACTTTTATTTTAATTGAATAGGGACGAATTTGTACTGAGTTGACTAAGGATTTAAACATTTTGTATGGATGGAGCCACTTTATTTTGTGCGACATTTTTCAGGAATCCAGTATGATTTGTGAATGCTGCTGCAACTGTCTGATTGGATGGTTAGAATTCATAGTGGGATTTCGGTTACAAAACCATTGGATACTTTTGGAGTTGCTTAAATTATTCCCGGGAGGATGAGGCCCCCCATATCCCACTATGATTTATTGGTTGTTTGGAATTCGGGCCAGCCAGGTAGGCTATATTGGACCAAATTGAAGTTGCTGTATTCACATGCTGGATAGCAGAAAAACGCGTTTGCGGCAGTTAATTTGTTTTCCCAACGGTCCCGTCTTCGTTGACTGTAAACGATTGATTGGAATTTGAGTCAGCCACCTTAATGGTATATACAGCCGTCAAAAAATTCAGAATTATTCTTGTGGGGGGGGGGGGCATACAAGATAAACTCCGCTTCTTCGTCTCTCGAGGAAAACCGGCGCCGCTGTCTGTAAACCTGAATATTTTTCTGGCATTTCGGGTTCTGCCCCTCTAACTGTCATCGATCCAGTACGCCATGCCCTAACACTGGTAAACTGTTCGTGACAGGCCCGATGCCAGAAACCAAAATTAAGCCGACATAGGGGGGCGAGGAAGATAAATTTCCGACAACAAAAAATCAATGAACGAAGGTCATCGCCGACTGCCGTAAGCAGGAGGAGGGGAGAGCACGGAAATTAGAGGCTGTGAGAGTGAATTTAGGCCTCTATGACATGCAGGTGGCGAATGTGTCGGAAAATTAAGAGTTTCCAGCCGACATTAACTATCTCCCGGCCGAATTTGTGAGGATATGTCGTACTAAACCTCTCCCCCGGCGAAAATGCGAGCATAGCTAACCAGCGATATATTTTTCCGACGCAGACAGAAAAAATCCGACAGGAACGGCCACTCGACACATCTAGGTCATTTCGGGACATGCGACCCTAGTTCCTCCTTGTCTGAGGATTCGAAACCACGCCAGTTGAATCAATGACAGGCTTTATGATGCAGCACGCACGTTCTATCCCCCCCCCCCAAGTAGGTCTACAACAATCAACTTTCGTGCAAAAGTCGACCAACGTCTCTAATAAAGCCGCATATTAGTTCTCTTACACACTATTCTAATATTAATAACACGGTATTTTAATATATCAATCATTCATTTGATTTTATTAGATATGAAATACATTATGTATATTAATAATTTCATAAATCTTTACAATCTATTCATATAGGATAGGCTACTCGGTTTGAGCCGTCATTTTTAATGCCAAAACCTTCTTTATTATAACTGTATATGTGTTGCCTTTCATTGTGTAATCAAATTTAATTTTCATAAATCTATACAATCTGCATATATAAGATGATATTTTTAATACTAAAGGCTTAAAGCGAACATTTCATATTTTCTAAGGAGGTCAAAACATATTTATATGTCGTTTGCTCAATAGGTTATCAACTCACTATTATATACAGGCCTACGATCATGGTCATTAATTACCACCCTTAAAAATCATTGACAGGGGAAATATTAACACAATTACCTCCCTTGTTTCCTATTGCCTCCCTCAAAGATCGTAATATCTAGAAGAATGGGTCCAGACAAAATGTTTTATTCCATAGTCAACTCAGTACGAAATTGTGATATTCAATTACAAGAAAAGTTTAAAATTAGTGTTTTATTAGGGCTCGAAAAATTTCGGGTTTATAGACAGCGGCGTCGGTTTTCTTTGAGAGTCGAAGAAGCGTACGTAACTAAGGTGACGAAAATTAAATGGTAGCCGGCTTTTTTTCTGCAGGTATAGGGTGAGTCTGTCGTTTAGATTGGCGAATAAGCGGAGCTGACCTTATATGGACCCCCCCCCCCAAGAAATTTTTCGATTAATTGACGTCCGCAAACGCGTTTTGCTGCTACATGTATTTGCTATTCCAGTCGGTAAAATTAGTGTCTTATTAGATTTCGGGCACTTTATTTTGCCAACTAGATGAAATAATTTTTTTTTCACTTTACCCGTCGGCCGTCTGCCCGAAAAGTCAGCTTGCCCGAAAGTTAAGGAGGCACTGCCCCTACATTCTCGTACGCATATTACTGAGTTGACTATGGCCACTATGGGTTAAAACATTTGTCTGGGGCCAATCTACTTTGTGCGACACTTCTCGGGCATCGATTATTATTTGTGAATGCAGATGCAATAGTCAGATTGGATGGTTGGAATCAACGCCGGATTAACCATGGTGGGGGCCCTGGGGCCTGGAACATGTGGGAGGCCCCTGATCACCGATGGCGCAAAGCCCCATATGGGGGTCTGGGACAGGACCGTATGTAGGATTGTAAAAGTGGGGGTGCATCAGGGTGTTTGGGACGCCAATATAACGCCCGAGTTACAGAGTGCGGAACGGTGTGTGTGTGTACGTGGGGTAGGGGTCTGGAAGTCCCCCCTCCCCGAAAATTTAGATAATTAGACTAATTCGTTTTCCACCCAGCTGCAATCAACGTCGCTCCCGTGTGTCAATTTGGCTGCGCTATTTCTCAATTTGATGTTAAGCACACCAAGATGAGAAACTCCTTATCCTTTACACTAGAACTAATCGGAAACACCATAAGGCGACGTGGATAGGGCGACCAGAACGAAAATCTCTAATCATGTAATTTGGTGGCGGCGCCCCCAAAGATCAACAAGGTCCTGTCAAGTAAATAAGGGCGACCAAAACGAACCCTTTAATGTTATGTGGTGGGTCAGACGCCGACCCAGAAAGAGGTGATAGGAGAGGCCCTTCGCCTATAGGGGCGTCACCCTTGTCTGGGGTCCTCCCTCAGAAAATTTTGAAAAATAACGATGCAGGAAACACGTTTTTCTGCCATTGGGGTGATATCTGAGTGGCAATATTGTATTTTATATAGCGGCAGATTTTTTGGGAGAGGCGTTTGCTTCTGGTGTGCGCACCTTGGGTCCGCGCCTGTGTTGGCGCCCGATAGCCTCCACATAAGAGATATAAGAAAGTTTGGATCAGGTGTAGGCGCCATTAAAACCGACCGACTCATCAGTGCCTTAGGAGAATCACTTTCTGATCATAATCAAGTGTATTTATTTATAATTGAAAGGTTGTCAATTTTCTGGGAGGGAGCGCCTTATTTTTCTGGAAATTTTCAGAAATTGAAGGCCGGAAACATGATTTCCTGGCATTTCAGGCACTTGTGTGGAGCATATTAGAAGTACCTCTCTCAAAAATATTAGCGCATTCTGGCGTTATTTCAGTGGACCAATCCATGCGAGTGCTATGAAATGATGGCATTTCTAGAGGAGGGGGCTGGACGCAACTTAGATTTTTTGCGAGGGGCCTGTGCCTCGTGGTTAATCCGGCCCTGGTGATAAATGCGAGTGCTATGAAATGATGGCATTTCTAGAGGAGGTAGCTGGACGCAACGGAGATTTTTTGTGGGGGGCCCCCTAATGTGGGGGGCCCTGGGGCCTGTGCCCCATGGTGCCCCATGGTTAATCCGGCCCTGGTTGGAATTCAGAGTGGGGTATCGGTTACAAACCATTGGATACTTTTGGAGTTGCTTACACGGGCTAGAATAGCAGAAAACGCATTTCAAAATTTCCTCCAGGAGGGCGAGGCCCCAATACCGCGCGACGATTGATTGGTTTTGGGGAATTCGGGTCAGTCAGGTAGGCTTTATTAGACCAAATTGAAGTTGCTGTATTCACAGGCTGGAATAGCAGGAAAACGCGTTTGCAGCAGTTAAATTTTCGTAGACTGCAAACGATTGATTGGAATTCGAGTCAGCCACCTTAATTAGGCTATATTAGACCACTTTGAAGTTACTTTGTTCACCGACTGAAATAGCAGGA
Source organism: Patella pellucida (assembly GCA_917208275.1). Taxonomy (NCBI): domain Eukaryota; kingdom Metazoa; phylum Mollusca; class Gastropoda; family Patellidae; genus Patella; species Patella pellucida. Next base: position 62,544,004 of record OU795039.1, read on the forward strand.
AAATGTGTTTGCAGCTGTCAAATATTCAAAAATTGTCTTTGGAGGGGGGCGGGGGTTACGGGAGATCTTTACAAGGTAAGCCCCCCTTCTTCGCCTCTCGAGGAAGACCGGCGCCGCTGTCTGTAAACCCGAAATTTTTTCGTGCATTTCGTGTTCTGCCCCTAACTGTCATCGAGCCCACACGCCTATGACCAATCCCACCATCTGACGAGGGTGTACTCCCATTTCGACTACGTCTCATTTCGACTACAGCTTATAACAACAGATTATACGGCCAGGGGCCTGTTTCACGAAATTTTAACTAAGATAAAATCCGATTTTAGTAATTCGATTGGATAGTATTAGATTGATTGATTCATTCATACAGCGGAGGACAGAAATTGAATCTTAAAATTTATTGTATATTGTGTCTTAAAAAACATTTGCTATTATTTTTCTTTACAGTGAGTTGAGTGCATAGAGTTATAAATAGCTATGGTCGAGTGAGAGTAGGTCACAATAAAAATTATTCTACTCTGTGAGTAGACTGGTGGCCAGTCTCCTCCACACACCAAAAATTGGCCAGTCCTCTCCAGTAGGAACTACGCACACCAAAAATTGGCCAGTCCTCTCCAGTAGGAACTACTGCAGTTGTTGATGAGCAGGGTGCCCCCCCCCCCCTACCTTTGTATATCCGCCCTTCATTCATACAGCGGAGGACAGAAATTGAATCTTAAAAATTATTGTATATTGTGTCTTAAAAAACATTTGCTATTATTTTTCTTTACAGTGAGTTGAGTGCATAGAGTTATAAATAGCTATGGTCGAGTGAGAGTAGGTCACAGTAAAAATTATTCTACTCTGTGAGTAGACTGGTGGCCAGTCTCCTCCACACACCAAAAATTGGCCAGTCCTCTCCAAAAAAAAAAACGAAAAAAAAACCAAAGAACGTAAAACATGACAGGAACGCCCATTTTATTGTGAAGCTCGCAAATTGTCCAGTCTCTGGTGCTGGTTACAGGTTTACTCAAAACATTTTTTTATACAAATGGAAACGAAAGTGTTGGTTTACTAAAAATTAATACTTTTATATAAATCGAAATGTAAAATAAATAGAAGAGACTGAGCCAGTCTACTTTGTGAGGGGCAATTATAAATTCAGAAAATGACGACATGCATGCTTGAAGTGCAAGGGAAATTTGCTGAATTTGGCGATCTGTATATGTATGATATTACACAGCTGTGACAATTCAGGAAATTTCTGAATTTGACGATAGGTAGGGCCTACATTATACGAAGCTGACAAGTAGTTCCCTTCGGAACTCTAAAACCGTGGCTTTTATATATTTTGCTTTTAGCGCCGAAGGGAACTACTTGTCAGCTTCGTAGGCCTATAAATAATGTAGGCCCTAACCTATCGTCAAATTCAGGGTTAAGGTTAGGGTTATTATACCGATCGTCAAATTCAGAAGATTTCCGAAATGTGAGATTCGTATATTATTATACAGATCGCAAAATTCAGAAATTTTCCTTTTTATCTGTACAGATTAATAAAAAAATATAGAAATTTTCTGAGTATATCAATTCCCCTCTGTGAGTAGGTGAAATATTTTGAAGTGGTCTAGGGGAAGTAACTTTATTATAATTATTGCATGGTTTTAAAGAGTGGATTTAGAGAAATGGCGATCGAGTGATGAAACTGTTATGGATTGTTGTGGTTCAAATAATTCGGACCTTACAACAATATCATTTTAGATAGTGCATCCCTGCCATTCCCTGTAAAGGATATTCCAGGAAGTAAGTAAATTTATTGGTCCATAGAACTAGAATACTAACGGGAATGCCAACCGTGTGACGTCACTACCTTATGTGACGGCGGACCTCTGGCGCTGACATAGGGTACAACGTACTTCCGGTTTCTGCAGACACCAACAAAATGCCTGGTGTTTTGTACGGATGTTCCGCCTGTAATAAAAGAAATCGCGGCTTATCTTTTCATCGTTTACCAAAGAACAACACGGAGTGGAAGGAGAAGCTTTTAAGCATAATACGATCTACCAGAGCAGATCCGATTAATGAACAGACATTAACAATATGTTCAAGACACTTCGACTTCGAGCCGGATTGTTTCGTTGAAAGTAAGTGAAAAACTCAAAAAGAAAATTAGATCTAACTACTATTTAACTACCCTACACTTCAATTATAATAATTACATACTACTAGCTGAGAGTCTGTATTCTCAGGTCTTCCCGTTAATTTGTATCTGTTCGAAAAAGTTGCAGGCATGTGGTTTGTTTACAACAGTTCCGTTTCGATAGGCTACTTTCAGTTTGTTATGAAATTACAATTTAGGCCCTACCACCAGAATAGGGATTCCCCAAGTACGGCAAACGTCACAATAATTATTTATATGCAGGCATTTATGAAGATTTGTAAAATTAAATACAAGGCCTTGTAATATAATAGGCCTACATATTTCTATAAAAGGGTGATCAGTCAGTGGTAAAAAAAAAAAATGTGATGTGCAGGCAGAATATACGTCACTGCATTTTGTGAAGATTTGTAAATGTAACAGACCTACTAGGCCTCATTATATAGCCTTGTCTCTAAATACATTCATAAGCTGTCAAATAAACCAATATGCTGGAAGAAGAATTCTCTGCACATTTTATGAAGATTTGAAGGATTAAAATAATACTAGGCCTTGTAAATAAAGGCTTACATATGTAGATCTACCTAAAAAATAAGGAAGCTGTTATTGACACGACGGTCGTGCCCTGAATGGTTATTGTTAGCACCGCGGACCCGACCGTCGTTTCCCACAATGTAGACTCCCTTCATTGTGGAAACGACGACGTCGTGCCAACAAGAACGAAATTTGGTGTTGTGTACCCGACCGTGCGTGAATATAAAACATGGACCGGAACAACCTGAATATGACTTACCGACCGTCGTGCAACCTAACCCTAACCCTTCTCAACTGTCCTCGAGTCTGAGACACGCGCTTGGCAAAAGCGGTGACGTCACGGTCGGGTAATGCTCTTACAGATTATGGCGCTGCAGACACGACGGTCGTGTCAATAGTCACTTCGAAAAAAAAAAGGTGATCAGTCCTCAAAAAAACCCATGATAAACAGGCAGAAAATGTCACTACATTTGTAAAGATTTGCAAAATTAAAATAATATAGGCCTACTAGCCCTCATTTTTATATATGCCTACCTTTTTCTAAAACAGTGATCAGCTTTCAAAAAAGAGTCAAAATATGCAGGCAGAATTCTCTGAGCATTTTATGAAAATTTGTAAAATCAAAATAAAATACTGCCAGCCCTCAAAGAGTCATGTGTTAAATTAATTGACATTTAAAGGAAGGAAGGCAATTGCTCACTATCAAGGAGACTTGGATTTTGATTCAGATGTTTGTTGAGAAAATTGCCTGTTTCCCCCTTTTATAAGTTGTGTCGCTAGGAATTTCATTTTAAATTTTTACATTTCAGGTAGCATTGCATATACTGTTCATGGAAGCATTAGGGAGTGAATAAATATCAAGACTAAGTTTGGATTGGCAACAAGTACTGTTAACAGAATGAAATAACTTTTTCTTTTTAAAATGGAAATAATAAATTTGAAATATGAAAAGTTGTGGATTTGAACGTTTATGTGTGTATTTGCAATAATAGAGACACAAAATCCAAAGACATTACTGTTCTGAACTATCCTCACAATGAAGTGACACTGTATGAAGCTAATGTTTTGGGGATCTCGAAAATTTGCCCAAGAAAATATACCATAGTTGCATTGCATTCACATTGAACCTTAAATTTGTATAAAATTATGACAAGAAATGTTTCCACATTCGTTGATCAGACGACAGAGAAAAACATTGTCAGATTTATGCCAGAAACAATGTTAGATATATTTTCATTCAGTCTATTGTAAATTGTGATCTGTGTGTAAAAGTTGCAATAAATGGTTTTATGCAATCATAGAGTGAGTTGTAAATTTTACAGTTTACTACATACATCTGTACCAGTACAGACAAGAGCTGCATGTCTTATAAATTGAATATAAATATTCAGTTATGTAATAGAAATATTTCACAATATATTCCGATGATTTCATTCATTAGGTTTATTGAAATTGTTTCCCAAAAAATAGAAATGTGTAACTGGAAGTGTATAATGTATAGGTTATAGCTAAGTGTATTCCATTTCTTCACAAGAAATATATTTCAAAGTCTTTCAGGCACTAGCATAACAGCCTGATTTTCATTCCGTGCAACAATATTGTTTTAAATGAATGAATGAAATGGGGTTCAACATCCTACTGATATGCAATTAACCTGAGTTAATTGAAGACGGGCATACGCCATACAGTGTGCTATGAGGGAAATTTTGCCCGGGCAGCGGCGCTACAGCCTACTCTTATATCGAATTCCAACTGCCAAGGGATCTTTTACGTGCACTCCAATGTGAACGACTAGGCAGCTGTCCTTGTCAGGCCCTCCTTCTGCATCACTGACAAGGGGAAATCACGTCGGAAAATCGAGATGAACCTTCTCGCCGTTCTTGGCCAATGCAGGGATCGAACACCCGACCTCCAGGCTAGCAAACCAGCGCCTTATCCACTTAGCCACCATGATCCCCATATTGTTTTTAAGTTAGGATTTAGGGATGAATGAACACTTTTGAGGTATTATTTTTTATTGTCCGTCTTCCATGATATAGAAATTCCTTGTGCACATCAAATGAAAGTTCTTCATACAATTAAATACAATGGCTTTTGTATTATTGGTCTGAAATAATGCAGTTTTAGTTATAATAATATAATTTATGCATAAATTAAAAAGGAAGTTGGCGTCAGATTGTACAGACTATTACTTTACAGATGGGTTTATATTCAAACCATACTCAATACGAAGGAAGTACCACCGAGTTCAGGTAATGCCAAGGGAATGAGCACAACAAGCAAGGCTTTCTTCAACCAGCATTATTCACATGATATGTAGCTCTTTTAATTTTAGTCAAACAAGGCCTTAATTTATATACAAATCCACTCCTTCAATGACACAAATCGGATGTCCTTTTCTTCTTGATTACAAAGAAATAATATTCAAAATAAAAATCGCACTGAGTGATATTGATATTCTGATTAGTTGTACATTTTTTCTTTAATTAGATCAAATAATTTAAATTTAGAGACAAAATACCAGTAGGCCTATTCATTATTTTGTACTTTTATTTTATTAGTTCCCCAACATTGTAAAATTATAGTTGTGCTCACTGAAATATATACAACTTTTTGAAATTCGTTTACATTCCTGACATATTTGGTGAAAAAATGGTTTATTGGATTAATATTCAGTTATATCTTTAAATTATTTATCTTGAATAGTAAATGATGATACACTTATTTTACTAGAAAATTCACAGGCAGATGCATGTACTGATGAACAGTTTTGATGTATGATATTCCATTTTGGGGTTAAACTGGATTGAGATATGGCAAATCCTTGAGATCATTTTTCATATACTGGTACTTGAACTTTCTCTTTAATTTTAACTGGATTAGTTTGAACCTTAAAAAGAGAATAAATAACAATGGAAAAAACTTGAAAATAAAAACCAAACAAAACCAATAACTATGAATTAAAATTACCATTGACAGGATTGGGGTTTTTAATTTTCCTCACAATTTCTTCTAATAAGGGATTGATACCAATTTGATACAGTTCTATAAAGTTAAAGCAAACATTATTATGTTTGGAAGCAATTTCATGTTTGAGAAGAAAAAGATACATTTGTTACGGACACTACACTCGACAATAGACTAGATCTAAAAAAAAGAATAAACTTACGGGTGCTACTGAAACAACGTCAATAGGATACGTTTCGAAAAAGTCGTCAGCAAAAAAAGCTGTAAAGAATAAACAATACAAAATAATAAATAAAAACAATAGTCAATAAATAGATACGAATACGATAACGAATGATACTGATAGGCCTTTTTTGTGAATGTCATGTGATATAGAGAAAATGATGCAAACACACGCGTGTTAGGATAATTTAACGTCCAAAAATAAATGGTTTATAATCCCAATGGTATATTATATACCTAATTTAAATAAAATTCATTAAAATTATGAAATAACTTACATCTATTACACTGTCAAGTTCTTGAAATTCCAAGACGTCGTACGCTTCTGCAATGTTGACAGAAGGCCGGAAGTTACCTGTGCCCTAATTACTACGCGCATGCGATGTACAACATAATTATGTCATCAACGTTAATACGTCACGGTTGGCATTCCCGTTAGTATTCTAGTTCTATGATTGGTCTCAATCCACAAAAGAGATGAGAAAAACGTCATCGAATTTTGCGTATGTAACTTTATATGACGTATTTCACTACCGGAACAAATAATAACACTACACTAAAGTCATTCCTGGGACATCTCGACCCATCACATGAAGGTAAAGGACTTAAAAGGTGGATCTTTCGTCTTTCTCTAGGGTTAACACCTAGTGTAACAACTTTATATGTTTACTATACAACCAAAGAATTTTGTTTCAGACTTGCTTGGTAGAGGCTACTCAGTAATAACTAATTGGGATGAGTGAGTGCGCCGAAGACAGCGATATTGTTTATTCAAAATCATTCATCAAACAATGAATTAGTCGTGAAGTAGGCTCTCGTGCCCCTGGTAGTAGTGCATCATTTCATAATCATATTCATATTATTATGATATTCACTGACTCTGAGGTTATCTACATCTATGTCAAATTGGCAGGTCCATCATAAAAAGGGCATTGTGGTATACCTTATTAGGCTTATTGACAATTGTAGGCCTACGCCTACGGTCCCCCAACCTGCAACATTTAAAAAGTATGAATATGATGTATACTAGCTATGCGAACGAAGCTAAAAACGATGAGATATACTGATGTGCTTGTTTTTAGCTTCGCTTTGTGCTCATCATTGTGTCGTAGCAACCTATTAATATTAGTCTTGGTCACCCAGAACCCCCTAGTCTCCAACGTACGTAAAATATTTGTCTGGATGATAGAGACTATCAAAATATAAGATGGCCGCCTTGGGAAAAACTTAGCACATCGATTTTAAATATGACGATTTGTCCCCGTTTCATTAAGATAAAGTCAACAATTATAGTGATGTGTGTCGGAAATATTATTAATAACAATAATCAATCTTTGTTTCAATGAAAGATGCTGTCTATTTTGTATAAATCACCCCGTCGTGATTTAAAACTGGGACTGCTACGTAGATTGAGATACACGCCAAGCTCATCTCTCCCACGGGGAGATCTCGAGATGAGATTTGTTATCTAGATGGATACCGGTACTGGGATTCGTGCAAAACTGCAAAGAAAATCGGGTGTTAGGGCTCAAAAACACTATTTAAAGTCAAAGTGTTTAAAGACAATGGTATAATGCAGAGATTCCTCCTAAGCGATGCTGGAGCCATCAATTCACAATATTTCAATTGCTTCCCTTGCTATTTCAATTTCATTCTTGAGATGTGTACATTTACATCATGATGGAAGGGTTGCTAAAAACATTTGGATGTTTACAAGCGCCATCTAGAGGCTTCTGCAAGTAAAGGACTTTACGTCATTGAGATTTTTTTCAGATACATAATGTGGATAGTGAGTGGACAACATGTCTGCTCTGTTAAACAGCCTTCCGCATTCAGCACTTATGTAGGCCTACTACTAGCTACTCTAGTACTGGTAACAGATCCTTATCAGCTTTGGTCTCTATCCGATGTACTGACTGACACATCCTATAGACAACTAACATGAACTTAAGGCTTTTCTAAGGCTATTTTGGAATCCTGATCGTCTTTTTTACAACGTTGATTCTTATTTGTTCCCCAAAGAGAATCATTTCTTGTCACATCCAACACCAATTAAGAAAAATCCAACTTTCACTATTTTCATGTAGAATTTAGCGATCCCAAAACACTATCAAGATTCGTTTGAAATGATCCGCCATTTGTGTTGGGTGTGGCAAGAAATGATTCCTTTTGGTGAAAAAGAAGGATCAAGGTGAAAAATAGCCTTATTTTCTTTATTAGTAATAATAGTTGTCTACAGGAACAGGCAGTAATGAATAGAGGCTAAAGCAGCTTTCTCATTCTTTCAAGTTAATGATGTTCATGTCAGCATTCATGCCATAATAGTAAGGATTTGATCGATAAATTTACCATCAACACGTCGTAATGTATGTAATTTGAGCCTGTTACATTGTTTTTTAAAAGCAAAATAGTACATTTGTGGCGATGTCAAAATGACGTTCTATCTTGAAATGTAATTGGACATACACACATGAATGACATCTGAAGAAATGGTATTCTTTTTCCTGCTTTTTTATTTATGAACGTTTAGCCTATATAAATGGTGTTTATTTATAATTTATACATCTGGGAGTTTGAATTTAAAGTAAACTAGTTATAAAAAGTAATGTCTGAGATAGAAATTTGGCAGTGTGAAATAAATCCTGCAAAATTTGTGATGAACTCATTTTGTCATTCCAGCATGATTCGATTTTCAGACCTCAAGGCCTGGAAGTTGTTGAACTACTGATATACATTAGCATCTTTTTATTAAAAAAATGTCAGTCTAAATTCTAAATCTAATAAGCCTTGTATGGTTAGAATTTGTTTATGATTATCGTTTAAGAGGCCCCATTTTGCCTGGACAGCAATAACTTCCAGTTGTCAAGGGTTATTTTACGTGCACACTACCCTGTTAAATTCAGACTTGACAGTTTATGACTAGGGGTACAGGGGAAACCATATTGAATGTCCTTAAATTTAAGGCTTAACTTGAACACTGCATACATTGAATGCCCATAACTTTGTTTAACTTAAATTAAATGTCTGTCTGTGAAATTGCTTTAATGTTAATTTCTTTATTTTAACTGACCACCACTTCAGTAGATATCATCAAGGTCAGTTGACCTGTCTTTATTCAATCTCAGCCAATTAGTGCTATAGTAATAGTTAGCCAATTTTTGTGACATTGATGTGTCAGTAGGTCAATATCTTGTTCTTATGTATATTTTGAACCGTGTGTTGTTAAGAGCATTTTGGTCATCATGAACTAGATATTTAAAATTCAACTGGTTGTTTATATCCAGGTAAGTTGCCACTGGTCACTCCACACTTACTATCAGGGTCAGACATCAAAGTTAGTAGTTTTACCAAGGCTGAACAAACAGCTTTTAACCAAGTATTGAAGTAAACTGTAAACAGGAACACTGTTTCTAAAGTAGACAGTAGACATTATAATGAAATAAGTCAGTCACATTGGTAGGATGTTTTAACAACTTATTAAACAATTATAATCGATTCTGACAGAATTATGTTTATAAAACACTTTGAATACATGTATTAGAAATTGCACTTCATTTAAAATTTGCTTGTACTTTGAAGGAACCCGCACAGGGCAGAATTTCTTTTATTTCTCCATATAAATTTGTAGTGTATGTTGTTTATCAGACTACCTCAAATAAAGAAACTTCAAGAAATCTGCTTTGTATAATCATGAGAATATGTTAAAGAACAAAGTTTGGAATTTTTTAAAAATATGACGGGATTGTTCAGTTTAGTGGAAGATTGAAAAATAATGTTCTACTTCATGTGTTGTTTCTGTTTATTTAAATAGGACAGTGTTCTACATGGATTATTTTAACACCCACACCTACAATAGAGTTTGACATTTTGTGCAGCTGGTAGACTAATTTCACTAATAGTGTTAATTCTTGACTCTCTATACTTCATGTATACAGTCATTAGAAATAGGATTAAGTATGAAGATTATTACTATCAGTAAGTGTGGTAATTATACCTACTATTTATATAATAGCTGTGCCATAGACAATCTATTCTTACATCATACAAGATTATCAGCTGCTGCCATAACAAACTACTTTAAACTCAGAAATTGGTTTCATCTAGGATGTGATAGGGCTGGATTCGACTGGACGTTATTTTAAATTTTCATTATTGCGATTTCAATATAAAAATCTACAATATATTATTACCATTTAATTGCAATATTATACTGCTTCAAGTCAAAAGGCCCAAAAGAGGTGGCAACTGGCAAACCCTTCAAACTGATTTCTATACTTAAGTCATTGTAAGGGCAAACTAATATTTATCAATAAACAATAATATTACTTCAGAGGATATTATTAGAGAAAAAAAGATAAAGTTAAGTGATAGTTTAGATTATTGCAGTGTAAAAAAATTAATGGTAAATAAAATATACATAATTTTAATTTACTGATTAATTAAAGTTATTGTCCAGCTCTAGTTAAACACAAAACTTACATCTATGCCTTAATACAGCTCCCTTGAGTATGGATTTATGGAGTATGATTTCTTATGTACAATGTATGGCAAATCTGATTTATACTTTGTTTCGTTAAAATACAATAATCTTTGAGAGAATATTGTTGGATGAATGGCGTTAATCTCGAGTCTACGATATATTGGATTATTGCCTTATTTTTAATGGTAGATAAAATAGTGTCACTCAAATTAACATATTACGATACCGGTATATTAAGGTATATTGATTTATTGAAATTATTGTCCAGCCCTAGGATGTGATCACTATATTTGTTTACATTGGGAAATTTATGAAGAAAATTGTGGATGGCAGAGATAACTTTTTTATTTGAGGGAATATTTAATCAATTTTAAGCAACCGGAGATGACAAGATGGCTGAGACAGTAGATCTAGAATAATATTGTTATAAATAACAAATTCCTTGGTGACATATAGAGATTTATATAAAGTGAGGGTTAAGTTGTTATATTGTTTAGTTTTATGTAAATGGATGGTATTGTTGTCTACTCATGGCATTACCTGTCTGCTACCACGAAGAAAGAAAGAACATCCAGTCTCTATATTTCAAGTCTAACCTTCAATGCACATTTACTTTGCTTGCAGAGCAAACAGATTTCATTTACTCTCCAACCAAATCAAATTTACTTTTACATTTTTCAGCTGGCTTCAAATCGTAACTAATCAAAGCTTAAACTCATGGTGAGAAACAAGAGAAAACACCTAAAGATAATTTGTATTGGAAAAGTTTCAACTAGAACTCAACAATGGTTATTATAATTAAGGAGTTTTAATTAGTGTAACACAGTAAGTATTTATGTTATTGATTGTTATAGCCTATATTATATCAATGTTTTATGACTGTTACTAGCGTTACAAATATCTTAAAATACAACAGTTTAATTGGTAGTCTAAGAGAAAGTTTAATTCCCCCCCCCCCCTAATTATTTATTAATGAATAAAATAATTAGTGTTGTCTAGACATTAATGGGGATCACGGTAGCTAAGTGGATAAGGCGCTGGTTCGCTAGCCTGGAGGTCGGGTGTTCGATCCTTGCATTGGCTGGCGTGATTTCCTCTTGTCAGTGATGCAGAAGGAGGGCCTGACAAGGACAGCTGCCTAGTCGTTTGGATGGTATGAAAAACCGAGGTCCTGTGTACAAATTGGAGTGCACGTAAAAGATCCCTTGGCAGTAGGAATTCGATATAAGAGTAGGCCGTAGCGCCACTGCCGGGGCAAAAATTTCCCTCATACTCATAGCACACTGTATGGCGTATGCCCGTCTTCAATAAGCCCAGGTTAGGTGCTTAAGCGTAGGATGTAAAACCCCATTTCATTCATTTATGTCTAGACATTACAGTTCCTTTTCTCTATTTTTTAAAATATATTTTTATTGCTGTGCACAGACAGTTGAAAAGAAAATACAGAAGTGTAGGCACTATTTTGCAATCCATAGGAATAAATGACTGATTCTAATTTCTATATGCATGATGCAACCAATGTAATTATGATTTAAACAATATTTTATTTCATTAGTGAGTAACACCTCATGGACACTGGAAATAACAATAGTAAAAATAAGTTTAAAGGAGAATAAACTCTTTGATTTAGTTCAGAATGAAAAGATTGAATACCTTTGTGATGTGACACAAGATGTAAATCATAAATTTTAGTTTTGAAATATTAAATGGCTCAGAAGTCAACTCAGTTTATTTACTAATTACAGTTGAACTGAACACAAAATCTTTTGCATCTCTAAATGTAAAATATAGGCCTAATTAGATATAAGCCTATTGATTTTCAGCAATTTCTGGTAATTACTGTCAGAGTTATGGCCTTTGATCACTTGTGGACGCTCTAGAGGCTAAAGTTAATATCTGATTGACTTTAAATTTATACACAGTGTTGAAGGTCATGAGATGAAGAATCGTATTGATTTTCATCATTTTCCGATAATTACTGTCATCTTGATCACTTCAAACAAATTTGTGGACGCTCTTGAGGCTAAAGTTAATATCCAATTGATTAAATTTATACAAACTGTTTAAGGCTTCTTTGCTTAATGTGTTGTAACTCTTAATCAGATTTTATAAATGTTTCATTACCGAAAATAGTAAAAATATGTGATAACTCTTGTTGACCGCCCGGACGATTTAGCTACTGTGGGCGTATGTTTCCGTGCCTGGCAACCTATATTTGTAAATTTATGAATTTTTTATTCTATTTTCAATTTTTTATGTACCGGCACCGGTATATAGGTTATTAATCATTCCTAAAAGAAAACATATTAATATTATTGATTTATTACAGTACTATAAAACTTGTCCCAAGGTTTTCAATTATTTTATTTGTCCAGACAAATACTTGAATCCATGGTTATTTGTACAGAACAAGCTGAATAGTCTATAAACAAAATTACACCCATTTTTACTACACATAATTTAGATAATCGTTTGACAGCTGTAACATGAATGGCTTATATCTCAACTCTTACATATATATTAGCAACATGATATATTAAATGGATAGGTAGTTTTGTCACTACATTTTGAAAAATAAGTTCTTTTACTGATGAACTAAAATTATTTTTGAGCTGGTATACATGTAGATCAGAATTTAAAATTGGTTGATACCAGGGCTTCCACTTCAAAATTTTCCCAACCGGTCATTTTTCCCGTTGAGAAAATGGTGCTATTTTTAGCACATAATAAGAAGCCATAAAACATGTACATCAATTAACATACTTTTTAAACTTATTGATATATCAACTCGTATTAATATTTGGGGGAGCTCAAACAATATCGTTTAATATTTTCTCTCGATAGCATGTACAAATAATTTCACACGTATCAACATGGCCACAAGCGTAAAAGTTCATTGTGTCAAGTAAAGTAACGTCAATCAGTTGTTACATAAAAGAAATCAAAAGGATTAAAACAAAAACACTGACAATGTATCTTTGTGTAGGAATATTATATCTTAACCACGGGAATGTTTGTGACGGGATTTTAAGACAGACTTTGTCTTCCACGTGGGCCGATGTGGAAGAAAGGAGGTCCTATTCATTGACGATAATTGTTATTCTGAGAGGTTTGGAATTTCAACATTTTAAAATGATGTAAATCATGCTAACATTTCAGCTTTATGTATCACTCGCATGATTAACTCTAAATATCAATTGAAGACATCAAAGTAATTTTTTAAATTTGTTTGATGTTAACATAGTAAATATGGCTGCACGAGTGATGAAAGTCGGCAAATATGCTGTAAAATAACTCGGTTTTAAGAATAGTCACACAGTACTAATTAAAAAACAAAACTTGGTTAATTAAAGTAATTAAATGTCAAGCTTTTAATCTGTTTGATATTGATCCTCCGTTGATTGTGAGTACAGCAATATACACAAGGATAATTGATTGGCAGTGGTTCAATTCGTGGATTACTGAACACTGTTAATTTTATTACACGCGACAGTTTACATCACGGCACGAACAGAGTTTTGTCGTGTCCAGGATTTTATGATTTAGCACAAAATATGCTATTTTTCCGGCATGCAAAATGACCTACGGGTCTGATCGGGTGTAGGTCATTTTCCAGAGCCGTAGGTCCCGACCGGCATATACGTCTGAAATGGAACCCATGGTTGATACACAATCATGTAAAAGAAATTGATTTCACCCAAATTGTCGGTCTTAACTACAGCAAATAGTATTCTGGACAGAATAACACCAGTCATATGTAGAATTCTGTATGTCCTACAATGGGTGGAGATAAAGGCTACCTTTTAGCTTGTGTTAGAAGTACCAGTACATTTCCTCCATTCATTTTGTGAACTGTTTACTTGAACAACCAAACAGCCAGTTAACATGTATACACACCTTACGCTATTTTGTTCGGACCAATATGTGTTGCTTTCAAAACGGATTGATCTAAGCCTAATATTAACGTATTACAGACAATTATTTAGAGCTTTACATACTTAAATAATACACTTGTTTAGCAAAAATCAGACGGACTGATGCACAGACCCCTAATACGAGTGACGTAGCCCCCCCCCATCCCCAAAAAAACAAACCAAAACACACACACATTTAAGCCCCTGTTCATATCACAGTAAGAAAATTGTTGTTATTCATGGAAAAAATATGTCAAGATATTATATTTCACCACTTCTAGTGGATAAATAAACATAAACCTATCCTACTATCCTATATATTAAGTTTTAATATTCTTATTTATTCAGATGACATGCATCAGAGTGAAGTACTTGTGATAGACTCAAAAATCTAAAAACAGATAAACCGGAACCAACATGGATTTTAGATTGTGTAGAACGTTGTTAGTGATTTGTTTTTGTAAGTTTTATTTATTTTTGTCTACTCTAAGGCAGACTAATTTTATTTGTAACCTCATTCACCATTGCCCTGACACATCCACAAGCTGATGTGACACACACCTAATTTATTACAAACAAGTGACAAGTTCAAGCTGAAGGAAAGGGATATATAAACTTTATTTTTCATTTAAATTTTTTATTCCCTGCACTTTGAGGCTGTAGTAGTATTTTGTAATTTTATATTAAGTTTTTGTTGTAACATGTATGAACCATAAATGAAATAATTCTTCTTCATTGGTAAAATTATAGAAGTGCCTGTATGTACAAAATGCAATTCATATGCCAAAAATCAAATACTTAACTTCATATCTACATATATATTTTGACATACAATTTATGCCCAGTAATGATGTGTGTCAAAAAAAGTATGAGAATGTCTTCAAGAGTAGCTGAGTTTAACTATTATATATATAAACAGGGGGGTTGGATGGCTGAATGGTTAGCACATGCGCACTGTATCATAAAGTCTTTCATTGAGTCAACTGGCGCGGTTTAGAATTCCCGGTTTTATGTGACAAGGAGTTGTGTCTCCTGTCCAACCTCGTGGGTTTTTTCCGGGTTCTCCGGTTTACATCCACTGCTAAAGACCCCTATGCGCAAGCGAATTATTGACATAAAACTAAAAACCATATGTTATTCCCAAAATGACCTTGTTTGTGTCAATTGGACGTTAACCCCATTTCTATCTATCTACCGGTAGTCAGATACGTGTATATTAGTTCATTGAATACAGCAGTTCAATTTATGTCATGAAGTTATGGTACATTAAAAAAAAAACAGGTTGAAAAATGGGTTGATGAAAAAACAGGTTGAAAAATGGGTTGATGAAAAAACAGTCACAAGGAATGAGTAATGATGTTTTAATTTCTTTTGGTATAAAATTTTTAAATATATATAACTGGATATATTTTATTACTGGATTATGAAATAATTAGACTTTTGGTGATTTTTCTAGGTTTAATTGTTTTTCCTGCATGCTGTTTATCTCAAAGGAAACCTGGTAAGTAGCCATATTTTTATCACAGGTTTATAGATTTATACATATTATGTAGATTTTTCTATCTTGACAATTATTTTGTTTTGTAAGGTTGGGTTAATGAATTTTGAATATAATCCAAGAAAGGAATAACAAATCACAAGATCACCTTATTGTAAATAAAAACAATACTTTGTTTCTTCATGTTAAAGTAAATATTTGTGTGTGATATGGTAAAGAAAATATTTTAAATTGAATTATTAGAAAAAGCTCAACTGTTTGTATTAGGAGGGTTGGATGGCCGAATGGTTAGCACGTGCGTGCTGTATCATAAAGCCTGTCATTGAGTTAATTAGTGTAGTTACAAATCCCCGGTTGTATGTGACAAGCATTAGGGTCGCTTGTCCAACCTTGTGGGTTTCTCCAGGTCCTCCGGTTTCCTCCCTCTGCTAAAGACCCCTACGCGCAACCGAATTATTGAAATAAAATTAAACCATATTGATATTATACCGATTTGTTAAATTAATACCATACGCTAGTATTAAATGTTGCCATTCAGGTTGCACACATCTTGATTTCATCTTAGTCCACTACTGATAACTAAGGCTTTGGGAGATGGGAGCAAGATGGGGGTTTCGGATTCTGAACCCCATTTGAGAGAGAGTCTATTTTGTTGTTTTTGTTTGTCATTTTTGAGTGCTTACAAGTTGAGGATATGCAGTCATGTGATTGTAGAGTTTTATTGTTTCCTGTTGACTAACTACGGCATAAAAGATAAAGGAAGCCACTAAACATTATAAGTGCTAATCAAACCAAAACAAATTTCTTTAATGTATTTTAATTTATATCTTTGCAGTACTGGATTTGTGTGAGAAATTGAAAGGTGTTTCACCTAATGGGGACTCTCTTCCAACTCTTGGTAGTAACCTGACTGTGTTTGTCAACCTAACAAAGCTAAACCATGATAGTCATCATATGTGTTTAATGAAGTTTACAACATGTAACAACTGTAAATTCTCTGTAACAACAACTGGCTACCCGTATTTCAATTTGCCGGAATGTGGTATGATGCACAATTGTATGACTGATGATATTACTGAATGTGTTAAAGGGTAAGAATTTGATATTGATACTGTATTGTACACAGATATGTACAAGACTCAGTGCCAAGCTAATTTGTTTTATGAATTAGGTGTCTTGATGCTAAAGTTATCTCTCGATGCTAAGGTTATCTCTCGATGCTAAGGTTATTTCTCAATGCTAAAGTTTTCTCTTGATGCTAAAGATATCTCTTGATTACCTTCCATTTTATACACTGTTTCTGTTGTGATGAAGAAGCTGAAACATACTTTAAGAGTTCATGAATTGATCATTTTAAAAATCTTGTTGGTCCTATAGTTGCTAAAGTTATTATCCGATTGACTTGAAATTTTGCATTTAATTTGCACCCTTTACCCCCATATGTATTATTGGATAACTTGTGAAATCTAAGATTGCTTTTTTGGTGAAATGTATGTGCCCCTTGTAAATTTGAAAAAAAACCCTACTATTTTTGGAAAGGAATACATTTGTTGATTTTAAAGAATACATCCAGTGATTCAAAACAAATATAGGATGTATATTTAGCAACAAACTAAACAATTTTATCCTATATTTATTTGGGACAGAAGTACTAGTTTGTTAATAAAACTAACAATAACAACCTGAAAGTAGCCAGTAATTGAAGTGAAATAGGTAATTACGTTTCTGCCTACAAACAAGCTTCGATCTACAACTTCCAGATAATATGAATTATATATTATTTCAGGTGTACATATTTACGAATCTTTGATAAAGATTATAGGAATGAAACAGATGTTTGTTATGATAGAAGATTTAAAAACTTTAAGAGTGAATCAAAGACTATCTATATTGTTTTCTGTACAAATCAAGACCGTGATGTCTCTGATATTCATTTTAGACTTGCACTTCAAGTTGAAGGTATTTATATAGTTCTTGTTATTTTATAGTACATTGTTCATACCCATCAATTTATAAATAAAGTAAAATACAATTGATTATTATATGAAATATCACTAGTGTTAATCAACAATAATTCTACATTGAAACTGACCTTTTTTTAATAATAAGTGTAGTAGAACCACACTACATGCAAAACAAAACTGAAAAGGAGCCAGTGCTTGAAAAATCAATTTTAAATCCTTGTCACTAACTCATTGTATGCTGAATCAAGATATTTCTTAATCTTTAGCTAGTTTTGGTCCCTAAATCAGAGTACCACAGAATGAACCCTATTGAAATTCACCATTTTTTCGTTGTCATTTGTATTGTCTGTGTTTTGTTTAAAAGTATGTGCTGCACTATCTATGATTATTCAAATGTTTTATTTATTATTATTTTACAGAAAAATTGATAAAGATTCGTGGTTCATCATATGATAATTTGTCCACTGACATTTTGAAATCACCATTCTTTCCTAATCCATATAACCAGAATGGAGAAGAATACTTGTATGAGTTTAGAGCTGTCAATCAAAATGAATATATACAGATTATTTTTGATGATTGGAACCTGTCACCTAGTAGTAAAATTAGGGTAAAAAAAATTCTTCTAAATTTTTGATTTTGAATTTATTTCTCACACCTCCTTTTGATGTTGACCGATATTGGAGTCAACTGTGTCTGCCATCCGACTACAAAAACACTTTACTGGTCTGAGCTCTTGCAAGGATTGTTAGTTGGGTGATATGGAACAAAAACAAATTTCATTTTTGGGATTGTAAATTTCATACAGTTAACATGAAACTAGAATTTTTTTAAAACTTAGTGAAATCTCAAATTCTTTTATCACAAAGCTGTATGATCACAGTGTTATGTTTCCATTTACATTATAATTTGCAAGCCTGTGAATGATGTGCAGAATATTTTGGTATTGGTAATATTGTTCATTAGGGGTTAAAGTAAGTACCGTAAGCATACCATAGAGTTATACCCCTTTTACATTCAAACTCTACAAAGACAAAGGAACAGCCTTTATAAACTGCATAGACGACTTGGCTGCTGCGGGCATGTGTTTTGTTTCCTGTCAGCATTTTCATTTTACAAAAGATATAGGATTTGAAATTTGCTAAATATTTTAATATGATTTGAAAACATTTCTGAATAGTTTACTTTTTTTATATTTCAGTTTGATTATAGTCAGGTGCAAGGTTATATTGACGGATCGGCGAACCGACCATTTATAATTTCCAATGGACCTTATTTAAAATTACATTTTTACCCTGGTAGTAATCTAATAAGTAATTCTGTCAGAAGTTATATGGGCTTTAAACTCACCTACAAGTTTTATAACAGTAAGTATTTCACTATATTGATTAAAACTGAAACTAATTTCTATTAACTATAGTTACTCATATGCACCAAACTACATAAATTTAGATTATTTAGGAGGCTGTAGTAATGGTAGTTAGCAAACTAGAATCACAACTACATAATACAAAAAGTGACTCATTATAAATACAGTATCCAATCAGGATTGTCAGACTACATGGTAAACACTGTGGTATGGAACTTATAAAAATTTGTTCTGAAAGAAATAATGCATATAAAACATATTGCTAATTGAAACCACAATAGTTCCTATCTAAGCCTGTCAATTTTCATATCCTTTCTAAATTCTTTCATACCACTTTTATTTTACAGATCGTGATTATGCTCAAAAAACTGAAACAAGTAAGTTAGTTGATTGTGCTATTTATAGTTATCTCCCTTGAAATATTCAATATGCAAATTCAAATGATATTCTTTCTTTGAATATCTGAGGAGAGAGGGCGATATTTTGTAAACTTTTTACGACACCTTGGGATATTAGTCATTTGTGTATCTGAAAGTATTGACCATTGTCTGGGCCATTACTGTCTTGAAATCAGTCAGAAATTTGCATTATGTACTGAAATTTAAATTCCATTTTGTTAAACCTTGCATTTACAATATTTTGTTTAATTTTTAGATTGTGGAGGCTATAATTTAAACAGTGATGGAGGATATATAATGTTTGATTCATCACCAAAAGCTGGTGAATATTATGATTGTATATGGGTAGTCAAACGACAGCCTGGTTATACAAATATTCTTGCTAAAATAGAAGCTTATTCAACGCCACAAGGTAAAGTTCATTTTATTAACTTGAGAATGGTTATTATATGAAATAGTAAAAAATATCAGGTTAAATGGTGTTTTGTATTTTGAAAAGTGTTCTGATATTTAGCACATTAAGTTTAAATGCATTGCCTTTGGTTAGTCATATAGATAGGCTCTAAACCTGTCGGATAGAGTTGGATTTATCACGAGTTTGTTGTAAATCAGGTAAATGACTTAAAATAGTGTCGCTATAAACAAAATTTCAAACTGATTTTAAAATATCTTTCTTAGAGTTTCTGATGCATTAGAGAATCTCAAAAATATATGAGGAAATATTGACATTTTGAGTTGTCCCCTCTCTCCCTTATCTACTAGAACAAAACTTCATTTACAACTCTAATCAACATGACATATGAGTGATAGCTTACAAGATGGAGGCTTTCATTTTCTTAGTCAATGGACATAAATTTGTTAAGTTTTATCTTTAAGAACATACATAATTTTATAATTATTGATTGGTTGTTTGAATTAAAAAGTTTATTTTATTTCAAAGTGTTCGGTCTTGTATAAAAGTAAAGTATCTGGATATATAGTTTTCACATTCTGTAATAAAATAAGTACAATTGAATAAGTATAGTTAAAAATTAGGCAATAAATAGCTATAGATATATCAATATCGGTTTCAGCTGTCTTGGTTTTTTTTTTATACGCCCACATTTTCATGTGGACGTATTATGTCGTCGCCCCTGTCCGTCCGGATGTCCGTCCACAATTGTTTGTGGACACTCTACAGGTCACAATTCTTGTCCGATTTTGACGAAACTTGAAATATAGCTTTATCCCCAAAGATCTCGGCTGCTTTCGATATTGGCATGTATCGGATCGAAACTTCATGGATTATGGCCCCTGATTGTACGAAAAATCACGTTTTTAGCTTGTGGACCCTATAGAGGTCACAATTTTGATCCGATTTTAATGAAACTTGACGTACATGTTCATAAGAAAAAGATCTGGGTTCCTTTCGATATTTGCGCCTATTGGAACGTAATTTCCTGAATTATGGCCCCTGATTGTCCGAAAAATCACCTATTTTAGCTTGTGGTCCCTCTGGAGGTGACAATTATTATCCGATTTGAAAAACCGTTCGGTTATATCACCGTTACACCCTAAGGAAGGTTGAGTTCAAATTTCGGGAAAATCGGACGGAAATTGCTATACAAAATGGCCGCCGTTTGTACGCGAAGACTGTTAAAAAATGGTATATCAAGGTTGTGGACCCTGTAGAGGTCACAATTTTAATTCGATTTTGATGAAACTTGAAATGCATGGTTATAACCCAAAGATCTTGGTTCCTTTCGATATTTGCGTATATCGGATCGTAACTTCCTGAATTATGTCCCCTGATTGTTTCGAAAAATCCCCTATGGTCCCTCTGGAGGTCACGATTAATATCCAATTTAAAAAAACGTTTGGCTCTATCACAATTACACCCTACTGAAGGTTGAGTTTGAATTTCTAGAAAATCGGACCATAATTGCCAGACAAAATGGCCGCTGTTTGTACGCGAATTATGGCCTTTGATTGTAGGAAAAATCACTTTCGGTATTGCTTGTCCTCTATCCATCTATCGAAAATGTGGGCGTATCCTGCCTGGCAGTGCCAGCTTACTATCTTTTAAATTTATAACAGAATAAAGTATTTCCTCTTGGGAAATTTCTTTATCCAAGGTAGAATTTTTGCTGTTTTTAATATGCCCGTCATTGTTTTCGCTGTCTGTTATCATTTATATTCTTATATTCTATATTAATATCTGCCTTCATATTACTGTATCATGTTGCTTCTTAAGTTTATTTATCATTCCCAAATCTGTTGGGTTATTACTCTGCATACTTCTCAACTTACACTGAACTTATAATGATTTTTCACTTCAGGCTTGCGCCTGTGGTTTCTAGCCCTGATGTGAGCGTATGTGGCATGGAGATAGGGGCACCTTCTCAACCTCGTGGGTTTCCTCTGGGCACTCTGGTTTCCTCCCATTGCTTAAGACCCCTACTACAAGCAAAAAATTGAAATAAAATTAAAACCATATGTTAGTCCCATAATGACCTAGTTGTGTTGAGTGGACGTTAAACCCCATTTCTGTCTCTCTCTCTCTCACTTTCATTTGTTTCATATATTTATTCATAGTTACTTTGTAAGTTTTGCTGGATTCAACCATATATATTTTAATTCTATTATTTCTATGTTGTTGATATTTCTTTCTGGCAACATGGTATTTAGTCCTGGCTGTTTTACATTCTTTACTAAAACATTGTTTACAAGTATTTTCGGCTTCTTGTAAATATATTTTGAAAGGTTTTATCAACGTTTTTTAAGTATATTTTACATAAATTTATGCTTATACTATTTACACTATCATTTGTACTATTATCTAAATGTATATTACATAGTACTTATACGTTTGAACAATTTATCAACAGCTTCTAAATCAATATTCCCAACAAACATATAAATCTCTCCTTTTATCTTCCCAATTACATTTATTATGAGGCTTGATCATTACCCTTGCCTTATGGTAAATATTCATAAAGTTAAGTTTAGTGATGTCGCCACACTAAAAGTATCCACAAGTCTTACTTCTGCTATATATATTTCATGTGTTTTCTTCGTTCTAAATATACATTTGTTATTGTAGGTTACAGTCATCAGAACTATGTAGAGTTAAGAGATGGCTTAACCTCAGAAGGTGGTTTAAAAGAGAAATTACTCTATGAAGGATCATCAAAACAGTATGGATACCAGTCGAGTACAGGTTTCTATATAAGACTTAAAGGAAGATATATAGATACTAAAGATTTTATTCTTTCTTATGCTTCATACAAATATGGTGAGGATTGTTTGTCCAATATTAGAAAATGAACATAAGTTTATATTATGACACCTGTTTCAAATATACATTTCTAGAATATTCGTTAGCCCACCCATTCCGTCCACTCAACTTTAAAATAATAGATCTAGGGTATTTATTTGATAATGACATGCAATTAATAAAAGAACAACAAAAGAAATATTGCTATTTAGCCATCTGTGTCACATGGTAAAAATACTTCTTATAGTCCTCAGCATTTCGAAGTAAGTAGGTAGGCAACTATTCAAATGGGTTTGTTCGTCTATCCCTCTTATATTATCTCTCTGTCACACTTTTAGGAACACAATTTGATTTGCTGATACTATACAACATATTAACTCTACTTCTAATTAAAGGAGAGTGATGAAACTTTGTGTATAGTTTAATTCCTTATCTTTTAGGGCATAGGGGGTGGGGGTGGGGGGCATCAACATAACTGTCTGGCTTATTATTTTCTTTCATTCAATCGTAATGCCTAACTTAATACATTTTATTAGGTATTAAACTAAGGCAATGGCTTTCCTTATTCTTTGTCAGACGATCATTCATATTCTGTTAATTTGTTTTTCCATCAATGATAGCTAATTAAGGATGATCTAAATAATAACTTGTGTAAATTAAGACAATTTACTCCCATTAGTAGTTGGGATATGCGAGACAGGGATGTTTATAGAAAAGCTATATTGATTGTTAATTTAATAGCAATCCGATAATTTTGTTGAAATGGGGATATATATTTATATATTGTAGGGCAGTGTGATAAAGATAAAGGATTTTTTGAATGTGGTAATGGAAAATGTATTTCTTCACGTTTATTATGTGATGGTTACAATCATTGTGATGATGGTTCAGATGAACAAACTACGGCATGTGGTAAGTTAAATTTACTACCTACAGAAATTTTATCACAGTCTAATATTAACACTAGGGACCGGGCTGTTTCATTCAGATTTGATCAAAAAAAGGAAAGAAACTGAACTTACCATCTAGAATCTAATACACGTATTGCCGTCCAGAAAATATCAAATGCCATCAAGATTCATCAAACAAAATGCCCAGTTTCTGCTACCATGTAGTTTAAGAAACACTGTTTAGTTTTGATATTGGTTGTCAAGTTTTGATATTGGTCGTCTGATTTATGACCATTTAGATTCATAAACTAGACGACCGATGTCAAAACTAAAAAGTGTTTCTCAAACTACACATAGCACAAACTGGACGTTTTTGGATGAATCTTGACGATGGCATTTAACACTTTCTGGATAGCAATCTATTAACTGTATACGAGTATTAGATTCTAGATGGTAATTTTAGTTTCTTTCTTTTTTCGTCAAATCTAAATGATACCCTCCAGTCCCTAGTGTAATAATAATAGAGCCTTATTTTCTAAAGGAGATGATGCAACTATTTCTATATTCTGACAACTAGATTTAACTTGTAAAAGCTTTCTTGACTAGACGTCTTCATTCAAATAAAAAATTACTTTACCTACTGGTATTATTAATTATTGATTTTATCACCCAAAATGTTAGAATACATAAATATTGATTGTTTATTTACAGGTAGAGGTAGTCGGTATGATTCATCACCTTATTCCTATACACTGAGTGTTGGTGTTATAATACCTATAGTTATATCTATATTCCTTATAGTTGTCATCTGTTTACTTATTATATTTATACGAAGATGTAGAAAATTATCAGCTCAACCTCTTGATGATACTCAAAGAATAAATACAGTTAGTGGACAAGTACCTCGTGGAAGAAGTAAGTGTTCAGCTTTTATCATTATATAGAGATGGTAATTGCATTTTGCTTGCAGAGTTTTTTTGTGCTTTTAATAACAATATTTTACTATTTTATTCATTAATTTTGTAGGAAGAAGAAATAGACAAAGAATTAGCATGAATTTAACAATTTCACAAGACTCACCTCCTACATATGAAGAAGTAATTCGATCTACTCCAATTGGACATTTAAATATGGTGAGCATCTAAGGCCAAAATTTTTAAATCTTGTTTCAGAGCCACTGGTATTTTTAGCTCCCTACATATACACTGCTGTATATAGTAGAGCTACAGTCTAGTACAGATTTCAAGTTCGCTTTTCATTGGATTCTGTTAATATTTCACTTAATTATGGCCCTTTGTTGACTTGATTCAAATTTAGTACATTGCTGTATGTATATAATATATATAGCAAAGTTGCAGATGAACTATTATTTTAGATACGGTAGTGAAAAAAGATTGTGTTCATATCCTAAATAAAGGCATATATATAATTGTTGTACTGGAATTTAACATAAGGTAATAATTATATTTTGTTTTCAGGCTTTCATGTGGTCACAGCCGGAAATTTCAATGATTCAACCTCCGACATATGAGGAAGCTACCAGCCCACAAGGTTCTCAATTACCTATACTTAATCGTACTATTCCAAATAATCCATCCTCCAGTTCATCAGAGGTGACTGATGCAATGAATGGTCCTTTTCCAAATATTAATTCTTCGAGTGATGAATCATATCAGCAACGTTGTCAACAAGTATCGTCTTCTAGTAATTCAAATTTTTCTGGTGAGAGACACGGTTATGATCACACTCAGTCTGGTCTGAATTCTAATCCATCTAATGTTGGGGAGAACATTCGAGATGAACCTAAAGATGAATTTATTGAAAGTCCGGTATGTTCGAATGGTCTCACTGGGAAATCTGATCAACAATCTGTGCCACCTGCAGATCAATTTTGTTCAACCAGTGCTGAAACTGGAACAAACATTAATACTGTGTCTGATCCTAGATCATTAGAATCACCACATAGAACAAGGGAATGTGGCATGCAATATAATCCAGAAATGTCTGCTACAGCAAGCACAAGCACTGTTACCAGACCACAGCATCAAAATTCTCGCGATGTTGATCCTAAACAAGCCCTTCAAGATTTTGTAGCACGGAAACAAAGACATCAGAAATCTAATCCGCATCATAGAGCTGAGCGTTCTGCGTCTGCTGGTCCCCCAGAACACAGAAGACACAGATGTATAGGTGAAACAATACATTCTGCTAATAATTCACCCGCACATAATAATAACAGTGACAATAGAGAAAGTGCATCCACAGGTGGTGCATCAACAAGTGGTCAGCATTTAAAAAATAATGAAACAAGTGATGTTAATGACAGTAAATATGAAACTGATTGTAGATCTACCACACAAGCAGCTGGTTCTGCTCCCGCTCAAAATTTACCGTCTGCACCAGAGATGGTCAATGAACCAGGACAATTTTTTCTTTCGTTAAAAGTGAGTAGTGATCCAGATGAAGATGGGGATGTGTATGTTTAGAGTGTTTATGACTTAACTGTACAATCATCAAGACATAATGATCATTTAGTTTGTGTTTGTTTATGGTAATCTTGATTGTTTTATTTTTGAGAAACTAAACTGTTTTTGCCTAATTCTTATTATTTTATTTGTACAAGGTAGTGTGACACAAAAAAAGTGCTGAATTAATTTATTATTTTTAACGTAGTTGTGATATAAAATTGAATTTAATAGATACCACCTAAAACTGTGTGATTTTTTTTTTTGACACATAGCTTTATAGTTTATATATATACTTTTTACCTATGTACAAACAATGGTTATATTTGCTATAACTTTTCAGTAAGGTTATTTTGAATATTCCACATTTTGTGTGTCAATCATAATATTTGACTAAGAAATTTAAGACGACCGACACCTCGAGTTGTTTTTTGTTAAAGAAAATGTTTTGTTTTGTCCATGCATGTATGATCTAAATGAAGACAACCATTTTTAAAGAGTTGTGTATTTTGTGTTTTCTTTTTAATACAAATTTGTTCTTATAAATTTATAATTAATCATGTCATGTACATAAATATTGTTAGCATTTTCTATTTGATACTTTTTTGAATAGATGATTTATAAATTAATTCCAATCATTATAATTTTATATGGATGTAGAATTGGAGATATTTTATTCAACTCTTTGATATGTAAAGTGAACTGTTTACAAGTTTTACACATTTTAATAATTGATGAATAAATTTTTAGAATGTTTGTGCTGAAAATCATGCTTTTAAAAAAAAAGTGTATGTTAAATGTAACTAATTCCTTGTCTCTGTATTAGCTAATTATACTTATTTCTCTAATAATATATTTTTTTTACATCTTTAAATCTATTTTCTAGAATACTGTTTACTCATTATATTTACCTGGAAGAACCTACTTCATAATCCCATATAGGCCTACATTTTATATGCACATATATTGTTTACAACCTGGTTGCTCAGTCCACAATTGATTGAAACTTGATGTGAATTAAAACTTAGATGTGATTCACAGAGTAACTACCTTTGACATAATGAAAATATGTTTTATTCGATTACAAACAAGGTAATGTAACTTTACATTTGTGAAATCTCTTGAAAAATTCAAATGTTAAGAGCTAGCACCCCAAACCAATTTTTGTGTTACTGCTGCCATTTCTAGCGCCTTCAATGGAGTGAATTTGCTTGGGTGAAAAGTCATTATTTCGATTTGTGAATGGTATCAAAAAAAATTGTTTTAACATCAAGTGATACCTCAATTATCTTATATTCACATAATTATTTTTTATTATGGTATACATTTTTAAGTAACAGTTGTTTTAATGTAGTTATAGTTTAATGAATCAAGCACAAAAAAATGAGTATAAGGCATTTATATGACTGTAAATGTCCAATTTACAGTATACTAAAAAAAAAGCACAGCTACATTTATGTCTCACCAACACTTCCTGCCAAAAAAGGGATGCTTTTTCATTGTGTCTCTGAATATTTAATTTTAATTACATAGTATTAGTACAGCACAGCCAAAAAGTATGTCCAAATCTTTTAGTGCAGAACAACAAATATTGGTGCCTCTTTTGGCAAGTCAAGTTGCACAGGTATATTTCGGTTATAAACTAGGGCAGATTTCACTAAGTAGGATAGTAAAATTTCAAATGGAAATGTGTCATATGCAAGGTATCAATTAGTCATGATCATAGAACTGTACTAGATTATATAAGATCTATAGTCATGATGAAGTATAAAGAATGCGGCTAAGTGTGTACTAGACTTTGTATTCTATGTTCGACTATTACATGTATATAGTAGGATAGTCATATGATACACAACTGTACCTACATCCACTAAGCTTTTAAATATATTTTGTATGAATTACCAAGAAACTAATTTGCTTTTATCAAATATATGTTACATATCCCTTGTTATTGGACATTGAAATAAATCATGTAACACACTTCAACAGGCAATTTGTTGTGGGTTTTGAAGACAATGGGGTTGTGGTGGCCAGGTGATTTTAAGGCTTGTTATTTGTGTGAGTCATGGGTTTAATCATAGGCTTATGTGTGACAAAAAGTAGGGTTGCTAGCCAAACCTTGAAGGTTTTCTCTGGTCTCTGGGTACTTCCCAAAATGACCTAATTATAAGGTCCATGGTTACAGTAATACAAAATAATTATGATGTAAACTATTGTATACTGATCACATAAGATTGGAAATTTTGGAGGGTATTATCTTTCAACTCTCAAATTTAGGGACGGGATTTTGTTAATGTATCTTACTGTATGTCCCTGAAGTGAGATCAAGAAGAAACTTCTGGAATTTCCTCTTTACAAGGGTAAGGCATTGAGAGCTGGTAAGGAAAATTGCAGTTCAGTATACAAATGGTCGTACAGGAAGCTGTAATTGATAATGGGAACTTCTATTCATCTAAAGATCCTATTATTATTTTTATACACCCCATATTCATGTGGACATATAATGTCATCGCCCCTGTCCATCCGTCCACAATCTGTTGACACTCAACAGGTCACAATTTTTATCAGATGGGAATTCTTATTGATCTAAACATCCTACTATTTTTATACGCCCACATTTTCATGTGGACATATATTGCCGTCGCCTACAGGTCACAATTTTTATCTGATGTTTGTTAACTGATCTTGAAATGTAAGTTTTTCTCCAAGGAGCTCAGTCCCTTTGGATAATGGCATGTATCAGATTGTAACTTCATGGATTACCACTCCTGATTGTACGAAAAATAATGTTTTTAGCTTGTGGACACCCAAGAG
The DNA here is from genome assembly GCA_917208275.1 of Patella pellucida. Taxonomy (NCBI): domain Eukaryota; kingdom Metazoa; phylum Mollusca; class Gastropoda; family Patellidae; genus Patella; species Patella pellucida. The sequence goes on from OU795039.1 coordinate 62,572,906, forward strand.
ATCACAATTTTTATCCAATTTTGATGAAAATTAAAAATGTGTTTATCCGAACAATGTTGGTTCCTACTGATATTTGCACATATAAGACTGAAAATTCCTGAAAGATTGCCCCTGATTGTACTTAAAATCACCAGTTTAGCTTGTGGACTGAAACTGCTTAACAAAATGGCCGTTCCTTGTACAAAAATTGTATAAAAGTAAGTTTGATGAAACTTAAATATATGTTTATATCCCAAAGATCTCAGTCCCTTTTGATTATGTGCAATACTGACCATGACTTCATGGATTATGGCCCTGGAGTGTACGAAAAATTGCAGAGTTTTTTTTATTGTTCTCTTTCCATCTCTTGCAAAATGTGGGCATATCTTTCCTGGCAACAACTGGTTAATTTTATATTTTGTTAATAAGAGTTTAGGATAAAGAAAATTGAACAGATATATATTATGATAAATGTATTTATACAGATGATAATAAAAATACAATTAAACACAACTTTGGCACATTATAAGACCGGATAATTTTCCATTTTGGCCGCATTCCTTAATTAGCATTATCAACTCAACACCAATTGCGACATTACTTTAAAAAAAAAAGGTTATCATGTGCAAAAATGATTATCAAGACACTGTTATTTAGAAATACAAACCAAGGGTGAAGTGGGTGTCCCCCGCAGATATCAAAAAAATATACATGACACATACTAATTAATTGCACATTTATCTTTTTGAAAAGATATATCAATCAAACTTATTATCTAATCCTAAACTAAGCAGAAAATGTTCATGATTGAACTCAGTCATCACTCTCCACCAGTTAGAATCAAAGTTATCTTGTCCTAAGGCACTGACCCATGGAATTGCTTAACAAAATGTAAGCATTAAAATGTGAATGAAATTTGGTTTAATGTCCTACTTATCCCCCGGGGGATAGGCCATATTGTTTTTAATATGTATTTTTAATAATGCTGTTAATAAAAGAAACATTATGCAAGAGCTATATCTGCCTATTGCAGGTTTTATTTAGGCCGGAACTGTTATATAAACTATTAATTAGACATTTATTCACATAAAAAGAGCATTATCTTCTTCTGTGCCCGATTTTCATTAGATTTGAAAACGATTTGCTATTCAAAGCCCATTGATAATTAACAGCAAAAGTAGATAATCAAGTCTTTGATTAGGATCCGGTTTGCTACTCAACTTTCATTCATGATTTAAAGATAGTAAGCTGGCACTGCCAGGCAGGATACGCCCACATTTTCGAGAGATGGTTAGAGAACAAGCAAAACCAAAAGTGATTTTTCCTACAATCAAAGGCTATAATTCATTAAATTACAATTTGATATGCGCAAATATCGAAAAGAATCAAGATCTTTAGGTTATAACCATGCATTTCAAGTTTCATCAAAATCGAATCAAAATTGTGACCTATACTGGGTCCACAACCTTGATATACCATATTTTAACACTTTTAGAGTACAAACGGCGGCCATTTTGTCTGGCAATTATGGTCTGATTTCCCTGAAATTCAAACTCAACCTTCGGTATGGTGTAACGGTGATAGAGTCAAGCTTTTTTTCAATCGGATAATAATCATAACCTCCAGAGGGACCATAGGCGAATTTTCGGGCAATCAGGGGCCATAATTCAGAAAGCTACGATATGATATGCGCAAAAAACGAAAGGGACCAAGATCTTTGGGTTATAATCATGCATTTTAAGTTTTATCAAAATTTAATCAAAATTGTGACCTATACTGAGTCCACTTAACCTTGATATACCTTTTTATAACAGTATTCGCGTACATGCGGCGGCCATTTTGTATGGCAATTTTGTTCCGAATTTTTCCGAAAATCAAACTCAACCATCCGTAGGGTGTAACAGTGATATAATCAAACGATTTTTTAAATCGGATAATAATTGTGACCTCCATGGGACCACAAGCTAAACAAAGACGATTTTGCGTATAATCAGGGGCCATAATTCAGGAAGTTACAATCCGATATGCCCAAATATCGAAAGGAACCAAGATCTTTGGGTTATAACCATGCATTTCAAGTTTCATCAAAATCGAATTAAAATTGTGACCTCTACCGGGTCCACAACCTTGATATACCATATTTTAACAGTATTCGCGTACGAATGGCGGCCATTTTGTATGGCAATTTTGGTCCAATTTAACCAAAATTCAAACTCAACCTTTCTTAGGGTGTAACGGTGATATAATCAAACGATTTTTTAAATCGGATAATTATTGTAACCTCCAGAGGGACCACAAGCTAATTAAAGACGATTTTGCGTATAATTAGGGGCCATAATTCAGGAAGTTACGATCTGATATGCGCAAATATTGAAAGGAACCAAGATCTTTGGGTTATAACCATGCATTTCAAGTTTCATCAAAATCAAATTAAAATTGTGATCCCTACAGGGTCCACAACCTGGATATACCATTTTTTAACAGTATTCGCGTACGAACGGTGGCCATTTTGTATGGTAATTTTGGTCCGATTTTTCCGAAATTTGAACTCAACCATCCTTAGGGTGTAACGGTGATATAATCGAACGGTTTTTCAAATCGGATAATAATTGTGACCTCCAGAGGTACCACAAGCTAAAATAGGTCATTTTTCGGACAATCAGGGGCCATAATTCAGGAAATTACGTTCCGATAGGCGCAAATATCGAAAGGAACCAAGATCTTTGGGATATAAACATGCATGTCAAGTTTCATCAAAATCGGTTCAAAATTGTGACCTCTATAGGGTCCACAAGATAAAAACGTGATTTTACGTACAATCAGGGGCCATAATCCATGAAGTTTTGATCCGATACGTGCCAATATCGAAAGCAGCCGAGATCATTGGGGGATAAACCTATATTTCAAGTTTCGTCGAAATCGGGTAAGAATTGTGACCTGTAGAGAGTCCACAAACAATTGTGGACGGACGGATGTCCGGACGGACGGACGGACGGACGGACAGGGGCGACGACATAATACGTCCACATGAAAATGTGGGCGTATAAAAATGAAATGGATAATCAAAACTGTTTTTTATCATACCTACTTTAGTAATAAAGATGAAGCTAGGCCCTTTACATTATCTAGTTTTTAACTATTAAAGTAAGAACTGCCAGCTCTTTATCTAATCTCTCCATAATATATCTTTTGTGACATCAAATATTTTATCAGGGAAATTGACACTCACTGAAAGAAGTGTAGCAACGGTTAATGAATTAATAATGCTAATCTCCATACAGCTTCAGGAATATGATTTTAGCCAATGTTTTGGCCTCTTAAAAGGTAGAAAACAAAATTCATTGAAGACATGCATTAATGTTTACAAGCTGTTCATTCAATTTGACCTTTGTTCAAAGATTATAACTACTGAGACACAACTGGCTATTCATAATATTTCAAATGCTATTACATATTTGCAGAACTCATATTTATATCACATAATTTAAAATATACATTTTTACATATATTAGCACAATTTACAAACATATCCTTAATATAATGATGAATATATATATAATATGTATATTTACAACATAAGCACATATGAAAAATAAATAAGATCATGTCTATGCATGAACATTTAAATATGGTAATTAAGATCACTAAAATAATTTGCCATGATAGATGTTATTTGGACGGAATAGTATGTCTATAGGAACTATTCTACTCCAAATCACCAAACAAAAATAGTTTTCAATAAGACTAAGTTAAATGGGTGAATCTATTATTGAAAATACATATCATGCTGTGTTTGATATTAAGATGTGAACAGTATGCAGTGGTGGCGCCAGGGGGGAAGTAAGAGAAACTACGAACAGATGAGCGAAACTCTGAAAGAATTCAAATATCACAAATAATTGCTATCTGGTCACACTGGCTAGATGTTTTGCTATAAAATAATAACTAATAATAATACTATTGATAAAATATTGAGCACATTTCTTTGAAGACGCTGACTATCATTTGTTGACTTTGTATCTGAAAAAGAAAATAAATATAATGTAAGTTATTTAAACCTGCAATCTAATGTTCTTGTTCACATAAAAAAAATCCCCCATACATAACAAGAGTTTTCATCTGATTAATCTTTAAAAAAAAGAAGAGTTACCCCCCTTTAGTCTCCAGAGGAAAAATCTCCTTCCCTTTAGTCACCAAAGAGATCTTTATTTCCACGGAAACAAATGTTCCACTGTTACTCTCCAGAGAAATAAATATCTTCCATTAGTGTCCAAAATTTTGTCATTTAAATTTGGCAATATGGCCATGTATAAATTAAATATAGAATTTCCAGTATGTGAAATAATTTGGATACTGTATTTACTTACAACATCTATGTTCATCTGAACCATCAATACAATCTCTTAATCCATCACATCTTTTAGATTTAGTGATACATTCTCTGCCACTTACACACATAAAACCATCATAACATGGTCTATCTCTCTTTAAAGCCACTTCTGTTGTAGTCTCTGCTAAAAATTAAATCCAGTCTTAATTTAAATAAAATTTAATATAAAAATATAGTTAAAGACACAGTATTACTTCAGAACTTTATCCAAACTTTTTTAGAAATACTCAGAGCTATATATCGTGTTTTGAAAAGCTTAGTTTATGATTATTAAATACTGGTTTTTATTTCATTTGTGATATTGGTCTAAATATTAAATTACACAGGCTTTCATCTCTCTACCACAAATAGGCTACTAGATTCAAAATAGTTTGAGTTTGCAATCTCTTACATCAATATTTTATATCCTTAACCTTTTTATAATAATCTTTTTAGCAACACAACTGTACACTATACAATAAAATTTAGTCATAAAGTGTTCCCATGTTTTATATTTACACGATTCTACTTCTGTTTTGTTTCTCCTTTCAAGAAAACAGTCAAATATAAACTTAAAACTTACCAGCATATGGCATTGACCATCTAAAGCTTAATCTCCATAGAGCTGAAATATATCTCATAAATTAATACATATTTTCAACCAATCTTTTATAATATGCACTTATTAACAGTTTAGTTGCAAAATTAACAAAATCATTCAGATCTTCTTGTCTTTGGTAATAAAATATATCTTAGTGGTACATACCTGAAACAGAGCAATCTAAAATAGGACTTTCATCCGAGCCATCACCACAATGATCTATCCCATCACACATTAATTCTTGATCAATACATAATAAATTACTGCACAGAAAATCATAATGACTTGGACAACCCTCTGAAATACACAGATACAAAGCAATATTAGACAGACTTATACACTGTTACCTCCCTTTGATTAAATGTGTTGAGCTACTAATTACATTGCCTGTCAATCAATATTGTATTCCAGAAAATATGAGGTGGTGTAACTGAAGCTCTTATAATTTGAATGTGATTTTATATCCTGACATTGCTTTGGATTTGATCTTTAGAGTAAAAAAAAAGATAATTTTAAGATGAGTATCTCCTCTTTATATAAGTTACAGTATTCCAAAGAATAAATTATTGAAACTGGTTACACAATATTGCAGATTTCTCTTGAAAAGTGGAAAGACAAGCCCACAAAATATTGTTTTTATCTAAACATAGCTAATATTATCTGAGGATATAGCAAATGAATACTTATTTTTTGTTGAATTATGAAATGTTATTCATTTATATTAATACACACATTGTTCATTTCCTTGTGAAATAATAATGGGCAATTCTTAAACATACATTATGCAAGAGCTAAATCTGATTATTGCAAGTCTAAATTTAGGTTTAAGATGTTATAGAAATTATAAATTGGATCTTTATTTAAACAACAAGCCCAAAATCGACTTTGTAGATACACAGATGGCTCGGCTACAGATTGAATTTAAATAGGATTTCACTGATGATTAAATCATAAATGGCGCCCCATGTAGAGATTATTAACCGTTTTGTTGATGTCATCAGTTAGATCGAGGATAAATGATAGAGTGTACTTAGCGAGGCCGCTGTTGAGCGATTCCGCATGCCATTGAAAACGTTACTTGATAGGTGAAGAAGATACATTTGACTACCATTTCTAGTCAAATATTACAATGATGATAACTATGTTCAGAATAAAGTAATTTGAATGAAATTTTCAATATTCCTCTTTCATCATCTACTTTTGAACTTGAATGGCCAATTCTCTATAAAAATCTCCCATAATGTATCTTTAAACAAAACATATACAGTGAAATCAACTGGCAATATGTAGAAATGATTAAAGTTTACCTGGTGTGACGTTTTTATAACTTGTATAGATATATTGTAGTTTATCTGTACTGTAATAACCACCTCGTAGTCGTATATAGAAACCATTACCAGTAGTAAATATAGGTGAAGCTTTAGTCAGATTCTTAGATGTATATCTATATAGTACTGGTGCATCAGATGTTATACCTTCTCTTATTTCTAAATAATTACCTTTACTGTATTGTATCCAACCTAAAATATATTTATATTGTATTATATCATAGTAACTGATAAATATATAATTCATAAAATAACTATAAAACTTAAATTTAAAGCAATATGTCTTCAAAATCAACAAAGCAAAATCTATATCTAACATTTTTAGCATAGGTCTTCATTATAAAACAATTTCTATAAAAGAACCATCTCCAGTGTCACATTCTCATAAATAGGACACTAACATGAAGCACTACATGTATATTGATGACCGTTCTTGTTAGCAAAGTATACTGGTACTGGACACTCCTATGTTCAGCCACAGGAATCTGACCTTCTATCCCTATATTTGTATATTGAAGGCTCGATTTTACCTGCTCTCCCTTCGGCTCGTTTTTTTTCAACAATTTATAATGTCAGGCAATCAAATATCTGTTGATTCACTCAGATATCTTTTTTTTTCAATCCAGTCATTTTGATTTGCATAAATATTTCCGCAAAATGATAACATATTGAATAAAACCGATCCGAAGCGAGAGCAGGTAAAATCGAGTCTTCAAAATGCATCGCATCCCTGTTCTTTTTTTATTTTATATTGTCTGGTAAGACATGGTGTATGCATATATATACAGATAGAAGGTCAGATTCCTGTGGTTTAGCTGTGTCACTAAATGTTTTATATTATTCAATGGTGTTATTAATATAGTGCATTTGTAACAGGAATATGATGTGTATGCGAGAAATAATATAAGTAAATATTTACCATCCCCTAGAAGAACTTCTCCCATTCTTAAGACAACACCATCAGGTTGATTCTCGCCTGTTTGACGTTTTATTATCCACACACAGTCAAAATATGTGTTAAAAGCTGACGCAAGTCCAGTAAAATCAATGGTTCTGCCAGATTTCATTGGATATATACCACTACAATCTAAAATAGATAAAAACATATTAACACTTTCCTGTATTATTTATTAAATTCTATAGAGAGAGATGTCAAAGTGATTAATCATGCATGTTTCCATACAAATTATTGCCCCAATTTCTGTAATCTCGAAGGAATAACATATTTGTCATTGGTGCATAGCTATGTTTTGTCATTTCTGACGTGATCATAGAAATCTACTGGCAGTTTTATAGACATATTCTGTCCTGAACAAAGATATATGTGATCGGTGACGGCCAAATGAGTCACCTGGGTTAAAGATAATATTTGAGTTGTGCATATTTCAGAAAGTACATGTTATAAGCTTTTCAATGATATATAATTTTTTTTTAAATTTTCATCCAATCTTTACATTTAATATCATTCAAAGCTTATAATTAATGTCATGTACTTTCTGAATATATGCACAACTCAAATATTAATTTTTACCCCAAGTGACTGACTCATTTGGCTGTCACCGGTCACATTTTATATCATTGAAAGCTTATAAATGTCATGTACTTTCTGAATATATGCACAACTCAAATATTAATTTTTACCCCAAGTGACTGACTCATTTGGCTGTCACCGGTCACATATGTGTAATAATAAAAACATATTAATGAGATCGATTACATTCTTGCATCCATTTCGTTACGTAATATTAAATTACTGATTAGTATTTTTGAATTTGAAGTAAATTATGATAGCCTTTATTATTTTAAACCTCACAAATTGTAATTATTGCTGAATCCAAAATATTTATTGGGAATATTTATTCAGATAAATTAATTAACCAACTCTTCTCAGATTATAAATAAACTCAAACAGATGCACAGCCATAGGAGTCTTAATATTAACCGTATAAACTTTTATATTTATATTAATTGTTACCAAATGTGCATGTAGTTTTTATAAATAATGCATTTTTTTTCTATTGCATCCCATAATTAACAACACTATTTCATGGAAGTTATTCCACATTATAATGTACGCTATAAACCTCAAAGTGCGCAACAAAAGCAACTCTAATGATATTCCTATTATTATAGCTAAAATAATGATTAGATTACATGATATGATTATTAAAATCAGTTTTTGGTATTTCTATAAAGTGTTATTGTTCGCCCGAGTCGTATTTTACATGTTTTAAGACTGTGAGGAATATTGATTTGAAGTTTTTTACCTCATACAGATATCAGTGTCACTGTAACTCAAATTCTATCTGATCATAAATCTTATTAGGGTTTCTAACTTTGGCAGTGTAAAACACCATTGTTCTTGATCAGATTATTATTATTATTATAAATTATGCATATAAATATCAAGCAGATTGGAAAATAACTTTGATCACGAGAGCCATAACTCTAAATGTAATTTATAAGTTTTGTTGAAATAAGTAGAGAGCATTTACAATTTTATACAAAGTCATCACTTGCAATGCCTGTGGAATTGTGAAATTCAATAGGCTTCTTCATCAGACTAATGTAAACAACACACACATATATTTTAAAAAATCATACTTTCCATGCACTACTTTTGACGTTTTCTGCTCATGAATAACATATTATTATCAGTATTATTAGGTTTTTACCACTCAATGCCTAATGGTAGTGATATCATTTTTAGCAAAAATTATACTTCCAAGTCCAATCTTTCAAACATATTTTTTTTTTAAATGAGCATTATTTGTATTTAAAGTTTTCAATAGTATCAAAGTATACACTCATATAGAAATCAATAGTTAGCAAGTATTCCATGGGTCAGTTTTCAAGAGGCTTTTTTTCCCCAAATAAAGAGTTACTTGATTTTTAGAAAATGTTCACCTCATTTTAAGAAAATAAACAATACTTACCAGTAACCGGTTGGTCTGTCCATACTTTTTCTATAAAAAAATAATTATATTGAATTAAACAATTTTCCTGGAAATGACCCAATATCTCTTGTGGCGTGACAATGAAAGTAATAAGTAATAGTAAAGTAATAAGTAATAGTAAAGTTATAAGTAATAGTAAAGTTATAAGTAATTATAAAAAAAAAAGTAATAATAAGTAACAGTAAAGTATTGCCATCCAAAATATGTCATTATATCTTTCTTGAAACCCAAATTGTTTGGGAGCATACATAAATTACTTGTTTGTGATTCTTTTCATTTTAAATTCAACAAAAATATCAACAACACTGTCACCATGAAAAGAAAATGTTCAGTTTTCTGATGCAAACATGTTTTTATTCAGTGGTGGAAATATAACTGATAAGCAGATGCAAAACAAGATGAAAGCCTGTAAGGGGGTAATAAAAACAATCTACGTGTTTAACACTGAACGTGTAAAACTAGCTGATTTACCTGATACAAACTGGTAGGCTGCTTTAAAACCTGAATAATGACAGCAGCCATTAGTATGTAGTCCAGTACTAAATACTATAAATATTGTATTGGATTCAGATAACATGACAGGCCGATGATGTAGATTTAATACTATTGATGGCGAGTGGATTGTCAGACCATCATAAACCTGAAAATATACCATTAAATTATTGACTTGCTTTTTTTAAGTAAACTTACTTCCATCCATGCATTGCCAGTTTATAATTGACTCATTCATCAATGTTATGTCAATGTGTCAGAAATTAATGGAATGTCAAATTTTTAAAATTTCAGTGTTTCATTTCAAATGTTTGCTAACACTTTAATGTGTTCAGCAGAAGCTTTGTCTTCAGTGTTTTCATTGTGTTTTCTCACCACATGGGTCATTCAGCTAAAAAAAATAGAATTTTTCATCCACAATCCTTAGTATGCAACTTCAAGATGACAGGTTTAATACAATCAAGTTTTAAAAGTAAACTGGGTCCATAATAGTGTGACTGGCATTTGACAACTAGTCAAAAATCTTTTAGCACCCTTTTTTATTTAAAATCGGGAAAATTCGATCTTTCACCATTATTTGAATACAGACAAAATAAAAATTGTATAATATTTAATAAAAGACAGACTTCATAGTCTCATGAACATAGCCTCATTGATATGTATCAATGGTCTGTCCATACTTTTTCTATTTATATTGAATTTGAATTAAACAATTCCCTGTAAATGACCAGATATCTCTTGTATGATAACTTGTATGATGACTTTCAGCCTCTAGAGTACCTAAATTTTATAAAGTGATCAAGGATCATAACTCTGACACTAATTATTTGAAATCAATGAAGATCAATAGGATTTACTCTCTTGTGTATGAATTGGTGGCCAGTCTTCTCCACACACAAACAATTGGCCAGTCCTCTCCAAAAAAAACCAGAAAAAAAACCCCGTAACCTCTAGAGACTGGGCAAATAGAGCTTCAATCTCATCTAGTAGGTCAATTTGCATTATGTAGGTCGTGTGACGTCTTGAACTTGATCCCGACATATCTTAAACAACAACGTGACATCAACCGTCAGACAGTCTCAGCATGACTGCTTTGTACTCCAGTCGAGACGCATGATTCATGTCACGTGACTCGGAGCATTCTTGATAACTTAAACAACAACGTGACATCAACCGTCAGACAGTCTCAGCATGACTGCTTTGTACTCCAGTCGAGACGCATGATTCATGTCACGTGACTCGGAGCATTCTTGATAACTGTCAATCATTCCAAATAAGGTAGGACGAAATACATGGCAAGAACCCCCATTTTATTGTGAAGTTCGCAAATTGTCCAGTCTCTGGTGCTGGTTACAGGTTTACTCAAAGTTTTTTTTTATACAAATGGAAACGAAAGTGTTGGTTTACTAAAAATTAATACTTTTATATAAAACGAAATGTAAAATAAATAGAAGAGACTGGGTCAGTCTAGCTACAGCCCCCCTGAGAGTTGGAAATCAAAAAGAACTTTTTATTATCAAAGTACACTGGTGACAAAAAAAAAACATCGGAAAATTTCCATTTAATCTTGTTCATGACATTACGGTTACTGCAAGATCATTTTTTTTTTCAATTTTATCAACAGAGAACATGTCAATGTGGGCATATAAAACTATCTCTGTTTTGCCTGTGGGGTATGGAAATCCTTTCTATAACAAACCGAAACCCCCCAAACCACTAGTGTTGAAATCCCTTCGGCAGTTCTGAAGAAGTTGAAAAGGTAAATTCTTTATGCTGGATGGACATTAACAGATGAGATGACGAAAGCCCCAAGGGCCCCAGGTCAAACATTAAGACAATCTTCTACTACTAGTACAGTAGCTACAGTGTAAAATAAGCGACCAGCTATAACAAGATGTTTATAATTGAACACTTTAATCACTAGATTTGTTTCAACTAAACCATGTTGTAAAATAAACAAGGAGGGATTTATTGCTTCCATCTCCATCCTGCCAGTCTACTACCGGCTGATTTACTGTTTAATTTGGTGGAAGAAACAGAAATATGTTGAGACATAATGATGTAGAAACCTTTGAGATTAGAACTCACAAGTCCTCCTTCCACATAGATAACCCTCTATTTCCATGAGAGAAAAAACTCTAATTAAAATCAGGTGGTGACCTTGATTTAGACGATGTCAGTGGTCATACAATTTTATACGATTTCGCCAATATAACCACAGGTTAAAATCTTCAACATATGTTGTTTAAATCTAGTATAATCCTCTTCAGCATTCATCGTCTTAGTCTAGGATTAAGTGTGGCTGCTACGGTAATCATTGTCTTACAACTTTTTACACACTTCAAGAACAAGTGGATTTTTCTTACTGAAAATTGATCTAAAATTTCAGGAATACTCTTTGTACAGAGCTTTGCAACAAACTAACTATGTATGACAAACAAAGTGGAAGTATCAACATTTGATCTTATTCTTAACAAAATACAAGATGGGTTGTCTTGTTGAATCCAAAAGGAATTTTTACAATGACTCATGTAATCTGTGTTAAAACCACATGGAGAATGTTTCCAGTGTACTCCTCTTTTTTTCAAACAGTCAATTTGAGTGTGTTTTAGTTTGGTAATTTGTGCTTTAATCCTGATAAGTCATACAATCTTAGCCACTTACACAGGCAAGTGGAATATTTGATTCTTGTTCTCACAGTAAATCAATCCCCCATTTAACATGTTGTACATAGTTCCCACTACAAGTTTTAGATTTCTACTATAGATAGTAACAGAGTGTCAAATAAATTAGGTTTTTTATGGTATTTTTCACTGAGTTAAAAAGAAAGTACCATATATATCTGTCATCAGATATTGCATTTATTCCTCTATTTTAATTCCATTAAATTAACAATTAATATTCCAACTTTCTTAAACATTAGAGATCCTTTGACTGATATATACAGACAGGCCAAATGCCTTCAATATGGCACAAGCTATAGTATAATACCTTAATTCAAGAACCCATTAAAACACTTTTTATACATTTGAAATGTTCACATAGACCAATTTTGTTCTATATTTGATGACTAATTTTTATTACATGGTAGAGCATCGACTTATTTAGTTTTTTTATCTTCTCACTAAAGTTGTGCACCAAATCTGCTCAAAATATTTCTTTACTGTCCACAAACATAGAAATCAAGAACCAAAAAAGAATATCGCTTAATTTTATTTATTTTTTACACAACAAAAAAAAAATGTTATTGAACGTGTTTGCCCTCACGAAAGACCTTTTACTTTCTAGTTTTTGTACTTGCAGCATATCATGAGTATCTATAGATTTACCTACATGTATGAGCTAACATATGTATAGATTTAGTAATAGAGACAGATTACAGTTAGAGATGTGATGACCTATGGGAGGAGAATCACACATGGATTGTAAAGAATTCTCCACGCTGACTTGGACATGTGTTTCTATAATTGAGACAAGATTTTACGCATCTTCTCCTTGCCTCAACTATCATTGTTATATCACAATATCATAATCAAATCCTGTCAGTTGTTTTTTTTCAGTGGTTTCACTTCTGCTTCTAACTTATTCAACTAGATGAGAATTTTCCTGGCTAGAAAGTTATATCATTTGATAAGAAATTAACACAATCTGTCTCCTTGATAGATGAACAACACCAACAGCAGCCAATCTACATCAACAATTTCTCTATTTTTCCTCTATTACAAATCAAATAATGATATTAATACGTTTATTGATGCTTATCTCCTTTAAATTTTTGTCAGTTAGTTGATCACATTACCAATTCCAAAAAAAGTACAATTCTGAGTTTCATGTCAATTTGGTAATGAGCATTCTGCAAATATGCATGTTTCATGTTAAAAAATTGTCTCTTGGGGAATGACAACAAAATTTTGTATTTTCTTGTTAGCCAGTCAAATAGTCAGAGAATTATACTGAATACAAACTACATCCTTGAGAGATGACATTGAACTTTTGATACATCAACATTTACCAAAGACAAAATTCTAAAGTAACAATATTTTACTGTCTGTACATTGCTTCATAAAATTTAATTATAAATTAATAAGAGAATGGCTGGATTAAGAATACTTTGTAATGTTGTCTCAAAAGTATTTATCAGGTGTTTTTTTCCAATTTAAGTATGGCAAATTTAAATGGAAAGTATAGACACCCAATCTTACTAGAAAAATACTGGATTACGGGTACAAGACCAATGGGGCAAACACAGCGCAAACTTGTCAAGGTACACTAACTGGCAACCCGACTTATTGTATGCTAGCTTCACTGAGGAAGCAGTTGTTATTTCTTGATCAAATTGTTAGGTGGGATTTTCAAACATTGAGGGGTGTCAACGTGCAAAAGACTGCGATTGAATGGCGGAATAATTAAGAATTTACTTAGGCCTCAATTTGTATGATTAATGGACAGTAAGTAATGAAAAATACATTCTGAAAAACATACCCTCCCTCAATGAATCAAGGTGATGACATTGCCTCTGACAAAGTTTTGAGAAGGATTTGAAGCAAATCTTTAATAGATTAATTAGTTTGAATATGTTTTCAGTCCAAATATATCATCAAATCACACACAGTTTGTACGCGGGAAGTATCTTTGACAAACATCCATAGTTGACATGAATTCAGAAAGACTTGTTTTTGTTTGGAGAAAAGATTTCTTGGAAATTATTAAAAATATAAATAATTCTTACCTTAACCTCACTTTGTGGTGAAACATCCCAATCATCAAATAGTAGACGTACATGACCATAAGGATCTAAATTTTGAATAAGATATGAAAATGTCTCTCCATTCATGGCATAACCTTTTGGAAAATTTGGAGACATGACAAAACCTGAACTTTGACCTTGATATGCATCCACCATGCCTTGTTTTAATTCATATTTATCTAGAAACGAAGAAAAATTTCATAAACATAAATAAGTACATAAATTTCGATCAGAACACATAATTTTTGATGGACCTGTTCAAAAAGTAAACAACTAAATATAGAGCTGACCCAAACAAACCACTGTAAATTAAGCATACATTACGCAGAGTTAAATCTGCCTATTGCAAGTTTTTCTTTAGGCCTGAAAAATTATCTAAATTATTAATTAGACATTATTTAACTTATCCAGACCATAATCAACTCTTGATGTCATCGCTAGCCTGCGACATGTACTGTATTAGGATCCGATCTGCTGCTTAATGCTCACTCATGATTTAATCAAGAAATGGACTATGTTTTTTATCGTACCAACTTTAGGCCATCCCTAAATTCTAGGTTCGGAGTGGATCAATTTGACTGAAAATTTTCAGGAAATTACCTTTACATTATCTAATTTGTAACTATTATAGTGAGAACTGCCAGCTCTTTATCTAATCTCCCATAATGTATCTTTAATGTATCAAATCATTGGTGTAAACTGATTTCTCAAAAGTAGGGGGTCAGAAAATTTACTCACCTAATATTTCAAATTTGATTTTAAATTTTTTTGCTCCTTGAACTGTTGTATTGGACATACAGTGATAGAGTCGTATGTTAGATGATATAGATATATATTTTGATTTGCCTCTATGATAATTATTATGACTAATTTCACTATATGGATAATCTACTTCATGTAAATGTAAATGATCACAACTGAAAAACAAAATCACAAAAAGCATTAAATGTATTTATAAATAACAATATCGAGAAAATTGAATTGACTGTATCCAACCCTGAAAATGACAGTCACTATAAATGCTTTGAATTGACTGTAAACATGATATTGTTGTATCACAGACAAATTGTCCTATTTTCATTATCTTAGCGCACGGGCAGGTGTCTTTCCTGCGTACCAGGAGTATACCCAAGAGGTAAAGAAGGTGGCCCTATCCCTATCTCCAAGCCACATACGCATACACTAGGAATCGAAACCACAACCGCAAGCCAGAGGTGACCGGCCAGCTAGAGGTTGAAGCAACATGATGATTCCTAAAGGTGTTGTTTTAAAACAGGGTATGGTGTCTTTATACTGGGAAGGTTACATGGTATAATTACTGCTGCCTGTCCCAACCCAGAATTAATTTATAAGAACTTATATTCATTTCTTATTAAAACTGTTAAAGAATCTTAACTAATGTTATAATAGAATATAGTGTATCGGCTGAGTCTCATTCTGTAACCGTTAAGCAACCAAAATCAATACTGTGTTTAGAGAAGGCGTAAGGTCTGAAGGTAACCTTTCTTAAAACTTAATTTAGGTATTGATGAATTTGTTCTGCGTGACCTTTTGTTTTTGGATGACATTTCTACACTAAGTAGTCTTTTCCACATTCAAAACAAGGTGGAACAATTTTAATGATTATTATATCGGGTTTTTTTTCTGCCTTCGATTCTGAGGTCAATTACATCCAAGAGGGAGCAATAAATGAAATTGATTATTTTTTTTTCTGGTCACATCAGAATTTATTCAAATTTGAAGTATTTGTTACAAGCACTCAAATTAATAGCATTACATTGACCATAGATGGGAGCCATCAGTCGTAGATATGCCTTACTTTTATAACAATATCATCTATTTCTTAATATTAAAGTAACAAATAATGTTTTTGGTTAAATGTGATGAAAAAGAGATAGGTATATAGACAATGAAACATATGCCCACAGCAGCTTAGTTATTGCATAATGAATCTTTTTGTAGAGCATTCACAAGATTCTACAAAAGGGAAACGGGCCATAACTAAAGAAATCATTAAAAGACATTTTTGAAATTCAAAAGGCTTTTTTGTTTTACTAATTTGAATACTGGTAATGCACATGAATTTCTACAAACTTAAACAAGGGTCATAACTAAATATGAAAATATATTTCAAACAAATCAGAAGGTAACAAAATTATTTAAAGTGATAAATAGCAAAAACAGTGTATGATCAGGTGGTAAATTTAATGTAGTCTGTAGAGGGTTCAGAAGAAATTGTAGGCGATTGAAGGATGCGCACATTGACAGCAAACAGATGGAGGCAACAGTAATATATGAGCACATTTCAATATGGGCACATAAAATGAAAATGTTCTGAAAATAAAAATATTAGAAAAATGGAATACAATCTTTACCCTGGAATGCATATTTTTCGAGACTTGTTCTGTATATCGACTTCTCTCTCTTCACATTTTGGGAATTTAATATCTACAAACTGTAACTGAACTTTACAAGTACTGCATGATTTAATTTCTATCTGACACCAAGAACTGTATAAATCTACAGAATAATTGGATGGGTATAAAGCTGATTGTATTTCACCAAAATCTCCTTTCTTTACCCGAATAATCCTTTCACTTTTACCCTTGTCACAACTTATTGGCCCTGAAAAATAATAAGATACATTATATTCTTAATAAGATTCAGAGCAAATCTATTAAGCGATGAGAAGTATGAGCAAATGGCACTTCTGACCTTTATTAATTCTCCATACAATTCAATGCCCCAAATATTTTTTTTTGACAGTTGTAGGCTATATATGGTATAAGACTATAAAAGGCAATATTTTATTTGACTCAGAATGACACAAGTATATCAGTATAAATCATCAAATTTACTAGAAGTGTCCTTATTTTGTTAACAGCATGATCTAAATGAGAGCATGACAATATATTGATACATGGACAGTGATTTTAAGTATTGAACTTGTATACTTTTGGATGAATACTTTTGCTGCATATTCTAATAAAACATTTAAATCATATTTCATATCTCGAAGGAAACATTTGAATAATGTAGTGCCTCTGTTTGGGGAGGGGGGGCTGAATGGTTAGCGTGTGCATGCTGTATCATAAAGCCAGTCATTGAGTCATCTGGCGTGGTTTTAAATCCCAGGTTGTACATGGAAAGGAGTAGGGTCGCCTGTCCAACCTCGCGGGTTTTCTACAGGTTCTCCCGTTTCCTGCCACTGCTAAAGGCCCCTCTGTTCAAGGGAAATAATGGAATAAAATGTTAGTCCCAAAATGACCTAGTTTGTGTCGAGCGGCATTAAACTCTTTTTCTCCTCTGTTTGTATTCAATAATGAAAAGCATGGAAGATAAGTTTTACAACTTCCACTTAAATGAGCTACCTCACTTTATCAAAGCACCTGTGACATAAGTAACCACTGCAGTCAAGATTAACAGTTATCTCGAAACACATGATGTTTCAATCCACAACTTCACAATTTATTAGTTGGCGTGGCTATAATCATAATATCTATGGATACAGACTACAACAGGGAGATCAGGTTATCAGTTCAGCTTTCACTTGATAATAAATATTTAAAATCTTAATCAACTAAAAAAAGTTCCCCAAGAAAATAAATCAGCCAGAACTTGTCAGAACTAATTTATACGATTTGCCAACTAGCTAGATACCTATCTCTCTGTAAGAAGTGACTAATATCTTTCATTTATGTAAGAAATATATCTTGATTGTAGATTATAATTCTTGAAAAACAAAACACTTGATAATGCACTTGATAAATTTTAACTGTATAAAACATAGATGTGTGATAAGTGGGTGTATCTTTACTTTCCTACACAGCTCAGCTGGAAAACTATCAAATACTCTTGAAAATAGAAATTAATGCTTAAAACTTACCTCTATCAATTCCATTCTTAAGTGCCAATATCTGTGTCACTAGAACTACAAATGGAAGACATTTGAAGATCGCTGAAATAGATAAACCAAAAGTCAAAATAGTCATGGTGTAAACTTGACCAATTTTATAATAAAAATAAAGGTTATAAGCAATTAGCTTATGACATTTGGATAATATGTATCCTCTATTCTCATAATGTAAAAAAGCCAACAAGAGAAAATATACATCAATTAAATGGATGTCAATATGGATTTATAGTCCATAGTGTGATGTCTTTAATTCATAAATTACACTTGTCACTTTCATAGTACCATAACTACAAAAACATCCAAATATAACAATTCTTCCTCAAATAAAACCTAATAGCATTATTCAAATGTAAATTATTTTAACCAAAATTATACGTGCACATCAAGTATCTTAATACAGTCACAGACATACATACAATTATAATACAGAATGTTCTAGTCAAAATACCATATGAGACGAATCCTTATTTCAATCTTGAAAATCAACTATATTTCAATGTTTTACAAACACACTTTATCTGAAGATGTAGAATTGATAGTTTTGTTGTCTCTCTTTTAAAAACTACAAAAATGATTCTAACTTAAAAAATAATTATGGGCAGCTAACCAATAAGAAATCACCATATCATGCTTTTAATTATTTATAAAAAAAACCTAACGGCCATCATCAATTGGAAATATTCACTTTAGTTCCTATCAGAATGTATATTTAACGATTTTCATTGAAAAAAACCTTTGGCATTCTCGGAACACAAGTTTTCATTCCCTTTAGCTTTTCCAGTGTTAAAATCATTACAAGAATATATGCATTGAAAGGGTCTGGGAATTACTGGCAAGCAGGTACTAAAGTCGTTACAGGTTTAGAATCAAATCAAATTTCTTACTGATTGAATGATTTATATGCTTTATTCTCTTAAATCTATATATAGTCTAAATTCAAACCGAGCTTCTCATTTCTAAAGCAACTATACCAGTACATTACAACAAATGTTTTTATTTTGATTTAGTTAGTAGACCATATACCATTATAATATCAATGTGACATTAAGTAAATGTAAACTGGATGAACCTAGAATATTATGTAACAAACCTTGTTATTTTTTAATAAATTGTTGTTTTTGATTTGGAGAGGGTCTATTTGTGTATCAGTTTGATTTTCCGAGTTCAAACCTTATTGATATTTCCTATTAAACCTGGATCAAAAATAAACCTATCGATTTCATCGATTTTTATATGTCGATTTTCTTCTAGGTTTAAAATCTGCTATCACTTTACGGCAATACATACAGTCAAAGTAGAGATGAAATTAAATGAAAATTCATAAACAACTACTTCAGATTCATCTTGGAAAATAACACATACAATCAACTGTATTAATTATTTGGACCTGAATCAAATTGGTTTTAGTTATATATATTTTCAAAAAATCAAAACCTGACATTCAGTTTCATGAGATCAAAACTTGTTTGCACTGTCATGAGGACTCTTCCGCCTCTCTTTTTCGCTAGTGTGTAAGATTTTTTTGTCATCTTCTTTGGATTATTTAAGTTTCAATTTTCTTAAATACTCCCATAAATGAGTTATTGGAGGATGGTCAGGAAGTCTATATAGCATGCTTCATGTACTTTTGTCCCAAGTCTGTTGAATAGGGAATTATGGAGAAGGCCAGTTTAGGTAGATCAGACATCTTAGCTACTGCTAATCTACTTATAATGATGAACCGTCTGCTCCAAGCCACAAACAGCTATCATTTCTTTGTTATTGTTACTTAAAGGTATCAAGATGACCATTTAAGGTAAATGTAGCAGACATTAAATTTTATTATAGTTCCTATGTGGCACGTTAAATAAGGTTGAAATGAGTGTGAAATCAGCATAGATTCAGAAAGCTAATGATAATGATTAACAACACATCATCACATCACAGACATGGTTATTTCTGTCCACATGAACTAATTGTCCGAGTCACAATCCGAGTCTGTTCAAGCTTTGGCATACATAGAGAGTTCCTGAATAATGCATTAAATATTGCGTCAATGTGTCCTAATGATAAGAATAGTGATAACCTTTGAGGGAAGCTTCTATAATAATGAGATAAAATTCCAATCCTAATGAGAGCTTCTACAGCCCAGCTCCCTTCATTTATACTCCCAGGATGAACTAGCAATTTTTACTGCCTGTATAAATTTTTTTTTCCAAGTTTTCAGGATGGAATCAGAGAGAGAGAGAAATGGGGTTTAACATCCACTTGACACAAACTAGGTCATTTCAGGACTAACACATGGTTTCCAATTTATTTCAATAATTTGCTTGTGTGTAGGGGTCTTTAACAGTGGGGAGAAACCGAAGGACCCAGATAAAACCCACAAGTTTGGACAGGTGACCCTACTCCTTGTCGCGTACTACCGCGAATTTAAAACCACGACAATTGACTCCATGACAGACCTATGATACAATGCACACATGCTAACCATTTGGCGATCCAACCTCCCTGGGAATCAGATATTCGTCATCGCGCTCCATAATAACCTATATAAATTGTAAAGCACCAAATTTTTCATAAGACCAAAAGCAACATTTGCATATAAACCTTCCCTGTATGATAAACTCAATATAAGCTAGACATCTTCTATACAGAGAAATCAGCAAGATCCTTTAGGATTTTGGGGGTTTGACTACATCGTAATAAACATTTCTGTTTTTATACAGTATTTGTAAGTGCCTGACAGTTTAATATATTTGGAACAGTTAATATATCAAATACGGTATTGGTCTACACATACCGGTACTTTTAATACTTCTTTAATGACAAACATAAAATTCATTAAAACACATTAACTGTTAAGTTATAAATAAATTTGATTTTTCCCCTTGGAATTTCACCAGACATCTTGAATATAAAATACATGTATTATACAGACAGTAAAGAATTAGTATGCCATGTGTTCCTCTCTCTCCTCCTTCAAACACTTATCATGTGATAATCAAATCTACATATTAAAAACATTATCTAATAATAAATACACTTGTATTACCCTAAATGAAAATACATCAATCAATTTGAAGTTTGTCGAAGTCTAAACAGATTGTAATGGCACAAATGGAAAAATAGGGAAAAATGGCACAATGCTGAAATAGGAACCAAAATCAATTGATTTCGATTTCTTGTTATTAGAAGCGCTTCTAGTGATGTGTATAAATATTTTTCATTTGTGCTTCAATTATGAACCTTAATTTGTTTTGCTTTCAAAGAAAGTGTTAGGTAGGTGGGTAGGTCCGATGTTCAATTCAGCACTATACAACAGGGAAAGATAGAATTGGGTTAAATGTGTGGATATTCAGATTCAGCCTACATCTACAGGTAAAGTTCAGGTAAATATATAACTTGTTACTTTAAATCATAAACCGCAAAACAAAATACAAGAAAAAAGAAATAAAGTCCAGATAACCTCAGCATATCCTCTGTATAAATCAAATTCTACATCATGCTAAATCATTTAATCAACCACATGTATCTTAAATTTATCAACTACATGTCTTTAATAGGGTAATGACAGGTGTTACATCTTAACATGTAATTAACATTTAACATACTACACAGTTAGTTAATGTACATTTTCCAGGTTTATTATAAGGTGATATGTAATTAACTAAAGGTGTCAATCACTTATCTAATCAACATATCCATAATACACACCATATACATATCTCCTAGTAGGATGTATATTGGAAAGTGATATCAAATGGGTCAATAACTTTGTATTTTCTAACTATTTAGGCATTTAAGATATTGTGGATATGGAAGTTGAGATAGATTTGATACACAGATATGTGTTTTTCGTGTATGTGTACATGGATAATGTTATTTTCTAGTTTTCATGTGGAAATGTTAAGAAAATATTGCCACATGGTCTAAGTGCTATTGTTGTAGTAGATATACAGCCTAACGTTACATATAAACACACCCTGAAGACTTAAAAAATGTGAGCCCAGTGTCATCTTCCATCTCGGCAGCTCCGCAACTTTTCTTTAACCATGGACCTTATAGGGTCCATGCTTTAACAAATACTATTTTCCCTGCATAGTTTTTTCTGTCATCCTTTTTATTGGTTTGAGTTTGATCTGAATAATAGGGAACAGTTACTTCTATTTCGTCAAGCTTAGTGGCGGGTGTGGTTCATACTGAGAGCCAAACGTGTCCTATACCAGACTAAGATTCTATTTATGATCTATTCTCCAAATTAAGATATAACTCCATATTTGTGCTACATAAGGTACAACCAGGGCCACTTATTTGAAATACCAAGAAAACAAAATTTCTTAAATCTCTTATTTAGTTGTTCGGATGGAACAAACAACCGAGGTCCTGTGTACACATTGTCGTGCACGTAAAAGATCCCTTGGCAGTTGAAATTCGATATAAGAGTAGGCCGTAGTGCTGCTGCGCAGGCAAAATTTCCCTCACAGCACACTGTATGGCTTATGCGCGTCTTTCTTTAGCCCAGCTTAAGAGTTAAACTCCATTTCATTTTTTCTTAAATCTCTGGTAAGTTTTACTCTTTTTCCCCCCAACATTTAAAAAGTAGGTACACTTAACACTTATCTTCTTTCACACACACTCATTTCATCAAGTTCACTGGTATCATTGTCTGATATATAGTTGGTAATAAAGATATATTTAAGTAGAAGTCTTGATATAAGTAGTATAGATAGACACAAAGTAGATTCAGTGAAAATAGACAAATAAACTGCATATCTTTATATCTGACAACATCCACATTCACCTGTCTTATATTAATCATTACATATATCTTCTAACTTCTATGTATGTAAGTAATATACAATATACTTCTATATATATACTTGATTGTAAAAACAAACTGGTAAAAATAAAGCAATAATTGAAAACGCATTTCTTTTAATTGATAATCATTTAGTTCTTACTTTGTTCTATTTCATGTGTTTATCGTTCATCTTTGAAATGATCTATCTTATTTTAAAAATACTTATTATTCTGATATTTTGGGCCTTATATTTTAACATGTCTGCAATCACAGATATGCCTCTGGACAAAATATTCACCAGTTTTGCTATAAAAAAAAGGTATGTTTAACTTAGCCTTGTTGCACAGGGTACATTTTCAACCAACTAAAAACACAGTATGGATACAACTGTACCATTCGGTAGTGTGTAATATTATAGTTCAATATTGAAGTCTTATCATCTAAAAGAAACAAACAGAATCTGAATATCTATAAAGATATCTGTTGGATCAAGTACAGTGCATGTCACATCACTTGCTTCACTCTTAATACAGATGAGGACATCTATGTGAACAATTTTCTTTGATGTTTAAAAACTTCTACTACAAATTTATCCATATGTTTACAGCACACTTGAATTTTAAGAGGTACGGCTACAAGGTAGAACTTGCATGTATGGTATATGTACATATAAACTGACATATGTTTGGATAAATGAAAAGGAAAAGAGAGAAATGCTAAGATAAGAGAATGTGTCAGTTCAAGTGGCACGGTACAAAGTAACAGTGGTTATGTCCGTCAGTGTCAGTTTATCAACGCAGATGGCAGTTTTTACTAGATGTGTAGGTGGATGGAGTGACACGAATTCAGACATTTTCCCCATTCTGTGAAAACATGTTTGGTTGGTGAAAATAGACAAAGTAATTTTAAACAATTTTCTTTCAAAAACAACAAATAAATTCATTCTGCCATTTTACTTTCACAAAATAAAAATAATTTAGGAAGGATTTCTAGAAAAAATCTGTCAAGAAAAACGTTTGTTAGCTGACGGGTTGTTTGTCATTTGGAACACTGTGACATTCTTATTCAAGGCATCACTGATTATCTCAGTAAAACTCTTGTTACTTTTTGGAATTTCATCAAAAAACACAAACACTGATGCCATAATTAAATGTTAAAGACAATTCCACATGGCAGACACAAATCTAATCATCTCCGACTTCATGTATCAAGTGAAATGATACATCAGTATTAAAAACTTTAGAAGGAAAAAAGGCGTAATGTGGCCATTAATCAGACTGAAAGCAAGTAGTGTTGCATATCATCAGGGAATAAAGCTGTTTTGGCTTCCAACTACTTAATTTTACCTCAAAAACCTCATCCTTCAAATTACCTTCATGTCAGTTCTCTATTTCTCATGATAAAGTCCGCACAGGAATTTCCCCAATCTACTTCAGACTACGAGCATGTTTCATCCCCTCCCCAAAAAAACGACAGCTTACATTAAGTTAGCATTTTTCTGTTGAGAACTTTTATTGATTTAGAAGAGCCCTTCCTATATATAAACCCTCAACACAAACTACTGCCAGTCCAAAATTTATGAGTTTTGGAAAATATTTTCAAATTGGTCATAAATCCGTCAAAGTGAACATGCTGTTGTCAGTCACTTTCAGGTCTACTTCAGATTTATTCTGCAAGTAATTTTGTTAAGAGGTTAATTAATTTAGTTATTGAGGAAAAACTGACAGAACATATAAAGTCAGCATCTATCATTTTTGAGGTATTTGTAAATTCTATAATAAAGCCATTATAACTTACAATGGAACCAAATGAAGACCACTTAGCATTAATAGTATTGATGAATATTGAGCTTTTAACCTTTGCACTCTTTAGATCAAGGATGCCGTTTGGATTAAATGATAGCCTTCGCATGATAAATTAATGTGATTTTATTTTATTGGCTATTTCTGTTGAACAATATTTACAAGTCAACAAGTCAAACACGTATGTATGAATAATTAAATGAAACACATTTTCATTATACATTTGTGAAATCAAAGTATAAGTACTAGGATAAATCAAACACATGGAGAGGATATTGACAATTTGAATGCGGTCCTTTTTTGTGGGGTTGATGATTTACCAATACTTCTATCATTGGTTTCACACCAAATCAGACAATAAACATGCCTTGGCAAATAATAAAACAAACATTCACTAGTAGATTTGTTATCAGTGCTATAAAACATTAGAGGGCCAATCCCGATATTTTTTTGGAAAAAAAACCTGTTTAATTTTGTGTTAAAATCCCTTAAAATCCTTGTTAAGGCTTAGCAACTAACTCAACATGTAATACACTTCCAAACAACTTAAACCTGTCAGTATTCATCTGGAAATGGAGACCGGTGTCCATAGCTGTATTATGTGGTGTATGTGTATGGATAAAACCAGCCTTTTATTTTATAAAAATAATGTGTAGGGGAAATGTATCTTCGTTATCAAATATCAAGTACAGCACATAGGGCTAATTGTATAGACCTCTAAAGGAACGGGAATCGATTATCAGGTCACCCAACGCAAAAATTGACCCGAAATCTTAAAAGGGTTACGTGTCCGGATAAGCACTTTTGACATTCACGTCAAAACAACTCAATATTTTGAGCTGAAATATTCAAACAAAGTAAATACACCATTCCTCTATACTTTGGCGCTTAAATTCCTACTCAGACTTTTATTTTTGAGACTCAGTTCAAATTGGGATAGTCACTTTACATCAAAAAAGACTCGTAGGAGATTTTATTTATCACACAATCCCTTCTTACATGCACAAATAAATAAGTATAATTCTTTGCTATAGATTTCACTGTAACTGAAGCTGATTACATTATGGTGTAGTGGTGATACATCATTTTTTGACAGCAATTCAACCATTGCAAAGTCCTTTACATACACCCATAGTGTTTCCATCAAGGTCAATTAAATAAAAATAGTACCTTTTGTAATAAGAAAAAAGTTACTTTTAATTAAAAAAATGAGCTGTTCTTTGAACATAAAAAGATAGTAAGCTGGCACTGCCAGGCAGGATACGCCCACATTTTCGAGAGATGGTTAGAGAACAAGCAAAACCAAAAGTGATTTTTCCTACAATCAAAGGCTATAATTCATTAAATTACAATTTGATATGCGCAAATATCGAAAAGAATCAAGATCTTTAGGTTATAACCATGCATTTCAAGTTTCATCAAAATCGAATCAAAATTGTGACCTTGATATACCATATTTTAACACTATTAGAGTACAAACGGCGGCCATTTTGTCTGGCAATTATGGTCTGATTTCCCTGAAATTCAAACTCAACCTTCGGTATGGTGTAACGGTGATAGAGTCAAGCTTTTTTTCAATCAGATAATAATCATAACCTCCAGAGGGACCATAGGCGAATTTTCGGGCAATCAGGGGCCATAATTCAGAAAGCTACGATATGATATGCGCAAATAACGAAGGGACCAAGATCTTTGGGTTATAACCATGCATTTTAAGTTTTATCAAAATTTAATCAAAATTGTGACCTATACTGAGTCCACTTAACCTTGATATACCTTTTTATAACAGTATTCGCGTACATGCGGCGGCCATTTTGTATGGCAATTTTGTTCCGAATTTTTCCGAAAATCAAACTCAACCATCCGTAGGGTGTAACGGTGATATAATCAAACGATTTTTTAAATCGGATAATAATTGTGACCTCCATGGGACCACAAGCTAAACAAAGACGATTTTGCGTATAATCAGGGGCCATAATTCAGGAAGTTACAATCCGATATGCCCAAATATCGAAAGGAACCAAGATCTTTGGGTTATAACCATGCATTTCAAGTTTCATCAAAATCGAATTAAAATTGTGACCTCTACAGGGTCCACAACCTTGATATACCATATTTTAACAGTATTCGCGTACGAATGGCGGCCATTTTGTATGGTAATTTTGGTCCGATTTTTCCGAAATTTGAACTCAACCATCCTTAGGGTGTAACGGTGATATAATCAAACGTTTTTTCAAATCGGATAATAATTGTGACCTCCAGAGGTACCACAAGCTAAAATAGGTCATTTTTCGGACAATCAGGGGCCATAATCCATGAAGTTTTGATCCGATACGTGCCAATATCGAAAGCAGCCGAGATCGTTGGGGGATAAACCTATATTTCAAGTTTCGTCGAAATCGGGTAAGAATTGTGACCTGTAGAGAGTCCACAAACAATGGTGGACGGACGGACAGGGGCGACGACATAATACGTCCACATGAAAATGTGGGCGTATAAAAAAGTAGTTCCTTTTTGATTGACCAATAAAATTCATGTAAAGCGATATTTCCTAAGGAGATATTGCAGTAGATTATGAAATTTATCACACAAGTGATATCTACTGTAGAATTTATTATTGGGTGATAAATGACCATGACCATATTACATCATAATAGTTACAAAGGAACCATTTCAGGGTGGAATGGGGCATCTTCTTTATGATGTGCCAAAAATCCCTGTAAACTTTGGAGAAATTAATCTGAAAGTTATCCTTTTTAATTTTGTAGAGGCTTCCTTAAAACTCTGAGTAGAGTGTTAAAAAGGATTGTGAAAAGACGAACCCCTGCAGATAGTTTGGATAATTATGTAATCCAGAAGAAATATTGGAGTAACAAAGCACTTCAGTATTTGACTAAAAACATGCCAATTTCTGTTACTTAAAAAAGTGAGTACTGTAGGTGTATAAATATAAACCCTCCCAAGTGGTGCATTGGAGGAAAAAGAAAACTTTTAACAAGGTCGTTATAGAGAGCCTTCAACCATCTGGAAAGTCATTTAAAAACAATCTGTCTACTGAAGATGCTAACATATTCTCACATTAATACCACATCCTCAACATAAATAAGTCAAAATGCAAATTTTCTATTTAAAAAGTACTAATTTTTCATTCTCTGTAAAAATAAAAAAAATTGTTCATCTTTAAAAGTATCCATGCTTCATTAAAAGTCTAGCTTTAGATGGACCATGAAATAGCTGAAAAGATTTATATTTGTATAATGTGCAACTTTTCAGTATGTTTTTTGAAAATATTAATAACAGTAACATTTATCTTTTTAACATCCCATCATCTTGGAATTAGATTTTAAGAAAATTATGAAAATTAACTAACAAGATCAAATTTTTAACAAAACCTGATTTTTTTCAAAAATAAATTTATTGATTGTCAACTGCATGCTGATTCATTGTTGTGGTTAATCAACTAGCTTGGAGCCTCTGTCAGTTTGTGTGAGATAGGGAGAGAGAGAGAGAAAGAGAGAGAGGGAATGTACTTGCAAGATCACTGGACATACATTAACTGTAAATTTATTACAAAATAGATTTGAAAAGAGTCGAAAAGTTAATGTCAATTTCACATTTTTTATGCAAATCGTTTGACTTGCTTCTATGAGTCATCCTGTGTTAAAAACCACTTGAACATTTTTCTAAATTAAATTCATCTTATAACATTTATACCATGTGCAATGATATGAGAAATGTGGGCCAGACAGGATACTTAAGAAAAGCTCTAAGAGTTAATAATGTTAATGATTTCTCCATATTTGAAATCACACGCTGCGTAATTAATGATATAATTCTAATTAAAAGATTTGATATTGTCACACTCATCATTTAAACAATAATGGTGAGAATTAAAAGAATATAAATAAATAAATCAATCCTTAGCATGTCAATTAGGTCTGTCAATCCGGGAACCAAGACCGTGGTGGAGTTCTCTGAAAACCTGCTTTACCAATTACTCACATTAATCCCAATTACGCACTTTAAGGCAATTTGAAATATAAAATGAATTATAGCCTGAAAAAGTTGACAACCAGGAGGTTTGTGTTTATTATAATCGGTCAAGGAATGTCTTCAAAGGATTAGAAAACAGTAGAAACAACTCCCTGACCATCCACAATTGATGACCAAGTATGACTAAGATGAGTAAATACCCCCCCCCCCCCAAATTATGACTTTAGTCTATAGGAGATGTAATGCATTAGATCCAGAAAAAGAGTCAGCTTTATGTATGTGTCATGTGTAAGTCACTAGTGTGTTCGGGTGGCTCTGGGAGTAAGGCGTTGTCTCACTAAACAGAATGAGCTTCCAGGGCTTTTCCGGTAGGGCGAAGGGTCTGGCATAGCACAACATATTGCGTCTTTATTAGTCACGATGGTGCAGAAAGTAGGATAAACCCCATTTCATCCATTCAGTCTTTTGTGCTTTGTGCAACAGGACTTGCCAATGCTGTAGAAGATGTATAAAAAAACCAGTGTAAAATGGTATTTATATGATATGTAAGCAACACCTTCCCTATAGTGATAATTATGTAAGTAATATATCAAGTCAATAAAGACATGACAAGCCAACTATAGAGTTTATAATGATGAAGATGTACACATGTTAAACAGTAATCATCATTAAGATATCGGTAGGTATGTGGTTGAACTCAGTAAACATCATCTACACTGTATAGTAAGTGCAGGAGAATTGCACTACACATTTGTAAACAGAAAGCAACTAGACAAGCAGTAGACAAGACACACATGGATATTGCAAACAATAAACATCAAAAATACTATCAACTATTGAATACAGAATGATAAATATTGATAAATATATGGTCAAGAAGGTTCCTTGTGATATTCCAACTGGATTTCTGTTTGTCAATGTTGCTGGAGGGGAGGGGAGGGGGGGCCTTGTAAGCAACAGCATCTAGCTTTTGGGCTAAAAAACTGTGGACCTGAATACATGTTGATGAACATTTAAAAGATTATTTGATAGTTGGAATTTGATGAACAGAAGGCAGAAACACCACTGACCGTCTTCATTAGCCTGGTTGGTACCTGAATGTCAATGCCCACTGCCAATTATAGCCCGTTCAGACGTTTCAGTTGAACTGGTTTTAAAAAAAACAGGGATCGTTAAACTAGTTTAACTTAAAGGGACTGTCCTGAATTGAACAGAGCCTCAAAAATAAAAGTCCGAGTACGTATAGAATTTGAACGCCAAAATATAGAAGAATGGTGTATATTTCAGCTAAAAATATTGAGTCGTTTGGACGTGAGCGTCATGTAACCCTTTTAAGATTTCGGGTCAATTCTTTAGAGGTCTGCACAGTGAATTGTCCATGTGCTGCATTTGATTACAAAAGGTAAATTTCACCGATACATTATTTTTTATAAAATAAAAGTCTGGTTTTATCAAATCAACCATAATACAGCTTGGGAAACTGGACTCCATTTCAAGATGAAGACTGGCGGGTTTAAGTTGTTTGAAAACGTATCACATATATTGAGTTAGTTGCTCGGCCTTAAGGTAGAGGATTTTAAGGGATTTTAACACAAAATTCAGCAGTTTTATCGGGTTTGACCCTTTAAAGGGAAAATAACACTCTTGCTGGCTTGACAGGTCCAGAAAAAAAAAAATAGCCTTATTCTAACTATGTTTAAGTGTCCTACTTGTTGTGTAAATTATCCATTACAACCTATCTTACTTGTCGAAAATATGTTTAAATCAATGTTGCATTTGAAAGTGTTTACGTAAAGCTTTTCAAACCATGTTACGGCATGTGGTTGAATTTTTCCAGTTTTTAAAATTAGGTGTGTTAAGATGAAATTTGCATCATTTATTAATTGGAATATTGTAAAATAGTACAATTTGTTGACCAGAATAAAGATTGGGACATATTATTCAGTTAAAACAAGAGTGGTATTGGGGCTTTAAGCGTCTGAACGCACACGGGGGGGCAAATAAACCAGTTTAAAAAACCCAGCTCGTGAACCTGTCTTCAAGAAGGTTTTTTATTTTAAACTGGTTCATCTTGGCCGTCTGAACGGGTTGGTTTAAAAAAAACCAGATCCAGCTTGCTTTGAGCTTGCACAGTACGCAGTAAGTTACATTGCTGTGAAAATATCGGGGTCAGGCAGTGCTAATGTTATCGAAAGCGTACGAGAACTAAATAAAGAATATGACGCTACTCGTGACCAATTAACACTAACCTCCCATCGAAGAGGTCAGAATAGATAAACTGGTTTGGCTTATAGTACGTGTGAACGCAACACGATGCTGTCTTAAAAGCTCCGGCGATTATTAACTGGTTTAAAAATAAACGTCTGAACGGGCTATAGGTGCACTGAATATGAGAATTCAAACAAATGTATATATCATCTCTGATTGCTATAGTTTGGTGGCTTGGCCCCTACTCTTCTCTGTAGAGTTTAAACTTGGTAAAATGAAATGAGGTAGAGCTTGTTATTTACCAAACTCTTAATGTATCAAGCAGGGGAATTTTTCTCATATTCATTGAGATCACATGATCAACACATCCCTCTAGAATTTCTGAAAGACATGCCAAAGTTGTGTACCTAAGTCACTCATAAAAAAAAAATATCATTAAAATATCTTATATCAAGATATTTTAATCATTATTGGGTTTTTTCCTTATTATATCATGTTTAACCAATCAGTCTATCTGGAATCTCTACAAATAGTTTTAAAACATTTTTATTAGTTTTAGGTATTGACACAAATCTCTCTCAATAGTTTTATTGGATTGCTGTATTACTCTACTCTCTAAATAATTGTAAATTGGATGTAAATTCCGACATTTTATCTGGTTTATTTAATTAAGTTAATATCAAATCACTGTACAGATATGTGTTTTTTTGATTATTTGTTTGATCAATTATTCCATATTTAAAGAACAAATTTTGATAAATTTTTATGAAGTAAAACTGAACCATGTTAATCCCAAATTGACCTATAATCTCTCTCTCTCTCTCTAAATTTGTAAAAGTGCTGTATCATTAAAAAAATGCTGATTGTTCATGTGTAGTGTGTCTTAAATATACACGAAAATCTACCTGTTGGATCTACTTTTTAAAAAGTTGCCCATACCCAGAAGTATATGCAGTAGAAAGTGGAGATGGCCCCTATTGTTTTCTTTATTGTTTCATAATATTCTCCATGAAACAGTGATTTCAGGTTATTATAACCTTATGCTCAAATACCTTTACTAACGTTGGTCATACTTGCCAAGTCACCCTTGGCCTTATTCCTTTATTAATTAATCCCTGCTATAAAAGAAATCTTTTATCACTCAATTCATAATAAGCAATGCATAATTTGCACATTATACATGCTCTTTCAACAAATTTACATGTTGCTTTAATGTACCTACTGACCTTCAAGATAATTCAAATAAAAAAGTTAGCATCACCACTTTAAACCAATAATAAAATCATTGTGATTGGATCCAGTTGTATTGTTCATTTGATTGAGTGTGGCATGCATGTTCTATATTAGATTAAAAGCAACTTTAATTGATTAATGATCCTTTTTCTTGTCCATTATTCATCATGGCTTTTCTTTTCATTCACTGAAATCAATTTCAAATTCAATTTGTTAATCTAATATATGGCAAAACCCCATCCTAAACTGATCGATGGACGAATATACAGTGAATTTTCTCAAATCAGAATCTAATAAACGTATTGCAAAGATTTCTTTTTTTTTTTTTTAAAAATATCATGGTAATGAGTTTTTCCACCTCTTAACTGCAACCTTCCAGAAATCTATTCTAAATAATCAAGATGAGATTGCAAGACTTTTGTTCAGGTGAATTCCATCTTGTCAAAATATAATAAAAGCATTGCACTATTTTTTTCTTCAGAAAAAGATCTCCATCTTGATCTCAATTATTTTTCCTCCTTGTAACTGGAACCTTGCTAAAACTTTTCTAAATAAATTTAAAGAAAAGATCAAGATTCTTAGACATTTGAAAAGGTGAATTCTCATATAACACTTTGTTATGTTTAAGTTTTGGTTCAGATTTATCTTTGATGTTCTTAACGTGACATTACTGTCTGCAACTAAAGAACTTCCATCTAAACAAAAGCTTTCATATCAGAGAATCAAGAAGAAATGTTTGTAAGTTAATGGAAAAATTATTCTGCCGATTCCATAGTTATATAACAGGCAGATTGGTTTGTTTATTTGGCTTCTATTCATACCATAACTCTTATATCAGATAATATGCCTATTTATAAATATATAGTTATCAAAATACTATATATACTACCTTTAGTATAAGCAAAGGTTAAAAATATGTATAGATTACAATATATACAAGCAAAGTTATCAGTAGATATCAGTGATTGATAGTTCTAGCTACAATTTCATTACTCTTCCTACTATAAACTGATATTTCAAAAGTTATAAAAGGTTTTGGTTCCATTGCAATAATATAAATAGATGCTATCATGGTTCACAAGTGCACAATGTGGTTGTTCCAAACAAAAAACTAGATAGTATAATGGTGATAATAATGTAGACATTATAGATAATTCAGAAATTGGTGTTTGACAAGTGTTTAATGAAAGAGAAAGGCGAAAGACAGTTGGGAGTGTTTCACTTCCAGATAAACGCTATATCAATTAACACTTCTGTTAAGATCATCTTCTTCCCCCTGAGGGTGACTGACAACACAAGTGATGAATGAAACTCAGTATGTGTTATTATTCTGTCTATCTTACTTTAGCCATTGTAAAACTATTTATTGGCTTTAAAAAGAGAAATATGGCTTGGAACAATCCATGAAAGATTACACAAACACCATCATTTAATTAAGCATAAAAACTAAACAACAGAATTTTTGGTATGGGTACCTGAAAAAACAGCTTTTAAAATAGTTGTTGGCTAATGGCACAGATGTATCATGAATAAGCTTTGTAGGTTGATATATAGGTAAGAGATGGAAACATTTCTTGCAATATTCATGTTACATGTACTTCTAGGTATATTATGTATTGAAAAGGAAAAACAATTTGCTTAAAACTGGAAACATTAAAAACAATTTGTTTAAGCACCTGGTATGTATATGGATTACCGCAGTTCCCTGAAATCGTTATGTAGTTTTGTAGTAAAACTGCCCGAAACTACTGAAATGGTCATAAATAAATTGAGAATTGACTCCTATAGTAATAAGTATACAAAAAGAGTGTGGACTCTTTGGGACTAAATCTTATTGTTGAAGCCAACCTGTGTGAAATTTCTTAAATTATAATTTAAAAACTTTACTATTCAAAATTTATTGATTTAAATAAATTTTTGGCACTGTTTTATTAGTATGGGTGATTGATAATGGTCTTAAGACTTTTATGTAATTCAATCTTGGTAGTTAGTATAGAGGTCTACATTTAACCTCATGAAGATTAATGCTGTACCTGAATGCATAATATTGGCTGGATAGAAACATTTTTTATCAGTTTATTGCAAGGCTTATATTTCTTTCTACCAAGTTCTTCCCAGCTGCTTTTAGAAAGACAATGTCAATTATGTACGTCATAGGGATAGGAAGTTGATTTAACTCCTAGTCAGACAAACTCCTGGAGAGAATCGGACCATCAAGTTTCATCCACCTTAAGCCAAGAACCAGTGTGAAGTTTGTTTACTGAAACTTAAACTACCTTATCTCGCCAAAACTGGCCTTTTCACCATAACTTATTCAAGACATTTGCCAATCCAGTCAGCATTATTAGTAAATATTACTGTCACTTTTTTAACAGATGCTTTTAGTTGTGAATCTATTTAAAACCATACCTCTCACCAGAAACACTAATAACTGAATAGACCAAATAGCCCACATTGTTTCCTTCCTTGCTGTGTATCTTATCTATTTATCTTGTTTATTTTTCTACATTGTAAAGTTAGACTCAATACCATTTACACCAATACAAACTTACTACAAAATGGTATTTTTCTTCTTCATTATACATGTAATTAACCCTATTTGACATGTTCTTCTACCTTAATTCTGGTTAGAATCTGACATGTCAATCTTGAAGTCAAAAACAAAAAAGGCCTTTATCTTAAATATGGAACATTTTAATACACAGCCAACTGAATTGGATTAATCTTTAAACTTGACATTTTTTGATAAAAGCCATGGAATTCAATTTGAAAAAATGTGTTATTTTTCTCAATATGAAGTTTTATCACAAAATACAATAATTGACCTTCAAATGAAAGCTCTTAGGGAAATGAATAATCCAGAAAAAATTGAACGACCTTGGTTTTCTTTTTATTGTCAGTTATTATTTCTATAGTGATGGAAAGAAATGAGAAAACGGTCATGGCAGGGTTATAATGGCAGCATAAAATAACTAAAGGCATGTTGTCAATGGTAATATAATAGCAGACCAAAAACTTGAAGGACCTAATGTAAATTCCTGTTTCTAAATTAATTTGCCATAAAGCCGTAGCAAGGAATAATTAAAGGAACATCTTGCCAATAATAGTTATCACTTTTTACTCATATACTTTCAGTGACGTTTTCATAGCAAATGACATGGATGATAAAGTCTAGTTCATCCGTAACCTACAGAGTGCAGAGGTTTAGTGATAAATCTTCTGATAAGTCCAGACATGAAACTAATTATCATCTCTTCACCTTACACTAATAGATAATTAACATCTCAATACTTTAGTGTTGGTTATTACCAATCCTACTAAAGCTATCATAACTAATAAACTAGCGGAACCTACTCATAGAAACCATGAAATCCTAGGTTGACTTCTATCATGGGGATCTACAGAAACATCAGGCTATAATATTGGTTGGTAAAGCTGTGTAAAAAGTCTGTTGTTAATGAGCTGACTTTGTTTTCAGTATAAATAAACACAGATTTAGTCTTTAAGTGCTCTACAATGTTATTAGATCTGGTCAACATCATATATATAAAGGAGAGAATAATAACGGCTACCTGTCTGACAAACTCAATCCATGTGGGGCTTACTAGAAAACTCAAGTAGTGGACTCACTATCTAGGTATATTTAAAATCCATCCAAAAAACAGTTTAAACGAATTTAGCAGTGTTTTAAAACACACGAGTGCCCATAATTTGAGAATTTCAAAGTTACAATTTAATCATATATATATAATTTTGTGATAGTTGACTTGAAATTGAAGAAAAGAATTATAATTTGGAAATTAACATCCTTAATTTAGACGTGGCTTGTGTTAATAAATATTTCCTCCAAAATCCAATAAGGAAGGCTGTCTACAGAAGAACGAAAGCTGTAATACATTTATCATCAATTCTCATTACTCTTGCACAGATTAGAAGCAAATGATTTCTTTCAGTACAAATGGTGAAAATCCATTAATTTACTTCATTTTCTTTCAAAATATTGTATGCACCATCTGACTCTCAGAAGCAATTTCAGACGGGCACAGGTGTAATGCCCAATATTTTACAGTATTTTTACAAGTAACAGAGTAACCTAACTTACTCCTGGTAAGAGGTCTAAGTAACAAAAGTAACAATTAGGAAGAAATAACTGCTATCAAATTAACTTTCCTCCTACCCCAGCCCACAATTCACATGTTATCAAAGCCATATATTGCACATGTAGCTTGTTATTTTCTTGTATGAGTTTTAACCGCATGACAAGTAGGAGACTGAAGTATAAGTTTATTCTGTAAATTTGTAAAAACGGATACAATTAGTGTTTGAAAGACCTCACTTTACTAAGTAAATAATCTCTACATGTAACTTGCGCTTAAAAAAGCTGGCATACCATCATGGCAATCTTTAAATCTCTTGTGAAAACCTACAGCAGAAAAGGACTGGTTACATCTTTCTTTTAATTTGATTACTCAGACATAAATGGGAAGTGAGATATAGCAGTGTCACTTCTGCTGACAAGAACAACAAATGGTGTGTGTTATTTGTACAATTTACACATAAAAAATGTCTTAATGACGAATGCCAATGGATAACAAGTTTAAAACAGACTTTTGCAATCAAAAACAGATACAAAAATTCAGGTGTGGATGCTCACATACATTAGTCTCCCAAAGAACATAGACTGCTAATTTAGACATACTTGTAGTGACACTGTTTTACAAAAATAAACATGCCCACACTCTAAATATCTATTTCAATCAAAGGAAAGAACTTTTATTAAACATAGGAATGAAATTTGAAAACAGTAACTCTTTCTGGGTGGTTTAAAATTAAGCACTTCCACTACAACTGGTATACTCCATACCTTAACCCTTTTATTAGTACTTTGTACATGTAAATATTAACTACCCTTTGTATTGGACCTTGAAATTACTGTTCCCCAGTCCACTCAAACCATGTGAATAACTCTCCCAACTTCTTGAAGATGCCACAGCTTTTTATGTGACTCAGATGTTTTAGGATGGCTCATTATTTTCACTGGGCTTAAGAGACACTGATAATTTAGCCCCTACGGCTAGGCATTCAACAAGCACTTAAATTTACTGCAGAAGACCTACTTTTCAATATTAGGACAACTATGAAATCCCTGCAATAAAATTAAATGATACTTGCCCAATTGCTAAATGTTTCTTTAACGCTCACATTTTTGTTGTACTGTTTTAACCAAATGCAGTAGAATCAAAATGCAGATGGTCTCATAATTTGACACCACGAAAATTCAAACTGACAGTGATAACTGGATGTTATACAAGCACCACATAAACCACATAGCCATTAGTTATTGATCTACCTTCATTAAAGTTTGATCTTACACCAGTACTGCCAAAGTATGTGGTACATATGGCTATTGATTACGTTCTCCAAAAAAAACATTCTAAAATTCTAAAACAGAAATTGACTTTTAAAACAGCCTCATTAGATAGTAAATATAGGATACAGATTAGTGAGATTGTCCAAAACCTCATGTTCTGTGCACTATGAACATAGGTGCTGGTGGCTTTGTTTTGTTAAAGTTACAAAATTAATTGAAATCTGACCACTGGCAGCTACGGGTACCTATTTTCTGCCAGTTTTCTCCAAGGAATAGAATTAATTATCTATTCCCATGTTAATGTTAAAGAAGATGTCCCAATTTTCATTCGATCATTAGCAATGCAAATAAAATGCCAAACTATAAAAAAAATAACCTTGTTGCATGGACAAAAATTTTGGATCCTGTAGAAATAATTGCCAAAACAGTTTATATGGGTTACATAATTCTTTAAGAAACACACTAATAACCTAACAAGTTCTATTATTCACCCGGCGATTCATGTAAACAATAAAAGGGAAATATCAGGAACGACAGAGATGGAGAAGCAGAAATAAGGTGACCTGTGGAATATATCCTCAGGCATTCATTGTTTAGTTATTCTTTTAAGGTTTGTCTTGGGTTTCATATGTTGGAAAGAGGTTTTTAGAGTGCCACACTTGGCACTCTTGACAAGGCTTGCCCACCCGTAGTATACAGGAAAATTATATACCGGTAACACTATTTGGTCTACCTTCCTGCATATCATTAATAATCCACCATGCCCTGACCCCTAAACTGAAAAGAAATTAAGAAGCACATAAAAAAATCCTTCATTTTGTGAAATTTAAATGCCAACACAGTGTGATCTGTTACCAACTAATAAAATAACATTATCCCTAAATATTTTAAAGCTATGCTGTACAAACATTGTAATAATACACAGTACACCAATTTACTAATCTTTATATCTTGAAAAAAATATTACAGTTTAATCTATTTAACATAACATGTTTAAAATACGATTCTCTTCAAGAGTTTCCAGTGAATAGACGAAATTTTACCCAATGTACCAGGATGAACTTTTAACATATAACCTGTGTTAAAGAAACCTCCGTTTAATACAATACACACAATGGCTTTAACAATTGAGTATATGGTGCATTTAGCATGTGAAAAACTACTTATTGCAACACACTGTATGTCATCATTAGGTATAGATTTACAACAGAGAGTTGCAAGATCAATGCAATTAGAGATCCATTTTCACCAAAAGAGAAAACTGGTACATTTTTAATGACAGAAGGAGCTATTTATAGGCAATACTCCTTTGTTTTGGTTTTTTGTAAATGAATATGCTTGAAAACTTTTTCTCTATTAAACTCAGGAAATATTATGACTATGACAGTTAATATATTTGGATATCTAACTACTTTAAAATAATGTAAACAAATTAAAAGCGTCTCAACAAGATATGATATGATTATGGTATGATATTAAGATGAGATATTAATGTTTAATAAATAGACATATATGATATTACCCAGATGATTACTGGTGAAATGTGTATTTTTCTATCTATGATATAATATGTTTAATCTTTTATATAAAGATATTGGTGAAAACCAGATGGCACAAGCAGACAGATAATGTATTTCAGGAACACATGTTCAAATTTTTAATTTAATCTACTTACATAGAAATTTTGATTCATCAAATTAAAATACTTCAAGATGAGATTACTGAAAGGTTAATCGTATGTTCAAATATAAAGCACTAAATCCACAAAATGAGATCTGCCAGAATCATGGATCTTGATGAAAAATCAAAGACAATTATGCTTTAATTCCAATGAAAACATCTATGATGAAAGTTTTCAACAAAATTACCTGTTTACATTCTCCAAAGGTTCCAAAGTAAATGTCTGGTCATGCAATAAAGTAAGAAAAGTATGTCCTATAAATAAAAACAGCAAATAGGTAGTGTTGAAGTGAAGGTGTTAAAGGCTAGGTGCTGATGATACTATCAACAACCTATCACTATATATTATTATAACTTACTTCACAGTCAATATTAATATACCATAACTTACTGTACAAACTAAAAAAGAAATCATAGCAATTTAA
This sequence comes from Patella pellucida, assembly GCA_917208275.1. NCBI lineage: Eukaryota > Metazoa > Mollusca > Gastropoda > Patellidae > Patella > Patella pellucida. The sequence continues at coordinate 62,612,790 of OU795039.1, forward strand.
CACTCGTGTATACTAAACTTTCCTCCTTCATCTATTGTAGTACTTTTTATTCTGCCTACATAAACACTGAAAGATATTCTCAGACATAACAATTTTTTCAAAATACATCTTTTTGCATCCTTGTTTTATGTGGCTACTCAGAGACCATGAAAGGAACTTACAGATATAAATTTTTCAAGACCAAAGTAATTTCAAAATCTTTTAGGAACTCTATTATGCCAGTCAAGGGCATGGGTTTTTCATAACTTTTGGAGGACGGACAAACCCTCGAACCCTCATTACCAAACCAAAATAATAATTACGAACAGTTTACCAATGTTATCCCCCCTAAATCCGCTCCCATGATGCCAGTCACACAAAATCAAGCACTTCCCCATAATGTGGTTAAGTTCAGTAAAAAATCTCAACAAACTGAGGTAAAATGTTGATAAGAATGTCCCTAAAGATCAGGAATCATCACAAAAAGAGGTCTTCAAGTATATTGAGAGGTATGGAATGTATTTTGTATGGTCATCTGTTACCTTTCATTCGTTCATGGGGCTTAATCCCCCCTTCCACCATGGGTGATATTGCAGATATATAAAGAACAATGAATATCAGATAAGCTCTTAACATACATTGCCAGGCATTGTAACATACGACCACAGCAGCTAAGTCGGCTGGGCTGTCAACAAGTCTTGTCACATATTTTTTTTTATATCAGTAATGAAATCTGATTACGACCTTAAACAATTCATACTAACATTAGCCTCTATTTTTCAACATGGTCAAGGGCCATAACTCTGGCAGTAATTATCAGAAATTGTTGAAAATGAAAAGGATTTTTTGGCTCATGACCTTAAGTTTAAAGTCAATGAGATACTAACTTTAGCCTCAAGAGCTTCTATAAGATTTTTCAAAGAGATCAAAGGCTATAACTCTGGCAGTAATTATGGAAAATAGTTGAAAATCAATGGGATTCTTCGTCTGATGACCTAAAACACTGTGTATAAATTTTAAGCCAATCTGTTATCAACTTTAACCTTATCAAAGTGTATAGGGCCATAACTCTGGAAGTAATTATCAGAAATCGCTGAAAATCAATAGGGTTCTTCATCTCGTGACCTTAAACACAAGTATATATAGGATATTAATTCTAGCTTCTAGAGCTTCCACAAAGCCATAACTCTGGAAATAATTATCAGAAGTCTCTGCAAATCAATAGGGTTCTTCTGTGTATAAATTTAAAGTCAACCGGATATTAACATTGGCCTCTGGGGCGTCTAAGGATGCGACAACATTATACAACCACATTTCATTGTGGACATATAATCAGCATTTAACAATATTGCCTATTTTCTATGGATAAGTTTATACACTATTGGGGAATTTGCCTTTCTTTCTTCTCTGCCTTGAATGCCAACTGTCAAAGGGTTTTTGCAATTTACTATTAATGTGTAAGATATAAAACATGGTGATGATGCATTAAAACAGAATCCATTATAAATTTAACCTTTCTTCAAAACGTACACATATATGTTTTGATTCTAATTTTTGCTATTAATGTGATAAACTATCAAGTAAACATCAAAGTACTTGATTCATTTCTTTTTCTAAATACTTCTTATGTAAATATAAAATTATGTTTTAATACAAATCATTCTGATCAAAGAAAATTGAAATAAAAACAAATGAAACTGACACTAAACAGCAACAGATTTAATTGACAGCTTTAATCCAGAAAATCATTTTTTACTAATCTGCTTTTTTTCTAAAAGAGACCTTAATATTAAACCAGAAATAAAGAAATTAGATCATTTACTTAGAATGGTTCAGTTCTGAGACAAAGGTTATTAGCTATTTCATTTCTCTTGCATCACATTCTAGACCATCTTGATACAACATTGTTATTCAACCTCATTTGACTTTCTAGATATCAGAGAACTGGTTAACATATTTTGTAACAGGCCTAATCAATCAATTTATTTTTGGATTCCAGTTTTCATGATATTTATTCATACAAATTTTTAATGTGATCTGAACCTTGCTGAATTTAAAGTAAATCCTGTTTTAATATAATATTGAAAAGTTATTTCTAGTTTTAATGGATTTTATGGATGTAATTACAAATTAAACAGTACTTGAACTCCTCTCTCTACTGAATAAAATAACACAAGAGAGGCATTATAATTAAAGGTTGTCAAGAGAGCATCAACAATCTTTGGCTTTACCAAAAGATATTAAATTCAACTAGAGAGGCAAATGCAAAGTTAATCCCACCCAGTAGCAACCTCTCTTATGGTTCTTCAAATCAATTTCAAGCAAAGCCCGGTCACGAGTCGAACACATCTATTCTAATTGAGAGATAATGTTTTTTATGAAGAATTTCACACTTTTAAAGTCAAGAAAAGATTGACTCTATCTGGGGTTTTTTAAACTAATGTTTCAGACATATTATCTTGCATGAAATATTCTGAAAGCTTTCTATTACACAAAAAAGTTATTAAATTAAATATAGCAACTTCAAGCGTAATGGATTATTTGTGTACTTTCAAATATATTTTTTTTTAAATCAATAAATTTATTCAATAAATTTTTATATGACATACTTTTCAAAACTGTTTACGTGCATATCAAAAAGATAGATTGCCAGACAAAACATTAATCAAGGGGAAAATTACAAACTAAAAGCCATGTAGTTCTATCTGGGGCTAACATAAACAAAAGATGCACCCTATTCTGATGATAACATAATAGCTGTGCAAGATATCAGTAATTGTTGGAAATAATTGTTGGAAACAAATAAACTGTCTTCATTTCATGCATAGAAACAATGTATATATTGGATTATATATAACTTTAGTCAACATTCTATTCTGAGATATTAAGGACAAAAACTCTGAAATAATTAGACTTCTTGTCTCTTGAATTTCAGATAGAAGGTAAATAGGTGACAACATCATGCAACCACATTTTAATGTGGGCATAATAAAACACACCATGTGTTATATTTAAGAGAAGGATGTGGTTTGCACGTAGGACCTTCAAGGTAAAAAATAACAATTAATATTGAGTTTCAAGTTGCCTACATGAACATCATCATAATAAGGAAGATTGCAAACAAATACAACATGGTCTTGTCATGTATCTTAAAGATTACAGACAGTTTCTAGAATACCACCTACTGTATATTAGTTTCCTTGGGCAACCTTCAAGCCATCACCAATCCATAAAGATATAACACATATTTCAATACATGGATACTAACTAAACTGTTTAAAAATCTCTGATAATTTACATACATATTGTATACATTTCCATGCCACCCACAAAGTTTAAATTTTATACAAAAAATTGAAAAGTAACATTTGTTTCAATTTTAAATAAACAGATTTCAAAATATCTTCATTTCACAGATTAGTTTTTTTTTATCAAATTCTAAACAAAATACATTTATATAACATCAAAGAATGTTATCTTTAAAATGATTTCAAATGTAGCAGGAAAAATAATTGGTTCTTATGATTCCATCTTAATCTCCGATAAACATGATAGATAGAAAACACACAATTCACAAATTAAATCACCATAATCTACACCAAACATTTTATTTCAACTGTAGTTTTTTTTCTGGTAATATATCTAAACTATCATATGCCTCATAAACAGTTTCTTTCTGATTTTATCTTCCAAGAGTAATAGGGTACCTGAATGCTTTCTTTCTACAACCCACAAAAGTTGACGAATGTTGACAAATGTGGGAATAAAACTTAAAGTAGTTATGTGATTCAAAGAACATAAAAAGTTAATTTGAAACTATAAATTATTTTTATGTCTTTACCAACAAACAACTGTTTAATTTCCATCATGAGTCCAGTCAAAATTAAACTGAAAGTCTAATACGTTTAATTTTAAATGGCATTTTACTCTTGGCAAAAACTCTCTTTTATATTTTATCTGGCCTGTTGATATCTTATTCAATATGTGTTTAGAGATAATGAGTAACATGCTCATGTGTATATTTTAGCTGTAAATACAGATTTCATGTTGAGCTTTTTTATTTAATATATTGAACCAAAGTAATTAACTTATCATTAAAAATAACAGTTTTCACCTTCACTGAATAATCACCAACTGCAGCATTTTGAAGGGCGGCTCGTACATCAAAAATAGCATGTTTTGCCACCTGAAGAAATAACTACTCAAAAGAAATGCTAATTTTACTAGGGTTCCTGATTCAGACTAGCTGAACAATAATAGTATTTTTTTTGTAAAAAATTGCAAAATTTCTGACCCAAAGACATCCTACTTTTCTGCACCAACTTGCCTAATGAAGATGGTCAGTGCACTTTAAGGGAAATTTTGATGGGGCAGAGGTGTTACAGCTTACTCTTTTTTTGAATTCCAACTGACAATGGGTGGTTGTTTTATGTGCTCCATAATGTGAACACAAAAACTCAGTTTTGCGTTCCATTTGAATAACAAGATGTTGTTTCTTGTAATGCCCTCCATCCTGCAAGGTAGAAAATCCTGTTGAAGATTCTCTGTCCTCACCGCGATTGAACCAATTGAGATATTGGTGACACAGGCAATAATTTGGCATAAAATTCATGTGTGACTAATCTTTGGCCAAAGTTTTTTTTTGAAGAATACTGTTATCAATAAAGCAGTAACAATGGAGATCGATAGGAAATGAGGTTCAATGTTCTACTGTTCTGCTAAGACTGGGCTAATCAAGACAGGAATATGTCATGAAGCGTGCCAAGAGGGAAACTTTGCCCGATACAACCTACTATTTTTTTTAATTCCAACTGCCAAGGGTTTTTTCATGTGCACACCAATGTGTACACATGACTTCTTTTTTTTTGTCCGATGAAAACGAATAGACACCTGTCCTTGTCAAGCCATCCGTCCTGTGCCACTGACAAGGGGAAACCACGCCAGAATATCCAGACAAACTTTTTCGGCCAACACTGGGAGAAAATCTGAGACCTCAAGACTAGCAAGCCAGTGACTTTCTCACTTAGCCACTATGGATCCCACAATGGAGATCCTGTATGGAAAACATTATGAAGTCTTTCAAATATATGAATATCAATAGTAGATAATAATTCTTCTGTTACATTTTCTATAGTTATAAGTGTAGTAGGGTGTAATTTGCAAATGTTTTGTTGTTTATATGTAAATAAAGTCTATGTAATATATGGGGTTAAGATGTATGTCTGCTTGGTGGTTTGGAAACTAGCCAAGATGTAGTGTCCAGTGTGTGTGTTTTAATTGTGTTCACTGAGTTGTTTTAATGAGTTTACCTGGTTTGCACCTTCTTGTTTCAAACTGCACTTTTCTCTTGACATGACAGATGACAAGACCTTAGTGTGTTCTCTTCTACTTCAGGTATTTTATATTTCTTGTTTTTAGTAATTTTGTAGGATTAAATGTATCAGTAAATATATTTAGTATAGGTTTATGCCAAGTAATGTAATTTAGTAATTCTTGTAATAAGTGTTTCCCTAATTTATATATATAATCATATCTTTAGTTTTCCCACCATTTTCACCCCTTTTCCCAGTGGTCTGTATCTATTGTGGTGTTTGTTTTATTTTAGTTTCTGTAACTGTATTATAATTCTTCTATACTGGTGTAAATATAATTAAGACACCTTTCCCAGGGTATGTTTAGTTTTTCTGTTTTTCTCAACTATCATTTTAAATGTTCATATATCTATAAATGTATTAAGTTCAAATTATGTTTTATCTTTCTTTTGTATATTTATTTCTATTTTCATTATGTTCCGTCCGCCTTGTTTGCATGTTTGAAATCCCTTTTGTATGTATATTTTCAGTGTTTTTGGTTGTTTATGGTTGCTTTTTGGCTTTTTGGTTGTTCTTTTGTGTTGTTTAAGTAAATAAACTGCTTATACCTGTACTGATTCCTGTCTTCAATAACCTACAAAACCCCTGAGAAAAAGCTCCGGCTACAAAACAAGGACTAATTTACTTTATAAATATTCATACATCAATTAACAAGCTTAGTAACAAAGACCCAGTTTACATGATTTACATCTCCCATCAAATCTCTATAATTTCCATTGATGATCATTTATCACCTATACTAATGATAAAACAATGTTACAGAAGTGACTTGGTTATTTTCAACTGCCTATATTGGACTACAATTTGACTACAGGGAATGATCTACTAGAAAGTCAGTTAGTCCCTTGACTAGCAATCTATAACATAAAGAGTTGTTTTAACCTTTGATAATAGAGAAACAAATAGATAGGATATTTAATCTTGTATGGTCAATCCATTACTTGCATCTGAAGCCATATTGATTTCAGTTCACTTTGATCAAGAGTTATGGGATTTACATCCAAACAATCAAATTGTGCTAACATTCTAACAATAACTGACAATAACATTCTGTTTATAACTGGCAATCTGAATAAAATTTTCAATATATTAATTTTGCATTATCTATATTTGGACAATTATATCAAGAATGGTCAGCTCTTTATCTAAACATTACATAATGCTTCTTTTATAGTAGTATTTGTACAGGCTTGATGTACCGGGTAATTAGATAAAAAACAAATGTTCTGCTACATATATGTAATGCTTATTACTGGTAATTTGAATGAAGTTTTCAATATATTAATTTTGCATTATCTATATTTGGTTGATTACATCTCTTTATCTTACTCTTATATAATGCTTCTTTAACAATTTTTGTACAGGTTTGATGCACTTAAATAAAAATAAAAATGTTCTGCTATGTCTTGAATAACAGTCAAACCAAACTAAATATTATTCAATGTGAAAATGAATATCAGAATAAAATTTAAGAACATGCTATCCAGGTTTTTTCTTGTTTAGTCTGTCATAGCTGTATATATCTATTTAGTATCTGACAGTTTCAGTTTTAATTAAACTCAAAATGGCAGTGATGCTAAGTCATCCAATGGGTAGCCTACTGTACAGTTACTATTCAAGAACACTCATATCACTTTGTACTACATCTTCTTTCACGAGACTTTGATTCCCTTTTCTCTAAAAACAGACCACTTACTGGCCTTGTTGGACTGAACAGTATTTTCTGTGCAAATCATGATTAGTTTAAGCACACTTTAGCAACCAATCACTTACCCTGTTACAAATCAACAAGACACTGTTAATTGACAAGAGATTAACCAGAGCCACAAAAAAGTAATGTGACAACCAGGATTAAATACTTTACCGGGTTTATTTAAGCAGAAAGAGGAAAACCCCACCACATACCATACCCTAGGTGGAAGTGGACGTTAAAGTAGCTTTGTCTCTAACACAATATCATCCAAAGTATTAGATATTGAAAACACAAATTATTTGTCAATTTAAATCAACATTGATGTTGTCATCTTATCAGGAAAAGATGGGCTTCTGATATCCAATATTTAAGTCAAAATGAACATTTTACCATTGGTACACAAATCGTATACCATAATGTGTTTCAGCACCATGTGTAACAAGTGACTCAAAGAACAAGGCTAGATATATTCCACAAGTCATGTCACGGTGACAACATATTCTTATCTGGAGAGCATGTGCAATAAATACTATCGGTGTAGACTGGAATAACAAGCCTCTGGAGTTTACTATTCCATTGACACTTCTGCTGAATTTCGCCAAAAATCAAGACAACCACATTATTATATGCGTTGCGACCCATTTGTGTCAATTTCTGGGTCCCAAATATTATGGATTTAGCTCATTTAAACTCCAGAAAAGAAACCAACCAATCCCATCTGAATTTGCTGAAGTACAGGAGTACTATTAAAACACGAAACTAGTGCATAGATAAAGAGGTTACATGTCAATTTTTTATATGAAACAAGCTGCATAGAATTTGTACACTGGATTTTCACTTTTGGTAACTATCAGTTATGGTTGACTTGATTTTTGTGCTACTGGCACTATTAAAGGGCCAATCCCGATAACTTTTTGGGGAATAAAACTGCTTAATTTTGTGTTAAAATCATTTAAAACCCATTATCTAAGGCCGATCAACTAACCCGACTTTTGTGATACGCTTGTAAATAACTTAAACCTGACAGTCTGCATCTGGAAATGGAGACCTTTGTATCATACAGTATCTGGATAAAACCAGACTATTTTGTATAAAAATAATATGTAGGTAAAATTTACCTTTTGTTATCAAGTACAGTACATGGGTCATTCACTGTATAGACCTCTCAAGAAACGTTAATCGATTATAAGGTCACCAAATGAAAAAAATGACCATCAATCTTAAAAGGGTAACGTGTCCGGATAAGCAATTTTGGCGTTTACGTCCAAATGACTCAATATTTTGAGTTGAAATTTTGAGACAAAGTATATACACCATTCCCCTATATTTTGGCGTTTTATTTTCATACATTCTCAGACTTTTATTTTTGAGCCTCTGTATAATACGGGACTGTGCCTTTAAAGACTTCAGGAAATTAAGTTTTCCAGAATATAACTCATGAATTTATAACTTCATTGATGATCCGATATTATGTGGATGTATAGTCATGAATTAGTAATCCATTTTTAGCTATATGCATATGGAAATTTGGATTAAGCTTAAAGCCTTATGTTCCCGCATTTTTATATATCTGCTTGGAACCGAGGGAACATATTAGCTTTATTTGGTCCACATAGACATGCCACAAATGCATGAATAAATATTAGTTTGTAAGTGAGTTAAGTTAGAAAAAAATCTACAGTCACAGTTAGCAGATAGGATATTCTCCCATAATTATTGAAATGATAGGGGATTAGAGTAATGTACTTGGGATTCAATCCACTTAAAGTCTATCTATTAAAATTACTTTCATCTATGCTAGTGCCTCTCTCTCTCTGTGTTCTAGCAGCAAATAAAGTATTATTTATTGAAAACATGATAAAATGTTGATTTCATTTTATTTGAAAACAATGTCACTTAGTTAAATCTTCAATCACATATTTTCGGTAAAAACAACTGGGTGGAGAAAATGTTTTGATATGGTTATTTGATAACAAACTAAATATGATATTAATAAAAGCAACATATATAATGTATATTTGGTAAACAATACTCTAAAATTATATTTTTACAGATATCAAAAGATCACTTTTCAATGCTTTTTTGTGTTTTTCTATTTATCTAGTAAGTAAATCTCTATATTTCACCATTCCATCAAGTCAAATTGCTCAGATATTTTCAACTTGGAAATATGTGTATGTTTATGATATATTACTTATGAAAAAAATTAGGATTCCACATTTGTGTTATTAAAAAAATATTATTCATATCTTTAAAAAAGATTTATTATACATTTCAAAGCATTATTGCTTTTAGTTTTCTGTAAATTCTATTTATCAAGCCATTAACTTTGGCATTCTCCTTACAGAAATCATTTTACTTTTGTCTGAAGGTCTGAGAGTAGTGGCCAGAATATCAAGCAAAGCTGGTATTTCACAAAGACATAGATCTTGTATCAAAGAACATATAACACATTAAAATGTCTTGAAATCATCCGGTTTAGACAGCATGCATGGCATTTTACCATTCTCCAAACTACATTAACATATTAAGAGATGTTCCTGAGATAAAGACATTTCCTGATCTAATACAAAAGAAGAAAAAATACTTTTAGATTGTTTTTTCTTGATTTTGATAAACTTAAAATAAGACAATTCTTTCTATCTTTCCATGCAATTATACCATAAATACAATCTTCTTTCATGAATTATTAAGATAGGATAAGATTAAAAAGAAACCTGTTCATAATAACCTTTTTAACACCCTTAAAGGTACAACAAGCCAGATCAGATCATTCATATATTTCAAAGGTAAAAAATATGCAGTATCTTCTTGTTATAACATTAACGTATTAAAGCTTGTAGAAATAGACTCGCTTATACAAAAAAGACGGCACAATTCTTTTACATTTATATGTCTAAGATAAATAGAGATGAGATGGCAATGTGAAATCAACAGAAACAAATATAAACTTAAAATGATCGCTTCAAATAATATTTGTACCAAAATGTTTTTTGACAGCACAATTTTTATAACCTTATTTGTTTAAGATAGATAGAGATCGCAATGTGAAATCAACAGAAACAAATATAAACTTAAAACGATAGCTTCAAATAATATTTGTACCAAAATGTTTTTTGATATTCTTTTTATAAAAAATACTTATGATTGTTTATGGTATGTCTATATTTAAACTTTTTGGGGTATTTTGAGGCATAAAACTCACATCTAATGGTGTGACTTTCCTCACACAACTGCTGGTGTAGATAAGAAAATCAGTTGTACATTTATTGAATAGACAGAACAAAATATAGATTTCCTTTGTAGCTAGCTTGTTAACAAAAAGTTGCACATGAAAAAAAGCTTTACAAATAATTTATATATGGATTATTCAAAACATGAAATAAAGTCAATGTTGATTTATAGAAACTTGTACCTTTTACATACAAACTATCCAATATTATAGCCCGGAACCTGGCAGGAACTAGACTGACAATATCCATGCTCACTAAAAAGACATTAATTTATCCTATCTATAGATTCGTATTGATCGCGGAAAAAAAGTTCCTGGTTTAAATTATGGTCAATAGAAACCAATACTAAATATAAAGCCAGGGTTGTCAATCAATATGGGGGTTAATCTTATCTGTTATTCCAGAGGTAAATACAACAACTTTCTCAAATGAAGCATTTTACCAGAATATGATGGCACCGTATTTTACCTCAACTCATAATACTACAGTGAAAAACATCTCTTTTTGACAGATAAAGAAAATAAACAAATGTATATCGGACGGAAAAAGTGAACCTTAACCGGGGTAAAAGATCAGAGAGAAAACAAAATTGGAACACCTACCGAACGTAAACATCAAATCTCTCAATATAGGCTCCGTCATGGAGCGCACGAGGCGCGAACTACAGCAGACGACACATCCACTCTCTTCCAAATATCATCATGTATTTGTAAAGTTAATACACAAGATAACTATGTAACTCTAGTTTCAGACAATCAACAGTTTTAAATCGATTTGACAGCCCTATTTATTTTAGAGATGTTGAAAATTGCATGAAACGTGCGTAGAAAATGAAGTAAATGCGACATTGATTACGAAAACAGACGTAAATTGGTGGCAATTTTGTAGAAATCCACGTGTTGGTGGAAAAGTGACAATTCCCTAGAACGATATCAGTTCTGCTCTATCAATGTTTAGAAAGATAGGTAAAAGTACTCACATATCAGACCACTGTGTATGGAGTATCGAGGTAACATCACTCCTGAAGCCAATCGGTTCGCATGGTTGACTCGAGTAGCGCGCCTTTCTGAACTACACGATGTTTTGGTATCCACTCTTCTTGTATCTTTTACTACTCATACATTCCTGGAGGCAGCTGCCAAAAATGGACCCACCCTAACACGCGCTCTTGTCGCTCTTTGTAAATTATTCAGAATAACTAATTAAAAGTTGCAAAATTCTTGTTACAGTTGTTCGACCAGCTAATTGAATAGATTGTGTCAAAAATGATTTCTGTAAGACTGCAGGCGTCTTTTAACACGGTTGTAAATCAGGAAGTGCTGATCGCTACTTCTGCTATCCTGCAAATACATGTGCATAATATTCACCAGTCCTTCGCGATGGCCGTCTTTTCTCAAAACACCAGCGGTTAAAATTACGAGTTATTGTTCTCTTGGCTGTTCGGAAGAAAAATAATTATTTTAGGCACCTCGTGTATTTGTAGTGAATTCAAGTGAAGCAAGGAAGAGTAGAATCTAATGGAGCGCTAAAAGCATTTGACTATATATAATTCCATCTATTTCCCGTGTAGAATGGAGTAGACGGTCTCAATGAATTTTTCGTCTGTCCCGCTGTTCAAATGCACAGGTTAACACAAACCCACGAAGAAGGTAAACGGAGCGCAGTTGCTTTGCATATGGATATGAATTGTGATAACTTCTAGATTACACCAAGAAAAATTTATCTATATGTACAATAATTAAGGTATCATATGAGCTTCTTCAATTGTCTTACCATACTATACAATTTCATATAATGTTACCAACAGTTGAGAATAATCGCAAATTTATTTAAATAAAAAAACACATTTGTGATAAGATCCGTAACAGGAAATAAAACCTAAAAAGTATACAAATTATTACGATATATAAACTATACATAGGTATAGGTATATTGTTATATTATAATAATAAATAAGCATTGGTTCTCTGTAAAAGTATAATGATGCCAGACATTTTCATAAAGTGATCCAAAAAAAAACCAAGATGATTATTCATCGCCATCCCGTGCCCTTGCACTTGTTTGGAAGGCATACAGAAAACAACCTCTTGGAATATCAATGGCACTAGTCAAAAGAAACTTAATCCAAACACAGTAGCTCGCTGGGCAAGTCTGGGTCGCTACTCCCTGTAAGGTTTACACAACAATTAATTAAATACCCAAAATTAAGTCAAATGTGTAGTAAAAATTCAAAAATCATTCAACAGAGAAATTTGTTGCCATGAAAACATAAAAATTATTAAATCCGAGAAATTTCTAATTACCAAAAGACACTGCTTCTATCACAAGTTTAATGGAGATATCTTGAATGATTTATTATGCTCCGGCAACACATAATTTGTACACCATAAACTTAGTCGAATTTGTTTCCATGCAAACAAAAGAAATATAAATCCAAGAAATTCCCCAAAAAGTTGGCAAAAGCAAATTGCACAACCAGAGCCTATATATAAGGCTCTGGGCACAACTACTGTATAGTCTGTAAAGTTAACGGTTTATGAGATATCCTCCGAAAACGGAATCGGGCCGGACGGGCGGACGGAACACATTTCAATATCCCTCCCTAACTTCGTTGGGCGCGGGATAATAAATCTTGCCCCAAGTTTGTTTTCTATTTCAAGTGATTACCAATCTAATTACATATAGTATGGGTAGTGGTACTTTAATGATTGCTTATTCGTTGTATTATGTATATTGATTGTGCCACCCCAAGTTGCTGGTTGTTCGTACCATTTTATTTTATGTCGCAAGTATGTTAATTGAACGAAAAATGTCCAAAAAGCAAATTTCTCAAAGACAAAAATACATTGTTATAGTGTATAGTTTTGTCGCAGCTCTAGTTAAATGATCATTACAAATTGTATAGATTTAGATTCACACGTGTTTCTGATACAGTGACATATGGGTGTGGGGGATACGAGACACTAAACCTCTCACTAAACTTGTAAACTGACAAATAGTTCGGATTCGACGAGAACTGAGGTCACCCGTGTACAAATTGGTGTGCACGTAAAATAAACCTAGCGGTTGTAATCCCAATAGAGTAGGTGAAGACCCCAATATCCGTCAAAAAAAATTCTACAGCCGAGTTGTATACGAAAACATAAAATTTACATGTTACTCTCAAAATGACCGATGTCATTCCATTTTTGAAAAACATTATGAGCATAAAGACTGTCGTTTGGTTTAAAAGAATGCCAGACATTTGTCCCCCTCAATAATTTAGATCTGTTTCCAAACCCAAACGCCTACGTCCCTAAAATAGAGTTATAGCAATCTTGTACTATAGAATACGCATTATCTTGCAGTAAACATATTGCGTATTTCAGTAGTAACACCGTCTGAGTGGATATAAACGAAGTGCAACGTTTTGCAAATAATATTTTTAAAATTTACACAAAATGGAAAACAATAGGGAACAAGTGTGGAATCGACAAACTAAATTGGATTTTCTTGCCAAGTCGGATAATGGGGCGCCGTCAATTAAGAAAAGACTAAATCCTACACTTCTAATTATCTGTTACAACATCATTAGGCAGCACGTTGTAATTCCAACAAGACAAAGAAATTGAAAGAATATCTCACCCCCACCGGTGTCTTTAACATTCAAAAGACAATATCAATTAGTTTTCAACTTTTTCAATTGTGTGGACTACATTTTGCTAAAATGAATAAGAAATACGCATTTTTTTTTTAGCATTTCGCTATATTTTGCCAATTATTATAACTCGTTTTATCGCGTTTTTTTATAACCGTTATATAATACTAGATCCTTAGGACAGAGTGCTGTGGATGCTACCTAAGCTGTGGAGCAAATAATAAATAAAGTAACTTAGCCACTATACAGACAAACACTTGTGATCTATCTTTAGCTATTTGCGTACGGGGAGCGGCTATTTTGTTGAACATTGCAGTTTCAGTCCGATTTCAGGAAATTCGAACTCAACCGTCATTATGGTGTAACGCGATAAATTTTGGGACCTCTGGAGGGGCCGCTATTTTTCATCAATCAGGTGCGGACCACCACGTCGTTTGGTTGTAAACCTACATTTTAGGTTTTAACAAACGGATAAAAATTGTGACCTAGAGAGTGACCACAAGCTAAAAACGTGATTTTCAGGGGCCATAATTCATGAAGTTACGGTCCGATATATGATAAAAAATTTGACCTGTAGTATCCACAAACTTCGGAGGGATGTCCAGACGGACAGGGGCGACAACTATTGTATAGGTATACTCTTCTTTGTTAAATTTGTTAAATGTCAATAGCAATTTTATCATATAAAGCCTGATTTTTTCAAAACTAGTCGAAGTTTCTAGACTACTTCACAGAATTCACCCGAACAGATTTAGGTTTACAAATATATTTTTAGGGGACATAATGGGCATATTCTGACGGGGACGGACTACAGGTCAGAGGCCCCATAGTCTGTACCCCACTCCTTTCCCACCCATTCCCGGACGTGCCGAAATTGTTTTAAAACCAATTGTAATGTTAGAGTACTTAACCACTAGCGAATGCATTGATTACCAATTATTACAACGTAAATTTAAGACTAAAAAGATCCCATAATTTACCCGAGAACTCCTTTAAGGGTTCCCCTGGCCTACCATTATACAACAGAATGTTGTCTTTACTCTGTGATTATACTCGCAGGTTCCTTCTCAGCTCGCATCTGGATTCTGAAATCGCTTCAAGCCGGCTTGTGTTTCTCGTCTGTTCTTAACACGTCTCCACCTCGCAAACAGTTTTACAAATTTACAACAAAGAATGGAACTAATCTGTCGAAATCCGACGCCGAGATATGTTATTAAAATTACGTAAAATATTAGGCCTATTTAGCAGTGTTCTGCATTCCTTTTTCTTTGTTAGGCCACAAACACGACAAAGCAGAAGTGAGTTTGAAAGTGAGGCCAATGATGTAAATACGTGACGCAAAAACGAAACGAAATTAATAACTACTGATTCGCTCGGTGGGTAAGGCGTAGTTTCCGCTTGTCATTGGTGCTGGACGGAAGGCAAAAACAAACCGAGGTCCCGTGTTCATGTTGGTTTGCATGTAAAGGAACCGTTGACAGTTGGAATACGAAAAAAAAATAGGTCTCGGGGACGCTTTCCGGGCCAATTTCTGTTATACTACGCTGTCTGGCCGTGTAGGCCTACGTTCGTCTTCATTAGCCCAATTGGTGCAGAAACGTAGGACGTTATTTCCCTTAATTTTGGCCCCTATATTATGTGACATTTAAACATTTATAATTTTCTGTTTTATTCTTCCCGATTTGCAAATTATTTAATTTATTCTCCTTTTTGTTTTACCCTATTTGGCGTTATCTCCACCTCCAAACCGGCAAAAACTTTGAAATTTCTTCTTTTTGTGTACAGATACTGAATGATCAAGTTATGTGTGTAATTGAATTAATAAGATATGTATAATCAGAGTTATCTATGTGTTTACCTGTCGTTGTGATTCTATTAGTTAATGCAATAAGACTATTTCTAGTCACGTAATCTAGGTTAACAATGTTAATAACATTTTCTTATCAAAGACTTAAGCAACGAAGACGTTTTGGAAAACAATGAAAAGTGGGAATTGAAGTAATTCTAGCATTATCCATATATCGATCGTTACTCATTCTTAATGCCATATAAAATATTCTTCATGTAGGTTATTATTTATCCGCGAAGTAATGAAACAGTTTGAGTTGAAATATTTTAAACAAAAGATTTTCTTGTTAGCGTTACATTTACCGGTCTCCTTTTTTTCGATTTTTGTTTTATTTAGGATTTTAAAATCATTCTAATTAATTCTCATTTGCCGTCCAGTAAATAAATTGTCCTAATATTACAAACATGTCTGTATATTCCAAAGAATTCATTCCTTATTTTATAGAGGAATCCTGAAATTGTCAGTGTGCAGACAAAGTAGGGGTTCATGAAACCTCACCTATGGAACCCATCCTAACGGTTGCTATAACGCCCCTAATAGTAATAAACATATTATAAGGGGTAAACTGACGACTTGTTATAACAAACATAGTAAATATTTTGCTATTCCATTGCAGGACTATTGGATTCGGGAATCATAATTCACAATGCTAGACCCGGCCTTGATTATTACAATTAATCTACGCCTGTACTTCCTAGTTATTATGGAATGCGATCTGATAAACTTCTGTCTCTTTCTTGTGGCAGCAAATCTTGAAAAACTCTAGCCAGAAAATGTCTGGTATATAATAGGTAATATAAAAACTGATTGAGATTGCCAGCCACAGAGCAAGATGCTTGAAAGGAATTTTGTATAACATGGTGAAAAGGCCCTTGAAATGGGGGAATAACGAAACAAAATGAAATGGTCTGCTCCGAAATGGGCTAATGATGACGGGCATACGCCAAACAGTGTGCTATGACTGAGGGAAATTTTTACCGGGCAGCGGCGCTATGGCCTGCTCTTATATCGAATTCCAAATTTCATGGGATCTTTTTCTGGTACACGGGACCTCGGTTTTTCGTACGACCCGAACGACTAGACAGCTGTCCTTGTCAGGCATTCAGCCCTGCATCACTAACAAAATAGACCCAATGCAGGGATCGAACACCCGACCTCCAGGCCAGTGAGCCAACGTCTTACCCACTAAGCCACCGTGACCCCCGTGGGAATAACAGATTAACTATGTGCAGGAGTTCAACAACATTCATAACCTTACAAAAGATACAACTTGAACGGTTTTCAAAAAAAATGTCCAACTCTAATGTTCATCGTGGAATTTTAACATTGCCATTCAAAAGATCAATTTAAGCCCTATGTTGTGGTATTTTTTTCATTTCTGTATAGAGTGTGAAAATGTGTTATGTGTTATTATTGTCTGAGAGTGTAAATAACGTTTTGTAATAATCATATATAATATCTTGTAAAATTGTATAAAGGGGGCGGGTTTGGGCTAATAACCTAGAAAAAAGATTGTATGTCTAAATCACAAAGAAAAGCAGGTACCATTGTGTCGTAAATGGTTCATTAATAATGTTATGGACATTGCACACTGGATGTAGAAGAAAACGCTAAACTGAACACACTGACAAATAAAATTGAAACACATATTTGTAAACTATCTCTTAACAAAGATTCAGCGAAATAGTCAGATTATGTGGACCAATAATTGAACAAATTCTGGATGTGTTTTAGAAGGTATATCAGTATATGGAGTTCTTGAAGATACTTTGACAACGGTTCGCCAAGGAGAAGATGGTCGTTCGATTCCCCATGAAATCAACATAGATGAAATGAAATTTGGGGTGTTAACTAAATTTCAATTTGTGTTATCTTAAAATCTTACAAATGCAATGGTATCGATAGTTTCGAACGAATCTGCCAGGACCTGTTATGGAATGTTGGTACTTGTGAATAATAGAAGCAGATTCATACTCTTTAAACGTCACATGAAGTTTGTACGTTGGTGTGGTTATATGCTAACTCGTGTGAGGTCATTCTTCATTTGGAACTGATCAAATCGGCCAATAACTATTTAAGGAAAGTCATAGTGTTTCAAAGTATGGTATTTTACAATCAGGATTTGTTTGCATCAGTTCTCAGATTCACAGAATGACCCCCATTCATGATGTAGACTAATTAAAAGTTATCAACAGTTAAAAGTTATCAAAGATGATAATAGTTGTATAGTGACTATAGTTTGAAAAACATATTTTGGAAAATAGTATGATTATAGATCTAGCTCGAGTTACAAATTTAATAAATTTTACAGATGGGGTTTTCTCTGTCGATATCTCTGGTGATTTTTTAAACAACATGTATTTATGTGTATGTTAAATATAAATTGTAATTCCAGGAAATGTTTGGATTTTCAAAATAAAGATGCCATTCACAAATCAGTGCCGTCATATTCTAGACTAGACTTCTTGATTTGTTGATTGAATTAAATCTACGAATACATTTCGACTTTTGTGTACACCACATTTTATTTTCAACTGTTGAACAATCTGAGGGTGTCCTCTACTAGTGTAGTTAAGACAAGTAAAACAAACTATAAAAAACAAAACGAAATGGGATCTTTGTTTTAATCAGATTGACTGTGGTTGAAGGATAGCACCCCATCTTGATATTTTTTGTACTTCAGAAGGAAAGAACTTTTCTTATTTGATCCAAAACCCTAACTTATCAGAAAATAGTATACCCCCTCCTTAGATCACAGTTTGCTAACGCTATAATGGTGTACCAAGTAAAATGTCAAGATGCTGGCCCTTGGGTCACAAATAGACAAAAGGTCCATTGTCTTTCTGAAATGCATCTCATTTGAAAACAGAAGATGAAATATCCATTATGTTAGGCGCCAAATGAGCCATTCGCATTTGACATGCCGTAAAATGCAATTAATTTTAATTCGCTATTTGGGTATTGTGAATTTCCTTTTTTAATTATATTTTCTCTTTATCGGCTTGTGAAATCAGAGATTTTCAGATGATGAAGATAATAAATGTGTTCCCGTGCCCTGTGTATATATTCAGTCAGTATAAAACAATTTTCAACAGCGGTTAGTTTATGATGAATTTGCTGCCACTACAAGAGATATAACCAGCATGTGACGCAATCTTTTATTAAGATTTCTTTAAGAACTGAAGAAAACAGAGAACATTTCTTGCTCTTTTACGATTCTAATACCACATAAGTGTTGTATTATTCAGTACACTCGATCATGAAACTAGCATTAAAGACTACTGTTTGTCAGTTCCATCCGTTCCTGGAAATGATGGAAACCCGTCAGTAGTAGTTTAAAGATGGGTTATCAAACTTTGTTATATTTTTTTACTATAAGAATGCGATTATAAGACGTAATATTGGGTTCACGTTCCAGTCAAAAGATATGTAGATAACACATAGACGACTATCAGCAGTCAGTATGTCTGTAAACTTCCTTTAGGCATTTTAAATTATGTTAAACTTATCTTGAAGTGAAGTATTCTTTATATCTATATATAATAATGTTATAACGTAGACAGAAGCGGTTCAAGTGTACAGAACTCCAGATTTAGACGACATGATAAGTTTATCAAAAATCCCCCCTTCATCATTCGTGTATGAAATAAAGACAAACAAACTCAAAGATATAATACCACACACAGTACATCTTTGAAACTGGTAGTAAGAAAGAAATATGATGTAAGAGCAGTAGTCCCTAGTCAGGACAAGGATTTTAATCTGAAACTTATTAAGAAGCCATTAAGAGTGTAAACATAAGAGTAAGGGAAATGTCTGTCGATTGTTGATATATAGGCTCAGATTTTCTACCGGCATATTTTGCCGCCATTCAAACCCATTAGTATAATCTGGTAGCCATCGGTCAATCTACCAGTGATAAATAATAATATAATACGATAACAATGTGTGAATGGCTGCGCCGTAGCCAGAGAGGTGGGTAGGGATGGGACAGGTGCATGACGCAACGACCGCGGATTTATCCACACCTGGACGTTACTTGATTGGTCTGCAATTCCCGAACTTATAGCTACGTCAAATCAGAGGTTGTGACACAAACACAATCAAATCAAACCTTCCCATTTAACAAACCTTGGACGTTGCAACTCGATTATCACAGGAAAACATTTTAGCTTCCAATCGAATTTAGTGCTGAAATGGAAGATGGGGTTCGGGATGTCTTGCCTCTCTCCTGCATTATCAGTCTCATGCCCACAGTTGTTATACATACACATATTCCTTTCCTTTCTCCAAACTGAAGATCAGTTTTTGAATGCTGAATTGTTCATTAGTTTTGTGTGAAAGTACATCCAACCAATGGCGGTTGTACTGTTATATGTTGTTCGGTGATTACGAATCGATATAAACTTACAGACAATTAAATTTCGTATTAGGAAAAACTTGATGACCTACGTCAACATATCTACCAATCATTCAAAATATAATATCAATTTCACCAAGATTGCACTAAATATCAAATCTTCCAAATATATTGTAGAATAAGTTTCATGACCTTCAGTCAATCAATCCAACCCCAATTCCTGGCTTCACCGATGGTGAGTGGCCAAGGTGATGAACAATGTTTTGTTAGATCGATTTCCCAGGTGTGTACATACAAGGTACATCATTTTGCCCAATATATATCTAAAGATCTAGAAATATTTTCGTTCTTAAATTAGCTAACCGTCCTGTTGTGGTTCTAGGATAAAGTCATGTACAATGTCTTCTAAAAGCCAACGTATTAATTGATACTTCTCGTCATATTTATAGCTTATTGGTGTGAACATGTTTTTTTGCCTCTGATTTATTGAATCTAGTATAAAAAGAAGCACTTTTGACACATTTGATATATGTAATGGTATGAAAATAATCAGAAGCTCGGATTACGTGCATATAAATTTCATTTTTGACACCAGAATATATGTTTTGAGGATCAGCGTACTGATATCAGATAAAAGTACAAATTAATTCTGCGAGAATAGTGCCTAGTGTTAGAAAATGGTAAAATGTTATCTTAAGATTTGTTATCCTGTGAACCAACATTCATTAAACTGCGCGATAAATGGCCAGTACAAGATAAAGATCGTATTTTGGTGTTCCTGGCTTTAACCAGTTAACAATTTGATCGGTTTACACATCTATTTAGGTATAATAGGATAAATAGGCATTGAATTTCAGATTATGGTTTTAAAGGGTATCTCTAAACGAACACAGATATACGGATTTCGGAACTGATTTTTTCATTAAAATGCGTAAAAGTGATGAAACTGTATAAGTACAGATGGTGTTGTAAGATTGGTCCTTTAAAATGTGTTGTTAAGTAGGACCGTGGTAAATTAGTACTCCATGGTTTTAATTCTAAATGACTCTTTTTTATGGAGATAAGTGTTCGCTTGTATACTGTAAAAAATTTTACCTTATGACAAAAATACACAACAAGTTTATTTCCGAAACTAAAAACTAGCAGCTTCAGTTTGATTGGATTTTAAAAACTGACAACGTCACCTTTTAAATCTCGCTCGGGATAGTTGTTTTATTGAGACGCAAACATCAGGGAAATTGGATTAAACCTAAATAGCGACATCAATGTAAAAAATATAGAAAACATCTTTTTGTTGCTGGTTCGGAAGTGTTTTATCTGTATCTGGCATCTACGGCTTCCCTTGTGTACCAATTCTGCTGTCATGTTCCGAATAACTAAGATCTAATGGTGGATTTTTTCTCGCGTGTGCTGTTGTATAATCTGCTTCGATAAGCTTTATCATCCGTTGGTATAATGGTTCCAGAGTTGTCGGATGGTGTGAAAAATTGTTTTAATATCACTGTTTTGAACGATTTTGGTCGCAAATAACGAAATGGTCTAGTTTTTACACGTTTTTTTTAACCAGCCGAGTTCCACAATTCTCATGACCGAATCTGGTTTCATGCGCCCCTAGCTAGTCTGTGTTTTCCCTTAGCTTAAGGGCAGGTGTTTAGTTCTTCAATATATGCCGCACAACTACATATTGCTTAGATCTGCATTGCCATCTTCTGCTCTTTTATGTTGCTCAACCCGATCAAGCGTTCATGGGTTCGCGACTTTCTTATGCCCTATGTACGGCTTTCTTCTCCTCCATATTCCTCATGGCTACTGAATGCTTTCTCCTGCTCGTCTATGGCCGGGGGTAAGGGTTGTTTTCTGCTACTCTGTGTCATCACAATCCTTACAAGATCATTATTGCTCGTCTGTGTCACTTCGTGCTTTTCTGTGTTTCCGGATGTGTGTCTGCCCTTAAAGTATCCACTGTTAGATATGGGATCTGTCACGGTCTCTAGTAATCTGTGTTGGTGGGATCGTGGGTGGGATCTGCGATGCTCTCATATTTTCCGTACTGTCCGCTTGTCTTTTGTTAATTTTTTCTAAGAAATCTTTATCTTTCTTTTAACCCCCACCTTACTTGTTAGCAACTGATGCAGTTGACAAATATAAAAACACCATTTATACTTGAGATACATTCTCATTAGAAGTAGATATCTCTATTGTTCAACATAGCACTAGATTAAACTAATATAAAGAAGAGAGAGAAATGATGATGTTGACTATTAACGGTAATATCATTGTTCAATACTCGAGAGATGCTCGTGTTTTAATTAAGTTTCTACTGTTTTTTCATCACGGCTGTTACATCCGTTTTCCACGGTCTATCTCTTACAGCAGTTAAATTGCTGATGTGTTTTATTCTTTATTATCGTGTTTGATGGCAGGCAAGCATCTTTGAAGTGGAATTCGAATCTCTTCTTATGCGCGCTTTGAGACAATATATCATTACAAACAATCAAAAATTCTCTGTAAGACGACATAAAATTCCCCGTTCACTACAGCATAAATAAAGCATTTCGACTGGTAACTGTTTTTCAAACCGATTATGTGACGTGTTGTCTTGTTCAAGTTATTGATCGCTTGTCTGAATGTATAAATGAAAGCGTGTTATACGAGCCCAAGTTACCACTTTCATCCTGCAAGTTTCAAGTATTCCTCGTTTACATGTTTACTATGTTTATGGGAGAATGGTCCCTCCTTAAAAATGGTGAGTACCACTATTTCCAGTGTAAATTTCCCCCACTTAAAATCAATTCAAGACTTTCAAAACACGAAAATAAGCTCTTATTCGTGTACTAATGCTATATTTTCCATTGTGTATATTGTAACCGAATCCACAATTGGTAAAATCATTTTGGTGACGTCAGGCATTCAGGCACTATCCAAATATACGAAGGGTAACTAAGTCTATTTTATAAGATCACGGTGCTTGTATTTAATTCTTTATATCGAAATGGATATCAGTCTACATCATAGATATTCTTGTAGACCGTACAAGATGGCTTCGTGAAGGTGGCGCCGTAAGCCTACTTAAAGCACCATTTACAATTTGAATTTAATGAGAAGTTATATTAGACACAGGGTTATGAGAGAGGGTACACGAAGGGTTAGTCTACTGGCGTAATAGAACATATTTAAGCTTGTATAATATTGACAGCAGAGATCTATTAGACGAAGTAGCGATTTCCAGATATCCTGCAAATGCTCTTCACATTTTTTCCCAATATCAATCTTGTAAAAACAAAGTTAAAATGCACTTGATATTTTTGATAATATAGCAGATGACTATCACGAAATAAGAAAAATAACCAAACATTAATTGCAGCATTTCGTTAGACGCTTGAAACCTTGCGTCAATAGTGTGCGTTCATTCATATCACAGCCTGATCCATCTTATAAAACTAAACACGAAACGCAATAGGGCAAATTGAATGCCAATGTAAATCATTAAATCCATTACCATATCATAACGTATACAATTAGTCCATTCAATCTCTTGAGCGTAAAGTATTCGAACTTCAAATTTTATAATTATGGTTCGCACTATTGTTTATATTTGAAATCTGGGCAGCATCCTGACCTTTAGGAGATTAGTTCAACAAGAATTGTTCTATTCTTCAATTTGCTAATAGGACAACGCATCCACACGTTCATATAGGTCATTGTTTCTAGAAGCAGAAAAAATCAGGTCAATTTCATTTCAAGGAGACATCCCGTTGAACCGAAATATCATTTCTATGTCAAATATGATGTCCAAGTGATTTTTAAACACAAAACCCTACCAATTCAATGAAACCGAACATAGCGTTTTCAATTATTCTACGACACTTGTTCCAATTTTATCTCGGGGCTGATGCAAATCCCAACTGAATGGTAGGAAATAGACCGGAAGTTACAATCGGAAAGCTATTTTGTTCTACCTCACATGATTCTGAGATATAAAACGCCTCCAGTTAACAGTGAAGTTACATAAACTCGCTGAAAGACTGAACATGGCTTGACACTCGAGTCACACAGACAGACTTGAAGAGGTTCACTGCTCAACGAGTCAATTTTGTAATTTTATGATTTCTATTTTTCTCATTTGAATCACGTTTGAATTTGTCACGGCTGTGAATAGGAAGATTCATAAATCGAATAGATGTAATAAAATATAATAAAATAACTGAAATATTTCAATAAACTGGTATTTTTTGTCATTATTAAATTGTCTGAAGCAAAAAGAAAAGGAATGAATTTTTATTGATTTTTATGCCGATCATGAAAAATGTATTAGGTTAGTTTTATTATTTACTTTATAGGCTATTCTAATGCATCTTGTCTGTGAATTTCTAAACGTTGAAAAATAAACATGATATTTCCTCTTGGTTTTATTTAGTGCCATTTTAACCGAGTAGCCCCCCCCCCCCCCAAGTCATTTATTATAAACAACATTTGCAATCAGTAATAATATAATAATCTTATTCATGAAACACCTTGAACATTATATAAGCCGTTCATTTTACATCTTGGAATGTGGGATAAGAATGCCCGGGTCGGAATACTGGAAGGGAATATCATTCCAGCTCATTTTCCACAAATGAAGACACCTTAAATGGAAGGTTTAATAAATACAGACTCATGTATACAATGAAACAATATTTTCAGTTAAAAGTTAGTAAACCTGTCGTATCGTTCCAGAAACCCTGGCTTTAAAGACAAGGGGAGTCGCAGATAATCATTATCTTCGAGCAGGACGAACAGTTGCCTACATTGTACGCGATGAAAAATGCATTTTTTTTAACATACCAGAGAAATGGCTGGTTCAAGGGTGGGTAGGGGATATTGAAGCAGGTGCCAGGTATTCTGTAGACTTTCTACACGATGTATGAAGTTGCCCATGGTAAAGGTATCCATGATCACACACTACTGATAAGACAACCAAGCAAAATATTCAGTCAAGCTAATCTGCCATATATACATATACCAGCAGATGATGCGATGTTTAGATTTCCAAACCGTACGAATAACCATTTAAGAGCCACCTCGATTTGTGAACTTTGTGGGTTTCATGGAGACTTTCACTGTGGTGAATGGACGAACAATTGCTAAGGGAGTATATGACATGGTTTCGTCAACATCACGCCCGAGGCATCACAGAGAAAGCCACAAGGCAAGTGAAAGCGTGGATGACCAGTGACAGTGGGAGAATTCTGAATTAAAGACCTTTAGGGTTAAGGGAAGAATGTCAAAAACCTATACGTTACACGTGAAACGAAAAGGACATGGAAAGAATAATTCTTATGAATATACGCATTTGCAACCATTGACGGAGTGGGTCTACCCCCCCCCCCGTCCGTTGATCTGTTCTTCTATTCGCATATCATACTTTTCGTAACTTTTTTTATAAATCCAACACTTGTTTGACGTAGATTGTACCTGGTGTCAGATCGTAGGGGATACACAATTACTGATTAGCTGGAATACATTATTCATGTCAAAGAGAACATTTCTTGAACACCTGATATCACCTCTCTTCATTCCCCACCCCCACATGTATTTTTGGTCTACGTTTTGTAGAATCACCGGGCTGAAAAACCGGGTTAAGACTTTACCTACATTAGTATACATCATAACTCGTGAGCATGTACACACTTCCTCGCAATAAACGTCAAGGTATAAATTCTTACTGTAAAATGTAGGCTGAACTGTTAAAAGCTAAAACTCCAGAGAAGAGTTATAAATCTAGCCAGAATGATACTGTTATAAGTAAAACTACTGTAGAGATTACCTGTACGCTTCATCTGTTTATCACATAGCTTGTATCAATATTTATTTTAACACAGCATTTTCACCAAATTTACCATCCATTCATCGTTGAGGCGTCATCAGTGACCGTGAAATCGTTGGCATGGAAAACAAACTTTCTGCTTCCATCATAGAGGTCAGTTTGTATGGTATTATATTAAGAGCTCTTACGTACAGTTATAAAATAGATGCACGGAATTGCGGAATATATTTAAAAGACAATACACCCTTGAACTTTCAAAATTAACTTTCATTAGAATACTATATGTGTTAATTTATGGACCATTTTTTTATCATAAATAAGAAGTGATCATTATGCACTTCATTATTGTCACTTAAAGTATGATAAATTTGATATTCAGTAATTTTGATTCACAATCTTAATGTGTCTTTCGCGTGTCTCTTAACAAAAATATGACTTTCTGTATGATAAATTACATTACGTTATATCAGCTAACAAGAATTGCGTCGAATGTGATAGCCATTAATTTAAAATCCGCCTACAGAGCCATCAAAGAAACAGGGCTATAATTTTACAGAAACACAACAGAAAGTCAAGTGACCACAAAATCACGCGAGGCATCTTTAACGCCAACACAAGAGAAGTTAAAAAGAGAATCTCTATTAAAGGAGGAAGTAATATTCAGTTTCTTATTACTACCCCTCGCCCTCCCTCATCTTTTAAATCAACAAAAATATTTCATAAATATACAAATGCAAAATACATGTACCTATTTTTACATTTTAATATCTAAACACTATATACCACATTCTTTTATCTGCTTACTAATAATTTGGTTGTTTCCATTTTGGAACACATTCTCTGTTTGAAAATCCAGTGGGTGTGCAAAATAAGAATTAAAAAAGATACAAAATGCTCCTCATTTTCGCTCACAGTAAAAACAAAAATAATCCTAACGATGCTTTTTAGAAAATTAAAACATAAAAAGTCACTTACAAAATCAATTAATGTATTATTTTTAAAATTAATAGTATGCATTTCCTTGTTGAAAAACAGGAATATTTGTATGGAATAATTGATGCTATTATAGGTTGTATAATAATATTGATACGAGCACGACCAGACATAACTCTTCAATCATAGCACAGTACGACACAAAGGATACGTGTGTGACGCATCTGAAGAACAAAAAACACGACATTTTGGACAGGTAGAGATTGTTAATATTTAGGACATGTTTAGATGTTTATAGACTCTGGATTGTAGACTTGAATAGAGGAGAAAATGACAGGTAACAAAACTGTGGATTGAGAATATTCTCTTTCCAAAGACAATACAATGGATAAAGATTTGCCTTTGATCAGACAATCGTCTACTGCTGTATCAGGTAAGAACAGTGTAAACCGTTATCCTATTTCCTTTTAAAATATCAACTTTATTGTTTCATTGATATTATCTACGTAACATTTACCTTTCAAAGGTACAAATTTGTATTCCCCCGATATACATAATAACTGTAAACATTTGAGCAATATTAATGTTCATAACCAGCTATGCATAACGTAACTGTTTTTCGATATTGGCTATTTTTACCGTGCAGATTACAGGAATTCATTCTTATAAATTAAGTTAGAAGTTTAAGGATGTTTTGTAAGTCAGGAACGCCATTTGGGTATAATTTAATGTGTTTACACCTGTTAGTAAATATATAGATACGTGCATTCTTATTTTTATATATCCTTCATTTTTATGTCTACATATTATAATTTATATTATGTGTAACATGTTAATTGTATCATTGCTTGATAACGGTGAGAGTGTCCTCATTGAAACGTTGCAGTTAATAAACCTAGTGAATGTTATCCATAAAGCTGTATGTTATTATGTGTTTATTGTGTTGAAAGAAGTAAAATCTCCTAATACACCCAGAAAATGGATGAAGATTTAAATATGTTATTTAAGTTGGATATTCATAACCTAGCCTAGTTTATTCTATAAGGTAGTATAACACCCTGGGCAATTCGTGAAATGACACTTTTTATTGTAAAATGTCATTATGACTGACATAAACAAAAGAAACCTATAAAATGTGGGTATATTATTATACAGTATAGTTTATAGTTGAAGGATAAGATCGAAAGTATGCGATCTAACCGTGATCTAACCGTTAACACGATGCCGGCATTACAGTTTATTTGGAAATTGTAATCTCTGTATAAATCTTTGGGCTGTCGTTTTATTTTATTTTAACAATTTTAACTAACGAAATTAATGCTGTTATGGGGGATACTCAAATCCATAATTGGAATTTGCGGGTGGTGTGCCTCCATCCATTATTAAGAAATTTTGTGACCATCCCCACATCCCCTTAGTAAGTTCTGTATACGATTTCTTTGTGGCTGTTCTTATTTCTAGAATAGAATAGGGTAATCGTATACATTTTCTGTTTTACGTTTATTACGTTATCATATTTTCCATGGCGACACATTCAATTCCGGTAATAATACAAATCATTTGACAATAAAAGCATTTAGCCAGAGGTGCCCGATACTGTCAGAAGATATTCTCAGACGACAATCAATATTGTTCATGACACGATGTTCTGTGCCATCTTTTGCTGTGCTTTACGCTGCTGATTAGCAACAGCGTAAAAGACCAACTCAAAATGTTAAGATGTCTTTAATAACACATAAACATGCACAGAATCGCGTTTGAAATGAGAAACGGGAGACGTTGAATATGAGAGAGGGAAATAAACAAACTATAGACATATTTGGGATAGGATATCTTTTTGGCGTGAACCAACACACGTGTTTAAATAATTCTACTGATCTTTATTATATAACATACGTAAATTATATAAACAATACAATAAATATGTATTGAGAACTTTGCTGCTAGACTTACGTATTGGTTGTCTGGATAAATGTCCATGATACATATGCCAAAGTTGGATGTGAACAAATGATATTAGATGACATATGGACATTGTAATGATAACAAAAAATCACTTAATATCAACTTATCATGTATATAAATGCTACAAATTACAAATGTCATGAAAATGAAATGAGGTATAACGTTCTACTGTTTTCTTCTGACTGGGCTTCATCACTGACAAGGGGGAAAAACCCAATCATGTGGTACGAAACTATTAAATGATGGCGGTGGGGGTATTTAAAGTAAACATACATTAATGTCATGTACCTGTCTTGATTCTAGATATCATGTTACGTATCACTAAAAAGTACACTCGAGATGGTGTTTAACGTCCCACTCTTCTGCTCCGAACGGGATAACGATGACGGGCATACGTGTTGTGTGAGGGAAATTTTGTCCTGACAGCGGCACTAGGGTTTTCTCTTATATCGAATTCCAACTGCGAAGGGATCTTTTACGTTCATGCAAATGTATACACTGGACTTTAGTTTTAGTCCCATCCGAGCGACTAGACAGCTGTCCCTGTCTTTATATTAAAGCTACAAATTACAAATGACATGTCATCGTCCTAAAAACGTTTTGTTTGTTTTCAGAAACCGTGTACGATGCTCCAGATTCAGTAGTTACCTTGCCAGACTATTTCCCCGTTGCACCACCCGTGCCGTCTTCAGCCTTACAAAGTCCGACTAGAGAAACTCTTTCCAAAACTGTGAGTAACGTTACATCGGGCGAGTCTACATTGTTCAGCGAACAGACCAAACAACACAACTCAACATCAGAAACAAAACCATGTACGTAGTATCATCTCTCGTCTTCAGAAGTTATATCGGGGGCTTATCTGGTCCATAACAGAATCACAAGTAACCTATCCGGTCCATAACAGGATCACAAGTAGCAAAGTCGTCCATACTAGCTCACAATTCAATGCAAACTCAAGTTTTATCAAATCCAACTAAGTTGTATCGTGTTTACCAGCTCGGGGGAAACATAATAATATTTCTTCCGTGGGGTTATTCCTTATCTGCTAAGAACTTTGTCTGGTATATCGTTACCAATAGTTCACTAGTCCTAACATAACTGGGGAGATAATATTGAGATTTACGCTACATGAAAATTTAAAAACAACACCACTAAATGGACTAACTATAACTCTGTTCACAAGAAATTGCAGACAAACGAAACATTGTGTCCATTGATCTGGAGGTTGGTTATATTACCATACAGGTAAACGGCTGATCAGAAAATCACTATAAGAACTCTCGGTTGATTGTTACATTCTGTCAGTCTGTTCCATTCTTTCAAATTATTTTTAAAGTAGCCATTATACAAATAAACAAGACCATAGTATAGGGTCACTGCTTTAACTGAGAATATAACATCATTCTTTTAATAAATGTTTTAGGCATGATGTTGATGATAAAATCAACAATTAAATTTCGATTTCAGCAAAGGTTTGTGATTCATGTAGGCTTATTCAAACCCCCAGGATGAGTCGTCTCCAACAACGGACTCAACATTATTGCGTTGAAAATTTATTGGTTGCCTTTTCCATTGTATATTGCAGTAGATGTCAGTCACCATCAAGTAATAAACAGAAACATTTGGTCCGTGTGGGAAGATGAACCCCAACGTCATGATGATAGAAGCTCGAGAAATCAGATCTGTTTGTACAATGGTGGATATGAACAACCAGTATTACCGTTTTATTACTACAAAGACAGGGTAAGACAATTGTTTTTATTATTGGGAACATATTTCAAAAATAAATCAATAGATACACTGTATATTCTCTAAATTTTCCAAAATTATAGGATCCTTCATAATCTATGGGCATGCAAAATTGTCAAGAAATTGAAACTATGGTATACAAAGATACATGGATACCATAAAATTTATTGTTTATCGATATACCGAAAAGAAATGCACGCATGAACTTAACGGACTTTGCTCCAGAGGTGCACTTTCTTCCAAATTATGCTCCCAGTATTTCAATCACCCCAGATAACTTGTGACTTTATACGGGCGGACCAATATTTCAACCACCCTAGATAACTTGTTACTTTAGGGACGACCTCCTGGATGCCATTCCATTAAATTCCCATATGATGCAGCAGAAGCAACTTTTAAGTTAAAACTATATAGCCAGCGATTTCAATATTGCACGTGCTGCATCCCATATATCTTCAAGTCTTCGTGTGTAAGATATCAATCAAGTTAGGGACAGCTATAAAGCCAGAAATTGCAGAGCACTAGAAGTCTCGAGCATCCCCCGAATCCCACACGGCTTCAATAAAGTACCTGCTACATCGGGATGTAAGAAGTCAATTCCACTTCCGCCCTAGTTAATGTTGGCTATGCCAACTCCGTACTACAAACGTTTTTTTTCTTCTTCAGAAATCAAAGAAGCGAAGGAAGGAGAAAATATATCAATCCCAGTCAGATGAAGCTTTAAAAATTGCTGTAATCATTCTAGGGTTGATGACATTACTGGTATTTCTTGTCACGGTATTTGTTGCTGTGTATTATGGTTTGACTGCTGATGTGTTTGCCCCAACCACAGTTCGACAATTACTTTAAAAAACATATAGGCTAGATGTTTTACAACATGCTATTAAAAAATATTGTTATTTGTATTTATTATGTAGATTTATAAAAAACAAATTTATAATAATCTATATTAATTATTTTGCTCTGGGTGTCTTAATCTGCGTATTATCTGGCAACTGGAAACTGGACTGTCTACCTTAAAGTCATATAATACAATTCTTCAGATCCGGTTACATAAATTGGAAGGAAATGCAAGATATGTCTTGCTATTTTCTTTCGATGCTTTTGTCATCACTTCTTCCCATGATTCCCATCAGATACCCGGGGTCTTTAATTGCGGGTAGGCTATACCGTTTTATTCTCCATCTTATCACTCGGGTTCCTCATTTTTGTTTGTCTTTGTTGTCTTGTGTGTGATCCTTGAATAGCGTCGTTTTCTCGTGACTTTTAACACTTGATAGTGAATGTCGACCACTATGATATATTTTGGTTTACGTATTGACGGTTACCAAAATGAATAGTGGCCCCGTTAAGAGTGATTGGGTTGGTGTAATGTAATGAAACTATACACCATGTTATCGTATTCCAAAGCATCAACCAATCAAACTGCTTATCTCTGCTTACCCTAAGCAGAAAATGCTCATCTTTGAACTTCATCAAAGCATCGACCGAATAAACACATACACCAAAATGTGTGATGGACAGACATACAGGACGAACCGATTTTAATAACCCCCTGCTTTCTTTGAACGGCGGGGGACACAAAATGAAGTGGTTGGCAATTTCATGAAGTCACAGGCGTTTTGGGGGTGGTTTAGACTTCATATGTCCATCTGGAGACTAGAATAACTTGTTTTCTTGGTTGAACCATATGATGCTTCTGGCCATGAATGGTTAATAAAGACTTGGCCCACCAGTTTGGGATGATTTGGAGGACTGGTGGAACCAAACTGGTAAGTGGACCATGAATCAATATGTAAAAACTAAATGTACTGCAATTGGATGATATATTCCCTTCACTCACACCTTTACGTTTAAAGGGACAATAACACTATTGCTGGCTTGACAGTCCAAGAAAATAAAATATAGCCTTATTCTAAGTACTAGATGTTCCCTACCATCTTGTGTACATATGATAAGGTTTACGTTAGGCTTTTTAAATCATTTAGTTGCATATTCCCAATTTGTTAAATTAGGTGTGTTAAGATGAAATTTGTATTGCCAATTAATTAGAATATTACAAAATAGTACATTTCTTTGACCAGAATAAAGATAGGAACATGTTAGGGTGGTATTGAGCCTTTAAATACATGACATCTTGATATTGAGCTATGTTCCTATTGGAATTTTTCAAAACTTGGTGAAATTGTCCATTGCAGATAGAATGACGAATCTTATTAAATCAAAATTTTCGGACCATCGATATCATAAATGTCTGGCTCAGTTCAATACAGGAGGAACGCACTACACGCAAAACAAAAATCTACAAGATAAACCTGCGGACAAGACAGAAAATAGACATTGCAAAAAATAAACAATTATCAAATCAAGTGAATGGATGCGGGGCTAGCGGTACGCGTCCACTGCGCTGTAAAGTCCCGCGCCTGTTATCGTACAGGATAACTTCACTAAAATAATTTACAAAAAAACGTAACAAAAATAATGCGACCAATCTAAGGTTTGGGCAGAATTTTTAAAACTTCCTCCGAGAATATTTTGTAAATGATTTAGGGCTTTCACAAGTGACATTGGTGGACATATGTTTCGGGCGCTGTGGGGGTTTTTTTGGGGGGGGGGGAGGGGGCAACCATGGACCGTATGTAGTGTATAGACAGCGGGGTCTATAACCCCGTTTACATTACAAATTTTAAGCGTGCCAGGAACGGTACCAGGTACGGCTCTCTTCTTTTTTTTGTAGTGTAAACGGTACAAACGTAAGCGCGCCGTGCCTGGTACGGTTCCAATCTGGCCCACTGTAGTGATGTGGTCTGAGTACCGTACCAGGAACGGCTCTCTTTAAATTTCCGTAGTGTAAACGGTAACTGGTCTCAGTACGGATTACTGCGCATGCGCCAAATGGACCTTGACCTTTTTCTCCCGCGAAATGTCATCACTTCTGTCAAAATTTTTATAAACGACATGATAATTCGTTTTCGTCTCCTCTGGTAGCGTGACATCATTGAAGAACTCGAAGAGACTGCTAACTCATTCAAAGTAGGCATCAAGTTTGTTAGAAATAGACCATTCCTTCTTGATTTCTTTTGTAGTCTCAATAACAGAAAGTAAACAAAAAAGAAAGGGACAAACGTACCAAAATCAACCGCCATAATTGTTTTCATCTGGGTAACGTGCTTAGGGACTGAAATTTACTTTTCTGTGAAGAGTTCCACTGTTGGCTCGCTTGGCACAGTTCCAAGACCGGTAATGTAAACGGGTCAATTCTTGAAATCTATCGCGGCCTGGTACGGTACCAGGTACGGTACCAGGTACGGCGCGCTTATCGGGGCCAAGTGTAAACGCGACTTATGAATCAGGGGAGACAAATCCAATTTGCACATCTGACATTTAGTTAAGGGTCAGTTTTCATTGGGACTATTATTATGCTCTGTATAATAAGCATGTACAAGGCTTAGGGTTAGCTCGGTTTAGTTCCATACCTGTAATTCTTTACAATGCTTCAAAGGGTAATATTTATATTTAATTCATAAATTTTTATTTGTAAACACTGTGGTTATCAATAACCTCTTTCTATTAAAAAAAGCCTTCTTAACCACTGGCACTGGTGATCACCACTTGCATTCACAAAGGTTTGACATATAACTACTAATATTTTTTAACCTCTAACCTCCTAATCTGGTTTGCCATCCATGGCATAGATCATTAACTGTCTCCACTTAGCAGCCAAGCAGTGTTGACCCAACATATTAAACAGTGCATGTTTGTACTAACAGGTCCAACATCAAGACATCAGCTACGTACATGCGAGGAACATGTTTTATTAATAATAATAATAATAAGCAAATGTATATAAAAACTTTAATTAACATTGTCTTGATTTAAATACACTTATCATAGATATACTTTCATTATTAGTACATATGTAACAGTAACACATTCAATGACCCTATGTTCCAAGGTAACAATGGTGGAATAAGCGACCACAATCAGATCACAAAGAAAACAGAATTAGAATGTTAATTGAGATGTACCATACTACGAAAAACGAAATTGGTCTTTGAAAATAAAGACACTAAAATGTACCAGGTACAATCATTTCTATAAGTCTTTTAATAAGAGTTAAAGACATACTATGATACGTCTAGTATTCAAATTATAGTATTACAAAGGGTAAAAAACCATCAATGGGAGCTGTCGAAAGAATAACGATTTTGGTAATAATGACAAATGTTGAAGAAATAATAATTTTTTACAAAATTATTAGATAAATTAGTTTTAAACACAGATTCAATCTTCTTTAATGTTTCAACTCTAAGCCTAGTGACAGAAAGTTCTCGGCTTTTGCTCAAATGTGATTTTCCCTAATTGTATCTTGTGATGCCTCTTACAACCTTGTTTCCATAATAATAGCGCCAAAACAAACTTGATCCTCTTTTTAATTGGTTCTGGGCATGTAAAGATTTCCAACAATCAAAAGAATTATCATAGTATGGCATCCTTGGTGGTGAAGCTGCCATTAGACCTGACCCATTGACTGCTACAACATTACTAACAAGAACAAATGGATAGGTTATATGTGAAACTATCAATCCACATGCTGCAGCTGTATAGGACTGCATGTCTTTTTCTTGGACTATATATTTATTGATGAGCTGTGCCAGAAAGTTGGTGATCCAGACAGTGATTATTTCTCCTACAAGGCGAGGTAATAACCCAGCAAAGTAACCCAAGATTCCATCATTCCGATAAATTTCTGCTATAGAAGAGAAGATGGAGTTATATTTAGTTTCTCTGCCTACAAACTGAATCATGCTTCTCAACATAATGACATGGAACGGGTGGCCTACAATAATACCAACACAACGAGCAACAGTTTCTTGAGAAGTTTCTTTACAGAATTCAGACAACCACGTGACCAGTTGATCTTCATTTTCTGTTAGCTGGGCTGGTGCCGATGGCTTAGCCTTTTTATTTGATTCCTTAAAAGCGTCATGTAAGTTGTTTTGGATAGCATTCCCGATGGTTCCTGATATAACTCTTGGGATGACACCTCGGTATAAACCCCAAAATCCATCCACTTTCCGAATATGACCAACGTACTTGAATATGTTTGGATACACCCATTGTTCTTTGCCGAAAAGAGAAACCGACGGCTGTGGTTGTAAGGGCTCGAAGCCTACTTGCATTAACACTTTGGCATATCCGATAGGATGAAGCGTGGCAGTAACTGTGGCCCCTAAACCATACTGAGCAGCAAGCATCGCAGCCATTTTCAGACTTGAGCTGGTTTCGTTTAATGGGAGGTAACCCTTAGTGCGTTTGAGTTATCTTACCCTTTTTGGCCGATATTTACAGATGGAGCTCATTTTTGTTATTAACACGTGTTTCTAAAAATAGTCAATAATTTAAATTATGCTGACATACAATAAATCATTTTTACGCTTTCAATGCATTTCATCATAAAAACAATAAACATTCAAACATTTCTAGAAGATTATATAGCCTATAAGAATATAATTCAAAAAAGAATGTAACTGTGATTTAGGCATAGACGACTGCTGTTTTTTTGTGGCTGTGGTTGTCTTCTTTTTTGAGTTATAGGCTATATTATAATTAATAATAATAAACATATAGTAGGCTATAGATATCAGGTAATTAAATTGATTAACTTACTATAATATTATTAAATATTTTTAAACTATCATTTATATGGTATGTAGGATAAGAAACGGGTTGTCCGTTGGATAAATTATAATTATTTACGTGAATTAAATACAAATTATAGATTTACTTTATACTTATAGTACACTATTGTGACTATATGGCTTTTTATTATTTATATTCAAAAACATCTGACGTTATTTCAGTTATTATATAACTGTCCAAATTGTCATATCTTAATAATTACTTAGTAATTTGGAAAAAGTTTTTTAAGATAAATAAATAGTCCACATTCCTTGACATTCTAGTTAAGTGGAGCTGTTATATTTGAAAATTCCTTGGTATTTATGCATAGGACCTACAATATTGAGTAGGAAAAGGTGGCAGCTGATTTTGGCTTGAATAGGCATTTCTATAAGTTGTATAAATAATGTGCAGTCTTAAGAGAATGACTATAGTTGAGCCAGTTTTATTAGTCTAATTAAAAGCTTTAGTCATAGAACTCTGATTGTTAGATGCTTAAAAAGTCTACCCTCTGAAATTGAAGATTTCTGTTTCTTGAGAAAGAGTACAAAGAATGGACTTTTTGATGGTATTAACATACATGTCAATGATTTCACAGAAAAAATCTTGAAATATCGATGTGATTATTTTTGTGGCGGGCTAGTGGGCCATATGTTTTCTTGCTCAGCAAATTAAATGTCATATCTGTGATAAATCAGCAGCCCGGCTGATAAGCTAACTACACAAATAACCAAATTATAAATTAATTAATTTTCTGGTTTTTATAGAAACGGTAATCATGACTTCAAAATGTATTTTCCATGAGGATAAAATCAGCTTTTATGAAGTATGTAAAATTATCCAGAAAGAAAAGATCATTTGTAAAGCATTGGTAGATAGATATGCAATGGCAGTTTGTTCTTGTAGAAGAAATGGTAAGAACATAATGAAATTATTTTAAGGTTTTTAAGAGGGACAGTTCTCAAAAATAGTTACAGCAATGTTTATATAGTGACCTGGCAATTAAACTAATGAAAAATTCTGAATTTTGATCGGATTCCTCCTCAGGACTAGCCAAGCAATCTCAGCAGCTGTTAAAAAACAACCACAAAATCTTTTAACCTGGATGCCTATTGTGTTTATAAGGTTTCGGCAACTGGTGCAATAACTCTAATGAAAAGTTGTTGCAATATGTTTCTGAGCTGACAAATTCCAGCTATAAGCTACCAGTAGTTTGAAAGAAAAAAAACAATCTCATAAACTCTGATTTGTAGAAGGTTTCACCAACAGGGACAATAATTTCTGGATTGTACAACTCTAGATGTCTATAGGGTTCCTCTTTAGGATAAGCATGAACAATCTTAACAACTTTGCAAAAATAATCTCAAAAACTCTGACCTTGTTTACAAGGTTTCGTTGACCTTTATGAAAAAAGTCCAGACATGCAGAGTGTTTACAAGAAATGTGCGCCTACAGAAATAAGAAAAGTTGTCCCCTTTCCGTCACTTCATCAAATTTCAAGAAATATGTAAGAGGTGAATAAAAATATTGAATTTATATGATTGAAAAGTTTCTCATTCCCTGACTATATCACTTAAAGTTACAATTTCATATTTATTAAGAAAGTCAAACCATAATTATTTCTATGTCTTTCGCTCAATAGGTTGTCAACTCCCTATTATACATACAATCATAGGTTATCTTTCTCACACATAAAAATCTTCACAGCAGAAATAATAACATAATTACCTCCCCTGTTTTATATTCTCCAC
Source organism: Patella pellucida (assembly GCA_917208275.1). Classification (NCBI taxonomy): domain Eukaryota; kingdom Metazoa; phylum Mollusca; class Gastropoda; family Patellidae; genus Patella; species Patella pellucida. The sequence goes on from OU795039.1 coordinate 62,650,802, forward strand.
CATGGAATAGCTATCTTCAAATGTTTGAATTATCATCTGGCAATAGTGAATTATAAGATTAATAGGATTATTCTTTAACAAGGTAGGATTGTTTATAGATACCGTCTATTTTAGGGCTTCATTTTTAATACATTTTGAAAATATAACTTAAAAATATGAAATTGTAGCTTTAAATAGGTGACTATACCAACTAGAATATTTGTTAAACTGTAATTATTTATCTTACAGCAAGCAATGAATCAGGAATAAATTTTGATATGGAAGAATTACAAGTTCAGGTCCTTACAAAAATATCAGCAAAACAATGGGATGAGAACAATCTGAAAGTCATAACTAATTATATCCATGGTCTCCCTGTCGACCAAGAAATCAGCCAAAGCATAAAGATGTTCCTGAAAATTCTTAGTGATGCATTCAGTAAAGAATTTACAATGTTAGAATCTCATTATAAAAAAAGGGTAATTAAAGCTGCATCAAAATCTAAGAAAAACATGAGTGCAAATAACTATAACTTTTTTATAAGGAAAAAGAAGCGGAAGGCCTTAATCAAAGCCAAAATAACTGTACCATTATTTGGTGGAAATACTAAATATTTAGAACAAGATGAAGCCATTGGAAAACAATTCAGTGTGATTGGTAAACAGTTTGATTGTATTCTGTCCATAAATGGAGAAGAGACCAGAGCTTATATGGATACAGATAAAACTTTATCAGTTTTAAATGTATGGTGTAATGATCGTGATTTACTAACCGCAGCATCTAAAATATTGTGGGAAGTGGCACAGAAAATACAGACTATACACAGCAAGCCTAAGAGACGGGCCAGACGTCCTGTTACAAGGGTAAGTATATGAATATATTTGATTGAATGTCTCTTTAGAACAGTACATTAAAGAGAAATGAAGTACAATTGCCCAGCAGGTAAGAGAGAGGGAGAGAGAGAAAGTGGTTTAATATCCACTCAATACAAATGAACTAGGTCATTTGGGGAATAAAATATTCTGCTTTGTTATGAGCATGTGTATTTAGCAGTGTGAGGAAACCGGAAAATCAAGAGAAATACAATAGGATTTGGCAAGTGACTCTAATTTTTGGCATAGAAGCCACAACACTAACATTGATGTCAGACCTTATGATCTAAATGTCATGGTTAATGAAAACATCCTGCACAACAACAGGATTCATTTTTTTTATTGTGTATATTTATATGACCTTGCTGTTTTCTTACCATCTGTACAACTAGATACCCGGTACTACATGTTTTAGTTGTTAAAATATTTACAGGAACAATATACAACTGGTACTATATTTAATGCTGTATATTACATGTAGTATATCGATAAAAATTATATATTTTCATATCTATTTGTTTTAAAGGTGGTGAATCCTGGTAGCTCAAGAAAAGAATATGATGCTATAGGTAAGACATTCAGCATCCTTCCATATGTGTACTATTAATGCTCAAGCTATTATATTTAATATTATATAGGTAGGTCTCAAAATGTAATGTAGCATTGTTTACCTTGACTCTGTGAAGATGTTTTTGTTATATGTTGGTGTGGTCACAATATACATTAACCTAGGTGTATCATCCCCATGTCGTGTAATAATAATAATAATTTGTATGGTATTTTTTCAGATATAAAATATGATTTATCAGATGATTATGATCTGAAGAGATTTAAAGAAGGAAAAAACACTGGGTGGGTGTAATTAATTTATTCTAACATTATTTTAATGATCTGTTTTACAATGGACCTTGTAATAATGTCTGTTGTTTTACAATACTCAATAAAGCTTAGGCCTACACTTGTAATTTAATAAATAAAGAATAGATTTTTGTAAAGGAAATTTTAAATTTAAAAATATATGAATTAATAGAGCCTGCAAAAAAACATATAAATAAATATTGGACCTTTAACAACTTTTACAGAAAGAATAAAATAAAAGGGAATGTTTTAAAAGATGGACACTGTCGACATTGTAGAAAAGCCTTTGACACTCTGAAAGGTTCAAACATAGATGGAGATTGTCAGTATCATTCAGGATATGTAGGTATGTTATCTCTGTTTTATCATTTGTATATTTAATAAATGTTAAAAAAAACCTCTGCCACCCATAATCCAAGATACATGTATATACTCGATACTGTGAAATGGAGTGCACCGATGATGCATGTTGTTGTTGACATAGTTGTTTTCAATTTACATTACAAATAAAAATCTTTAATTTTATTTCATATCTCCAAAAATAAAATTGAGATCTGTAGGTATCTTAGTACAGTACTTCCATAGTTTGATATGTGAAAGTAATGTACTTGTGGAATAAATTATCTAGGGCTCTGAATTATTACCTGTATGTTTCTCAGAGCCATTAGTCAGTACAGTGTATGTATTTTCAGTAACTGGATATGGTATTGGTGGTTATGAATGGAATTGTTGTAGGCATGTATTAAGGAGATCACACCCTGAAGTAGAAGACTACAGTGATAATGGGTAAGTTTTGTATTGATATTTGGCAACCTGTGAAACCCAGAAATGCAGAAAATTCAGAGAAATCTTTGAAAGGCTTTGATTATTGAGACATTATATGGCTGTTTAATCAAACTGCACAATATTGAATAAGCTTTTACGGTATACCATTAGATGACAATACACATAAGAACATCAATATCTTAATTTAATTAGATTGTACTGTGTGATGCTTCACATTGGAAGTGGAGTGGTTGGCGGAATGGTTTAATATAAGCACTTTAAAACATAAAGATCTGACACTTAGTCAAGTGGCAGTGTTTCGAATCCCTGCTAGTTCGTGACAAGGAGGACGGTCTACTGTCCAACTGCTAAGGACCCCCTACAGGCAAGCGCATTATTGAAATAAAACTGAACCATATCTTAGCCCCAAAATGACCTAGTTTGTGTGGAGTACACCTAAAACCCCATTTCTCTCTATCTCATTTCATGTTAGGTTCTTTTTAATCAACATTGCTTCATCTTCATATTTACTTTTGGCTTAAAACGCATAATCTTCACAGTAACTTGATGACCATATCTCTCTTTGACTTTGATTTGAATTTTGTCCTTTTCAGCTGTACAACTGGGAGACATTTGTGGGTACCTTATAATGATAAAAAAGAAGGTAGGCCTAGAAAGAAGACAAGTGCTGTGAAATATAATTAATATTTTTATCAATTAATATGGCTGTGATATTTTGAGAATTTATTGCTTTTGCATTTTTTGGGCTATGTGGACACCTAAAATAAATTTTTACGTCTGTGAATTTGTTGTTAATTACTTTTTTGTTGTGTTTATGTATAATTTTATAAATCAAACATTTATGTATTTATTTCTTGTTTTGGATTAAATAAAGTTATGCAGTGTCATAAGTTTTACATTCATTATTGAGATAAGAGGACAAATGATTTCACATAATATGCATGCAGGCTTGATTCGCCCATGCATTTGCTGGAGTTATTTCCCTTTAATCATCTATCCTGAATAGAGGAGGGAAATATGTTTAAAGGACAATATTGGTGTCCGTCATTATCACATATTTGATCAAACTGGATAAACACGTTCAAAATATAATTTTAACACAGAGAGCATTGCTACCATAGATGAGTAATACAGGTGTCATGCATCGGAAGTGACGAACGCCAACGGAAAACACGAGTTATCGCTCTATAAACTGACTGAATTGACGAGTCATTACAGATACATGGCCGTATTTCTGCTCACTAATGATTCCTTCGATTCCTACCCTTGAAAATTGGGTGCTCTCTCCTCGCTTCTGAGTGCATTCCTGGGCCTCAAATTGAAGTGCCTAAGACAGGGTTTTATGGCTGAATTTTCTGAAATGTCCTTCTTCGACTCCTCCCACTGACATCATTTTGAGTGTCATTTTATTTAAGCGTAGAACTCAAGGCCGGGTAGTACAGCTGTTATAAAATATTTAAAGTGAACTATATGCATTCTATTATTCTATTCATTAAATTACAGTATAGACTGCACAAAAGGCACCTTATGTTCGATACAATAGGCACCTACATTTTAGGTGCCCATAGGCACCCTACGTCGGTTGTAGGCAAATGCAAACATTTGAACCGGCGCCTTGTAGGCGAACAAATAAACCAGGGCCTCTTTTAAACCCATTACCCGGGAGTAAAGATAGGTTGCCAGGCAACGAAACATACGCCCACAGCAGCTAAATCGTCCGGGCAGTCAACAAACAAGAGTTGTCGCATATTTTACTTTTTTCTGTAATGAAACATTTATAATACACTAAAATCATGTAACAAGTAACAACTCATTATGTAATTATCAGAAAATCATTCGAATTTGTTTGGCTTTGATAAAGTTCTCCTCCAAGCTAACGTTTAGTATACGAAACACTTAATATTCTGAAAATCAATAGGCTTCTTCGTCTCATGACCTTCAATACTGTGTATAAATTTCAAGTCAATCGGATATTAACTTTAGCCTCTAGAGCATCCACAAGATTTTTTGAAGTGATCAAGGGCCATAACTCTAACAGTAATTATCGAGAATCGCTGAAAATCCCTAGGCTTCTTTGTTTCATGACCCTCAACACTGTGTATAAATTTAAAGTCAATCGGATATTAACTTTAGCCTCTAGTGCGTTCACAAGATTTTTTGAAGAGATCAAGGGCCATAACTCTGATAGCAATTATCGGAAATCGCTGAAAATCAATAGGGCTTTCCCTCTCATGACCTTAAACACTGTGTATAAATTTAAAGTCAATCGGATATTAATTTGACGATGGACGGACGGACCGACAGACGGACGGACGGGGGTGACGGCAATATACGACCACATTTCTATGTGGGTGTATAAAAATAATAATTTGGTGAAGTTTGTATACTCAATCTGATGGTGTATAAGATCTTTTATTTCAGTTTCAGTCTTTTGTATGAGTTTGGTCATATTATCCCATGTGCTTTAGATCCAGACTTATAATATGTTACCAATAAAATCGTTTCCTTTAAGTATACCTTTTGTCATTTTGCATTGGATTTTGTGTTGATTTGCTTTGAGCAACGACGATGTGTCCTCTTTAAAAATGTTTTATGTCTACAAATAAATGGCAATTTACCTAACAAATTCCATAAATCTTTTAAGGAGTATGATTGTTGAACGTCAAAATTCAATGAGACCAACCGTGCCAAATTTGGCTTTTTTAGTGTTACAGCTAGTTAAAGTAGCTTACTACTAAGTGCTGTTGCATTTGACTGGCTTTGACTGCTCAATCCATCAACTAATCATGAGAGAGATTAAAACCAGCAGTTGGCTGACCCACAGAGATCAGGGCTGGCGAAAGCAATTCTTGATTGGGGGGGGGGGGGGCTTCCATCCTAAGTCCCTATAGGCGTGGATCCAGGGGCCGCAATAACCTGAAGAAAAGAGTACTTGCGGTCAAATTTTTAGGGGGGCCCTACTCCGCCGGGCCTGCAGATAAACATCAACTTGTGTAAATAATATAAATATAAAACAATCTATAAAGAGAGAGAGAGAAATGGGGTTTAACGTCCACTCGACACAAACGAAGTCATTTCGAACTAACAAATGATTTAATTTTATTTTAATTATTCGCTTGCGCATTGGGGTCTTTTAGCAGTGGGAGGAAACCTGAGGAGTCAGAGAAAATTTGTCTGTAATACTGGGAACAAATTATTGAAATACAAAATTCCACAAAATCGTGTGATTGTTACTATGGTTATAACAGAAAACAAAACAAGTTAGGTAATATTTTGTAACATATAACAGATTGAGTATTTATTATTAGATCCAATGTTCACATACAAAGGAACAGACAAATTGTGATGAGCAGTAGTACAATATTTAAAATTAACTGTTATGAACATTATGCCAGTTTTAGTATTTAAGGTCAACCTATATTTTAGTTTAGAATTATGCTGTATAGAAATGAAAAGTGAAAAACACGAAGACAAATAATCCGTACACAGACACCAATTATTAGTTTATGTTGACTAGAAAATGTGTGGAGAAAAAAATATCTGTATGAAAAACAGATAATTAACTAATAGTCACAATACTAGTCAGTTCAAACATTTTACACTTAATATCATTTACCGGCTAATTATTACACGGATAATTATAACAACATCTCGGATCAAAAGTTAACAATTTGAAACTGACTAGGCATGCGTACAGAACATTAAAGCGTAGTTTAACAAGTTGATTGCATAAAACGTATATATAAAGTAACTCAATAACAGCTTGTCGTCTGCAACATGCATAAAATCATAACAATGAAAAAAAAAATATTCCAAATATACATATATTAAAAATTAAACATCTACAAATCTCACAAGATATATATATTATACATATATATATACACTATACAATGTGTGTAATTTATATTCATTAACATAATATTATAATTATGAGGTGATAGTTTAAGTTTAGTTTTTTCCCAAAACCTGAGATCTTTTTTGTTGATATTCTTTCAATACCTTACCTCACCCTTAATTAGTGAAAAAATTCAAGCACCACTGTAATTAATTTTAAACAGACAAAAAAAATGGTTTTAAATAAAAATATAAATATCTCTTGACAAAAATGATTGCACATAGTGTTGACCTATGTGTTTAACACAATCGACCACTGGAAATTAGGGACTGCAAATAGTCTTGATTGACTAGAAAGAAAATAGCACAGAGAGATTTTGTCAGTTATATATATTAATAATATCATAAATCCTATCTTTTTCTCTCATGTTTTATAAACTAGAAAAGAGATTATTTAGATGGAAATCTACATATATCTATTACATATATTATATATATATATACACTACCTTAGCGACTTAAAGATTATATTCAAGTTTTTTATCACATAACTAATATAATTACATGTATATTATTAACTCCTTTTATATTCAATGTGGACCATTGTACACAATTGTATATATTCATAGCTATTGTCTTTTTAAGCCGTATTTTTTAAATAAAGAATTTCACAGGTTAGTTAGTCTTTCTGAAGAATTCTGTCAGCTGCATACCTTCCCTGTATAATATTGTTTCTATGGAGGTCCTGTAGCAACGCAGACCAATAAATATTTACAACACAAAAAGACCCAAAGTCACCAGGGTTAACACAAAACTTGAGTTTTCTCTACTGTGTAACACGATCAACAAACAGATTAGATATAACACAGACAGTTTTAACGAGCTGCCTCCGTTGGCGGGAGCGGGACCACTGGTGGTTTTTCTGCCGGAGAATTGGAGCGTGATTTAGATGGTGTATCAGAAACAGTTGAAGGTGCTGGAGTGTCTTGAATGACTTGAGGAGGAGGGGAACTTGTTGAGTCTTTATTACTAGTAGATCTTCTCTGATCACGAGCTTCAGCGATACTGGCTACTTGAGACTTGCCACAGACATGATGATGATTTTCCCAGTCTTTATGTTGACAAAAAGATCCACAATATCTAGCTATATTACATCCGCTACATGTTTCACTTGCTTTTCTTCCGCAATTCCAACAACTCTGAAATAAATACACACAAGATTATTATTCCATTGCTTTATAAATATATTGTTAATTAAATTAAAATTGTATTTAATTAGTTCTTTAAGTCATGTTCGAAAATTTAGTAACAAAGATTAGAAATAAATTGCACAGTGCTTGTGATGATATAAGCTCAGTAATCAATGAGAAATTAACCATTTTAAATTAAAGTAAATTAATTTCCATTAAACATAAAATTTTAATTATTTGACAAACCCTGCTGATATTTAAAATCAATCAAGATAGTCTGAAAATTATGAGACATTAAACTGTCTCCTACCTCACTTGATTCTTCCTGGTGATTTATCACTGCTACTGCCTCTTCCTGAGCTTGCTTTCTTGCATCATTAATAGATCTGTCTATTTTAAGTCTTTCATTAGCAACCAAATCTGATGCCTTTTGTTCAGCTGCAGTCATGGCTTTCTGTAATTCCAACATAGCTTGTCTTTTAACCTCGTTTACAGCTTCTTCTGAAAAGATGTACAAAATAAATTGTTGTTTTTTTCAGGCGTTCACTGACCTAAATATCAATATCAATCCTCAGGTTACATCTTCATCAATGCAATTTAGATTCTTTACACCAAATGAACAGAATATGACAAGTTTAATAGAATGCTTATCAGTACACTTTAAATTATTCCTCAAAAACACGCTGTGAGAGAGAGAGAAATGGGATTTAACATCCACTCGACACAAACTAGGTCATTTTGTGACTAACATATGGTTTTAATTTTATTTTAATAATTTGCTTGCGCATATGGGATTTAGCAGTGGGAGGAAACCGGAGGAACAAATGCGCGTTGGGGTCTTTAGCAGTGGGAGGAAACCAGAGGACCAAATGCCCACTGCAATTATTGTATTGATAAATTGTTTTTCAAAAGAAAATTCCTAACGTACCTGCCCTACTTCTGACATCTCTAATTTTATCATCGGTTTGCCGTCTGGTATACTGCATCAAATCATTAGTTCTCTTTTTTACATCTTGATCCATACCCTCAGCATGACGTCTCATCCATACCGATAGTTCTTCACGATCTCGTATACTTCTTTCTTGTAAAACAGCCAAAGCTCGCTTTGTTTTATCGACCATACCAATAATACAGTTTAACATCTAAAAGACACAATCAATGGTATTATTATACAAGAGATATAAAGACTAGACTACAAATCAATTAATCAAAAGTTATTCTAATTTCACTCTATTGTCAATTATTTATTAATTGATTGAATTATTTACTGTATTGCTCATCAAGAAAACATTATACATAAATAGACAAGAATAGTTCGTTTGAAACAGAAATCCAATTTTGAAGTGTGAAGGGGGACAACTCATGTCTGCCTAAAACATTAAAGAAAAATAAAGTTTAATGTATTTTCGACTTACGGATTCAACATGTCTCCAGTCATCATCTAATCTATCTAATGGATCAAAGCCTTCATTTCTTGTATAATCTGAAAATAAAGCAAAAATTGTCTGATAAAGAATATCCTTTTTCAAATAAATAAACCAATAAAACAGAGAAAATTTAAATGTTCCAAACATCAACTTGTTCTATTTCAAAATTAATCATTATTTAATGAAACTTTCAAATATTTCAATCTGTTTTTGGAAAATAATATGAACACTCACTGTAATTGGGAAAATGTCTTTCTCGTTCTCTCTCTCTGTCCACCCTATCTCTTTCTACTTTTTCTCTCTCAAGCCTTTCACGCTCTCGTAATTCTCTTGATAAACTGATGTCCTCTAGTCGAATCTGACCGTTGGGATTGAGATTAAGAGATCCATTTGGACTAATGTGGTTGTTACCTAGCGGACTCATCTGATGATGTCGCTTAGCAGGATTTATTTCAAGATGGTTATCTAATCCATTTTCTTTTGGTCTGAAGTGAAAAGAATATGAACACTAAGTTTTTCAAATGCATTTACTAAATTATTAACTTTCTGTGAGACAGATTTTAAGGATGATATATTTTTTAAAACAAAAAGATACTGTATATATTAAACATTTTACAGTTTTATTACAGAGACGTTTAACTTTAAAGATAAATTTAATTTGCTGATAAAAGTATAGGTTACACAGGAATTTTCTGTGAAAAAAATACTTTTCTTACCTATCGGGAGATCTTCTTTTACCATTTTCATTAAATTCTGAATTAAAGGAATCGTGGGATTCAATTGGTGAATGTGCTGCATCAAAAATCACATGTTCATTCTGAGATAAAAATTGTTGCGGCGTCTGTTTGGCCATTCTAGCACAGTGTAACATTTCTCTTTGTAATAAGGGTAGATTAGCCTGTTGATAAAAATACACATACAATATTATACAAACTGACAGAAAATTATTTCTGTTTATAAAACTGCATGATGTACAAGAAAAAAGAAATATTAGATACAACTTCCATGTGAAAATAATGATAAATATACTTTTGGTGAGCTTGGAATAAAAAAAACACTGTTGAGGAAATTTACCTCCATGTCCTAAATAAAGAAATGCAAGAAGTTATATCCAAATTCCATGTATAAAACATTAAAGCTAATACATACCTTAAGAAATGGTATTACAAATGGTCTTAATGGAAAATTGGTTGCTTCTTGCAGTTTGGAGTGAAATTCTTCAATAGATAGGTGAGAATTCTAAAGAATAAAATATACAGCACATCATTAATTTAAAACAGTGTATATTATTTCAGTCAGCCTTTACAAGAAGCTGTCATAATATTTACTAAAGAGAGAATGTAGCCTACAGACAATACATCAATTAAACTGTCAGTATTGTCACTTATTGTCACTAGATCTTATGTTACATATAATCAATCACTATAATAAAATAATACTGGATATAATGCTATGCATCATGTCAGCTATTTCAAATATGCCCGTCTGCTAATGGACTGGTTTATTCACCCAATATTACTACTATAATAATGTACATATAAAATGCTATTAAACTTACCACAAGGCCAAGCACTAACGTTCGAACTCGTTCCCCAATTTCAGGTGATATATCTGATCCAAATTGCTGAAGTGTTGTTAAAAATCTTTTTAATTTACTGAGCTGACGTGCTCCACAAGCAGGGGGAAGTTGTTGACCTATGACAGTATTCATCATGGAGGGTGGTGATGGGGTTCGTCCATTTAAACTACTCAATGGAGAATGGGAACCATTCATTACTAAAAAAAAATCAAATAAAACAGCTGTTAATACCTGTACTTTGTTTAGTTCAACAAAACATTTTCATCCCTCCTAAAATAATTCTAAATAGTTTATTTTTGATTTTCTAAAGTGGAAAAAGACAAATATCTGAAAACAAATCTACACCATACACAGTAATAAAATTCAAAATTTGAATACAAATTTCTACGAAATTTACACCATGCACAGTAATAAAATTCAAAATTTGAATCCAACTTTCGACATAATCTGGTATTATCAATTTTACATACTCCATCCAATAACTCGACATCATTATCTTCCAGAAACAGACAGGGTAAATGACTGTTTCTGGTTGTACAACTAGCTATATAATTAAACAAGTCTGTTTCATTTATTAAATTAAACCAAGGATTTTCAAAAATTTGACAGGTGATTAACTCAGATAGACAATTTTAATGATGTTGTCTTGATGAATACCAAATTCTTTGAGCTCACAATAATTAAAAGTGATTTTCCATTATTTTCGTCTTTGGCAACACACATGCAAAATAATTTCCTTTTAAATGATAGTCTGAAAGAAAAAAGCCTTATTTTCAGTCAAGTGGCTGCACATGCGGTTTGTTAATGATAATAACTCATTATTCATTATCCATGGTTTTTTTTACATACCTGATACATTACTGTTAGAAGATATCGGTCTAGGTTGTGGTAATAATCCAGCCATGCTATTAGGTGGTGTCGACGTCTGAGTTGATCCTTTAATGTCTGGAGAATCTGGCATTATGCTACTGCGATAATCTGCAAAGAGATTAAATAATGCTGTCTTACTTTCAAATAATGAACATAAATTTCCAACTAAATGTAATATCAATAACCATATGTTTAATATCACAAGTAAATCTGTAGACAAGATCCAATACTATGACGAAATAATCTGGAAAGAAATTTAAAACAACATTTGTACCTTTGGTTTAAGTGTTCTGAGTTCAATATATCGTGTTTTCTTTGTTACAATTCAAATATCATATTGTCAAATGCTGAATCAATCAAGTCCACAGTGATAACAAGAAATTACACCTTTTTTTTTGTCCAACTCTTTTAAAACAAGTCTGAGATTTATCTATTAATCCGTGCACTTAAAGTCTGTATGGCTGCTACAAGTCCTGTGTTTACAATGCTAGCACAATAAAAACTATAACTCCAGTAGTCAGGGTAGAAATAAAACAGTGGCGAGAGTTACCACCATACTACAACAGCCAACTAACACAATCTACAGCTTTCTACAGTAATCATCATATTTAATCCAATAGAACATCGTTGGTAGCTCACAACACCGCCCAAACAATAATGGATTTAAGAGACAATTGAACAAGTCTTCAGAAACAATCGCCTAAACATAGAAATCAGTCAACTGCAACAATGACATGTGACCAGCATAGCGTAGAAGCTCTCTATTCACTCATCGAACCCAAATACACCAGCTGATTGGCTGCAATATCCGTCTGATAGCTACGGCACGAGCCACCAGCATCAATGTATTCACCAGCCAACAGATTCGATTTCTCCTGTCTCATTACCAACGCATAAAGGACAAGTATCTATATAGCAGTTAAACGTACTATCATCATTATTACATATGGTAGCACAGCTTTATATTTATTATCCCCTCACAAAAACTTCTGTCAAATCCGGTATGGTATTACACAAGAAAATATCTAACCAACCAATAAAATGGTGACCAACACAATGAGTGACATATATAGGTTGTTTGTTGTAAAGAAGAGGCAGGTGGGACCACTATAGTAGCAAGATGTTACCGGCAAACATTAAGGTGTCCAGATGTGAGATACTGAATCGACAAGAGACTGCAAACAATTGATTTGGACAATACTTAGTAAACTGAGCTATTGAGAGAGTCAGTATCAAACAATCGTATTGCAACAATACAACTTTTAATCTTCCTGTTTCCATATGTTCATACAAAAGCCTGCGCTTTCAATAGCCTCACAATAACTCTGATTAATATATAATGTTTGACGACAAAACTTCACTTCTTTAAATGGTACTTGTGGGTAATAAACAAAAAAGGTTGCCTTAGGAATTCCATATGGTCCCATATCAAAACTTGACAGTAATGGAGAAAAAATCTACTCAGAATGTTTATTTGAATTATTTATGTGCAAATTATCAACTTCATTTTACATGGTAGTTCTATCAGCCACATTTCATCGATAGGTTTCCGAAGATAATAAATATTCATGACTTAGTTAGCAGTTCATTATTATCGAGACATAGTCGGGGAAGCCAAAAAAAAACATTTGAATTCAGGGAATAGCACAGACAAAAAAAATTAAATTACAAGTATGTTAAGAGAAAATCATTACAGACAAAACATAAAATATTCAAAACTTACGTTTACAATCTAATAGTAGAAAATGGTTCAATGATTATCAAGTAAGTGAATTAATGTTTTAGAGCAAATTTAAATAATAAATTTGATAAAATCAAATTATTGCCATTGATTTATTGTATAACAAGAGTCCAATAGTTAAAGTTCAGTTTTTGAAAGAGTGCTAAAATGTGAAAAACTTACATTCAAGATTCCAAAGTAAAAAGATAATCCAGTGAAGGTAATATGGGTATGTATAACTAACTATATCAACAACAGCTATAAACACTATTAACAAATCAGGTGGAAAATTATCCTTTTACTACGCAAATCGTGTGACAATAGATCATTCCTCACAAAATCCACTGATGAGCCTGCAGACGTCAAACACTGACTGTTATACAACATGAAAATAAGTAAACTGACTTTAGAGCTTAATTTCCACTACAATTATACAGTGCAGATGGCTCTCTCTGTTTCCCGCTTAATTGTACCATCTGCCTTCAATCTTGAAAGAGTAGGAACTATGTGAAGTTATCTGTTCCTCATATTATCTAGACCTTGCCAAACACAATCAGTCAAATGCACAGCTGTAAATAATTGGTAGATATTGGCAGAGGTTTTAATCATTGACAGTAGTGATACCTATACTCATATGGTCAGCAAGAGCACAATAAGGTTGAAGAAGGTACCATTCCTGTCTAATCTGTCCATCTACTTGGCACCATGTCAATGAATACAGCAGATGGGGGGATTATGAGACCAAGTGTTGATGCTTTCACCAACAAAAACTCTCAACGCTCATATTTCCTATAAACTGGTTATTTGGACAAAATACAATCATGATAACAATTTCAGGTTTAAAATGAGTCTTACCTTAATCTTAGACGAACGAAAATGTTTACCTTCTTATCATCAATCTCAGACAAATAATAAACTTTAAAACCTGGGCGGCAGTTTAACGACCAACCAAATCAAGATACTTGAAAAACTCTTAAATGTTTATCTAATTTCACATGAAAAGTGCACAAATTCTTCTTTTTAGTGAAGCGATTTGATTTAATGAAAGTAATATGGTAAAAAGTTAATGAAGAATCCATATTAATATGTACCTACCCTTCATGACAAGCCACTGATCACAATACAAACTATCTTGCTTCATGTCGATTTGTAAACTGACTAGTATACACTGCCTTATTTTTGGCTGTCAATCCGAGAGCTTGCGCCCCGCCCACCCACCTGTGCCCTACCATCTGGTAAAGATTAAGTTGGCCAGACAGCCTGGTACCAGTGAGGAATGTACAAGGAACCAGATACCTTCAGTTTGGCACCATGTGTTTCCCATTAACTTGTCTTCCCCAAAATACAAGAACTGCTATGTATACATACGTCTAAATACAACATGGTGAAGTTCTTATACTTTCAGCCAAACAGGCACCTTTAACTTTATTCACCCGTAGAAAACTGACTCCTTGAAAACAATTTGGCTCTAAAACCCAAGCATATCATTTCTTTCATCAACCAATATCATCATTTCATAATGTAATATAAACATTTTTAAACATATATTAAGGCCTATAAAACTTAACAGAATTTAAAGAACTGATTCTTTGTAGTTTTAAAAAAAATATTACTTATCTGGTCATGACAGATATCACAATTAATTATACGTATTTCAATGAGAAGAAAACAGATTCACTAATGTATTAGACATTAAAAAGCATGTTATATCTAAGTGATAAATTTCATAAATGTTAATATTCTTGAGTTTTGTTTGAATTAATGTACTCTTAAACAATATAATTCAATTTTGACAATCTTTTTGTCTAAATAACCAGAAACAAAATGAGATGAAATCTGTAAATCCGATATGTAAGTGCCAATACATTAATTTTAAATATTTTGCCAATTCCTAGATAAAGCTTGTTCCATTATGACCTTGTTCCTGTCGAGTTAAGCTCCTCTTCTCACTTCCTAAATGAAGCCATCACTATTATGATGCTATAAATTAATCCAGCTTGATTTGGAAAATTATCTAGAACTGTTATAATCACCTTTCAGTCATGGAAATAAAGAATGCAGCTATAAATTCCAATAGAGTGGAAATGGTGGAGGTGGTGTAATACAACCTGTGTTTAATACAACTAGATAACTAACTGACCACTGATCAGATCACTTCTGGTAACCTCATCCTCCAACAAACTAACTAAATATGTTGACCAGTTAACTGACCTACAGTATTGACCTTCTGACTTCTGCCACCTTTATCTTATTACCAATCTCTTTATTTATTGGCCTCAGGTGTTAGGTACATCACCTTCATTAGCCAAACTTGTGGTCTACCCACTAATTACCATAATCTTCTTATTGTTCTACTTATCAGAAGGTAGCAATAAAAGAAAGTCCTAGTTGGTTTTTGGCACCCTTCCGGTAATTGGTTTTAATTGATTAGGAGTAAATTAATAGGAAAAACAGAATTGTCAAGCAACAGAGTTAGACTCTTTTAAAATTAGGTCCATACAGGATTGAATGAAGTAGTAACAAATTTGTCATTTTCAAGAAAGTGTACAGTTTTATTTTTAAATAGATAAAAATATCATGGTCACAATTTCATATTCACTAATGCATTAATAGAACATATTGAATATTATAAATAAAATTAAATATTTCTTGTAAATTAAAGAACTTTTTGTTTTCTCACCGAGATTTTACCATAACCTTTAGATCAAATATCTTCTAATTTTTTTAGAATTTGGCCAATAGTACTTCTAGTTAATAAATTCTGTATACTATCTTTTTTAATAATTTATTTTTCCTCATAATCATAAAGCAAAACAAAGGAAACATAAAGTGATTTTTTCATGTTTCTAATAATGAAAAAGACTCAAATGTTTTGAGAAAAACAAAGGAAGAAGCTGATAGCATGCAATGTGGCAAAAGATATTTTCTGAATTGTTTTATTAATTAATGTAAGAGGTTGAAGTGTAGCACAGGTAGTCAATCTGTTCCTATGTTTACCTGTAACTCTACTGTGTATTATCAGAACTTCTACTAAAACAATCAGTGTATATTATCTTAATTCTCTGGGGTCATAAATTAATCAACCAAATATTGTAATACACTAGCAATACCGCTGACAAAAACACTATACTTGTAGTAACGCCAGAAGGCAGGCACAAACCAGCATTCATAAAATATTCCATGACTAATGAAATTCTACAGAATTAATTCTATACACAAGAGATGAGCTACCAACGGCACATGTGCCAAAGGGTGGCACGCAAGAAAGTTAGGTGACACACCAATCCAGAAAAAAAATCATTTTTTTGATTAAAACAATGTTTTAGATAATTAAAGTCACAGCATCTGTTTCCATTTTTAAGGTAATAAAAAAAAACATAAAATATTTATTTTTCAGAATATCAATGGTCTCTATATTGATTTATAATCAATTTTTAAAATCTATTCCTACTACTAAAGATACATTATTGCATAAAACATGTTACACAAGGTATTTACATATAGGAATGATAGACTGTGCATTGACTGGTATGCAGTTAATGATTCTACATTTTTTGTTCTTTTTCAAATTAATATTTTAAATTGTTTGGAATTGTTTAATTGTGTATGTTAAGGTCCTGTGTACACATTGGCATGCAGGTAAAAGATTTCTTGATAGTTGGAATTAGATATATATACGAGTAGGCCCATCTTTATTAGCCCAGTTCGGAGCAGAACAGTATGACGTTAAACTTCATTTCATTTCTGCATGTTATTTGTGGGATGTTTTAAATAATTAATTTCATCCTTTACCTCCTGGAATATGTTACATAAAAGCTCTAAGAACGAAATAGAATATGAAAATATAAGCTAAAATAAGAGATACATATTTTTTTTATTTTTAAAAACAAAATGCTTATTATTTTCATATCTAAAGTCCAAAAAAATTAGTGACAAATTTCTGAACTTATTCAATACTTCATAATTTGTAAACCACCTGGGTGTTCTTTTTCATCTTGAAAAGATTGTCTGGAAACTCCCTTTTAACAATTAAAATCAATACTTTCAGACATTTATAAAAAAACAGAACTCTAAATTACCCACCCCCTTTAAAGGATGTTATTATAGCAAATTTCAGGACATTATATTTCTAAGTACACCCATTTAAAACAATCTTTTGCTGAACTATGGAAGGCAGAGATCAGTAATTGGACCTGAGGCTAGACAGGGGTTTTCATTTACAAAAGATCCCAATAAAAACATTTCTGTATAATCAGATTAAATGTGTCTTACACTATCCATTTGTAACTGATGCTTCAGATTAGATTGAATTCGTTATGGTGGACAATTGTTTTTAAAAGAGATTGAACAATATTTGGCTCAGCTGTTGACTCAGAACGTAATAAAATCAATCATCTGTTACATGTCCTAATCAATAATTTAGAAGAAAGTCATTATCTTAAAAATGGCAGTTAGACATATGCGAATCATTATGAAATAAACATCTGATTGAAACTGACATTTTGATTAAATCAAGCATATTCTTTAGTATAATGTGTCACATGCTTTGTTCATTTTCAATAAATTTACTATAAACTAGGGAGTATACAACCCATTAATTAAATGAGCTCAAATTCAACATAGTTTACCATAAAGAGGAAGCAATTTTATGACTCCTCCTAAAAAATCTCAAAATCTTTTAGTTATGAAAATTATTTCTTTACCCTACCAAATGCATAAACATTATTTTTTAAAAAAATGTTGTAGAAGGTTTACCATGTGTTACCATGTGATATCAAGGCTATGGTTATTTTGTAACATTTGTAGGACTTCCGTTAATTTATACCACTTCTGGCTACAATTACCTGTACTATTACAAGCAAGATGGGTTCCTTTTCCTTTCTGTGTCATTGCGTTTTGTAAACAATCTGCTAATTATGCATAGGAAAAGCTCAAATAATTGAAAAATGTGGACCAGTGCTGGCACAAACTGGCAGAAATCAACTAATGACTGTTTATTTGAAAATGGTTGCCATGTGTTGACCAAATTAGGCGGTGGAGTTGCCAGGGGTGGTGCCAGAACACTAACTGTCTCTTATCTTAGACAAGAATCAGGACTGAGTGGCGTTGGTTCCACCTGTCTAAACAACATGTATACATACTGGTGACGAGGGGTTATCTTCATAACACATGCTACCTATTACTAGATTTCTCCATACAAATTCTGACAGTGTGAAAAAGTTCAACATTGTTCTGGTTTCAGTTAGTAAAAAATACATCCATCCTTTAAAGCTTACAACAATATTTCAAATTTTCAAAAATCCTTGCAGGTTACCACTACATAACAAATTTATTGCAAAGAAAAAACGACAATTTCCAAATATTCTTTTGGATTTTCCACATCTCAACACCGTTTTAACTTTAATGAACGTAAAGTACAATTTTGATATAAATACCATGAAAGCCCTGTCCTGTACCCTGTAGCTACAGCTTGCACAAAACATTTTCACAATATTGACAATTCATCAGCAACCAAGTGAACCAACGGTTGTTGGATAAATTTGATGAACATGAAAACCAAGACAATTCTTTGAAGAATTTTATGCAAGATTCAATGTTTCAAAATTTTATGACATTTTTTGCTTTTAATTACCAGATCCTTCAGTTCGTGTAATTTCGTGTATCACCCACCCCTGTTAGCCTGTCCCCTTATTGTACATTGTACGTCTGTTGTAGCTGTTACTGGTCCACCTGTACAATGCTTTTCATAATTCATGTGTCTTTAATCAGCACAGGAGTGGAAGTTAGAACGAAATTATGTGCAGTAATTTCTACAATAGTTTATCAGTAACATGTCAGAAACCAAAAATACAAAGTTTATTATAATGCATACTTTATAAAATACATTATCTGATTTTGGATTTATGTTGAGGAGGGGATCTTAGAAAATTCTAAGATTTAATTTTCTATCCAAGAAAAATAGGCCTCATGATGCACCATTACATCTTCAAAGAGTGAGTAATACCTCTCTTAAATGTGTGAAATATCAGAAAGTTAATGATGAAAACTTGATTCTATTTGTACACAAAGTTTAATAACCTGTTAAAGTTATTACAAGTCATGTAAAGAGGGTGGTTTATTACATGATGCTGAGTAATGGTAGTGTAATAGTCAAGATTAGTTTCGGTATCAATCACGGAGATCGTACTGAACGACATCCTATCATCTTTACCATGTGAACAAAGCCTCTATTAATATCTTTACTTTGTCGTGAACATATGTTAAAAAACTTGGTGCCAATATAGAATTGTTCCATCACCAGATCAGTGAGATAGGCATCGGCAAAGATTGTAAAAACGCAAACTGTGACTGACAACGTCAAAACATAAAACAGGAGGAAAATAAATAGCCAACAAGTATCTGTCATTTCGACACTTTAAACACGTGTTGCCAATATGAGCCAAGATTGCCTCAGAAACAACTGGAAAAACGCAGGCAAGATAAATAGATGGCAGCCAGCACATGTGTTGGATTAAGAACCAAAACAGAACTGGCGCCAGTCTGCTTATAGGCGCGGGTGTTAGTCTGTTGTTTGATGGATTGAGGATTCTAAGTGAAAACACTGGTGTATAGGTTTTGATATATACGACCACACTCAGAGTCCAGATGACTTGACTGTTTAATTTAGCAAGAAAGAAAACACAGTCTTTAAGTTCATACCAAATGTAATATTAACATTTAGAACATTTTTTGTGGAACTGTAAACAGTTTTCTTTCCTACATCCTCCAAAACAAAATATATTTTGAAAACATATATGTACACAGTAAACTATGTGCAGAACATAATGCAGGATTTATCTCAGTTTTATCTGAATGAAAGATTAGGGTTTTGTACCAGTAGAACATAAGGTTTAATCCTCATTGGAACATTTGGACTTTACATCAGTTGAACATTACATTTTATTCTTGATGAATCATTAGGGTTTTATATCAGTATAAAGTTAGGGTTTCTCCTTAGTAGAACATTTGGGGTTTCAGTTTGAACTCACTAGAACATTAGGTTTTATACCAAGTGAGGTTTCATCTCAGTATAAAGTTGGAGGGTTTCCTTAATAGAAACTTAATATAAGGTTACATCCTCAGCAGAACATTAGAGTTAATCCTCAGAGGAACATTAGGGTCTTACCTAAGTAGAAAAATAGGGTTTATTCTTAATAGAACATTATGGTTTTTACTCAGTAGAATAATTGGGGTTTTGTCCAAGTCATTTTGCAAACTGCACTTTCTAGAAACCTTGAAATAACATTTTCTATGCATTTTATGTCTTTCAAATCTGATAATGAATACTATTATTCAGAAGTTACATCCCACAGAGTTTGGAATCTGGAATTTAACTCAACAAGAACAGCCTCTAATAAGAGGTAAATTCTCATATTAAACTCATTAGAAAATCGTTCAAATGAGTGAATTAAGGCTTTAAATCAGTGAAAAATAAACAAGTACCCTTTAAATTTTGGATCACCGTTTCCTGTCAAAAACCTGAGAAACTCTGATCTGGAACAACAACAAAATGTTTTTCGAATATTACTTGTGAAAACAAAAACCAGCCCTGCACAAAAAAATTATGGGGAGTGAAAAAATGTTAGGCAGTTTTCTGTTATACCAATGCACCTCAAAACTTCTGACAAGTTATCAGCAAGAAATACACATAAGAGAAAGAAGATCTGTACGGCAGGTTTTCGCTAGACTTGCTGTCTCCAGCACACATGGTTTTGATAGGTATACTCTCTACAGCTGACTGCTACCAAACTCCTGATGCCTTGTAACTGATTACTGACAAACCTTATGTTTTTGAATACATAAATATGTTCCTTCCTCTAAAATGGTTCTAATAAAAGCTATTTGCTAGAAAATGTTAACACAATCCAGATGCCGAGTGGAGTCTATATAAAGAGCTGAGTGAAACTAGAGCCAAACCATGGTCCTCTGAATCAAACAACAGGAAAATAAAATGGGAAATCAATTAAAGATAGTTCCAAAATGTATTAGAGTAGCAGAATAAGTCCATTGTCTCCTTCTTGAAATATTAAACTTTCCAAATCTGCTGTTGCTATTTATTTACCAGTAAATGGCGCTTGCCACATTAACTTAACACTTTAATGCATCAACAAGCAAAGAGTGTTAACAGTTGTTTAAGTTTTGTATGTGTTGCAGTACTGTGATAAGGATAAGGGTCTTGTTTTATACTTTTTTTGTACCATAGGGCTAGTGTTACTCTCTGTGTAACATTATTACCTTAAATAGCTAAAACAGAGCTCAACAGTCAAACATCAAATCATTTTATTATCGTTTTAAAACCTACATGGATGTCCTGTTGTGATATTAATATGTTTGATACTTTACAGGGCATTATTACACAAATAAACTTTCTCTTAAATGCATGATACTTTTAACTTATGTCACAAAAATCATTTGTAGAATTGACATTATTATTTTACCATTTGCCAGAAATAGTATGAAATCTAAAAGAGACAAATTAAATGTCAAGAGGATGTCTCATTAAAACCAGTCATGTGTATGATATGAAAGACCTTTGGCTAAATTGGTGCAAAGCAATATGAACAGTCTTTCAAAATTGCTTTACAAGACGACATTTGGAAAATAATTTGAAATATCTGAAATTGTTAAATAGTTTCCTTTACAAATCGTATCTTCTAGATTTGCATCTAAGCCTTTTAGGTTTGCCATTTTAATTTCCTTTGCTGTTTACATGCTTTTGACTATTCATTGCCAATGTCTCTCTTTTCTGCAAAACTACCTGGAACATAATTTATATAAGCACATCGTACACAGCCTTACAATATTTTACACAGACCTAAATTTTACAAAATATCCAAAATAGTACACCATTTTAACCCACATGATTGTGGTATTTCACCGACATGATTGTGGTATTTCAAGGAGCTATAGTTACTAACCAACAACCATTTTGTTAAATGGAAGACCGATCCTACACATGTCTTCTGTCTTGTACATTCTTTAACTGATAATATATGCCCGTCAATTATCTCGTATCAAGGGGACATTACTCATGCCACCAGCTGTAAAGTTTCCAACAAGGTGTGACAACTTATTACATCTGTTGTATTACCTTGAGAACTAACCAGCCTTTATATAATATTATATCAACAAATACACACAACTGTCAACGTGACAACAGACATTTATCTCCCAGTTCACTAAAAAAATAACAAAAGCTGTCCATAAAAGGGGTTAGAAAGAAAGGACATCAAGAGTTTGTTGCTAACTTTTTCTGTTTGTTTTTATCGTGAATCATTTATAAACAATGCAAAATAATTGTCATATAAAATGCATCAGGTGCAAACACTAAAACATCAAAGTATCAGATAAGGCGCAGGGCGAGTCTTGCCGAGGTGTTTCAGGAAAAAATGAAAAGTGCATGATTTAGACGCACCCTTCTCCAGCGGCTTGTGGAACATGTGACATACCATACGTGACTCAAATACACCTACAATCTCAAGTAACTTGGCCAAACTCTATTATTTACAGTTATATAATAATTACTGATATTTAGCTTTATATATATCTATATTTCTTTATAAAAATAAAAAACTCTATATACAGTTTTTGAATTACATTAGACTTTACATTAGTTAGCTACATGAATATACCACATAACACCCCAGGACTTAGTTGGATGTGACAAGCGATATCAGCAGCTAGAGTCAACCAAAGGTACAACCCTGCCAGTATCGTAGCTACCCAACTATAGTATGGTGCACAAAGCAATTATTTCATATAATTAATCGTTCTACTCTTTAACATAACACAAGGAAAGGTACAAGACAACAAGTAGCAACAAACCAAGCTGACATTCTTCACTCTCCTTTGATGTAACAATTAAAAGAAATCCTGACTAAGGTAGCTATAAGTGTCAACTGTATAACTTCAAGATAAAAAACTAAGTTCAATTGTAAAGGTACAAACAACTTAAGTTGAATGAGTCGATGTGACACTATCATCTTTAAAAAGATTGTAAAACTCCTCACTTGAAGTACCCAGACTCTCAGATTTTATTTGTTTGGGAGTGAAATTTGGCAGCTTCACCAT
Organism: Patella pellucida; assembly: GCA_917208275.1. Classification (NCBI taxonomy): domain Eukaryota; kingdom Metazoa; phylum Mollusca; class Gastropoda; family Patellidae; genus Patella; species Patella pellucida. Next base: position 62,674,030 of record OU795039.1, read on the forward strand.
TATCTGATAACTATTAACCTGTTGGTCAGTATGGAAGATAAAATTCCTCTTAAATCTATCACCATCTTTGTGGGTATCTGGTTTGATGTGCACCACACTATAGTGAGATAAAATGACCAAGTAAGTCAGAGGGAAATAAGGCACCAAAAAATGTGCTTAATAAACTTTATTCTTATCATTTAGAATTAAGATACCTTATTGTTTAGTTCCCATGATAGCTGACCTTTTCAGACTAGGTATATAGAAAACAATTCTCTTAAAAAGCTAAATAAGAAACCCAGACATTCAATTTATGAGAAACGCTACAACCTCTTCTACAGACTGCTATGTAGGCTAGCTAGCCCATTAAAAACCCTTTTCGGGGTATGCAGCAATAAAGCGAAGGAGACTGTCCACTTATTTCTATCAATAATCAATAACAACTACTACTAGAACCAGTTCTTCAAAACTTTCTAGACACCCCTATTCAAGCGCCAAACTAAATCAAATATTGTGGTTGTCATGTCACCATCCCATGAAGAAGTAGCAATTGACAATGGGATAGTTTTAAAACACAATGAGCAGATTATTTCCACACACAAAATAAACAAGTTGTCATATTTAGTTAAACCAACACCATTTTGAATCTATGGAAGATGGGTAGTACTAATGACATCTCTCATGCATTCTTTACATAAGTATTTGACCTTATTAAGATTTTATAGAGAATCTAATGATTAAAAAAAGTTCATACATAATTATCTATAAAACGGAACATAAAGTATATAATAAACATATCTCTTCTTTAAAATATACGTGCGCTGTATCATAAAGGGTTGTTTCAAATCCCCGGTTGTACGTGGCAAGGAGTAGGGTCGCCTATCCAGCCTCGTTGGTTTTTTCCTGTGATCGGGTTTCCTGCCACCGCTAAAGACCCCTATGCGCAAGTGAATTACTGAAATAAAATTAAACCATATGTTAGTCCCGAAATGATCTAGGTGGTGTCGAGTGGACGTAAAACCCCATTTCTCTCTCTCTCCCTTTAACATGTAATCATTAAGATTTTACGACAGTTCATACAGGACTATCTCTTGAAGACATAAGGTGCTATTCTCTGTGATCATGTTGATAGCTACAGACTTTTTTCCTTTTACACTTTGTAGTAGGCGCCACATGACTGTTGAAAACATTGACTTATCATAAGAATACCACTACTAAACATATGCTTAAACTATTAGTGTAAATCGTATGAACCTAAAACCTCAATCAGATAACAAGATGTTGCATGCATATGATGCAGTTTTCAAAGATTCTGAGATGTCTACTTCTTTAAAAAGAAACCCCGGAATTTCAAGAATGAAGAGAAAAAAATCTTATCATTATCTGAAGATCCTAATTTGAAAACACGCCATTTATAGCTTTATGCTTGAAACACTTAAAGATTCATCCCTGCTTTACAATAGAACGATTGTTCCAAAGTGTGAAATACCCTAGACGTTAGGCAGATGCAGGGTTACATAAAATCTATCATATATATGTATTAGTGACATCGTACCACATGTGATCTGGTACAAAGTGACATAATTAGTCTCTTAAACCACATGCTAACATACAACTCAACCAAATCAGGAGGCTAACTCAGGATAGATCTGTCTTAAAGGTGGAATAAAAGTTGTACACCTGAGGCCCATCAGTTCATAAAAATATCCAAAATATCCTGAGAGTGTCTTAAAGAGATAGTTTATGCAAGAGCAAAATAAGCTTATTGCAAGTCTTTTTTCAGGCTTTAAATGTTATATAAATTATAATTTAAACATTTATTCACATGACAAGTCCATAATCAAGTCTCTAGTACATCAGGTGACTTAGATGTAGAATGAATTAGACAATGCCTGCCATATATTCCTTAAAACTGTCAATTGAAGGACTGAAAATCGAGACTTTGTTTCTTATCATGGCAATGGTACTTGACAATCAAGAATATGAAGTGTCAATCAGCAGAGACAATTTTTCGCTCAGAAAAATGTACCTGTAATTTTCAATATATTCTGTTTCCATTATCTATATTTGTACTATTTTTGGAAGAACAGCAATCATCTTCTCTGAATTTTACATAATGCCTCTTTAAATTGAAGTTTTATATTTGAATATTGTATTGTTATATGACTCTGTTTGACACTTTATATATTTGATACATTATTAACATATCAGAGATATATAATACTATTCGAACTATTTGAACTAAACAGTTTGTGTATCAGGTCAGCTGTCTTATTATAAACTCATTTCCTTATCAACCATTTCTTCATTAATTAATATCAATTATTAATCAAATGGTCTGCAATTATATTCAAATTCCATATTTAAATTAGTCATTAAAATATCAAAGTTGTCTTTATTCTAGTTCAAAATATTTTAAATTCACTTGCCTTTACTTTCTTGTTTCTTGACTGTTAGCAAGAGTATGGAAACTTGGTCAAGTTGAACCCTTCAACTATAATCTGTCCTTCTACACAGATAAGACAAGACAGGAAAATATGCAGGAAAATTAATAAAATTCTAATTGATACAGAGCAGCTGTGAGGATGAGAGCAATTTCCGAGCCTTGTGTTGAACATATGGCCAATGAGATAAAACAATCAATAATCGTGATGAGTGTTCGGTTTCCTCTAAATATATTAATTTATTCAATCTTACTAAACTTTATAGGACATTTAAGAAACAAAACTTTTACACTTTCCTCAATATAAAAAAAAGTATAAATAAGAGTTATTTCATTTTATTATTTAATGTTGAATTATCTTCAACATTGTGAATGGCTGAGAAACAGAAGGTCCATGTGGCAGCAATAATAATAAGCAATGAAATTTAAATTGGAGTTAAATTTTTGTCTAGCATGTCCTTTATATAAGCTTTTTACATATTAGATTGATCAAGCTGGTCCATAAAATTCTATTAGAATATACAAGTCGATATCTAAATGAGTCTTTTAGGACAATACCCTGATCAAAATTAATATATAAATTTCGAATTAGTATATCCTGCCTTATAATGAATATTTTTAACAGTGAAAAGACACCTGCTATACATATACATGTATTATCAAATTTCATTTTTATTTCTGTTATACTGCTAACAGCTGAACATGTATATTCTAATTTTAAAAATATTATTATTTTTTGAAATTATTCTTTTTGATACCATTTTATTTCAATTGAATTTTAAGCAGTATTTATAATTATATTATTTAAATGCAAACCCATATACCAATGCCTTGAGTAAATTTATCTATTTTAAATTGAAAACCATGTAATGTACACAAAATGAAATGTTTTAAATATTTTAATAATGTAAATATGTATTTTTCAGGTGTTGTATATGATTAATATCAATTAATTAAACAAAGACAAGTTTTGTCACATATATCATACTAATATATTCAATTAAAATAATGATATTAATATATCTTGGAATATATTCATCAGAAACAATATTATTTAATCTATTGAAAGGGTATTTTAAACAGAATTACTTCAAATAATGTTTGATAAATTATCGATTAATGGAACAAACTCTATGGATATAACCCATGCTTCTTTTATTATCATATCAACTAAATTGATTAATTATGGAAATACATATATTGAAATAAATGGTGGTACCATACATTTTTTTTATTTTCTGATGCATAAAAAAACCATTTTACCATATAATTAAAAAGAATTTCAAGTAACTAGTACACCTGTGACAATAATAAATACCTAAGCACACCTGTTTGTCTGCAACAGTTTTCTCAGGTGCAAAAATATTTGCTAAACGTCCTCTTCAAAAAATGAAGGAGCTATCTTACCAGATACCTTAGTTAGGAGCTTACAAGTTTGTTTAGAATAGAAAATATCAAAGGCCACTAAGCATCTTCGGATAAAACACAAAACTTGACTAAATTTGTTAAGACTAAAATACTTGTTCGGGTTGTATGAACTTGACATTAATATAATATACACAGTATAGACTATCTTCAAAAAACACTTATATGAAAGGAAACATTTTCTATCATAATAATTTCACAAATAAATCTGTATTTGAATTATAGTTATATTTTTCTGCAATTAACATCCTTGCTGATATACGAAAATTGTTTTCTGTTCAATGTCTTCAGAGACGTCATCGTTTTCAACAACAAAGTAGATACAATTTATTTTAAATAACAACATCCTATTCCTAATATTCCTAGACTCACTTAATTATTGAAAATTCCATGGTTTACTTAGGTCAACACATTTAGCATGGTGGAAAACCATTAAAGGGAATAAACTGTACAACTAACAATGAATCTCAAAACATCTCAATTTTACGAATGGATTGTTAGATCATCTCAAATTTTGCATAGTTTAATTTGAACATCCCTGTAAATAACCAAAATGGGTTTGACTGAAAACAGGCTTCTCCATCTTGACAATATATATACACTGTATATAAATGGTATCTACAATATTTTTCAAACTGATCAAGGGCTATAAATTCAACAGTTATTATCAGAAATCTTTGAAAATTAATATGCGTCTTTGCTTCATGTACAAACTGTGTCAAATTTAACATTTAGCAGTAATCAGTAACACTAAGTATAGATTTAACAAGAATCAGTAACACTAAGTATAGATTTAACAGTAATCAGTAACACTAAGTATAGACTTAACAGGAATCAGTGACACTAAGTATAGATTTAACAGGAATCAGTAACAATGAGTATACATTAAACAATAATAAGTAAAACTTGAGTATAGAGCATCTACAAGATTTTTCATACTGATTCTGGTCGATAACTCGAATACTATCAGAAATTGTTGAAATTCAAAGGTTTCTTCTTATCATAAACATTGTTTACCAAAGATCCACATCAAGAACACAAAGATACCCAAATTGTCTTAATGTTTAATCATGTGCATGATATTGTTGGACTGGGTGGCTCTGGGCCTTCAGACCAACTGGTTTCCTTGTCCCCCACTTCGCAGTGAAGAATGTGACATGACAAGAAAACGAATATAGCAACGACTCATGGATCATTTTTGTCCAGGGATTTAGGCAGTTAAAGTTTTCAGTGGATGAAAAGAGGAAATTTATCATTTATTTCGAAAAAATATAGGTCAATTTGTGGTTTGGTCCACCCCTGGTTTGAAGGCATTTGAACTTGAACTACAAGTGCATAATTAAGTCCTCAATATCATTATCACATCTTAGTTTAGTTTCAGATATGTCATGGAGAAGACTTATATATGTGATCTTAAGAGAAGATCCAATTCCATTCCCGTTAAATATTCAATTAAAGAAATATTTATACTTTTCAAAATTCTGTAGTGGACGGTAACATTCTACGTCTCAATTATTCTATTATCAGAAACAGTGAAAAGATTTTAACGTACGGTACCGTAAATCACATTCATTTTTACACCTTTTAACTCTCTAATTTCTCATAATAATTATTTCACAATTTATTTATTAATCTGCCTGAGGGCCTTTCTTAAGAATTAGTTGAGGTTTTTTATGTACAAGCAATACCAATACATTTAAAGACCAATCAATTGAGGGAGAATTAATTCAATAAGGCTATAAAAGCAACCTAATTTCTTCGTGCTTTCATTGTTGAAGCAGCTTCTAATTACAACAAGAGAAGAATTAATAATTTAAAACAATTACACAATAATATAGAATTTATCAAACATTGAAAATCCATATCTTCTTTAGAAAATATTGATAACCAGATAAAATATCTCTAGATCGAAATAAAACAAGAAATAAAAGCATGAATATTATTGGGAGTCAGTGGAAAAATTTTCATTGTGAGCAGGTGTAATGTTAATTATTCACGACTTGTTCGTCACTGTTGTATGAAAGAGTAAACACTTCTTACAAAGTGTTACTAATGTTCAGCAAGACTATTAATTTTGCATAAATTGATTGCAATGGGGATAATGGCATATCAGTGACCGTCTGCCTGGGTTCTGATGGGTCAATGCCATATGGTGAGAACTAGCATAGATTTACCATTAATCTATAATATTGATGGTTCTAAGTAGTTTATTCCTGTGTTTACAAAATATAGCAATTTTCGTCCCCAAGACATTATTGATACCAATTGGAAACATGGCGCTTAATTGGTTGAATAACAGTTATCGCCATTCTCTATGAATACTGTCAGGCATTATATATTTATGTATATTGTATGGTCATACATTATTTCACAATAATGATCCTGCTATATTTTACAGGATTAAGGGGGTTTATGTGGGTGGGAAGTAAACTATTATAAACAAGTATTTATAGACAAAAACTTCAGTCATTAATTAAACACTTGGATCTTGTTCTTTTAAAAGAGTAAGAGATAGAGAAATTGGGTTTAACGTCCACTTGACACAGACAAGGTCATTTTGAGACCAACTTATGGTTTAAGTTATTTCAATAGGGGTCTTTAGAAGTGGGGGAAACTGGAGGACCGGGAGAAAACCCACGAGGTTGGACAGGCCGCCTATTCCTTGCCACGTACAACCAGGGATTCAAAACCACGCCAGTTGACCCAAAGACAGACTTTATGATACAGCGCGTGCAGGCTAACCATTCAATCCCACTCTTTTAAATTAAAGTCAATTGGATATTAACTTTAGCCTCCAGAGCGTCCACAAGCATTTGATTATATCTCAGACGGGGGCGACGACAATATACGACTACATTTCAATGTGGGTGTATAAAAAGCAGTCAGCAATATACAATGTTCTTTCCTATGACCAACACTGGTTATATACCATTTCAAAAGAAATCATTTGATTATATCTCATGATGTGCCAAATACTAATGATAATTTGTGTGACAATAACAACCTACTTTCTAACTTCCTCCACATAACCCAGCATTTATAGATAAGAAATATTTAACAATCATCAGGAAAGTGATAATTACTGGATGAATAAAAGTTAAGCCTGTTACATCATTAGAGAGTCAAGCTGCCTTCTCAACAGGATTGGATCACTTCACATCTTGACATTACAATGATAACCATTTGAACTTACATATCAAATATCCTATTTATGTTGGTACAAAATATATGGTCAATAAAGGAAATCAGTTTCATGTCATTGTGTCTGTCAAATTTGTCAAGACACAAACCAACAATCTGAACTTATAAGAGATACATTCTAAACTCTCTGTTCGACTTTCAGATTCAGAGGCTTAAGATAGCATTGTGTTGCATTCACACCACACATACTCTAAGCCAAACCAGTTTAATTATTTTGACTTATTTGGTGGGAGGTTAGAGTAAACTATGCATGGGTATTTTCACGTTCTTTATTTGGTTCTCTTTTGGTAACACTCGCACTGCTTGAATGCAACTGCCCATTGTAGGTCTTTATTTATTAGACATTTATTAACTTTTCCAGACTATAATAAACTGTTGGTGCCATCATTTGCCTGCAATATTTTTTGGATTTTAATATAATTTGTGAAGGATAATTTACGTAAAAAATGTATAATCAAAACTTGGTTAATTATCACACCAAAGTTAGTAATGACGTTAGAGGCTAACCTAAATTTGAAAAGCTAATATCTTGGTTCAAAGTGAATCAATTTGACAAAAATTTAATTTTCAGCAAATTCTGTTTTCAGTATCTATTATTTTAACTATTATAGCGATAACTGTCACCTCTTTATCTAATTTTGCTAAATGTTCCTTTGATAAAGAGAATGCAAGATGGTGCACTATCATTTAAATATTAATATATGTATTAACTTAAAACATTTCTTTCACTATATCATTTACAGACTTAAACTGGTGAAAATGTGTACATATGTAGTGATATAACTAAATAAAAAAGGTTTTGGTATTATTTGAATTTATTTCGACTTGTCGATCTATTCAAATGAATTAGTATATAATCTATATTCATCAAATTGGGATGAATTTTTGTTTATGGTAACAGCTGTCTTTTGTTATGAGGTGGTATCAGGTACAAATGATCTGTTTTTAGCTTAATATTAATGTACTATCATTATTATATTTAGAATTAAACACATGTGACATCTACCTATGTATGTAACATGTGCTGAAACAATTCACATTAACTAACTAAAATATTTGCATTTTCATTATTAAATTTTTAATTAATTCTATATAACCTGGAATATCCATTGCAAATTCAACAATTATTAATGACCAGCCTGAGATAGAACTTAATTATTCCATTGATTAAGGTGACAGCATTCCAGAATAATGGTAAATACAGGTTCAAAGTCTCTGAGTACTCGGAAGTAGGTCACGCATTTTACCCCAAAAAGTTATTGCTTCAACATTTGTTCAAATTGATCGATCCTAAGACAAGGGGAAACCATGCTGGAAAATCTCCTCAAGAACTGGTTAGTGAGCCAGCGCTTTACTCGTCCACCGTGGCTCCTGATTGTAAAGGAAATTATGATGATATAAGTTAAGATGAGTTTCCATCTTTCATAGAATGTATATATCTTCAATATAATATATTTGATTTTTATATTCTATTATTTGCTTGATTTCTATTCTAAATGCCATTTTTCAGATTTGATTTGTGTGTAATATAAATAATGCAAAGGTTTAATGGCCTATTGTTATTTTGCCTCTTTAAAGATGTTTTGCACATTTACTGAATAAAACAATTAATTAAAATCTTTCCATTTTCAAACTAACAAGTGGAGTGTTTAATAAAAGTTGTCCAGGTTTGTGTTCATATATTTGTAATAAACTCCTTTTATTGCAATAAAACAAATAAACATGACTAACTGGCAAACGACACAATGAATTATGTCAAGTTTTTTTGTAAGAAATGACAAGTTGAGAGGTATGTACTGGTATTTCAAATGAATTAAGATCGTTCTAAATGTACATATGTACCTGCTCGACCAGATCTGTCAGTATGTCAATATACATGGTGATAATGATGCGAATCTTGTGTTTAATCAGTCAATTCAACACTCTAGTCCGCTGCAAGTCATCTGCAATTAAAACCAACAGGCTTCCAGATGGTCATAGCTTGGCGATCTTATCTCTTGCAGCTGACCAAACTTTCTACTCTCTTTATTATAGATTTCCTACCAACACTGTACAAGTATATGGATAATATATTTGATTATTTCCAGACATAAATTTTTATTTCTGGTTTTAGAAAAGACAACCTGGGGATATAAAGTACAGTGCATAAAACCAGAGTGGACTCAGTGCTCTTGATTTCTTCTCTCTTTTTTTTATTTAAGTAACCATAAACTTGGAATAAATTATACTTTGTCCTTGAATTTTTTTTTTACAAATTGCCAAAGTAACCTGGTATTATATTTACCATTAAAAATTAAAAGCCTATTATTTTTGTCACGCCTTTATTTTCGGGTACTGTCATTTTTGATTTTTGAGACAGAATTAAATAACTAACAATGTAAATGTTTTCTTCAATTTTATATGTGAAATTTTTAAAAAGTTTTATTATTGACTCGACAGATTACAAATATATAGTGTACCGTATTTCCTCGATTACAACCCCGGGGTTCTATTTCGTTCAGCATCACCCGACACCCGGGTTCTATTCGAGGCCCGGGTTATAATCTAGGCCGGGTTGTATTTTTTCAGACCCGAATTAAAGCTTCAAAATCTTCTATAGGATTGATATTTTGGACAAGTAAAACAAGGAGACAGGGTCGTTCTTGCAATTACGAAGGCTAAACTCTCTATGCGTGACATTGGAAATTCTACTTCCTATGCAGAGAGTATTCAGTTTTTACGTTAGACCCAGGTTATATTAGAGACCTTGGTTCTATTCGAGACCCGGGTTGTATTTATCTCAACACCCCCTTACCCCCGGGGTTCTATTTCCATCCAGGTTGTAATCAAGGCCGGGGTTGTATTCGAGGAAATACGGTAACTTATTTTAGTCAAATGGATTTCATATGAGTATTTTTATTACTGCATATTGTACTGTCTTTCTAACTTTCAAGATACTGTGTTCCGATGCATTCAAAATTTTTTAAGGGTATTGTTGCCACCAGTCAATTGTACCATCAAAAGCTAATTGTTTTTCAAATAAATGGCTATGAACATGGCAAGAAATGAAACCAATTGGTGTTTGACATCTTACATCTCGTTCAGATGCTTAAGTAGAACTGGTCAGAAAAGTTAAACTGTTTTGAAATATAATTATGTGTGAATGCATCACAATTCTATTTTAAAAACCCTGGCGATTTTGAACTGGTTTAAAAAAATAAGCATCTGAACAGTATATATTACTCTCAGGTAGGAAAATTTTTAGGGAACTTTCTCAGCCAAAACCTGGATGGAAATTGGGCCTACTGGTTAGTGAGCTAGTGTCATATTCATTGAACCACGAACCCAGTAGGACACCATAGGTTGTATTGGTTGAATCATGGGGTAAATTGACTTGGATGTCACACATCACCTCATTAATGGGTGATACATGAATAACAAGAAGGATATTCACTATTATACAAATAATGTACAAAGGAGAGATGTAGATGCTAATTGGATTAATCATATACCTATTAACACAATTGCATAAAAGATTAACTTTCGCCTTTATATTGATTCTGTGAAGCTATTAACAAATCAGTACTAAGTGATTGTTTCATGGTTCACCACACACTGTATAACCTGCAGACTTGATGGTCTATTGACAGCTCAATCTAGTAGTAATCTATTGAACTAACATTATTAGCACTTTATTATGTAATTTAATTCTATATATGTCACCATATCAACAACATATTGAATATTCTGTTGTACAAATTTGATAGCTATGTGCTCATTTTAAACTTATACCTTTCATATAATAAGGTGGGGATGGGCGAATGGTCTAATACATGCACTTTAGATCATATGATCTGTCAAGTTGTATTGTTTCAATCCCAAGCTTGCATGTGACAAAGTGATGGTTCAACTGCCCAACTAAGTAATATTTCTCTGGGTACTTCATTTTTCACCCAGTACTATAAGAGCCTACTCTAAAGCCAATTATTGAATAAAAATTGTTTCATATGTTAGTCCCAAAGTAGCCTAATTTGTGTACAGTGGACGATAAAGGTTATTCATACAATAATGAATTATTTTGATTACACAGTAAATGTACAATAAATAGAATACACAGATTAATACACACAGACAAGTTAACAAAATACACAGACCTAATAATACACATATATAGAATACACATAATACACAGATATAGATACACATAATACACAGAGATTGTATAAAGACATACACATAAAATACACAGTGAGGTAAGGAGAGAACAAAGGCAGAGTCCTATCGACCAGTAAGCTTGACATCCACACTGTGCAAAACATTGGAAACAATGGTTTACATACGACTACAGTTCTATCTGGAGAGCAATCGACTGATTGACGAAAATCAAAGCAGGTTCAGGAAAGGGCGTTCAACAATGGACCACTTGGTGAGACTACAGCAAGTCATGTCCAAGTCATGTCGCAGGCACTCCTCTCTGGGAACCTGTTATGTGTCGTGTTCGTAGATCTGACCAAGGCTTTCGATTAAGTCTGGCTAGACGGGCTGCTCTTCAAGTTAGGACGTATTGGTATAACGGGCATAATGTTTCGGTGGATCAAAAGCTTTCTGAGCAATAGAAGGATACAGATGAATGTTGGCAGATTCCTGAGTGCCGAGCAAACATTAGAAAATGGCACGCCTCAGGGGTCGGTTATCAGTCCCACTCTCTTCAACATCATGATCAACGACATACAAAAATCTTCCTACCTCGACAACAAAACTGAGTTAGCTAAATTTGCTGACGACAGTACCATATGGCGGAAAGAGAAGAGCTTCTTAGAACTAGAAAAGAATATGCAAAAAGCCTTAGACAAATTCATGTCATGGGCAAACGACTGGGGATTCAAAGTCTCGGAGAAGAAAACAGTCGGCATGCTTGTAAGAATGACTCTGTGTATGAACGGAAAAACCATCGAGTTTAAAGACCAAACCAAGTTCCTTGGCGTGAAGGCTGACCTGGAAGCCGCACATCGGCGAGACTGTAGATAGATGCACCAAAATCCTAAACTTAATGAGGAAAATAACAGGCAGCACATGGGGGGGCAAACAGAGTTACACTAATGATGGTGTACCGTGCTCTAATACGATCTGTATTGGACTACGGCTGTTAGGCCTTCATGAACTGCGCGCCATTCCTCTTAAGTAAGCTTGACACCATCCAATACAAAGCTCTGTGTATTGTAACTGGGGAAGGAGCTAAGAGAGAAGCACTACTGCAGGAAGCCGGGGAGTTGCCCCTATCCCTGAGAAGAAAATAACTAGCGACAAAGTATTGGGCTAAGATCTCGCAGCTGGCCGAAAGATCCCCAACCCTCGTCAGTCTACAAAAAACAAGATATGTGAGAGATCCCAGAAAGAAAAGCTTTGGCTAGGGTATCAGGGAAACGATTAAGGAACTGCGACTGGGGGAGGTCGGGATAAATGAACACGACCTGCCAGCGATTGCCCCTTGGACACTACCTATACCACCTGTCAACCTAGATCTACTACAGAAAACCGACAAGAAAAACAATTCCACTGCTGCACATGCTTTCTCTCTGGAAGACAACTGGCCGCCCGATGACTGGGACCATGTGTACACGGATGGCTCACGCAATCCTGAAAGGGGCACCAGCTCGTTTGGAATATATCTGCCAAACGGGGAACAGGGAATAAGCAGGAAACTGCCCAACAACTGTTCGGTGTACACTGCAGAGCTTGTGGCCATTCGTGACGCTATATCGTGGATTTCCCATCAGAAGACTAGTAAGTTCGTCATTCCAAGCGACTCTCTGAGCAGCCTGATTTCAATCCAGAATGACAACTCGGAATCAAGACCAGAAGTCATTTTGGAAATCAGGTAGCTGTACCAGAGAGTCTTAGAGAAGGGAAGCAAAGTAGAGCTCGTGTGGATTCTATCACATGTCAATATTAGAGGAAACGACACCACACCACTCCGCACCATAGACTACAGCACCACGGAAATCTACAGTATGGTTAAAAGACAAGTCAATTCAATCTGGGAATTAAATCTCGTTGAACTTGACACATACAGATTTCGGCTGGATGACAAGATCTACACAAAGACAGCACTCAATCACCCTAGAAGAGATATTTGTAGACTTATATCGAAACTAAGGGTGAAAGAGCGGCTGCGAGACTACAAACACCAAGTGATCGTTTGCGAGTGCAGAGAAGAGTGTACCACCAACCATGTCCTGGTAGACTGCGAGGTTTACAAGGAGGAGAGAAGGGAACTAGTGAGAATAATGGAGACCAACAACATACCATTCACTACTAAGAACCTACTCTTCCCTAGACCAGATATGAAACTGCAAATCTTCGAAGAAATCCACACCCTAATAGACACAGTTGGACTAAGTAGAATAGTAAAATAAGAGAGGGTCATGGCTAGACAAATTTTCAATACAACGTAGGATGGCTGAGTAAAAACGTCCTCTCGAAGGAAGCCCAGCCATCCTACAAACCTATTTTTATCTTCTTTTTTGTTTTCTTTCTTTATTTTTTACTTATTTTTATTTTCTTAACTTATTTTTACAATTAGGGTGGCTGAGTAAAAAACGTCCTCTCAAAGGAAGCCCAGCCATCCTACAAATTTCTTTTTATTTTACCTTTAATTTACCCATTTCTATTTATTATTATCAATATCCCTAATTTAATTTATTTTCATCTATTTATTTTCATCTATTTATTTTAATTTACTTATTTTAATTTACTTATTTTAATTTATTTACTCTAGATTATTTATTTTAACGTAGGGTGGCTGAGTAAAAACGTCCTCTTGAAGGAAGCCCAACCATCCTACAAATTCATTTTATTCCTTGTATTTTAAATTATTTCCATTATTTTATTTTTTTTTAACAATAATAACAATATAAATAACTGGCGGGATAGTGGAGTAAGAGGGAGTCATGATCAGACGGGCTCGGCATCTAAACACTATTCTGCCAAAAATCTACAGAGTGGGATAGTGGAGTAAGGGGAGGTCACGAGAAGACAGGCCTGGCACCTAAACACAAATCCCACAAAGATGACATCTACCAATCCAGAAGCAGAAGAGATCATCCACCAAATGATATGCTTTTATTAAATAAAGGGCAGAACTTCCCACTAAAACCTAATCCATGGCCTAAGGCCTTAATGGAAAGATTGCAAAATCATATTCTAAAAAAACAGGAAGCAGCTTCGGCTCTCATATGTCTTGTCTGCGATATCACTTAAGTGGAAGCAGACGTTAAACACCAACTAGATAGATAGATACACACAGTGACAGACATGGCATAAATAGGTTGCCAGGCAATGAAAAATATGCCCACAGTAGCTAAATCAGCCGGGCAGTCAACAGGAGTTATCACATATTTTTACTATTTTTGATTATGAAACATTTATAATAAGAGTAACAACTCATTAAGCAATTATCAGAAAATCATTAGAATTTGTTTGGCTTTGAAAAAGTTGTCCTCCATGCCAATGTTTAGTATACGAAACATTTGATGTCATGGATTTAGCTGTTCAAGTTATCAAAATTCATTGAAAGTCAATATAATGTACTTGTTCGTCTCAAGACCTTCAATTTTGTGTATCAATCTAAAGTCAATTGGATGTTAACTTTAGCCTTTAGAGCTTCCAGAAGATTTTTTTGAAGTCATCAAGGGCCATAACTCAAGCAGTAATTATCGGAAATCTCTGAAAATCAATAGGCCTTTTTCGTCTCATGAACTTAAACACTGTGTATACATTTGAAGTCAATCGGTTAGTAACTTTGGCCTTCAAAGCTTCCACAAGATTTTTTGAAGTGATCAAGGGCCATAACTGTGGCAGTAAGAACTATGGCAGTAATTATTGGAAATCGCTGAAAATCAATAGGCCTCTTCGTCTCATGACCTTAAACACTGTGTATACATTTGAAGTCAATCAGATATTAACTTTGGCGTTTACATGTATAGCGTCCACAAGATTTTTTTAAGTGATAACTCTGGCAGTAATCATCGGTAATCGCTGAAGTCTCATGACTTTAAACAGTGTTTATAAATTTAAATTCAATCAGACATTAACTTTAACCACTAGAGCTTCCACGATTGCTTGTGGACGCCAGACGGCTGGACGGGAGCGACAACAATATACAACCACATTTCAATGTCGGCGTATAAAAACTAAAACCAATGAAGAAATATATACAAAGAGCAATAAATGATTTATAAAAATACACTTTATCAATTATTCATTATTATACAAGTATAAAAATACTAGGAAAAAATGCCTGCGATATCACGGAAGCAGATGATGAACCCTATATTAGTAGTAGCAACAAGAAACTACTTTTCAGAAAAAATAAATATAGAAACAACAATTTGGATATGTGATACTAAAAGATTCTATGGAATTCTTTTATTCTCAGTTAAGATTTCTGGTTAAAATGTCAAGGACTTATCAAATGATTTCTAAATAGAACTGTTAATAGTATAGTTAAAAAGATTACATTTAGTGATGGAAACAAACAAAATTTTTTATGCAACTAATCAAACTGAACATCTGCTGTATTAACATCATTATCAAATTTGATCATAATAGAAATATAGTTCCCTTTCCAGCCACACATATGACACACAGTAGATAAAATATAAACTGCATAACTAATTTAATAAATACTAGGGGAATATGTAGTAGAATTAATGCATATAAAAGAGATATGGTTGATTATAAGATAGAATAGATAAATTGTTGACACATCTGTTGCTCTAAATTCTAATTTTTATTATGCAGGTATATAATTTTGATTTCTACAGATATATAATATAAGTATAGCCTGTGAACATGAAACGTTGAGACAAAATGACAACGCAATAATCCATCATAGATAGACATATTGTTGTTGCAGAAGTATATTCAAAAGGCAAAGTCGAAACCTCTGCTGAAGAAGTGTAAAACTAAACAAATGTTTAGTCATAACAATGAATTTTTTTTTTTGTTTAAATTTATCTAATATCTTGTAGCAATGATATAAGAATGTAAGCTAGATTTGCTATATATGTTTACAAGTACAGTTCAATTGTATAAGTGACTAGATAATCGGGACAACTACCAATTCAACTTTGAAAGGGTATAGACTTGATTTTCCAGGTAGACATGTAGCATGGAATTTGATGACTTTTTGCATCCACACATTAAGACTGTATTTTTTTGAAAAGGTATCCCAAACATGTCTGAGACAATGATGATGGTTTCAAAGAATATTGCACACATAATTAATTCGCTTATTTCACAAATTATATATGAGACAGCTTCTTTAACCCCTTGTGGACGGGATTTTCGACTAAATGACGTAACCCTGGACGGGATTATTTTGGGGAAAAATCCCTTTTTTTAAATGTGAAGTTATCTTGAATCTCCTTGGCTTAAATTCTTAAAAAAGAATTACTATTGTAATTTTATGATGTTTTGAGTTCACAAAATTAATTTTTCCTTGCCTTATTTTTCGATTTTAATCCAGGAAGTTGCGTACTCACATCGTTAGAAATGTCACCCGACACCGAGTTCGAACGATTGTGTTAATTAATTACCACGTTGTCGGTCCCTAACAGCCGTCCACTCATCAGAACCATTTTCCTCCGAACCTTCTAATGGAGACACATCATTATCAACGTTATCAGAGCCACTGCTCGCGAATATTTCATCCAAACTTTCGTCGAAAGACCGCTAGCGTTTCCTGGCAACCGCCATTGTTTACATGCGTGCACTATGTACACTGATCTATATATAGATCAGTGGTCGTGTATATGGAGAAAATTACACAATAAAATACACGTACTGACATCTAGAACAATGGGAGATAACTAGTTTATGACCTCAAGACAAAAGGGGATTCCCTGTGCTAAATTTAGCGTGTATAAATGAGGACTGATTCGGGGTATCACGTGTGACGTGTTAACACGTCACCCGTCCCTGGGCACGGAAAATATTTGCGTGTTAACACGTCATCCGTCCACAAGGGGTTAAAGTAGGAGTATATATACTCAGAGAATTAAATATGAAAACAAATTTTTTTTGTATACTCCGTTCTTATTACCAGATAAATAATTCATGATTATACATTAGCTTCAATTTCAGAATCCTGTTGTTTTTTTTTACAAAATTAGCCCACAAAAGCAATAAATCATATCTGAAGTTATAAATCAATGACAATAGTAAATTTGTTTGATGCATTGAGCCCATCAATTTTCAGCAAATTCTTAAAAGAAATGGAAACTGTTACATTCAATCAACCAATTTACAATTTTCTGTAACAATGTGGGGATACACCCACTTTAAATATTTATTTCCATTATTAACAATCAAACCAATTAGCAAACACTTTATCCCTTTCTAATACTGTAAAGAAATACAAAATTATTGCGAAATATATAATAATCAACAAGCCTACAGCCATGAAACCAATCTAATCTGGTAATTTGGAAGACAAAACACTTAAGAGATTGTCTGTTGTCTTTTACTGACAATATGGTTAGGTACTTCTACAGATGGTCCAACACCTGTCATATTATTAAACTTAAAAATCTAATCATTCTAATAAAATATGATTTATTCCACATAATCAAAAATATCAATAAAAATTGTCACGAAAATAACATTTGTAGACTTATTGGAGGTAGACTGAATAAAATCCGAAAGACATCCAAATAAATAAATAGTCTTTTTCCAGGAACTAATAACAAACGAATCTTTGAATAGAAATTAGTATCTAAGTTATCTACATTATTTTTACAAATGAAAGTTAATAAAATAAATCAGTGACAAAATATGTTTAAAGTATTTTTATTACGTAAGGTAATTTTAACATTTTAAGTCCAACCTGAGTCACTGATTCAACTAACATTTTTGTTGATCTCACATAAGCCCCACTAGTCAAATTCAGACAAATCATCATCTAGTTAGAACCCCCATCATTCAAAGAAATTCTAGACAAAATCCCAGAAACTGAATTGACTTTCATTAACAGAATCTAGTTTAGAGTCATAATAGATATGCTAAAGATACAGGGAATAAAAAGTTTAAGGATGAATGAATAAATAAAAAGATGAATGGATATTTGCTGCTGTAAATATGACATTCTATGTAAATATTAAAACTATATTTACCATGTAACATTTAACAGACTGATATGAATACGGGAAACGCCAGGCATTATTCTAAACTAGACAATAAAAGAGGAGAACTGGAACCATATGGTGTAAGGGTAAACCATATGTTCCTAACGCCTCAATTTAACTCTTAATTCTTTTACTCAATCCACATCAATATCTAGCAGATAATCAGCATGATTCCATTGTTTCCATAATATTTCTGTGAACCTGCAATTACGACAATTGAGGATGGGGAGGAGAGGGGAGTTTTGCAGGGGCATTCAAACCTTTTAAAAACATTTTTTTCAAAGCAGCGGATAACACAAAGATATACCTGTAATTGTAATTCTCCAGTAGTGCACTCATTTTTCAGAGTATATTTGTCACATAACTTTTAATGTAAAATTATATGTTACTATTTTGTGGTTGTTTTTTTTCATGCTTATTGAATTAGAACAAATCAAAAATAATGTTTAGTTAGTAACATTTAGTATATTCAGGCATACCATTGATGTTATAAGATTTCTTCTAAATATTTACTGAATATATTATTTTCTCTTTCCACAAGAGACAAAAAAGAATACCACTGAATTCCTTTCATATTTCCATTCCTGTAGTATGTCTTGGGAGTAAGAATTGTAAAAATAATATATGCACCGTATGAAAAGGTGATATTACCATTCCTACATAACTTCTCTTACTCCATGGTGTGAAACAGTATTTTGCATTTTCTGTTAGAATTTTTCAAAACATAGTAGGCATATTCAGCCAATTACAGATGTCAAGAAAGTTTTTTAAAAAGACAATGTTTTTAGTTCAAGAAAGAAGCTCCAGAAAGTGCAGCTTTTTTGCAAGAATTCTTTTAATTTAAACATACATTATGCAAGAGCTAAATCTGCCTATTGCGGGTCTTTCTTTTGGCCTGAAATGTTATCTACATTATTAATTAGAAATTAAATAACTCATCCAGACCATAATCAATTCTCGTTGTCATTGCTAGTCTGCGATATTTACTGGATTAAGATCAATTTGCTGCTCAACTTTCAGTCATGATTTAATCATGAAATGGATAATCAAGACTAAGTTTTTTATTGTACCAACTTTAGTAATGATGATTGAGGCTAGGCCAAAAAGTCAATCGCTATGATCTCTTGTGGATCAATCTGACTGAAATTTTCAGCAAATTCCCTTTATATTATCTAGTTTTTAACTATCATAGTGATAACTGTCAGCTCCTTATCTAATCTCCTATAATGTATCTTTAATGAAATCAAAACTGTCTTTCAACCTCAGTAGCCCTATATGATAATGGTGGAAATACAAGCTGACATTATATTCTAATAGCCGGTTCAGACGCGCAAGTCAAAATAGTTTATTCAGCAATTTTTGTCGTCTGAATGCATATGTGGAGATTCTTAACTACTTTAAAATATCCACCTCCGTAGGTGAATTGAATTCAGCTTTTTTTTATCTGGTTTAACTTTTGGCGTCTGAACGGGTAGGATTAAAATATCCGGATATTTTCCCTCTGGACATGCGCAGTGCGTAGTAAATAACAATCTTAGACAAATGGCAACTATCATTGCTCATGTGCATTTACCTCTGACGCTTGACCGACGAGGTCAAGAACATGGTTAGGAATGTTAATCCAGTATAGTGCCAGTATCTTAAAACACGTATGAACGCAAAAATTGCCGGATAAATATCGCTAGATAAAAATTGCCGGATAAGTTATAAGCGTCTGAACGGGGTATTTGAGCACTTTTAGCTTCTATGTAAACAAATAAGATGCAAAATGACATCAAATCTCAAAATAGAATACTTTTCAGTTCAGCGTTATATATAATTGTATGTTTTTTGTAATTTACATAAATTCCATTTAATTTACTTAACAAAAATTGTCAGTTGTATAAACAGATGATAAACCTTACTCAGGCTAGACTGGACCAGAACTTATCTACAGAAGTATGGTGGTGTCAAAAAATCTGGTTTCAGAGTGAATGAGATTATTTGGTTTACTTTTTTTGCATAAACTAATTAAATGTCTATAGCCTAAAGATGATCCTCTAAATATTTATGGTACTGGATAACACTAATAAAATATCAACAAAAAATCATACAGATTGAATCAGATTATAAAATCATCACCCTGTTTACCTGGGGCATTAGTAAGAGTTTATAATCATTGATCCAGATTCCTGCTATTTCTTTTTCTATTGCAGTAGATTTATCAAAGACAGTAAGTGACAAAACCAAAATGAAGTCAATGAAGTCAATGTTAAATTTGTACAGCTTTTATCCTTGGTACTGTTATATAAATAAAATAAAACCAAGTATAAACAATCTAAACTGGTAAAGGCAAAATAGTGTAATCAGGCAAAATAGTGTAATCAGCATATGGACTGTTCACTGTGTACAAAATACATGCATCCTTGGTACTGTTATATGCGTGATTGTGTATAAAGTTTCACAAAATCATCTCAAATAGTTTTTTAGTTCTTTGCTAAAAGCCCTACTACTGAAATGAGTACATGTCCAGATTTTTACATTGTGGTTATCTATTACAATTGAGTTTTGACCAAATTTGTCTATTTTCTAATTTTCAACTGCACTATAATCATAAAATTATAATAAGATGACCACTTACAAATAGAAAAAAATAGTTACAGAAGCCTAATCTTGTGTTAGACAAAACTCCTGGGTTTTTACTGATATTTAAAATAAATGAAACATTTTCTGTTTTTACTGATATTTAAAATAAATAGAAAATTTTCTGTAACACTTATTTTAGAAAAATGAGAGCCACGGTGGATCAGTGAATAAGAAAATGGTTTGTTAATCTGAATGTCCAGTGTTCGATCCCCGTGTTGACCAAGAAAGTTCATCCAGACTTTCCAGTGTGGTCCACCCTTGTTATTGGTACAGGACAGGGAGCCTGGCAACGGACAATGTATAGTCGTTTGGATGGGACGAAAAACCAAGGTCCTGTGTACACATTGGCATGCACATAAAAAAACCTTGACAGTTTGAATTTGATATATGAGTAAATATTTCCCTCAAAGCACACTGTATAGCGTATGCCCGTCTTCATTAGGATGTTAAACCCCATTTCTTTTTTAGAATACAATACAATGAATTAGACTGGTAATGTATATGGTCTTTCATTAATTCCTCGAACTTTATGAATCCTTATTTTCGAAATCTTGGTATTCTTTAATATATTTGTCTTCAAAGAAGTTGAGACATCCCTACAGAGAAATACGAGAAGAAATATCATAAATATATGATGAACAGCCTTTATTTATAAAAAAGATCAATACTAAAGGGCTATTCGTTACAGGTAAATCTAACCCATATTCTTTTCATTTGGCATTTGACGAGATCTCTGTGGGTTAAATAACTTCTGCCATATGCTTTTAATTAGCCTATACATAAATACATATACATGAACCTTATATTCCCTTGAGAAATATTAACAAGATTTACAACAGGAAAACATCAACGGAATTAAAAATGAATGTTTCACATGGAATTATGTCTTGATTCAATGAAAGAGATTACTGTAGTGTTAAAAAATCTTAAAAGCTAAATTAAATTGTTCCCTGGATATAAGATTTTTAGATAGAGCAGATTGTTAGAATTACAGAACCAAACAACTGCTCTTGATGTTTTCAAGGTAGAATGACACTGAAATGAATAGAGAAACATAAAAAATCGCAGGAATTAACTAAAGAATTTTATCAATATTTCTGCAGAGTAACTGCACCTTTTATTAAAATTATTAGTTTGTATTTCTAAGATTTATAATGATTGTGGCGTTTTTGCCCTTGTCCTTTGTAATTTAACAAAATTACAAACACCCTCCCTTTAAGTTTGTATTTTTAAAATTAAACTTGTTTTTGAAAAGTTCAGTTAATCAATGTAATGTTAATTTAGTAATACAGAAAATTCTTTTTTTGAGGAACATATCAGGTTTTCACAGTTACTACTCCTGTGACTGAAAATCTTATAAGTTATTTATTCAATACCGAATTTAGGGAGGGCAAAGTGGGACAAATGTCCCGGGCCCACCGCATTTAGGGGCCCCCCACAATTCTGGGTCTTACTTATATTTTATCCCGGATAATTGCGGACTTCACTAAAATAAAGTAAATGAAAACATCATAAGAGAAAGATTCTGTTTAAATTCTCAAATTGTCAACGAATTCTAAACGTCAATGAAATCGCTGCCTAAGTTGTCTCTGATGCACTGAAATTAATCCTTATTTTAAAAAAAAAAATCCTGGAGGAAATCGCCCCAGGCACTCAAGGGGGCGGAGTACATACTAGTGATTTACCCATTCCATATACTGTTGCGAAGACAACGCGGATGATGGACACACTTTGTCTTGTCCGGTTTACTATGTTCTGTTTTAAGTTAGCTACTATTACTCTGTGGCAATTTCCATTCTGGTGTGGTAGAAAATTAGGGTTTATAATCTTATTATAGTGCTGTATTTAGACCGTGGGTAAAAATGAATACATAGAACATGCAAATAATTTATCTCCTGCCACAATTGCAGGTGCTAGTAAATTATGAGATATTTGGAAGCATAGAGATTCAACTCTAGATTAAAGACACAAATCAGAAAGTGATATTTATGCACGTAAGAGAAATATTAGGTATGATATTAAGTAAAATGTTAGGTATTATTACACTAGCTCAAGGCGTTATATTCAGCCAGTAGAAGCATGTGGTTTGCCAATTACTTGTATAGTATTTAACTATTAGAAAGGCATGACAAACTCATCTGGATTGAATTTTTGTTTTGGTTGGGGTCATGCTAAGTGATTTCACAGATTTTGCCTCGACAGTCTGGCGCCAGTGGTGAAGACAAGAACATGTGGTATCCATTGGCGAAACCAGATTGAGAACTATATAGCTAACAGTGTGGGCAACATGTGCTTCTTGCCATGTCTCTGTGTTTTATCAGTATGATGGGCTTCTAAGGAGTATAATGTAATCTAAACTTGTTGGTGGTGTAAAAGGGGTGCCAGAAATATTTTAGACATCCTGTCAAAGACGTTATTTTCCTGCAGCAGGCAGCATATAACCCGTGCAAACGGATGAAAATTAACAAAATTAAAGATAGAATAACTGCATTATGTTTGTAACAATTTCTGACCTGATATATAGTAAGGGATCATATGATCAATCAAAAATAAAGAACTGTTGTTCATTATTAACTGATTATATTTCTTTTTTTTAAAATAAAAACTGACATAATATGGTTCAATTTGAAACTTCAAGGGAAGAGTTTTGAATGAAATCACTTGATATACACATGTATATCCTTGTTAACCACGAAAAAAGATCAAACAGCAAATATTTGATTTCTTTCCACATTATTTGATAAGGTAAACTTTGAAAACTTTAAATCAAAATATTGTTCTTAAATGATTTGCTTTTTAACAAGTTACTCAAATGTTTTCGTCTTGCATAAAAGGGTATCAATGTTACTTATTTGTGCAAGAAACAGAAGTGAAGTAAACACAGAATGCCAAGGAATACTGTGATTCAAGGAAAACCCTTTGAGGGGGGGTTGCAGATAGAAAAGTCTGTTCTTAATCAATTTAAATGTTGTTTATAAGTTTTTGTGTGAACGTATGGCTATATAGAGATATAATTTAAGGGTGCGTTTTAGTTTAAACAAATGCCACCTTTAGAGATTTATTCACGGATTTGTATAAATACATGAATAAAGATTTGTTTTAATTTAGATATTTTTCTGTTAGAGTTTTGTGAGAAAATTAACTTGTGTGACAAGTACACCATGATTCAGTCATGTTAAAGCCCCAATACCACTCTTGTTGTAACTGAATAATATGTCCCAATCTTTATTCTAGTCAACAAATTGTACTCTTTTACAATATTCAAATTAATAAATGATAAAATTTTTATCTTAACACATCTAATTTTAAAATTTGGAAAAATTCAACTATATGCCGTAACATGGTTTGAAAAGCTTTACGTAAACACTTTCAAATGCAACTTGGATTTAAACATATTTTCGAACCCTCTAGACAAGTAAGATAGGTAGGACACTTAAACGTCTAGTAGTTAAAATAAGGCTCTTTTTTTCTGGACCTGTCAAGCCAGCAAGAGTGTTATTGTGCCTTTAAAGATAAATTCTTCATTTAAAGATTCAACAGTAGGGGCATTTATTAGGGGTGAGAGAGTGAGCCACCCCAACTGGCAAGCATATATTATACAAGATTTTTATACTCCCTTTTCCCCACAACTAATTATTATGGATCTGTGCCCCTGTTCAATAGCCAATAGAAACTTACTACCAAAACTTGTTATCTTGAGTACCGGTGCCAAGAGTTGTCTAAAGGGAAAACAAGGTAATATATACGTATAACTCATTATCCATAATACTTGGCAAAAATCTTGAAAAATACAATATCTGTTAGTTGATTTATTTTCTACTAAAACAGACAAAATTTACTTCCACTGAAATAATAACAATTCAACATGTCAGGTCTTACATAAATTATGTCCAAAACAAAAGGTAGAGTTCAAATATTTATTTTGCTTAAGCATGAGTTTAAAGAAAAAAGCTCTACATTCATATTGATTACACAAGTTATTGTTGATTTTGCCGTTCTAGAAACTAGATGGTCTGTGTCAGACTTCAAGGAACTTTTGGAAACCGCACATAATCTTTGCTCTTTTAATGGTCCTCTCATTGACAGGTAACTACTGTGGTGTAGTGGAGAACGCTAGATCAAAGGCGGTCCTTAGCATTTTATGACGTCATATGTGGATTATTGGTTATGGTAAGTGTTAGGCTTAGCGCTAGGGCTAGCCCTGTCTACATCTCGAGACGTGACGAAATTTGCAGGTCATAGCACTAACCCTAACCCTCATCCTAACCCACAACCCACATATGACGTCATAAAATGCTAAGGACTGTCTTCGATCTAGCGATCTCCGGTGTAGTAGGGAATGCCTCTTCCCTGCCAAAAGTCATAATTAGGACCCAATAGACATGTTTTAAAGAGATATGGATTGACCACTCATTGTTAGTGGTGTGTTGAAACGAATCAAAAATAAAAGCAATGTCTGCAAATAGGGGAGAGAAATGAAGATCTATATAAGAATTTTTATCAGCATGTTATAATTTTGTGATGCCGAGAAATGCTTTGCACAGCAGGTTACAAAATCATTTTTTTTCAAATTTTTTAGTTGCTATTGTGAATTAAAAGGGATAAAAAGAAGATTGTTCTGTCCCCTACCCAGCAACTAGCATAGAACATTCATTAAGAAGATAGGATGCATTAAGAAGATAGGATTCAGAAGAGGTAGTTGAAAAACAAAGATTCAAAGGTAATTGATGCTCCTACAAAATTTTGAGAACTTGGGGATTAGCTTTGATGTTTCACTCTCTCCAACAGCCCCTCCCCCATTACTATAGATATTGACAGTAGTGCAGGACAGAGGCTGTGAAAAGATACAATGTATAGTGGTTCAGATGGGGCAAAAAAACAAGGTTCTGGGTTCACAATGGCGTGCACATAAAAGAACACTTGACAGTCTTAATTCGATATAAGAGAGGGCTGTATAGGGCTCTAAAGACAAATATTTTCCTGGGAACTCAAATGATCAAATACACCACATTGTCATCTATTTTTCGGAAAATTGGTTTTGTAAAAATAAGATATAAACTTTATTCATCTGATCAAATGGATGATTTGTTGGATATTAGATTGTTAGCTTCCAGTTACAGTCAGTCAATGTGTTTCTAATTGGCCTGACACACATTGGCTAATTATTTGTTTAAACATAGGTTGCCAGGCAATCAAAAATATGGTATTATATCTAACCTGTATAAGGAAAACTCTTAACTTTGTATGAATATTACTGATAAAAATTTAAATACCATAGAGAAATTAAATATTAAAAACAGCGAGGTGCACCTATTTTTATTACGTACAAATTTGAATATTTTGTTCACACATGAATTTTAATTGTGGTATGAACCTGTCTGCTTCAATAACAATATGACTTGTGCCCCTATATTCCGTTGAATATGTCAGACACGAAAAAATTTGAAATAGCAACATTGCTATGTACCTATCAGGTTGTATCTTCACAAAAATGTATTCATGGTAATTGATCATTAACAATTTTTCTAAATATCAAACAAATTTGTCAAGAACTCTTAACTTGTGGTGTTCACAAGAAATTGGTGATGGATTAATAGTCTGATGAAGATCAAAAATGGGCAAATTGAATTTGGGATCTAAAACCAGATTAATTTGATGTAAGTTTATTAACAACATAATTTATACAGCTTTTCTCAAGATCATCTTGATATTCTTACAATGTTATATTAATTATTTTTTAGACACTTATTAAACATGCATTATGCAAGAGCTAAATCAGCATATTGTAAGTCTTTATTTAGGCTTCATATGTTATAGAAATTATTAATTAGACCTTAATTTACATGACAAGCTCGAAATCAACTCTGTAAACCCTCGGTTGGCTTGGATACCTCTCAGATTTAAACAGTC
Source organism: Patella pellucida (assembly GCA_917208275.1). Lineage (NCBI taxonomy): Eukaryota > Metazoa > Mollusca > Gastropoda > Patellidae > Patella > Patella pellucida. Next base: position 62,700,778 of record OU795039.1, read on the forward strand.
GTCCATTTAAAGTTAAATCGAAGATGGCTGACCAAGCTAACATTTACCGTTACTCTGTGACGTCGCTAACCGGGAACTGGTGATGAAAGGCCTGCCAAGCTAGAGTACTAATGAGAACGTTACTTGATAATCAAGTAGTCCAAACTTCCAACAGTGACAACTCTGTTCAGAATAAAGTAATTTGACTGAAATTTTCAATATTTTCTTTTTTTATCATCTATTTTTGAATTTTTATAGCCAGAATGACCAACTCTTTATTAAACTCTTAACTAATGTATCTTTAACAAGACAAGCCTATAATAAACTCATCAGATGGCTGAGATTTGAATGGATTTAAACATCCATGAGATTTAAAAATTTAGAGATAAATGGACAATTGAGGATAAGTCTTGGTTGACAAGTAGGCCTACCGTTCCTATGATAATAAACGAACTATGTTATATATTCAAACAGTCATTACTTTGTTCAGAATAAAGTAATTTGAATGGAATTTTCAATATATTCATTTTTTAAACTCTATTTTTAACTATTTAGATAAAGACCAACATAAAAAGTAAAAGAATGGGTAAAGTTTCCTTGATTACCCAGATACTAGGCCTTACTCACAAGTAACAAATAGTTTGTGAGACTAAACTTTATTTTACAATAATGATGAAATACATTTAACTGCCCTGTTTTGACATGCTATAGTAGGTACATAAACAGCTTACAATGTCAGTTTTGGTCTACATGGCAAATTTCACCATTAAACACAGCTGTGACTTTAAAAGTCAACATGGATCTTTTTTATCCTACCTAGTCCGCAGAAAAATTGATTAGATATGGGTTAGGTGCAGGGTTAGAGTTAGCATCAGGAAAATTCAGTGGACAGATTCTTTAGACAAACCTAGGTTTCTGATTAAGAAAGCAAATAAGTTGCAATAGGTTTCTTCCTGAAGATTAGTCTGAAGCAAAATAACTCAAAAACTTAAAGAAAAGACAATCTTTTGATAACAAGAGCAGTAACTCAGTTGAAAATCATTGCACAACCCTTCTTCCAGATGTACAGACAGAGGCATCAATATATGTCCCTATGAAATTGTTTGCATATAAAATAAAAATAAGTGTGATTGTCTACCATTAATGGCCATCATACGTAACAATGCTTAAAACTATGAATAAAAAGTTTTACAGGGAGAGCAATTTGCTAATATTGAACTACTGGTAATAAGCATTAAAACGTCTGATTCACTCACAAAAAATAAAATCGCGAATTGATACTTACTGTTACCTGGAAGGATTTCCACAGAAAAAATTCCATGATATCTATGGGGATTTGATTTCATCAAATTTGAAAGACTGATGGGTTTGTTTTGCTCCATTGGTGCTCTTGTACAGGTTTGGTCAACTTATAAATTCATCAAAGCAATTCACTTCATACAAAAAGTTTCATCAAAAGTTTTTCTTTTTTCATAATATTTATGAATGTTTTTTAATGAACAAATCAGTTTACGAAACAAAAATCCTTCTCACAAAACAATTCAATGGATATAAGTTTTCACTGTAGACACTTAGGACCCGTCAACTGATCTAAGAAGAAAAACAACTTTCAACGTTCACGTATGTCACACAGTATTCATTCCATTACAATTGACATCGATATTGGTGATTAAAGCTCTAACACCAAATGTTCATTGAACACTTGTTCAAAATGCGACAGCAGTTGGCCAGAGAATATGCCAATAATTTTACTAGTCAATATTTTATACTATTTTTCCTCTCCTTTCAGAAATCTAGCTTTTGTCATAGCATTCCTCTACACTACACTGTTTCTTGTCAAGACAAAATCTTGTCTAGTATATTTCCTAGGAGGAAACAATATCAATGCTTTCCCCTTTTTGGAGAAAAAGTTTAAGAGACTTGTATGAAATGTTAAAAAATTCAAAGATCAGAGATAAGAATGAAATAAGTTGTCTGTGAACACCAGTTGTGAAAACTGATAATAATGTAGATAGTTGATTTTCTTACAAGTTGATCTTATAAAATAAAACCAGTGAGTATACCACAACACTGCCATGTGCTTCCTTACTATCAGATAGCCACTAACTTAGGCTACTACAATTTTATTACACATGCTTCATTACTAAGGCCAACACTAATTTACTAGAACAATAGGCTGAACAAATAATAGTCAACAAAACTAGTCACTTTTCTTTAGTTCTAATCTGGGCACAAAATCATTAACACTAACAGTTCTTTATTCTGTTGAGATTTGATTTATTCTGGTAATCTGTCAATTGATTTTTCTTATGATGCCACTTACTTTTGTAGTTGAAAAACCTCTGAGTATTTAAATATGCAGCTCAGTGCATTATATATTATTTAGTATTATAATACAGTTAATATTAAATATTTAAAATACAGTATTTAATATTAAATATTTAAAAACAGTATTTAATATTATATATTTAAAAACAGTGTTTAATATTATATATTTGAAATCAAATTTTGTGTTGATGACTATTCTAAACAAGATGTTACATGCATTTATATATTTAATTATATGAAATTGTTTTGTTTTCCTCATCAAAATAATTATTTTACCTAACCCATACTATGTACTTTAATTTGCACCAAAACCACATATAAAATAAGGAAGGCTTCCACAAAGCAAGAAATTATTGAAATTTGTCGAAACAAAATGCAGTAAGTAGTTCAAAAGGAAAAAAAATGATATGTATATTAAATATTATCCGGCACCTAAATCCATATTTTTGAAGTGCAGTAGGAAATATCTCACCTGTTAGTAGTTTTATTCAAGTTGACATAAAGTTCAAGTCATATTATGATTGTTTATGGTTTTTGTTATTTTTTTCTTGTGAACCTTTGGGATGCTTACTTGGTCTCTTGACCCCCCCCCCCCCCCCACACACACACACTAAATCTGTGTCTCTGGGACCCAAACTCACACTGTATGTATTAATATCTGTTCAGATGTATTCAGTTTAACACAGGATAAAAATTACTCAGAGCAGTTTAATACTCATATTTGATTCATTTGAGACAGGTATGTTAAAGTAGATAAATTTGCTAATCAAGAAAAATAGCTTTACCTCATAGAAAAATACTATAACTACTATATTCAGACAGCCATGTAAGCAAGTTTTAAAAAAGGCAAACAGCCTCTGACATATTTATAGTTAAATTCAGCATGCATACTCCATACCTGAAACTACAAATTACTACAAAACTAAACAATGGCTGAAGGAACAATTTAAAGCCAACCCATATCCCAAATAAGCCTGCTCAGAAAAAAAGCCTAGATAGCAAGTTGGGATTGTTAACAGGGCCACAACAAGCTGAGGGCAACAAGGTGGGCGGTAAATGTTCTCAGGGGTGCTGTAAAATTGACGGACAATGTATATCGTTGGTCAACAATTTCTTCACAGGGTCTGATTGTTCGAGTTGCTTGTTACAAATTGCGCCGAAACGCTTTATGGTACATGGTACACGATTCGTGTACCAATCGTAAAATTTTTATATTATTTTAAGTATTGGATACCAGAAGCCCATCTTTTTTTTCCGATAAGATCACGACACCAATGTTGACAAATTGACAAATAATTTGTGTTTTCAATGTCAATGTTTTTGGATGATATTGAGTTAGAGACTTAGCTACTTTAAGTGTGTAGTAGATGTTTAATTTCATTTAACCTCCTTTGCTAAATGCCATAACAGATTTTTTGACCAAAGCCACCAAAAACATGTACAAATTATATCAAAAGATCCCTTCAATCAAATAATAATTTTTAAAGTAATCGTGAAAACAATCAGCTCTTATTTGAGCTCTGAATATCAGTTTTATCTTAATGAGGCAATAAGTTATTTTAATACATTATCAATGAATTATATAACAATAACATGTTGAAAACTCATTGAAACCACTGACCATTTTCCCAATAATTTAAATAGATTATTGCCTTCTAGCTTACTGTATGTAAAATCAATTGAAATATGTCTAATACCTTAAGAAAAGACCTGAAGCACATTTACAAGTGACCATGAAGATTAGAAATAACAATAGCACATGGGTTGTTTTCAACTGGACTCTGACCTGGTAAGGACATTACAGGGATGTGAATTTCGCACTATTGGCCTTACTATAGCAGTTATCAATTAGCTGTGTCTGCTAAAACTATGTGCGGTGTATGATGATTCTACCAGCTGGCTGCTGGAACTACTGGCGCCAGACAGGATTTTCTGATTACAAACCTGCTTCTCATCACTTTAACAAGTGTGTGAGGTAAAACATATACTGACAGAGATCAGTCAAACTTGCACCCCTCCCCTTCAGACATGCTGGGGCCTATCAGGCCATAGTTTTAGCACCAAGTGATACCCTATATCACTGAATACACCTATCATACAGCCTTTTCTAATAACATACCATTCCTGGCATTTCACTTTCTATATGGCATTTCTCTCTGGGAATTATGATATGTCTGTCTTTTCTTTCTTCTACACATTGTCAATTACATTTCAAATACTCCGTTAAAAACAGTTCCATGTGTGTGTTTGCATACATTATAACTGTTTCAGCAAAGATAAAATAATATAGAAATATAACCAATTCCCTTTCGAAAAAAAAATAAAACTCCAGTATAACAAAGTGTATTACCACACCATTCAAAATGAAGGATATGGGTTTGCTGTTATATCAAACAGATTAAGAGACGGCCATAGATCTACATTGTATATAAACAATACATTAACCATTAGAGAAAAAGGGAATATATACAATTCTAAATGTATATATTTAGACTATTTGTTATAAAGAGGAACACCCTGATGCTGTTATAAATGTTGTAGTATTATGACTACCAGTACCACTGACAGTGGAGTAATTTTCAGGCATTTATTTTTTTATGGGTTATTACCCTTGTCTGTCAATCAGATCATTTCTATATTCCCCTAATCTGCCAGCACCTTCTATACAGGCAGAAATTCCACAGCATACAAAACAATATAACAAAGGATCCAAAAAGCCTGTGTTCACATATACATTTGACAAAACCTATTTGATTCATACCTTCAAAGACTGTTTGGCAAATTCTGTACTAAATATGGGTAATCAGCATTATAGAAAAAGTTTGCACTTTAAACGACATAGGCTGTTTCATTAAACTTTTCAAATGGTAATACTAAAACTTGCATTTGTGTTCATATAATATTCTTAGGGGCAGGGCCGGATTAACCTTGTGGGGGGCCCAGGACATACCAACTGTGCAGGGCCCTATTTCAAATTGTTCGTACTGACCACGGATCGTACCAGTATGCACCCTGCCCCCTTGAGTGCCTGGAGTGTTTTCCTCCAGAGTTTATTTGTTTAAAATAGAGATAATTTCAGTGCATCTGAGACAATTTAGGCAGCGATTTCATTGACGTTTAGAACTCGTTGACAATTTGAGTATTTTAAACCTTTCTCTCATGATGTTTTCATTTACTTTATTTTAGTAAAATTATTTTAGATGACATAAAACATTAAACTCTGTTGTCTGAACTACACTATGATTACGTTGGGCCCCAGCAATCACATCGCGAAATGTGGTCCCCGGAACTGGTTAGGATCAATTGATTGATAGAACCTTTAAATTATGTAATTACTAATTTAGTTAATTTTAGGGCCCAACCGATCTCTGGCCCACAATATCCCTTACTGCCTAGGGCCCAAATTCTCGCCCCCTCAGCCCATGTACTGGTTAGCTCCGCCCGGGATAAAATATTAGCATGAGCCAGAATTGTGGGGGGCCCCAAAATGTGGGGGACCCGAGACATTTGTCCCACTTTGCCTCCCCTAGATCAAGCACTGCTTAGGGGAAATTATGGCGTTTCACAGAAATAGTTCTTTCTTACTTAATGGTCAAATTGAGAACAGCAGGCATAAATTCTGCAGCATAAGAATTAATAGTGGTGTTAGTTTGATTCTTGTTATTTTAATATTATTTCTGTGTAGAACAATATTTATTTACCCCCTTTATTGTTCCATTAATTCTTTTAATTTAATCAATCACAATAATATTGCCTGTAAATAATATAACGACATGTGGTCTTGAAGGTAAGAGAATTGAGTTAGCAGTCATTAGATCTGAACTGTTTCTCTTCGTATATTAAATATTACACAAAAAAACAATAATTATTGACAATTATTGGTGGAAAACAAAACGCAATAATCTTTAATTCTCCAACAATAATTAAATGGATCGATTATAAAGTTCTTCTCAACAGGAGCTCTGATGATTTCCAATTAGATATGTGTGAATTTCTTGAGGAAATAACAGCTATGAACACGAAGAATAAAGACATCATGCTTTTATAAGGTGTAAATATTGACAGCTTGTTTCGACTGTAAACTGTTTTATTATTGTTGTAATCAATACCATCGATAGCATTTATTGGACCCTAGTTTGAAACGAATTCTCTCTTGCTTTAAACCAGTAGTCTACTGTAAAACATGGAATTGTTGTAGCATGAAATTAATGCAAGTCAATGTAAAGAGTTTCTTTGTCTAACGAACTTGGACTTTAAATCACCTCAACACAACTATGTAATTTTAGAACAAACTAAATAATTAAATTGGATCACAATATAAAGCAATATCAGTTCATTCTTACCACTATCAATACACTAAATTGAGAAATTTTATAGTACCCTCAAAAATCGAATTAGCCTACCCAAATATTTCGCTAACAATAATGATTTTTTAGGAGTGTTCTTAGCCGGCCACATCCTAAGCCCCTCAAAAAAAATTCTGTTGCCCCTCCAAATTTTATGCGCTGGCTACGGGCCCGCATGTGAGGAATGGAAAGAAATCATGATGTTAGTATAAGGCTACTTCTGCCTGTTGGTCAATTTTTGGCATAATTTGTCTATCTCAGACTGGTGTAAATATTACTTGAATGAGAGCCTGTGGTTAAGGCAGTAGATACATCTCCCTGTCACATATACAATCAACCTAATGATCCCAGTTGTGACAGATCAAAGATCATCTAACCCAATGTATCACAATAATCAGGCCAAAGATTATCTTACCCAGTTTATCACAATAATCTAATTAGAATTAGATCTTTAGTTCATATCATTATTTATAGATTACCTTTATGACTATCTGTTCTGAGGAGGACCAATGACTTGCAGATTTGTAGTCTACCTTGGATTAAGAGAGAGAGAGAGATATGGGGTTTTATGTCCACATGACACAAACTAGGTAATTTCGGGACTAACACATGGTTTAATTTTATTTCAACAATTCGCTTGCACATAGGGGTCTTTAGAAGTGGGATGAAACCAAGGTACCCAAAGAAAACCCACAAGGTTGGACAGGCAACCCTACTCCTTGCCACGTACAACCGGGGATTCGAAACCACGCCAGTTGACTCAATGACAGGCTTTATGATACAGCGTGCACGCTAATCATTCAGCCATCCCCCCCTGGATTAAGACATTAAGGAACTATACGACTGGATAAACAGATCATTTCGGGAGACCATTTACGAGTGCAAGGAGTCAATTTGATTGGCTACCTAAAAAGACAAATTGAAAAGAAATTCCTCACTATAGTTTGAAGATTAAGCACCAAAATGAAACCAAAAAAACCCAACAAAAAATATGTAACAAAAGTCAAATAGGTTCAATATTAACTATCATTTATCACAGATTAATATTTATTTCAAATCAATTCAACGGGGCAGCTGCACTGGGTTCTGCTAGATATTTCTGAAGAGCTGATATTTTGGGTATTAGATGTTACATCTGACAATCTAATTTAATTAGTAAGCTTATTACGGGGAATATAGTGTGATTCTGCACCACTCTTTCATGCCAAAAGTACATTTCTGATGTCTTGTGTTTGAAAAGACAAAGTTCATTGAATAAAGAAAACAATCATGACCAGACAGCTTCGATATATGACATTGAAGAAAAGATTACTAGAGCTGTCAAAAACAGAATTAGAGACTTTCGTTGGCTTTTTCACCACCTATATCTGTAGAAGACAAGTCGTATGAAACTTGCTTAGAATATAAGACTTTTAAATAGCAGGTGGTCAGACTATTGTGCATATGCACCTGACATGGGATTTTAGCAGACATTTATCGGAATTTGAAGATGTCAACTACAGAGAAATAGATGGACCAGAGTTTAAGATATTTCCCTTGGGGCAACCCCTGGTCAACCCTCTTTGTTGTGTTATGTCTGAGAGTCAAGAACAATTAATAAGAGGCTGAACTGCTAATGACTACGTTCTTTTTCATTAACAAAATAAAATACAATTTAAGAATCCAATTCTACATCAACTTTGGAACTTTTAGAAACCTTCTCAAATCTTGATAAAAATTAGATGTCAATTCGGTTTTATTTTATATCTTATGTTGTACCACATTAACATTTGCCATATTATCTTTAAGGCCAGTGGTTAAAAAGACAAACATTTTGTCAAATCATATTTCCAGTATTGATATACAAGGCTGAATTTTGTGAAGAATACTAGTCATTCTAATGGTAATTCAGAATTATAGAGCTCGATACATCGGTTGAGCGCTCGACTAGGTATCTCGAGCGCTCAACTAGGTATCTCGAGCGCTCGACTAGATATATCAAGCAGTCGACTAGGAATCTCGAGCGCTTGACGTAATTATCTCGAGCGCTTGACTTAATTATCTTGCGCGCTCGACTTAATTATCTCGAGCGCACGACTTAACATGAAGTTACAGTCTAATACATGCCAATATCTGAAGCATCCAACAGCTATTGTGCCTTGTACAGTGTCCACAAACAAATTGTGAACGTATAAAATGTTATTGTTGAAATAATATATAAATATGGGCTAAAAGTATTAATTGTACACATTTTAATTATGAACATTTACAAAAAAAGTTTGTTAAATAATGTAAGTGGAGGTCAAATTATACTAAGAAACTCAAATTAGACATTTAAAACAGATTAATCTAGATTAAGGTAATGAATGCATCATTATCAGAAAATTGACCATTGAGGATAAATCTTTTTCAAGTGATACAATTTGCTTTTGAATTGATGAATTTGAAACAGTCTTTATATTAGAATGTGGACTTCAGCAATGCTCTTGCTTTCATCTGGCTTTATGCCACTTTAAACTGTAAACATGCGAACAAGATCAGGAAAGAAAATGTTAATCAAATAATTCCAACGATGAGTAGAATGGTAAATTGATGAAAATTGTAGAGATAAATCTATAGGGTACATTGAAAAGGTTAACAGATCAAATTATATAGATTTCCATCTCTTAGATAACCTATAGCATTCCATTCAAACTTTCCTCTCATATTTGCAATTACACTTGCAATTAGCATGCAAACAATATTGAGCTGTGGGAATATTTGATTCCAGTACTAAAACAGAAAAGCTTTCTGTCTTCTGTTATTTGGCATCTGGGTAGTGTTTTGGTGATATTGAGACACAACTTTGATGGATTTATGTCAGCAGAAACCACACAAATAGATTTGATCAAACTATCGCCAAAAGCAGAACCCTTTCAATCTATCAGCTAAATTGCATACAAAAATTACAAAACAAGTTTTCCTCTCGAGAAATGACATCATGTCCACTTTCACCTAATGAAAGTTCTCCAAACCAGAGAAATTCAATGCTTGGTATGGTTTCTTGCATGTACAAATGGCATTAGATTAGTGGGACCCAGGTGCGAGTGTCCAAAATCTTCATTGAACTGATAAGTAATTTTGTGCTAAGTAATTTGGACAACACTCCCCAGGCAGGCTTTCGTATTGATTGTCCAATCTTTGCAAACCACACGCCTGGTTATGGATATATATCATCTCCAAGACTTGAATGTCGAATGAAGCACCAGGTGGCTGGAAGAAAATTTAATATCGATATCACACAAAGGATAAATTTGACTAATTGCTTGCCACAAACTGGAATATATTTCATGTCCCTTTTCAGACACATCTTTACCATTCAATATATTTCTTTTACAAAGCACAGTGTTTAACACTGTAATATTTACACATATCCAAATTAATTAAACAAGGGCTATAAAAGCCAGACGGATATCAATTCATCGAATACTCGGGACAAAAATATATTAGAAAAATTCCAATAGCTGAGCCTGGGTCAATATCAGTAATTGTCCAGGCTTTTTACATCTTCAGTTAATAGGCGTCTAAGAAAAACATCTGGATAAAAAGAAAAGAAAAAAATAAGATATCGGAAGAAATGTTTTATTAATGATACCATATTCCATAGAAATCAGAAACATTCCTCACTCATGGACTGCGAAGAATAGATCTTTCTGGTATATGACATATCTATATCTCATGGCTATTATTGGAAATGACACAGAAGGGATATTCAAAGGGACCAGAAACAAGAGTTGTGGAATGGACAATATGGTCAACTATCAGGAGACAGAAATTATTGCTGACCAGACATATTTCTAATGACAAGACAAAATTAAACTGACCATTACACAATTCACAAATTCACAACAGACAGCTTCAAGTGAAATTACAAGTGCATAACTTCATTTGCATGAAGACTTACATTAACTAAATATAAAATATTGCATTGCCAGAAGTATTTATATTATATTATTTTCAACCAAAATGTTTCTGTGGTTTAATGGTCTAGAGGACATTGGTCCGAGAGTTGTATTAATATAATAGCTTGAGACCATTAAACAACTTCAAATACGTACCCACGAGCCGCAATATTTCATCTATAATTGTATAAAAAATGTGAGAATTGACACTTTGCCACTACCATTATTTAAAATAAAAGTACGCCAACATAAAAGGATGGCGTAACATCTGTATTTTAAGTTTTAATAAAGTACATTTGTACTTTAGATTGTGTATGTGGATCTATATCGATCCAGTAATCTTTATTCTTACAACATGTTGGGGATGTAAGCTGAAATATAAAAAGACATCCATTTTTGCCCTAAAAATAATTAATTCTAATTAAGAAACAGTGTTTAATACTGGGTGATTCATCTGTGGGGGAGGAACGATATAATAGTTTTATAGCACTTCAATTTTTTGGGTTTTACAAGATGTAATTTGTATTGGATGAATTGAATTTACCACAAGATTAGATTGGACAAAAAGGACAACTAATAAAATTATCCGTCTGCACCTGCTACTCCACCAAAAGGCCGCCTGTTTCTATTATTTTCATTAAGAATGGGTCAATATGTGTATTCCTCAACAGACCACAGAGCCTTCAATCTTTACCTTCCAGTCGTCGACAATGGCATCAACTTTTCTGCTTGTCTAAACCATTAGGTAAATTAAATATTTGCAGATTGGACTTAAACCAATTGCAAGTGTATGCTTGTGGGAATACAACTGGTTCATGCAACACTAATGCCATCTGAACTAAAACCTGATTACTGTTGCCAAGAATTGATAAAACTGATTGAATGCTTAATGTCTTTTCTCTTCCTTTCTCCATATTTTTCTGATTAAAGATTCAACTCTGGAAAGTCATTTTAGAGAACATCTGCCTCCATTTTGTCATTTTCAAGACAGATAAGCCATAGCAAGAAGACAGTAATCTGTACAATGTATGGTGCCAGTTGTGGAATAACCCAATCTCAAGACAAACAGATCACTCTCAGACATTGTATTCTAAAAACATTTTATTCTTTAACATTTAAAGGCACTGCAGGGTCTAGTGGACTATGTATATTTTATCAAGTGTAAATAACTACAGTACACTTATAAGTAGTCTAGTATCATACAACAATGATATACAATGTAACCCTTCTCACCAACCATGGATTATAAATGTTAACACATTTCCAGCACTACTCTAATAGCCCGTTCAGACGCTTATTTTTAAACCAGTTCATAATCGCTGGGGGCTTTTAAGAACGCATCTTGTTGAGTTCACACATACTATTCTGACCTCTTTGGTGGGAGTTTAGAGGTAATTACGCATGGGTAGCGTCATATTCTTTATTCGGTTCTAGCACGCTTTCGATAACATTAGCATATCCTAACCCCGATATTTTAACAGGAATGAAACTTACTGCGTACTGTGCATGCTTAAACCAACTCGTTCAGACGGCCAAGATGAGCCAGTTTAAAATAAAAAGCTTTCTCGAAGACAGGATGCAAGCTGTTTTTTTAAACTGGTTTATTTGCCCCACATGTACGTTCAAAAGCTTAAGTTAAACTGGTTTAATGATCTCTGGGGTTTTTAAACCAGTTCAACTGAACGGCATATAAGTCAAAGTTTCCTCAGTTTTATATATAAATTTGGTTGTTTACCAGTGAGTTGACACTACATTCCGTAGAGGAAAGCGGGTATGGCATGCTATAAGTCATTTAAAGAGCCAATCCCGATAATATGTTGGAAAAAAAAACTGCCTAGTTTTGTGTTAAAATCCTCTACCTTAGGGCCGGGCAACTACGTTTTCAAACAACTTAAACCTATCATTCTTCATCTGGAAACGGAGACCGGTGTCTCAAGCTGTATTATGCAGTGTTTAGATAAAACCAAACTTTTATTTTATAAAAATAATGTTTAGGTGAAATTGACCTTTCGTTATCAAGTACAGCACATAAGTCATTCACTGTATAGACCTCTAAAGAAATGGGTATCGATTATCAGGTCACCCAACGAAAAAATTGACCCAGAATCTTAAAAGAGTTATGTGCCCGGATAAGCAGTTTTGAAGTTCACGTTCGAAGGACCCAATATTTTGAGCTGAAATTTGAAACAAAGTAAATACACATATTCCTCTATATTTTGGCGCTTAAATGTCTGACAATTATTTTTGAGACTCTGTTCAAATCGGGAATGTCCCTTTAAGCTTAATGGAGAGAGAGAAATGGGGTTTAATGTCCACTCAACACAAATTAAGTCATTTCAGAACTAACATATGGTTCAATTTTATTTCAATAATTTGCTTAGGGGTCTTTAGCACTGGGAGGAAATCTGAGGACCTGGTGAATCGGCACTAAGCAACTTGATTCAATGACAGACCTTCTGATCCAACGCAAACGTGTTAACTATTCGGCGACCCAAACCCCTAAAAACAAAACAAAAATTCTTCAGCAAACACAATATAGGTTGTAGGAGAAGTAATGAATGTGGAGCTAGTCCTAGTTTATTCCAAAGCCTTCAGAAGATGACAAAAGATCTGACAACAGTTCCATCTAAATATAAAGAATTAAAGTGCTGCTTTGATTTAACATTTTTACAAGTTCAGTTATCAATAGCGAAAAAGAACATGGAAATTTTCTCAACACGATATACGAGAAATGTTTTGAAAACTACATAAACATCAATAAAACAGCATATGGTGATGTACTTTGTCCAAAAACGATTTTAAAAATTTGCTTTGTGCATATCATTAATAATGGGAACTAATCCATGTAGCCTAATGAATTAATTAGTTACCATGCAGAAATTAATGATAATTTCTGTTATTGGAATTTTTTTTGGTGAGCATTTTGGACATGTTAGTAATCATTACCGTCTGTGCCAAATATTTTTGATCGAAAAACACACCTATTCCTGTAAAATGACCACCTGCTTCATTATCAATATACATACATACAAATATATACAGCCAATATATATATATATTATAGCAGGCAAACAATAGATTAACTGGGTTACACACCTGTTACATAGGTAAATGTATTATTGTCATTTTCAGATGAACTAATTTCACTTTTACAGCAGCCCTGGTAAAATAACCAGCTGTTGTAATACTTTTAATATGCATATACTTATATATACTAAAAACAATCTCTCATTAGTTAAACCCACATTTTGTTTATTTGTCCTAGAATAAAGCAAAGATGATCTATTAGATAAAATGCAATTACTGGAAATTTTACCAGTAATAATAGTCAATCAAAAGAAAAATATTACAGACATCAAACCCTGTATGATTTGGTCGTCTGTCAAATTTTTGTCCTAATTTATAAAATAATATTGCCCCCCAAAAAGTTATTGCCTAAGAAATGGTTATCAGGTGTTCTATAAAGTATGTATTCTCTGCCAAAGGCACTACTTTGGTTTAATTCTTGGAAAAACATGTAATGAAAGATTCAGGGGCACGTTATTTGTTGTACAGTCCATTTTGCTTGATAGATATTTCTTATCATCATAAAAAAAATGCATGGAATTATTGGTTACAAAGATAGGATTTGACTGGAAAAATACAAGTTTTTACGACATTCAATTTTCAGTAGCCATTAGCCCGATCAGAGAGAGAGAGCAAAATGGGGTTTAACGTCCACTCAACACAAACTAGGTCATTTCAGCACTAACATATGATTTGAGGGAGGAAACTGGAGGACCAAGAGAAAATACACAAGGTTAGACAGGCGACCCTACTCCTTGCCACATACAACCGGGGATATGAAACCACGCTAGTTGACTCAATGACAGACTTTATGAAACAGCACGGACGCTAACCATTCAGCCCGATCATTAAAACCCTGGATATCATGAAAACAATTTAATTTGACCATCTGAACGCAAAGGTGGGGAAAGTTAAACTGGTTTAAAAAACCCGGAGATAATTAAATCAATTTAATTTGATCATCTGAACGCAAAGGTGGGGCAAATAAATCCTTTTAAAAAAACAGCTCTCTACCCGTCTTCACGGAGCCTTTCTTAAAATCTGTCTCATCTTGGCCCTCTGAATGAGTCAACTTAAAGACATCGGCACCAATTTGCTATGAACACATACAGTAAGGTACCTGCCTGGAAAAATGACAACATTGGTCCATGTGTAATAACTCTCAATTTTAACCGACAATGTCAAAATAGTTAAGCTGATTTGGTTAATAGTATGCAACACTTTCCTATCTTAAAACATCTGTTAATTTTGAACTAGTATAAATATAAGCATCTAAACCGGCTACATGATGCAATAGTAAAGAAGATAGGTTGCCAGGCAACAAAACATACGCCTACAGCAGCTAAATCTTCTGGGCAGTCAACAAGAATTGTTGCATATTTTTACTTTTTTTGGTAATGAATCATTTATAATACACTAAAATCTGATTAAGAGTAACCACTTATTAAGTAATTATCAGAAAATCATTAGAATTTGTTTGGTTTTGATAAAGTTCTCCTTCATGCTAACGTTTAGTACACGAAACATTTAATATCATGGATTTAGCTGTTTTAGTTAACAAAATTCATTAAAAATCAATATACTTGTTCGTCTTATGACCTTAAACACTGTGTATAAATTTAAAGTGAATTAGATGTAAACTTTACCCTCTAGAGCGTCCACAAGATTTTTTAAAGTGATCAATGCAAAAACTCTTGCAGTAATTATCAGAAATCTCTGAAAATCAATAGGCTTCTTCATCTCATGACCCTAAACACTGTGTATAAAACTAAAGTCAATCAGATGTAAACTTTAGCTTCTATAGCGTTCAAAAGATGTTTTGAAGTGAACAAGGGTCATAACTTTGACAGTAATTATCAGAAATTGCTGAAAATCAATAAACCTCTCCGTCTCATGAACTGAAAATCAATAGGCTTCTTCATCCCATGACCCTAAGAAAATCAATAGGCTTCTTCATCCCATGACCCTAAACACTGTGTATAAAACTAAAGTCAATCAGATGTAAACTTTAGCTTCTATAGCGTTCAAAAGATGTTTTGAAGTGATCAAGGGTCATAACTTTAATAGTAATTATTGGAAATTGCTGAAAATCAATAAACTTTCCCGTCTCATGACCTTAAACACCATGCATAAATTTAAAGTCTATCGGATATTGAATTTAGCCAAACCAACAGACGGATGGTTGGGGGTGACAACAATATTATGACCACATTTCAGTGTGGGCGTATTAAAACAAAAACTACACTAAGGTCAAATGTACATGTATCAAGAATGGGTAAAATTCATGTCATTTAGAATGGAAATGTAACTGATAAGACAGAACCATGTATGCATATAAATTATTTTATTTGCTCCTCTGAATATGCACTGATCAGACGTCGAATATGTGTCATGTAAAATGTGGCGATACTGTATACTACAAAAGGAAGAATTGTACATCATATGGTTAATGGTATAATTTAATCAAGAAAGTAACTCATCCTGTAATTCAGACAATAAATGTCCAGAGCTGATTTCTTAAAACAAACAGATGGCTAACATGTGGCTTATTTAAGGAAATAAAAGTCATAATTTCTTAATGACAATCTATCACTATTGTCTGACAGCCAAGATTTTGGACAAAATTAAGTCAAAATCAATACCATGTATAATACATGTAAATATATCTAATCAAATAGGATTTCATAGATAATTGTCATTTTTCCACTGGCAAGACTGACAAACTTTTAGGATTTGGGAACAACAAATGCTGTATGAATTATAAAATAGATCCAAAATTTTCTCAGGGCGAGTAAGAAGCTTGGATCCATTCTAGCTTCCAAAATTGTCCATGGAAACACTCTAGCCCAGCTTTAATCTTTCTCTACATTAGACAATTACCTCTATAAATGGTTTATTAGAGGACATATTTGGATTGGGAATCAGTGGAAACGCATGCAATTTTGCAATGACGGAGGGGAATAGTTATGTGCAATATGGGTTTAATCTAGCATTTTCAGAGGAAAGAGCATTATTAAATGTTGTGGCAAAGATAAATCAACATATTGAGATATACATTAAACAAATAAAATGGAATTGAATGGGGGTTAACGTCCCACTGTTTCGCTTTGACTGGGCTAATGAAGATAGATACATTAAACAAAGTGAAATAAAAGTGATATGGTAAGCAGTTGGGATATTTCTGATCACGATGATTTCAACTGACAAACATTGAACTTTACATGCAATCTGAAAAGACGATTAAAGAGGAATTATTCAAGAGCTAAATAATTATGCCTAGTATAGCAGATCTTTCTTTAGGCCTTAAATGTTATATAAGTTATTAATTAGACATTTATTAACATGGCAAGACTATAATCAACTCTCCATGCCACCGGATAGCCCCGATTTTAAGTAGATTAGAACGGTGTTCAGCCATTTAATGATTTATTTTTTAAATGGAGAAGGGAGGCTAAGTCTCGAACAACCAGTACCATAGTTAGGATAATAAATAATCAATGCACACATCTTGTCAAACAACAAACATTGATATATTTTCACTCGGAATAAAGTAATTTGGATGAATTTTTAATACATTAATGTTGCATTCCAAGAAAAGCTTATTGTTTTCTATATTTTGTCCAAATTTGATAACACTTTACATTCACTTAATGAACCTATACTTATAACCATCAATCCACTGGTAACATATTGAAAAAATAGATTTTTAAAAATTTACGTACAATATTAACGATATACCACGTGAAAATAAATACACATATAATAACAGCTGTAACGAAATCCACAATTACTAAACATATTTCATTCCACACAAACAGTCAACAGTTATTTTAGTTTTGCAATTGTGATAAAACAATTTTAAGTTTCAGGTTCTAAATTTTTTAACAAAACTAGCTCCTTGAAACTCAAAAAGGCATTGGGACACTCTCTGCCGAAGTTCCACTTCCATCCTCCTTAAAAAAACCTTAGCAACAAAATGATTAAAATAAAAATATACCATATAATATATGTTTCAAAATGATCTTGTTAGTATTGAGTGGACATTAACCCTTTCATTGCGTCTACCCGGTAGTACCAGGTATTATAAAATGTCATTATAATGCACGTACACAGTATTATAAAATGACATAAAAATGTGCGTACCCGGTATTACCGGGTACTTAGTAAAGCCCTAGCTAAAATTAGCACTGTAGCTGCAAATGCCATCTATTGTATTTTCTATACACTAGAACATATTTCCATATGTTTCAAAGTTGCAAACCATAAAACGGCAGAGTGCATAGTGGCAACGTAGACGATGCAATCTCAACAAAGTCGTGAATGACAACGTCGCAGACCAAAACAGTGTGGACAATTTCGAGGCAGGTACTGATACGCATAATTCGTTTCCAGTTAGTTGATAATAATAGTAGACAGGACAGTGTTTGGTAGTATAAAGTGCTTGATTTGTTGCACGACCTTCTGTCTATGGCTATGTCTCCCGTGCATGATGAACAAGCCCAATGTGAACATGATAGCCCTATGTAGTATGTCTTCAGTAGATTCTGGTGGGACTTGGGATTGAAAGTAAAAACAAGGTATTGTAATTAGCACATGGTCATGGCAGCAGGAGATTTGGTGTGCGTGTTCGTGGTGACATTGCTCATGATTGCTACTGATATTTTTGTTCATTTTATATATCTTTGTCAAAATCCAGTGAAAAAAACAATATCCCATAATTTTTCATGGAGAAGCTGTAGTGAGAAATGGAGAAATCCAAAATGGCCACCATGACGTCACATGACTACATGATTATGAAAAATTTTTCCTCTAAACCCAACCTCATGCCCATCCTAACACACAAAAATAATTTTTCATAAAAGCTTTCATAAGTACTGTTCCACATACAGTATGTCTCAAGTCTTAAATTTAGAAAGAAATGCAGATATTGGGTAATCCGTCATTTGCATTTCTGTGATTAATGATAAACCTATAAATTTATGAGTAATAAATAATTGGAATCTGTAAGTTTTCAGTGTGCCAGAACCGATTCTGAGAACGGAACAGTAAACATAAGCGTTGTGGAATACATGTGCCAAGCTTCAAGATGATCCATTCAGAAGTGCAGCTAGTATACGATAAACACAAAAAATGTGTGTGGCTCTGCCCCTGGGAGTTGGGGCATGCACCAAAATCAATAGTTGTCATCCTTAGACTATAAGGAATACATATACCAAGTTCCAAGACGATCCATTTAAAATTGTGGCCAGTAGGCATCACACAGTCACACAAAGTAAATAGGGGTCGGACATTCACCAAAAACCATAGGGATCACCCTTAGGGTACAAGTATGCAAATTTTCAAAGGGATCTGGTTTGAACTCCGACCTATAGCTAACACAGTCACACACAAAATTGGGTGTGACTCTGTCCCAGGGGGTCGGGCATGCACCAAAAATAATAGAGATCATTAGGAATTGTGACCTGTAAGTGACAAACACATAAAAAAGGTGTGGTTCTGCCCCTGGGGGTCAGGTATGCACCAAAAATATCAGAGGTCATGGTATAAGGAAAAGCATGCAAAGTTTCAAGATAATCCATAAAGAATTGCATCATAGACACATACAGACATACATATATACACATACGGAGACGGTTGATGGCATACTACGTCTATTTAATGAGTGTGGACTATAAAAATAAAAACGGAATGCAAATCACAGCCCGGAATGCAAATCACAGCCCGGAATGCAAATCACAGCCAAGCGTAAATACCACTATTGTATAAGGAATTATTATGGTTACAGTTAATTAAGATGCTAATTATGTTGAATGTGATCTGAACTAAATCTGAAATTGCTACCAAGATGAATGTTAGAAAGGTATGATACTTTAGGATTATCCGATGGGTTGATTGCCCACTCAATCAACAGGTAATAATTATCTCTTTGTAGACTGATTTAAGATATAACCGAACCAATGTCTTATATATCGGCTCTTTCAAACATCATATATTTGAAGCTGTTTATTAAAAACAGTGGATTAATAGGATGTGGTATATAAAGATCCCTACAATTACATCTCTCTTAATTACATATATCCAACCCCTGGTATGACATTCTACATATACAAAATCTTTCAGTTTTACATAGAAACATGCTTCCACCATATTGAACATAAATTTTCTTTTTCAATCACAGACATCTTAAAATGGAGAATTGTTTATAGGAGTTCTAGTAATTCGTGAACTGATAACAATGATTAACATTACTGACCTTGTCTTGTAGGACACAGCTGTTAAGATCCTCTTTAATCTTCCACTGCCATCTACAAATCATTTGATAGATCTGTAAAACATTATCATCAACATTTTATAGGTTTTCATGCAGACAACAGATATAAAGTACAGGTACATCTATTCGTTCAAAAGGCAACAACATCAGATATATTATGATGACAATGCCAATTAAGCAATAATATAGAATACCAAAATGTAATTTTAAATTTAATTATTTGGGGTTTAATGTCCTACTGTTCTGTTCTGACTGGCCATACAGTGTCGGGATAATTTATCTAGACAGTGGCACCACAGCCTACTTTAATATCGATTTTCCAATTGCTAAGGGATCTTTTACATGCATGCCAATGTGTACACAGAACCTCAGTTTTCCATCCAATCCAAACAACTATATGCAGGAAAATTCTGATGAACTTTCTAAGCCAACACAGAAATAACGAGTCAATGTCTTACTGAAGGAGCCAACAACCAACTGTCTCCCTAATAATATTTGTAAGTAAGCTATCTTAGACATGGAGTATGGATAACCAATTTAAATATGCCGATAAGTATGGTGACTATTTCGGTCCTGAATGCTACAAATTGTGCCATAACAATTTCTAATTGTCAAAAACATAAAAATTTATTTCTGTGTTCTTTGTATTATTTCAATCATCTACGTCATTAGCGGTTGATATGAGCCGAATATATCAACCTGAGATGCAGTCATTAGCGGTTGATACAACCGAATATATCAACTTATGTTGACGTCATGACAGGTTGTTATGAGATATAACTGCTAAGAAAAAATTACCACCAGTTGTATATTTACAAATACAACACTTATTAAAAGTTGAGTAGACTATGACAAGTTACAAATAACATTCCAAAGGGTCGCAGTTTTTGATATGAAATGCCCTGAAATTTAATTTCAATTTTATGTCGATTGAAAATATAATGCCAATCTTGATTTATGTCATATGGCCATGAAAACATGTCATAATCATATGTGTCAAAATAACTATATGTTTATAGGTAAAAACTATGACTCATGGACTTTGTAATTACAATAAATATGAAGCTAGATTATGGACACATTTTGACTTTGTCCCTGGAGAAGACAATAAACCCCTGTCCCTCTTTTCTCTCTCTGGATCCTACTTCAAATTTTGATTTCTTATGTCCTCACAAAATGCATGATCAGAATATCACAATTTGCAACATTTGAGTGATTTTGAACCCTCTGAAAACTACAATATCGTAAAAGTTGAATCTCTAAAAAGGAAAATCAGTTCAAAAATGGTTCCATACAATCCTTATAAAGATATGAAATGAAAATTTGTCAACATTCAGCATCCTTTGAAGATACTACAAACAGGACATGGTCAAAACATGTTAGCATCAACTATAATCTTGAATAAAATCTCTTTACTCTGACTGTACACCAGAATCCCAGGTTGGCTAACAATATTGACCTGCAGATAGTTCAGTAAAAGAGGATTTCTTGTTTATCAAGAACAGAATTGCAACAGCTTTGATCAAATTAAAATACAATCTAGAGAGAACTGTTTTATATTTAATGTGGAGACAATCTTTTCTGTAGGAAGCTTACATTCCACTAGACACCTTAGGGAGCAGACATAAAAATACGAAGATGACATGTAATACTCGGGGGACAAGATTATTGGATAAATGTGACAGATTTGGGCCAAACGATCTGCAACCACCATCTGCGAGTATGGCTTAGAATTTAACAAGTCAATTTGAGCGAAAACTAAGTTACCAGATGCAGTGTCATGAGATGAGATAACGCAATAACTATGCTGCACCTGGTGCCAATATTAACATAACATTAATGTGGCAATATAATATCATTCTAATCTCTTTTGAGTATTTAAAATAAAAAAAGAGTAGATTTTTTAATGTAATTGAAATCAATAGTTTGATGAGTTACTCATTTCAATTATTGGGATCATATGGTTGCATTACAGTCACCAAATACATGTATGTATACAACTCCAATATATACAATAGTTTTCTCCAGCCTGTTGGAACAAAGTTCATAGCACAGGGGGCTGGTTTGTGTGGCATGACAGAAACATTTTGATATAAAATAGTTCTTTAACTATTTGGTGTGGGTATTGCTTAGACAATCCTTTTAACTTTGGCATTTGGCTTTAGTGTCAGCATTTTGACATCAGTGCTGTATTCATGTACTGTTTTTTCTGTCTGTATTTTAAGGTCAAGTTTATGTGCCTTGTATATTAAAAATTGTTACCTTGACCAAGAAACCTTGTATAAACGATTTTATTTTGACTGTAAGTATGTATGGTATGAATTGTAAGCTATTTTGAAAAGCCATGGACGTCATCAATGTTATTGTTATAATCTTATCCAAATATATTAAATGATACACATAAAATATACAACATGGCACAGCCCCAGCTGTTCTACGCTCAATAAATACTCTTTAAAACATTTCAATTATATTTAGCATATATTTCAACAGTAATGGTCAATTCTTGTATATAAAAATGACTCAAAGCCTGCACTGTGACCAACATAAACCCTTACATGCATAAATTTATTATAATCAATTAAAGGGACATTATGTAAGATTTAGATAATATTTAAGGCCAAAAGAAAGACTTTTTAAAACATAATTTGAGGGATGTGATTAATCCCTTGCAAACTCTGATATCAAAAGGAATATCAATCCAACGTTCACACGACACAAACGAGGTCTTTTTGAGACTAACAAATGTTTTAAATTTATTTCAATAATTCGCCTGCACATAGAGGTCTTTAGCAGTAGGAGGAAACCAGTGGACCCGTAGAAAACCCATGAGGTTGGACAGGCGACCCTACTCCTTGCCACATACAATGACAGGCTTTATAATACAGCACGCACATGCTAACCATTTTTTCTGGGTCCTCCCACTGCCAGGCATCGATATTTCCGCGCACATGCGCAGGCACATTTGCTTTAAAAAAAAAAAAAATTAATTTTAAAAAAAATTATTACTGTCACGTAAATCATTTAAAATAAAGAATAAGTTATAGTGCATGAATGTTAGTGTCCTAAGACAACCTGGCCGCGCAAAGGTATTTTTAATGAAGCTGTTTGAAGCCGGTATAGGCATCTATTCTATGTTTATATCAACCCCAAACAACAACAATTCTTTATTATTAAAGTAATCATATAAAAAAGGTACTAAAAATTATTTATAATTGTTTCTTCTGCCGATTCCAACCAAAGAAGCTTTCGTAAGTCTCCCCCCCCCCCAATCATACTATTTACCTGGCAATTGAATACTCTCCTTTTGAGTATGACCCTGAGGCACAAGCAAATTATTAAAATAAAATTTTAAAACCATGTTAGTCCCAAAATGACCTAGTTTGTACCGAGTGGACAAAATGACCTAGTTTGTACCAAGTGGAGGTTAAAACATATTTTTCTCTCTCTCCCTTTAGCCATCCAACTCCCCAAATTTTGATTCGAAATCTACACAATGCCAAATGTTTCCAATATCTAAACCAGTTTCTGTTCTGCATGAACTCCTACTTAAATAAAGATCACTTCTACTGTCGACTATTTTTTATCCTTCCTTTATTTTTGTTATTAAGTTGTAAAATTATATAGGTCTTGAACTGGTTGTACCCTTCAGTAGAAACTTTATTCTTTAATTTCAGAGACAACTACAGAAACATAATTTAATATGGAATATTATTTGTAAAGACTGTTTAATGATTCAAAAAGTATTATCCTTGAGTAATACAATCTTAGTTTATAAACCCAGAATAAGAAATATTGCATATAATAATACAAGTCTGGAGGAAGATCAACTATCCTTTAATATATTCCCTATACATAAGATATTCTATCATAAATCAATAAACCCACACCTGTATGTTTTCAAATCCTATTTTATTTGACATCGTAACACAAAATCAAGTTAGACTGGCAATATTTCCTTATATCTGTCCCACTTTGTATATAAACTGGACAAAAGCCAGTCTCTGGGGCTCCAGAACGGTACAAAAATTGCCATGTATGTCAGCTAATTTTCAGTTCTGACTACTTGATGCTAAACAAACCCCCCAGTTACCTTGGCTATTGGATTGGAGAGAATTTATACTTCTGTCTGTTTTCTTTCTCTTCGCTTATCACTAAATATTCTTGATAGTCGCAGTCAATCTCTGGAACAAATATGGCTGCTATGACATGAAACAGACAATTGTATATCTTATTTGTCCTTCTGTCTTGTTATGGTATTTGTTTTCTGTCTCTATTGATCTAAAACCAGATTTTTGATGTGCCGGCTTGCTATCATAATAATGTAATAAAGTGTTTTCTAGACGATCTGCATGAATAATCCAGATGAAGAAATGAATAAATATGATAAATGCACAACAATATGAAATCTTATAGACATATTTGTATAAAATACTTAAAGGACCTAGGTCCGTAACTCAAAATCCTCAAAAATCTTTGACATCGAAAACAAGAATTATTGGTCAATTTAAATCAACATTGATTATGTAAACTTAACGGGAAAAGATGAGCTTCTGATATCCGATATTTAAGACAAAACAATTTTTTTAACATTGGTACACAAAACATGTACCATAATGCGCTTCAGCTCCAGTTGAAATAAGAGACTCAAGGGATGATGCTAGACACATTGTACTAAAACAAACGGCATATGTAGATTGAAATAACCAGACGCTCGAAATTTGCACTTGATTCAGACCGTGTGGTTTATTTCGCCGAACATAACTGATTTGAAATTGGAGTAAAAATGGAAACAATTGAATTTAAATCAGTTTATACACATTCATATTACAGTATTATATGCGTTGTGACCCACTTTTGTCAATTTCTAGGTCCCAAATGTTAGCGATTTAGCTCCTTTAAATAATGTATTACGAAATGCTGTATAAGAGCTTAATCTGAGGAACAAGAAATTTAGTTTCAAGACTAGTTGAACTCTAATCGTATAAACCATCTTTGAGCCATGGTGGCTCAGTGACTAATATACTGTTAAGATGCTTATTCTTAAACCAGTTCAAAATCGCTGGAGTTTTTAAGACAGGATCGTCTTGTGATCAAAATACCTAAGAGAGAGAGAGAAATGGGGTTTAACGTCCATTCAACACGAACTAGGTCATTTCAGGACTAACATATGGTTTAATTTTATTTCAATAATTTGCTTGCGCGTAGGGGTCTTTAGCAGTGGGAGAAAACCGAAGGACCCGGATAAAACCAATGTGTTTGAAAGGCCACCTAACTACTTGTCACGTACAACCGGGGATTCCAAACCTCCCCAGTCGACTCAATGACAGGCTGTATGATACAGCGCGTACATGCTAACCATCCCCAACATTCCATAAGCCAAACCAGTTCAACTATTCAGACCTCTTCGGTTGAGGGGTAGAGTTAGCTACGCATGGGTAGCTTCACATTCTTTATTTGGTTCTAGCACGCTTTTGGTAACACTGGCAGTGCCTGAACTGTTTTTTTATTGATTTATTTGCTCCACATTTGTGATCAGATGACAAAGTTAAACTAGTTTAATGAACCCCGGGGTTTTTAAACCAGTTCAACTTCAGTATCTAATGGGCTATCAGGCACTGACTCACTAAACAAAAGGTCCGGCTTCGATCCCGGTGTTAGCCAAGAAGGTTCCTTGGGATTTTCCAGCATGGTTTCCGCTTGTCAGAAGTGCAGGGTGGAGGGAATGGCAAAGAACAGTGTCTAGTTGTTCAGATTGTATGAAAAAGCGAGGTCCTGTTTATACCTTGATGTGCGGTAGTGCCCTGTAAAGAACTCTTGACAAGAGGAATTGAAATGATGTCTGAGCAAAATTTCCCACATAGTGCCCTGCACGGCATATGCCTGTCTTCATTAGCTTAACTAAAGCAAAAAAGTAGAATGTTAAACCCCCATTTCATTCATTCATATAAAAGTCACTTTTGGACAGGATGTTCTGTACTATTGTGATCCAGGGGTATTCCATACTCCTCACAGTGTTCCATGTGATTAGAGCTAATCCCAGAAAGAGGGAACATTCTTGTCCTAAATTATGATTGATCAATAGTCCGGTTAACTACCAATCACTGATTGCGTTACAAAGGCATTACCCTTCAAAAGGGGCGTCAAATTGAACCAAATATGTTTACATAACATTACTTCATGCCCAATTAACCAGTGCATAGCAGAATTAAACTAATTGCGTGTCAAATGAGGCTTTAAACATTGAAGTAAAATAAACAATACTGTATGGAGACGAACAGACTTACACCGTTTTTGATACCTTAAATGACTGTCCAAAATTTTAGGGAAGACCCCAAATTAAATGAAGGACTGTCATATGTTGCTGTAGTTGAATGATAGATTTGATTGAACGGGAAGAAAAGACACACTCCCTAAAAAGTTCAAGTATCAGAAGCCAATCCAGCAATGGCCAGAGAGGGATTTCTCGGGCCATTGAATCAGGAATATGGGGGTATTCAGGTGCTGTAAAAGAATAATTCCAGTTCTCCAGAAAATAGCGCTTTGGTATGCATAAAAAAACCCAACAAAGCTGCAGAAGCCAATCAAAAATTTACTTTAAAATACAGAAGAAAACTTATTGGAGGTTGAGTTGAGGTTATTTTGGGGCTTAAGACTGTTTTATGGTTTAGATCAATACAATGTGAGCCTTAAATTGACCAGTCAGATCCTCCCCAAATAATCAGATTAGTTTCTGGAACACATGTGTATGGAACTGAAGATAACACAACTTTAATGAGAAAAATGTCTGGTGATCCAGAAATATCAAAATACAGTCATTACAAGTTTTCTGGAACAGTTACAGAAGTGTTCAAGTATATAATTTCAATGTCTACTTATTATTATATTTTTTAGTATAATGAAGATGAATGTCTGGAATTTGCAATGTAAAAAACAGATATTTTTTTTTAGGAATAAAAAAAATATTCCACATGAAATTGGTAATGGGAAAATTACATGCCTTGTGCCTCTAGTCTACCTACATCTTGCTAAACATGTCCATATTTTAATGTCAAATGCTGTATTTTCTTGTAATTTTTCAGGGTCGCCCTGGGTCGCCAAGAAGATTAGAACTTAAAAAACATTAGCTATCAGAAAGTAGCTAAATAACGGGTATACTATCTCCCTGATTATATATGTGTACTACATCGTCAACACTGTTCATCACGTGCATTTTGCATACCGATAGTTCATTGGTCTATCACGCTATTTTACCAAGATTTCGCCTAATAGATTGGATGCAGCTATGGAGGGTGTGGCGCGCCAGGCAGGGTAAGCTTACTCTTCCTAGGACACCTGTTACTACTGTTCGTCGTGTATTTTGTACACGGTGAACAGTCCATATGCTGATTACACTATTTTGCGTTTTTACACATTTTTGCCTATACCGTTTTTAGGACTTCGAATTTTGTCTAATGGTTTGGATTGTTCGTACTTGGTTTTATTTTATTTTTATATACTGATGTGGGTGGAGAGATAAGATTTGTTATCTAAAGAAACAGTAGAAACAGTCTACCATGTTAACTTGACACTTAATCACTATTACAACCAGGGATGGATTATCCATTAAGCAAAATAAGCACGTGTTCAGGGCATCAAGGGAAGGGGGTACCAGTTACCACGTAAATTTTCATAGCCAAATTTTCAATGGTGCCTCAGTGTTTAATTAAATAATTCGAGTTGGTCAGACGACTCAGACCTCAATAGTGGCCTCATTGAAATAAATTTTTGTATATTTTTCTTTCTCAAGTATCATTTTAAATCTCTCTATAAATATTTGTAGGTATGAGAACCATTTCCAAAAAAAATCATGTAAATTAATCACAACTTGCCCCTTAATTTTATGTTTTGAATGACACATGTAGGGCAACAAAGTCTCAAGTGCTTAGGGCCTATAAAAGGCATGATCTGGCCCTGAATACAACTACAGATGTTTAAGAACAGTTTTTGAAGATGTTTTTTTCAAAAATGGGCATTAGATTTTTATCAGTGTGTAGAAAGAGTGGTCTCACCCCAAACCCGACCTCAGAAATTTAGACACCCATAAAAAAAAATTCATTTGAAGATACATCGATAGTTTATCATCACAAACTAATACGGGATATATATATTAATTCTGGTGATATAAAATACAAAGCAAAAACTGTCTGATATTATCAAACGAATGTTGTACAAAACGTTCAATAATCAATGATATCATGACCACCCACATATTATTAAAGGTTATACATTAGTCAATAGCCTACAGAGTTTGATTATTGCTAGATGAAGGGAGGTAATTCTGTATACAGACAAAAAACTTTAATATTGTATTTTTCTCCCAATCAAAAATTTTACAACTTGAAGAACAGAGTTTTTCATTTTCACAAACTATTCCATACAACAGATAACAAATGCATTGAATGCTAAAGATTTTTTATCTGCTAGTCCAGGGATAAAGGCCTCAACATTAATTAATACAGTATGTTACAATATTTTTATTTCCTATGTGAAAACTAACATAAGGTTTGCGTAATTTGTACATAAAGCAAAAACTGCTACGTTTGGCATTTCAATTATTCTTCTTGTTTGTCTCTACTATAAAATAAAGGTTACTGGGGTGATGGTAGTTTGGATTTCAACATGCAATTAAATTGTAAATTTGCTTTCAGAATTTCAAGTAAAACTAACAGTTCTCGTCAACCAATTTCCGAGATAGAGAATGTTTAAAACCGATGTGATACAGATGAAGGAAGAAATAGAAATTGTGTACTGCATATCAAATATTGACACATAGGTGACAGTCTAACTTTCCTTTTCACTAATGTCAACATGGCGTGGTAGACCACCCAGCTAATAAATACACTTGTCATTGACATTCTCCTACACCACATATCAAATATCACTTTTACCTGATTCTTCTATAATAATCTTCAAACAAACCTCACTGATTGCATGCCACAGATAAATGTAGCTTCTTTATTGCCCACCGACACCCAAATGGATCAATGAAAAAGTTTTAATAGGGTTTTAGTGTGGTGACACACCATCTCTTGCTTTACCTTTAAGTGCCTAATTATGGTAACAAAGATTTTGCCAAGGCAGTCAACTGAATAAAAATATGTTTCTTTTTTTTGTGCAACTTTTATTTCTGCCTCTACTATATACGGTATATACAAACGCACGGGAAATGGATCAATGTTAATAGGGTAACTTAGGGTTTGAGTGTGGTGACACACCACATCTTGCTTTACCTTTAAGTTGCATAATTACGGAAACAAAGATTTATCAAGGCAGTCCTCTGAATAAAAATACAATTTTGTGAAAAATTTATCTCTACCTCTTTCATAAGTTTATAACACATCTACATGGGATTTTTTGACCGAAAATGTTGTATAAATAATTAACAAGGACTCTACCAAGGTCCCCCCGAATAAACACAACTCTATTATTTTTTGTGAAACTTTTATCTCTGCCTATACCAAATATTTTAGTTCATTACAAATCTACCAGTACATGGAATCATTGGACCAGAATGTTTTATAAATAATTTTGTCTTAAAACAGTTCAATGAACTTCAATCACCACATGTACACTATCAGCTTTATAAGGGGTCATACATCAGCTGTATCACATCATATGAAATTATTATTATCAATACCTGATCTTAATTTATTATGCTACAGCTGATGCATAGCAATAATAGGTTTTGTAATTTCACGGTTCCTAACTCAAAGCCTTATTTTTCTTGATTTGAGACAGCTTTCAATTTTTAGACCTTAACAACAAAAGAATAATCTACATTTACATTTGAATGTTATCTATATTTTTTAAGCTTCATTTACCCAACAACCTAGCATAGGGCAATAAAGGAGTGTAATAAAACAGTTAAATGCATGGAAATAATGTTTTATATTGATACTTCAATGA
Source organism: Patella pellucida (assembly GCA_917208275.1). NCBI lineage: Eukaryota > Metazoa > Mollusca > Gastropoda > Patellidae > Patella > Patella pellucida. Next base: position 62,730,636 of record OU795039.1, read on the forward strand.
CATTATGGCATAAAACAGGGAGAAAATAGCACCACATAATTATACTTTAAAACACACAATATCATACACAATCAAAACCCATCCCCTTATTGAAACTATTGAACATTGGAACTAAACAGCTTGAAAGCCATATGTCTGTGACAAATATGTAGCCATATTGCATGCCTGCTGCTTAATTCCAAAATGGATGACATATGGGTCCCCTGAGATAACTTATAGCAAACAGCATTAACTAGTACACAGGGCGAAAGAAACAATAGAAATTATTAATTAATATAATACTGGTTTGCAGCTGCCATAATGTTTTACTTCCTTTTTTCCAGTAGTTTTTCTTTATCTAATATCTTTAATGCCAGCATCATGTCGTCATTCTTGTAAAATTCCATAAAAATAATCATGCAATAGAAAGTAATAATACATTTTTATATTTATTATTGAGTTATTTGTGGTTAACTCATATTTTATCAGAAAGTACATCAAAGTCATTATGTTCATTTTTGGACTTAAAATATCTCAATACTCCATAGAAACCAACTTCTACATATCTACTGGCATTCTTGATTGAAATTATTACCATCTCTTTTTATGGTCAATAATACAAGGTTTTCTAAAACATATGGTCTATGAAAAAAGTTCTTCTAAAAGCATTTGGTCAATGAAAAAGTTATTTGTGTATGTTTATAAATAAATAAAATACTCCAGAGAAAGTTTTAGTGGTGAAATAAAACTATTATTTCTTTGTTTGACAGATTACTATAAACTGCCTAAATCCAATCAATTGCCACAAATATCTCAAAAGACAAAATGCACTATTTAGATAAATGAATTAATAAAATGGGGTTTAACATCCTACGCTTCTGCACATAACCTGGACTAATTGAAGACGGGCATACGCTATACAGTGTGTTATGAGGGAAATTTTTGCCCTGGCAGCAACTGAATTCCAACTGCCAAGGAATCTTTTACGTGCACACCAATGTGTACACAGGTCCTTGTTTTTTTTCCATCCGAACAACTAGGCAGCTGTCCTTGTCAGGCCCTCCGTCTGCATCACTGACAAGGGAAAACCACGCCAGAAAATCAAGATGAATTAGTGGTGAAATACAACCATTATTTCTGTGTTGGACCTATTACTATAAACTGTCCAAATCCAACTAATTGCAGAATAACTGACATGCCACAAATATCTCAAAAGTCAAAATTCACTATTTAGAAAGACTATTAAAATACAATGTACCAGCAGGTAATAATTATGGCCTGGACAGCAAAAAAGTTGAATAATGGGAATAGGATGCATTCATATATATTAACTATTGTCTATCTCTATTGTTTAAAATAGATCAATATCATTTATTAGACTAGATTACAATAATGTCATCCACCATTTAACATATTGAAATAATTTTAATGATCCATTCACTTTATTGTCAGCAAAAATACCTAACATTTGATTTTTATATTTTCTAGCCCATTCAGGAATATGTCTACAAATTAGGTGTTTTTTGTTAACGGTAAACTTAGCATATTATTTCTATACATATATCAATATGATACTAATATCAAATCACCCTATTCCAATTACACTTGTGTGTACTTGATAAAATGTCAAAGAAATACTGAGGTTGAAATGTCATGGAAATTATTGTTAATAGAGTCCCCCATCATCCAGCGACAAGTTAAAGGTTATGCTAGTTTAGTGTCATATTTCTTTATTCATCACACCCTCCTACTTTCATTGGGGATCTTTCAGTGTGTGACAACTTGTTATAACCGTTATAATTAGTTTTTACTACACAATACTAACTCTACAGTAATGTAGACACAGACATCGCCAACTATTCTCATCTCTTAAAATAAAACTGATCCTTTATTTACATTGAATATTTTACATTGTGTACAAGACATTATTAGTGAAGTAAGATACCATTTTATTTTATAAAGAATTTCACTCTGATCAGTTGACACATTCAGAGCAAGATTGAGATCTATTACTTGTAGCCAATTATATCAAGTGGGCAAGTGGGCCCAGTCCGGCACTGGCTATATATTAACAGCAGTCTGGTTTAGAATTGTTTTCTAATTGTACTTCAAGGAAATTTTTGAAATCCTTGAGTAAGGTTTTCTTCAAAAATATATCACAAAACAGCTGCATACAGCACATCCGTTTCATAACAATTCAAAATGTAAGCCAACAGTTATAATTGAATAACATAGCTAACATAGCATTGCCAGAAAAAAAAAGCATGGTCACTAGAGGCTTTGGAAGGTAGGTTTTGATTACAGGGAAAATAAATTGATAAAAGAAAAAAATAACCTGTAGAACAGGAGCAATAACTCCATATAAAAACAATGTACAATGCTGAATTTCCTTATTAGAAAGGCAGACAAGTTAGAAAACAAAAATCGCCAAAACTGTGGCCAGTCGAGGGTTAATAAGGGTTGATTCCAGAGTGTCCGTACCCAGGGGTGCCGGAGCCGCGCGAGGGCCAGGGTACCGAAAGATGGGGGGGGGGGGTCCTGCCTCTAGAAACTATTGAAATTTGTCAATTCCGAGAACGCTGTTTAGAGAGACTCTAGCATTCCAAATCCCTTGAAAATACATTATTATGAAAGGGTCAAAAGCCTGAATTTTCACAATTTTCGTATCATTAGCAATTCTTCCCATAAAAATTATTTTTAATTGGACATTCACTACACCAATCTTTATCAAGAAAATAGAATAAGCGTTTTGAACGAGACGGTAGATTTACAGACACGATTCTAAAACTTTCATCATTAGGGCTTTGGTATACATGTATACCCCAGAAAAGGGCAGGGTACCATTTGTATACCCTGGTACCCGGGTTCCGGTGCCCATGTCCGTACCATTCTGTATTTTATGAGGGGGGGGGAATGGTTTTGATTCCCTGGTTGTACGTGACAAGTAGTTAGGTGGCCTGTCCAACCTCTGCGGTATCTCCAGGTCCTCCGGTTTTCTCCCACTGCTAAAGACCCCTTTTCGAAAGCATATTATTGAAATAAAATTAAACCATGTTAGTCTTGAAATGACATAGTTTGTGTCGAGTTGACGCATTAAAACCCATTTCTCTCTCTCTGTATTTTACAGAAAGTTATACCACAGTTTTGAGGAAAGAAATGGTTGGTTGTCACCGCTTAGTTAGAATATGCTTTAGCTACCACCCCAAAATATATTGTCAAAATGATGTGGTAAGACATAATATCAGTTAGCTTAGAAGCATGTGTATGAAGATTGTTCTTCCAAGTGTTTGAATGTTTTTTCTGTGTGTGTGTGTGGGGGGGGGGGGAACTAGATTTTTCGGGCCTGTCCAGTTACTAAGTCCAACAATCAGACCTTCATATACACCCTAAAATTGTTTTTGTTTTTTCTCAAAACTTCAAATTGAAGAGCCATGAATATTGATTTGATGTGGACTGCAGACAGGAAATTCATGGAATCGAGGCATGATCCCGCTTTCAGTCTGGGGGCCATGACATCATGCAATGACAGCAGTGTAATCCGCTGGGAATATCCCATCGTAATGTTCTCAAATAACGGAATATACGGGGTGATGATTTAACACTGTATATTTAACCAAGTATCTGATGATGAGTGGGATGCGGGTTCATATCTTGGTCCTTGTAATAACTGAAAGGCACCCACCTGTCAAAATGAAGGAACAGCTGCGACAACAGGTGGACAGGGCATGTGTTGTAGCCGTGACAGTTGGTCGGCAGGCGATACGACTATACCATTCCCATAGCGGTTGAGTCGACTATCGTCAACTAATTTCTGGCACGCGCCAATTTCAAACACAATGAAAGAACAAACATAAACGCGACAAACAAATAAATAACAATACCGTAACGTAAACGGGTCATAAAAAAAAGAGAGTGAAAGGCCGTCACAGATATTTGAGCAGCATTGACACAACACTTCAAAGGCAATTTTTTTCCTGTACATTATATCAAAATGCATAGGAAAGAAGGGCACGAAAGTGGGCGAAATTGAGAATGTCTGAAATAAATAATTTGATAAATTCGCGTAAACGGAATAATCATCATCAATAGGCTAAAGCGGCTTACACACGCTCAAAATTGTTGACAAAAAAGTTGACATCAAATTGTTTGACCCTTCTCTGTCGCCACAGACGATGCAAACTTATTGATGCAATATTAAGTGTACCCAAACTTTTGCCATGGATGGACCTACAAAAAAGCAAAATCGCATCGGACAAAAAGGTTTAAAAAATGTAGGGCTTTTATCCAAAATTCCGTATGTCAATACTGAAAAATAAAGTTAATCCTCTCTTAAAATGTATTTATTATATTTTCGGCTGAATTCATATATATATTTTTTAAAATTGAAATGGATACAAGTTTGGTAGCCTTCGCTGGTTGAATTTAAGAGAATGGTGGGGGTGAGTAGTATGGTAGCCTGTATGGCTACGCTCGTGCGTGCATGCGCAGACGCATGCACGTGCATGCACATGACCTTGCACGTGTTTGACCTTGATGACCCCTAGCACGTGTTTGACCCCTTGATGACCCCTTGCACGTGACCTTGCACGTGCATGACCCAGAAAGAGAGGGCGCGCGCGCGGAAGAAAGAGAGAGAGAAGAGAGAGAGAGAGAGGAGGGAAGAAGGAGAAGAGGGGAGAAGAGGGGAGAAGGGGGAAGAACTCTTTTCCATTGATTAAGTTGGCCCTGAAAAGGGCCGTTTGGTCAGACTAGAATGCCAGAGTACGCCGCACTTTATGTCGGTTTCGTCTAATGGCCTCCACTAATTCGGGAGGAGGTCTTTTCCTGGGAGGTGTTTTTAATACCTCGTCAGGTAAGACAAAGATATCGTCTGGGGTGATGATGGCAAGAGTATCACCCCTGAGATACATCAGCGTGTCCGAATTGGGGTTTTCACCGAGACGAATGATCGGAGCACCGTTTGCCATTGTGACAATGAGAGATGAATGTTGTATCGTTTTATAACCGTCAGGACGAATCCATTTGATATGACGTCACGGACGAGTCCATTTATAGAGTGGCGTTACAGCGCTTAGGATAACGTTATGCAACGTTATGCATCGTAGGGTGTACGTTGAAGGCTAAATATAGATGCGATGCAACGTTATGCAACGTAGGGTGTACGTTGGAGGCTAAATATAGATGTAATGCAACGTTATACAACGTATGTGCAACGTTATATCACGTGGGGTGTCGGACAGGAATAAAAGCGAGCGACGGGAGCGGTTCTGGCATTTTCAAGCTATCACCGAACGAAGAAAGATGAGTTTTACATTACGCCCCGTCGATAGAAGATACAGTCGCTTATTTAGAACCGAGTCGCTATGTGTAGACATAGACTTTTTGGAAGATTGGTCCCACGTTCCAGCCGCTGATGTGCCTCAGCAACTACACAACACCGTTGAGGCCATCATTGAGGAAATTCGCCGAACTTTGAACGCCAGCGAAAGTGACTACGTACGAATTGCCATTAGTCACCCGGGACTCAAAACACCTATTTGGTTACCGTTTCGAGAGTATCGTCTGTTAAAAGCTGAAGATATTTTACAGAAAGTGGCTGCCGTCTTACAGAGCAATGAGGAATTTCGACTCGATCAACGCATGTCCATGAATATTTGTCACGTGTCCCCTCCCGATGGTAGAGGTAGCGGAACAAACGCCAAGAAGAAACACAGCGCCAATTTCGACGAGTATTTAAAGAAAAAGAGATGCCTCGTCACCATAAAGAATACCGATGACTTGTGTTTCCAGCGAGCCATTGTCGTCGCTCGTCACTATGCGAACAAACAGGACACACCTGAATGGGAAAGGGAGAAGAAAAGACTACAGAGGACAGGACCCCATTCGTGGCAGACGAAGAAAACAGAAGCACTCATCGATGCCGCCGGTGGAACCAAGGAAGCTTGTACGGGGATGGAAACATGGGAACTGTACGCCAAGTATTTGGGAGGACAAGGATACCAACTCAACATTTTTTCTCAAGCCATCTTTGGTAAGGCCATCTACCGAGGAACAAAGCACGTCACTGGAACACCAAAACAGCTGAACCTGTATTTACACAGCAGACATTATGACGTTATAACTTCCATGCCCGCCTTTGTGGAAAGGTCGTATTTTTGTGAGACCTGTCAAGTGGGATACCATAGTGCCGAGAAACATTCGTGTCACGTCATGTGTCAAGGCTGCAAGAAAGTGGGTCCACCCTGTCTACCCGACCCCAACACAAAGACGTGTTACTGTTGTCATCGTGTGTTTGTGAGCCGGCAGTGTTTCGATAACCATCTCGCTACCCGTACCAGAGCCAATGGCAGTATATGTCATCGGTGGAAGAAATGCGTAAAATGTCAGAAGGAATGGGACGTCATCGGAGCCAAGCGAAATTTAGAAGAACATCGATGCGGTGAATACAAATGCTCCATCTGTCGTGAGTGGCACACGGCCGCAAAACAGTTTTGCTACATTCAACCGCTAAAATCACCCATCGACATGGATAGAGACAGGAAGACACAAATCGACAAACAACAGAGAACAACGTTGACCCGTTTCGTCTTCTTTGACTTTGAATGCCAGCAAGATACAGGTGAACACATTCCCAACTTATGTGTTCTGCAAGTGTGCTGTCACTTTTGTATCGATAACCAAGAACCCTGCGAGCACTGTGACACGTACTGGAATCACCAACGGGAAATTGTGTTTAAAGGACCAAACACACTGGACGATGTGGGCAAATGGTTTTTACAACTCGCTGCTCACGGTACGGTGGTAGATGGTCGGAAAAATGACAGTCACGAATCGAGTCCCGTGATCGCCGTGGCTCACAACTTTAAAGGTTACGATGGACTGCTAATTTTACAGACGCTGCACAAACATTCCGTGGCGCAACCTGAAGTTATAATGAGTGGTGGGAAAGCGATGACTATCACTGTCGGTACGGTCAAATTCATCGATTCCCTCAACTTTTTACCAATGGCTTTACGGGACATGCCCAAAACCTTCGACCTGCAAGAATTGAAGAAAGGTTATTTCCCTCACCACTTTAACAGACCGGAGAATGAAGATTACGTGGGTGCCTATCCTCCCAACACCGATTACGATCCGGATGGCATGAGCGTGTCGGAACGAGAGAAGTTTCACGCGTGGTACCAACAACACAGTCACGACGTCTTTGATTTTCGCCAGGAAATTTTGACCTACTGTAAGAGCGATGTGGATGTCTTGCGTCGGTGTTGTGGTGTGTTTCGCGAGATATTCCTGATGGACACGGGCATCGATCCCTTTGAGAAGAGCCTGACCCTGGCCTCCGCCTGCAGTCGCGTACTACGCACACACTACCTGGAGAAAGACACACTCGTCGTCATTCCTCGAGCCCTGATGCAAGAGCCGACATCGGGTCAAGACTGGCATCGCTTCCAGCCTCGACAACAGTCCAACAAAGCACTTCGTTGGTTGGAATGGGAACAACATCGACAGACCATGGCCGCTTTCCGGAACCAGACCCCTCTACCAAACATTCGACACGCCCGCAACGGTAGTGAATGTCGAGTCGGCCCTTACAGTTTAGATGGTATGGACACGACCACGGGTACAGTGTACGAGTTTCACGGCTGTGCCTTTCACGGTTGTCCCAAATGTTTTCCGGGTCCCGTCCAAGACGTTCAACATAAACATCCCTACGATCCCTCGCGCAGTATGCGAGACTTGTACCAGAAGACCCAGGAACGTCACCGTCAACTCCAGGAACAGTACGGTATGCAGACCATTCGCGTCATGTGGGAGTGTGAGATGGAAGAAGAACGACGTCATGATCCCGAGATGGACGAATTTCTGATTGGATTGGAAGATCAGCAATGGCCCGCTCCCGAACCTCTGATGCCCCGCAACGCTTTCTTTGGCGGAAGAACGAATGCTATTCAATTGTTGGTCAACGAGTCGGCCGAAGAGATGCGCTACATCGACGTGGTGTCCCTGTACCCTTACATCTGCAAGTACGGTACCTTTCCCATCAAGGAACCCACGATCGTCACACAGCCCGATCAAGACCAGTGGCAGCAGTACGAAGGGTTGATCCAGTGTTCCGTGCTACCACCTCGTGGCCTGTACCACCCGGTGCTCCCGTTTCGACGAAAACAGAAATTGGTGTTTGCCCTGTGTCGAAGCTGCGTCGACGAACACATGCAACAAGGGGAGATTGCAGAATACCAACCTTGTGATCACACCGACGAACAGCGAGCCTGGGTGGGTACATTTGTCACTCTGGAACTGAAGAAAGCGGTGAGCCTGGGATATCGCGTATTAAAAGTGTACGAAGTCTGGCACTGGAAAGAATTCAGCACCTACGATCCCGAGGCCAAAACGGGTGGTCTGTTTACGGGGTACATTAATCACTACCTAAAGAAGAAGATGGAAAGTAGCGGTTATCCCGACACCTGTCACACCGAAGAAGACAAGATCCGCTTCGTGAACGACGTGTACGACACCGAAGGTATTCGTCTGGATCCCGCATCGATAAAACCAAACAAAGGGATGCGGGCGTTTAGTAAACTTCAGCTCAACACGGCTTGGGGGAAATTCGGACAGCGAGACAATTTTCCCAAGACAGAATATATCACAGAGCCCAGCGTCTTCTTTGAAAAAATGTTGGACGTGACCCAGACCGTGCGAGATGTACAGTTAGTCAACGACAACATGGTCTTGATGGAAACGTTGAAAAAAGAAGGACATGTCGCACCCTGTCCCATCACCAATGTGGTTATCGCCGCCTTCGTCACGGCCCAGGCCCGTTTGAAACTCTATTCCGTCTTGGAAAAGTTGGGAGAGCGCGTATGCTATTTTGACACGGACAGCGTCATCTACCAATATAATCCTAAATCATGGAATCCCCCGGAAGGTTCGAGTTTAGGCCAGTGGAAGAACGAGTTGCCCGAGAACGTCACCATTAAGGAATTTGTGAGCGGAGGACCAAAGAATTATGCGTACAGGCAAAGCGATGGAAAAACGGTATGCAAAGTCCGGGGATTCACCTTGAATTATCGTGCCTCCCAACAACTGAATTACGTCATCATGAAGGAGAACGTACGGCACGTCAATCAAAACGAACCGCTTGTCATCTCCAATCCGTTTAAGATTTCGAGATCACGTGATCGACGTCTCTGGACACGCCCCGAGAACAAAAAATATAAAATCGTGTACGACAAGCGTTTAGTTCAATTCAATGACAATGGCCAACCGATCAACACTTACCCCTATGGATACTGACTTTCATTTGTCAGGAACGTGGCGACCAAACAGAGAAGATGATGAATCAGCAGCAACGAATACGGATATGGTCGAAAAACTCAGAGAACGATGGCTCAACTTCCGTGTCAGCAAGTGTTATTTGCCAATAATAGAAACAAGTCAGCGCCAGGAGTGTTTCGGCTGCAGTATGGCTCACCCCAGTGTGAGATACCATGCGTGTCAAGGACTAGGTGTGTCTTCCATAACGGGCCAAGCCTCGCACCCTGTTGACGATTACAGTCACTACCTCTGGTTGGACGAGCCGAAATCAGAAGACGTCGATAAAGTATTAGACAGTCTGGTGGACGACCCATGGAAACGAGTCAAGACCTGGGAAGACGAACGACGATGGCAGGAAGATGTCATGCAAGCCTTGAGAAAGTACTGGGAGATCGTTCCTGGGTTTAAGATGGCGGTGATCAAACGCAAAAATGGAGTGTGCCCCATACGCGTATGGATGGAGCAGTCATCGGAGAGAATGTTATATTGGGAACTGAATGAAATGGATACCGAAAAGATCTCTGACATGGTGATAGAAGGTTGGGAATCTCTCGGCAGACAGCTGGGGGTCAGTGAAGAGTATATTAGTCACGCCAAGAAGATTTACCCAAACGACACACGGAAACAAATCATTAACATGTTCAACCAATGGCGAAGAATGTACGACAAGGAAGCTGGCTATAGGCTGTTGGTACAAGAAATGCAGGGAAACATTAAGCGAGCCAATCTAGTGACGTTGATGGAAGCCTGTCTCGCGAGTGGAGCCGTCATCGCTTGGGACGACCTGCTACCGTATATGGGCAACCTGATGTACCAATTGATACACGGGAAGAAATAGACTCGAATCAGTTAGTTTTATGTCTGTTTTTTTATTGTACAATACCGTATGCAACATGAGCAGAAATAGGAAGAACCGTTTAAGATTTTTAGATCACGTGATCTCTGGACACGCCCCGAGAACAAAAAGTATAAAATCGTGTACGACAAGCGTTTAGTTCAATTCAATGACAATGGCCAACCGATCAACACTTACCCCCATGGATACTGACTTTCGTGTCTCGGGAGGATGGCGACCGAACAGAGATGGAGACGAACCGACAGAAAATACAGATTTGATCGAGAAACTAAGACGACGATGGCTCAATTTTCGGGTCTGCAAGTGTTACCTACCCATCATAGAGGAAAAGCAACACGAGGAGTGTATTGGATGCAAGTACGATCACCCCAGTCAGAGATACCATTCGTGTCTGGGATTGGGCGTGTGTTCCATAACGGGCCGAGCCTCACACCCTGTCGACGATTACAATCACTACCTCTGGTTGGACGAGCCGAAACCAGAAGACGTCGATAGCGTGTTAGGCAGTATGGTGGACAACCCACGCGACCGAGTCAAGACGTGGGAGGACGAACAACAATGGCGGGAAGACGTGGACGAAGCCTTGAAAAAGTTTTGGAGTGTGGTTCCGGGATTTAAGACGGTGTTGATCAAACGCAAAGACGAGTTCATCGAACCCAAAGAGAATCCCATACGTCGGTGGATGGACGAGCTACCAGAGAAAAAGAAACGATGGTTCCTGGATCAAATGGATATCAACGTCATGTCCGGTAAACTGGGCGAAGGCTGGGAATGTATTGGCAGACATCTGGGAATCAGAGAAGCACGGATCAGTCAAGCCAAGATGAGTCATCCTAACAACGCGCGCATGCAAATTTTCACCGTGTTCAACCAGTGGCGACAAAGACATGGTAATCGAGCCAGCCTGATGACATTGTTGGAGGCCTGTCACGTGAGTGAAGCTGTCATTGATTGGGAAGAAGTGCAAAAGTACGTGGAAAGCCTGGAAATCATAGACTAGACACGGACCAATAGAAACGAAGGAAAAGAAAGAACCAATCAAAAGAGAGTGACGTCACAACCAAGGGTATAAGAAGCCAAGTCTCAGAATAAAATTTCATTCTACTCTCAATGGCTAGTCAAGTTTGTTTCTCCTGTAACAATGTCGGACACTGGTATAGAGACTGCCCTGCTCGTTCCCAACAGCAGCAACGAAATCCACAACCAAGACAAGACAGATCAGCTTATGGTTCCTATGGAAAATGTTACCGCTGTGGAGAACCAGGACACTGGGCGCCCCAGTGTGGACAACGAGCCGAAGCCCAAAAAGCGAAAAGTGACGAAGAAAGAAAAGAAGACGTCAAAAGAAAGTGTTACGGGATCAAGAGACCCACCGACGACAACCACAAATGTCTCAACTGTGGACAGCTTGGTCACGGCCTGCTCGAGTGCGAAAAAGAAATCCAAACAGAAAACAACTTTGAAGCCGTTGCCAGTCGCATGTTCGACAACAACGTCGATATGCCCAGAGACAACACCCGCAGTCAGCGATACTGGTACTGGTCAGGAGAAGCGTTCGAATTCTACAGGCGCTACAAAGAAAAACAGAAAACAGAAGCCTGTCAGTCCTCCAGTTATTACCCCAACTACGAGTGAAACTGACGAAACCCCGAAGCCGGCTGTTATTTTGTTGGCGGAGAAGGAAGCAGAAAGTTTTGCCCGAGCATTCATCCAGTATGCGGGTCCGAGAGATATGACCGAAGTCTTGGCGTATCCCCCCTGTTTCGATATGAGCGAATGGGTACCCGTTGTCGTCACGTTTGCTGAAGTGGAAGACTGGCACCCACACGATACGATGCAGAAGCTGTTGGGAAAAGTGTATTGGATTCCTCGTGTCCTGAGAAACGTACCCTGGTTGAGACAAGAGATCCTGAAGAGAGAACGCGTTAACTAACATTTTTTCTTTTCCTTTGTACTATATGTTGTATTGAATGTATTTTTGAATGCTCTTTTTTGTATTTTTTGTAAAATAAAATCTGTTCTTTTTTCACTCCATGTCTGTTGTTCTGTGGTGGGCGCGAAGGTATAAAAGGCAGGGGAGAAGGGGATTGGGGGACAGTGCAAGATGGATGTGGCGTTCAAACACCCCTTTACCATGTTAGTCAGCGGTCCAACAGGGGCTGGCAAGACGGTCTTTGTACAGAAATTTCTCCAGGCGTCTCTGTTCGACATCCCTCCCCAACGCATCGTGTGGGCCTACGGAGAATGGCAAGAGAGTTACGAACACTTTCCATACACTTATGTCAAAGGATTGACGGATATTGACGACGTGATGGGGCAAGTCAAAGGGCCCCAATGTTTAATCGTGGATGATTTGATGGGGGAAGACACGGAGATATTGCAACAGTGGTTTACGAAAAAAAGTCATCACCACGACACGAGTGTCATTTACATTGTGCAAAACTTGTTTGACAAGCGACAGCGTACCATCAGCCTGAATGCCCATTACTTGGTTTTGTTCAAAAATCCTCGAGACGCCTCGCAAATTAGTACGTTGGCCCGTCAGATGTACCCTTCCCATACCAAGTATATGGAGGAAGCTTTCAAGGATGCGACGAGTACCCCTCGCAGTTACTTACTCGTTGATTTGAAGCCCGACACACCCGAGACTCTGCGGTTGAGAAGCAACATTTTACCCGAAGAGGAACCACCCATCGTCTACGTCCAAAAAGTATAAAAGGGGGACCTGTACCTCGAATTGATTCTGTTTGTCACGATGGCTCGCACGAAGAATACGCAGCGGAAACACCCACCTCCGACCCTTCCCCGGGCGACGTTCCCGACCTTGGCACCGGACCTTCGTGGTCCCACGGTACGAAGGCGCACTCGTCCGAACATGAGGGCCCCCAGAACCCAATGGTTACCCCCCTCGTTGACACCACCCACGAGTCCTATGTCTCCCTTACCGCTCACACCACCACGCTTTTTCTCCCCAGTCACACCCCCACGACCCATGTCACCACGTTCCCCTTCTCGGTCTCCCTCGCCGATCTTTCGAAGACCACGAAGACCACGAAGAGAAAAGAAGAGTTCTATAAAAGGATTGAAGGCGTTCATTCGCAAGTTACAACAACTGACTCCCGATATGGCTTATGGACAGCTGGCCAAGAATACGGGCAGGGCGCGTATTGGATTGTTGCAGTGGTTCAAGTTGGCGGCCAACCATTTGCTGAATGATAACATCCAACCCCTACATGCACAACACAAGAAATGGGTGGAACGAAATCGCCAGGTGTTGACCCAATTGACGGAGAAAAACATGCCGACGGCTGAAAAACTCTCTCTGATCATGAAACCCGGAGGACGTGGATTTTTCGGGGGCGTGTTGATTCGTATCTTGCTGCGATGGAAGGAAAGGCTGCAAGAGGAAAGAAACAAGAAACGAAATAAATTCGTTCGACGGACCGCTCAGCGTGGAAAGGGTCTGAGTGCCAAAGAGTTGAATCAACATCGAGCATTGCTTCGCAAATTGACTAATCCACGAACATCACCTAACGTCAAAAAAAGGCTTCTCAAACAACAAGGCGGTGCTATCGGTGCCTTGCTCGCTATGGCCATTCCAGCATTAGCCCCCTTGGTATCTAAACTATTGGGAGGACAACAGGGTGGTAAACATCCCTGGACAAGAAGGAGCGAGAGAGCGAACGCTGGGTTTGCCGAGTTCAAGAAACTATTTGGTGGATAACCCGTGGGACAGAAAGGTATAAAAAGGGAACCGGTGCATGACCCCGAGCTCAGTCATGGAGACACTGCGGTATCTATTGAACACTGCACCGAAAGACCGTCCTCTTTTACTCGAGACCCAGCCCATTGTCGACGGTGTGTGTGAGTGTATTGGAAACCTGATTCGTGGCAACGTTCCTGTGGCCGACAAAGAAATCAAACGTTTGAAAAAGGACGCCCCCTTGTTACGACGTTTGGGCACGTCTAAAACACCTTGGAAGACCCGTCGGCGACTTCTGAAACAACAAAAAGGAGGATTCTTCACCCGGTTGTTTCGGTCTTTTCCAAAAGATGAAATTCGCCAAGAAAATGAAACTGGTACCCATCGACGGACCCACCGACGTCAAACCCGTCAAAGTCATGCAAGTCGAACCCGTGTACGATCGGGATCCACTGCAGCAGGCCGTCGAAAATGTTCACCAAGACATGCAACGCGTGCTAAACGACCCAACACTGGGCGACGAAAATAAAATGCAACGGTACGGACAGTTGTTACAGCGTTATCAAACGATGCAAAAGAAACGAAAACATGTCATTCCCTTGTCGGACGAAAACATACCCGAGCACAAAGAAGAAGCAGCCGTGGTGTCGGAGATACCCATTCTGGAGTCGGTTCCCCGAGCCTATCAACATCGAGCTCGCCTTTTGTTGAAACACATGAAAGAAAAGACACCTTGGTCGTGGAATGAGAACTTGGAATTGATTCGGAATGGCGTACCCGTACCAGGTACCAATGCCATTGACATTGTGAACGATTTGGTTCGTCGGCGAAAGAATACCCAGGCCCCCATGGGATGGTTTGGCGTGATGCAAAGTTTAAAGGCCACGAACGTACCGCGCGAAGCCATTGGTAATCAAGAACGATGGAACGTATTGTCCACGCCACCCACACGGCCTCCGCCGAGACGTCCGAGAAAGAAGAAAATCTCCAGTACGGATACCCCTAGTACATCTACCAGAAGATGGCTGTCTTTGCAAAACCTATAAATAGCCTGATCATATGCCAATCGATTGAAACATGGAACGAAAGCTGAAGAAAGTATATTACGACCCGAAACACCCGGCCGCTTTCGGTGGAGCCCTGGGCCTTCACAAAGCTACTGGTGTGGCTTTGGACCAAGTCAAGACATGGTTGAAACAACAAAGGGCGTACACCTTGCACAAACCACTGAAAAAGAAATTCTCTCGGTCCCCCACGGTGGTGGCCGGGATAGATCACCAATGGCAAGCAGATTTGAGCGATATGTCGGCCTTGGCCCAACAGAATGAGGGATACAGGTTTTTGCTGTGCGTCATCGATGTATTTTCCAAGTACGCATGGGTGTTGCCTCTCAAAAACAAGACGGGGGACAGTCTGGTGGACGCTTTTCGTCGAATCTTTCAAAGTCGACAACCTCTACGACTTCAAACGGATAAAGGTACCGAATTCCTCAATCGAAAAATGCAAACGTATCTGAAAAAGAAAAATATTCATTTCTTCGTGACACACAACGTCGAAACCAAGGCCAGTGTGGTGGAACGATTTCAACGGACATTGAAAGAGCGTATGTGGCGATACTTTACTCATCGACAAACACAACGGTACATCGATGTGCTAGACGAATTGGTTCGGGCTTATAATGCTAGACGACATCGTACCATTGGCATGGCACCCAAAGACGTTCGTCCCGAACACGAATGGATGTTGACAACACCTCCACGTCCCACCAAAAAGAAAAAGAAAACCATGGACACCGGCACGACCGTACGTTTGGCTTTACCGAAACATGGGGCTTTTGATAAAGGTTACTGGCCAAACTGGACTCTGGAAACATTCAACGTTACACCCAACATCGGTCCCGGTTATAAACTTTTGGACGATAGAGGTGAACCCATACAGGGTACCTTCTATCCCGAAGAATTGCAAGCGGTCCAAGTCAACGACGATGAGATCTTTCCCATCGAAAGAGTACTCGAAAGAAAAAAAGACAAAGTTTTGGTGAAATGGTTGGGCTATCCGGCGAGTTTTAATTCGTGGATCGACAGGACCAGTCTCCAAAACGTATAAATAGGAGCGAGAGACGTCAACCTCAGTCAACATGCAAGACGAAATCACGTCTACGTCCGCGAGTGCCCACAATTGGTCGCTCTTGGGAAAACGTGTGCCACAAGCGGAAATTGTCTTTTTCTGTCAAGTGATTTTAGTGTACGTCGTGGCGGGAGTTTCTTTGTCCCAGTTGGCCTTCAAACCCGACGGATCGCAGACTACCTTGTGGACGGCTTTGCTCTCCAGTACCTTGGGTTACCTGTTACCTTCACCGACCTTGAAAACCAAACATAATGAACAACGACCGACCCTTTTACCTCACGCTTCCTAGTGACAGTTCCATGTCGTGGTATCCCGACAACAAAGTCTCCACGTATCACACCCACCTGGAACCGCCACTTCTTGTCGATCATCGGGATTGGGAAGTGGGTCTGTCCATGATCACGTTACCTGACCATTGGCAAAACATCGATCAACGAGACAACACGCTCGGCTTACGCATTCATCCTTGGTCGTCCTCGAGCACGGCGTCCGAAGTAAAGATATGTCGGGACCGCCACAGGATTGACCCGTCGAATTGTTTCAAAGGTGTAAAGGGTGGTGAGATCAAGGGATCGATCGAAATGGAAACGCACATCAAGAGTGACGACTACGAGTCGCTGAGACACATCCTGGATGTCCTGAACACTAGACTGGATGATTTGTGGAACCTGACTCCCATCTACGATCATTTGGCCCATCAACCCGAACGTTTGGATCCCAATAACAAGGAAATGACCGACGAAGAGAAGCAACAGCAAAACGACTACGAAACTCGAGAGATGATGCGTCAAGGGGCCGTATCAAGAGGTTCCTTCGTGTCTTTCAAGAAAGACAACACTAACGATAAAGTGTATCTGAAGATCAATCACGTGCAGACGCTTTTCTGGTTGGACGTGTTGCCGAAAATCGAACTTCGTCTGTGTGGTCCCATCGTGTCCATGTTGGGATGGACTGGAAACGAAATGATGATTTCCCTGCAGTCAATCGAAATGACCGGCGAAGATGGCCAAAGTCTACGGTATTTCTACGCCCACCACATCGCGAATCTTCAAATCCAGTTCGATCTGTTTTACATCTACACGGACATTATCGAACCCCAGATCGTGGGCGACGTGAAGGCTACTTTGTTGGACGTGATTCCCAGTCGACGATTGTATCACCGCCCCGCCAGGATTCACTACTTACCTCTGAAGTACAGTCGACTAAACTC
Organism: Patella pellucida; assembly: GCA_917208275.1. Classification (NCBI taxonomy): domain Eukaryota; kingdom Metazoa; phylum Mollusca; class Gastropoda; family Patellidae; genus Patella; species Patella pellucida. The sequence continues at coordinate 62,747,826 of OU795039.1, forward strand.
CATTGGTCTCTATATAAGGAACGGAATGGGGAAAGCCGTGCCATTTCTCGACGGTAAGGTGGTGGTCCAACTTCATTTTCGCCGCCGATGATGATTCGAGTGTACAAAGGTGGAGTGCTCAGACAGCGAGGGGCTGGCAATGGTCTGGTAGTGTACAAGGGGGGAATTCTGAGACAACAGGGTGCCGGTCGATGGTCGGGGTTATTGAATGCCGTCAAATCGGTCGGGAAGACCTTGTGGTCGGCGGGCAAAGAGGCCGTGAAAAAGAATGTGGTCCAAATGTTACCCAAAGTGGGGCAAAGCGTGCTCGACGCCGTCAGTGGTCGTGAAAAATGGAACTGGAAGAAAGTCGCCCAGGACACGCTTCGCCCCGCGTTGTCAAACACGATGTCCGACACACTCAAGAACGTGGTCGCCCACCTGGAACCTATAAAAGACCCCTCACGAACCCCGTCCACTTCACATCGTCCGAAGAGGAAGAAGAAGCCACAGGTCACCTCTCACAAACGACGTAAACTAGATATCTTCGACCATGGCTACGCAGGTAATGCGCAATGATTCCTGTCCCTGCGCGCGAGACGAATTGCAGAATTTGTTCAGTGTACCCGACACGCAGACGGCCATAAACAAGGTGACCCACATTAGAAAGTATCCACTGACACCCGACCTGAACCACGATGGTCCCATCGAATTTTATATTTCCAATGCCACCACCGATTTCATCGATCTGGCCAACATGACACTACACGTGGCCCTGAAGGTGACCAAGAACGACGGGGGAGACCTGGATGCGGATAGTCAAGTCGCACCCATTAACAACTTGTTTCATTCGTTGTTTAAAGACGTCAAATTACGCCTGGGAAAGGATGCCGAAACTTTGGTCACCAACTCTCTGCCCACCTATCCCTATCGGGCTTACTTGGAGAATTTGTTGAGTTTCGGTAAGGGAGCCAAGAACGACCACCTGTCGAAACAAGTCCTGTGGGAAAAAGATACCGCCGGACAGTTCAATTCCACGAAATCCGTCGCCACCAATGGGGATGGTGGACGACAGGCACCGACTAACAAAGGATTGGAAGAACGCCAGAAAACCATCGCTGCCAGTCGCACCTTTGAATTGCAGTCACGTCTACACTTGGACATGTGTTTACAAGATCGGTATTTGATTGACGGTGTGGACCTGCGGTTGAAATTGGAAAAGCAATCCACGAAATTCTTTCTGATGTACGGTGAAGGCAACGATGCAGAAGACTACAAAGTCGAGTTCACCAAAGCCTACCTGGATATCCCGTTCGTCACTCTGGCTCCCAGTACCTACACACGGGTGGCTGCGCAACTTCAATCGTCCAACGCCAAGTATCCCCTGAAGCGTGTGGTGGTCCGCGACATGGTCATTCCCGACAATCGCACCAGTCACGTCTTAGACAATCTGTTTGTCAACGAAAGCCTACCAAAGAGATTAATCGTGGGTATGGTACGTAACACGGCCTACGATGGAAGAAAAAACAGAAATCCCTTCGAATTCCAACACAATCAATTGGAAAACATCAAATTGACCAAGAACGGTGAAATTGTAGACGAATACGACGTCAACTTTCCCCAGCGACAAGCCATCACTCCCTACCTGGATTTGATGAAAAGGGTGGCCGTCTTAAACACCCGAGAAGACCTGGACCTCCCTTTCCACGACTATATCAATGGGTACACCTTGTATTGTTTCGATTTGACCAACGACCACGGAGCCGATGGTAATTACTTTCATCCCAAAGCGGCGGGTAACCTGTCTTTGGAACTCAAGTTCGCTGCGGCCCCGACCAATCACCTCAGTCTTGTTGTGTTTGCCGAATACGACAATGTCTTGGAAATCGACGCTAACCGACAAGTCATCACAGATTGGTGAGGCTCTCTCCAATCAACAATTGACACAGGCTTTAGAAAAACATCTCCCTGGTAACGTTTTCGGGGGTGTATGGGCTCGTAATCATCTGGATACTCTACGCCCGACCTCGTACCCTAAAGCCTACGTCATCAACACGGACGACGAAGACCAACCCGGCAAACACTGGACCGTGTTTGTATGCGAAGGACCAGATCACGTTACCTTCTTCGATTCGTACGGCTGTCACCCTGATGTCTACGGAGAAGCCTTTCGACGTTTCGTCCGAGATCTACAACTCCACTACCAACCCCGATGGATTCAAGGACTCGACAGTGTTGTGTGCGGACATTATTGTTTGTATTATCTATGTCATCGATTTCACGTGCCCTCCACACACGCCCTCTCCGTTTTCGGTCGCGTGTATCGTGTAAACGATATACTAGTCGAACAATGGGCCAGGGATCATTTCCCCGATTTGCAACCAGACCAGAAGAAGGGACAACGGTGTCGATGCTTTTTTGCTCTGTAAATATGTTTTTTTGTGTTCAATGCCTTTGTGTTCAAGTTCAATTTTGTGTTCAATAATATGCTTTGTAAATGTGTTCAAGTTCAATAAAATGTCGACAACATATTACGTGTCTGTTTTTTTTGTGACGTCATGTGACGTCATGCTATTCTGATTGGTGGAAAATGGTTTCGCCCCAACACATTAGACTCGTCCCGTCCCGAGCTATAAATAGGAGTGTCGAAGCCAAAAGAAGTCAAAAACAAAATGGATTCTAAGGATAAGAGAGTCTGTACAACTTGCGGGGGATATCACCCTATGTTTACGGGTAATCGGCCGGATGCCGATTACCTTGTCTGCTTCTGGTGTGGGGTAGATGTGTCGAACACATGCCATAGGCGGTCGAAACATCATCTCAAATGCCAGAAGCGGCCAAGGTATTTGGCAGAACAGCCGAAATGCTCCTGCTAACCCTCGCATTCTAGTCTGACCAAACGGCCCTTTTCAGGGCCAACTTAATCAATGGAAAAGAGTTCTTCCCCCTTCTCCCCTCTTCCCTCCTCTCTCTCTCTCTCTCTCTCTCTTCTCTCTCTCTCTCTCTCTCTCTCCCTCTTTCTCTTTCTTCCGCGCGCGCCCTCTCTTTCTGCACGTGCAAGGTCACGTGCAAGGGGTCAAACACGTGCAAGGGGTCATCAAGGTCAAACACGTGCAAGGTCATGTGCATGCACGTGCATGCGTCTGCGCATGCACGCACGAGCGTAGCCATACAGGCTACCATACTACTGGGTGGGTCGAACATTTAATGTCAAAATACGCTACGCTTGTGATTTCTTATTTCTATTGCTGTAATCATCGCTTTTGATTTTCCAAAGTACGTGGAGCTGTCCGTAGCGATAAATGATCTCCAGTAGTAGGAACGTCTTTTCTTTATTTGTAGGGACCACCATGTTGATGTACTCGCGAAGACGTCCGGACGGATAATGAAAAGTTGCGCAATATTTTGACGTGTTGCCACACACGACTCGAAACAGTTTGTGCAACCCTCAGTTTACACAATTTGATGTCAATCTTTTTTGGGCGTCAATATAATATATCACCCACAGAGAATCAAAAAACATGTCAAAAAATTGACGTCAACTTTTTTGTCAAAAATTTTGAGCGTGTGTACATGTAGGCCGCTTAAAGATTAACTTGCTTGGGTAGCACGTGTTTAGTGCTCTTTTAAGTTTTGGCGGGAAAAAGTGAATCCCAATGGGAACTTTTTGTCATTCAACATGGACGTTCAAAATCTGCATGTTACTATTTCTGTGATATTTCCAATACTCTTAGTCTTTCATAGATAAACAAAAACCACCGCCTACTGATTTCGTGAAAACGTTTGTTAGGTTTTTTTTTTTTACTGCAAACGACGGGCTACGTATTTTCCCGAAAGCCCCAACAAGCAATCGCCAGCTTCCAACAATGGAGATACAGTCATGTTCCTGAGAGATATTGGCGGGAAAATGTTGCTTTCGCAAAATATTATTGTCGGAAGAAAATTTGTAAACTACTTTTCTCTTCAGAAATTCTTACAGTTATATATTTGTCAAATCTGTTTGAACTATATCAGAATTCTATGAGTACATGATGTATCTATAGACACCATTAATGGATCTATATAAGAAAATGTACAGTAAGGGTTCAGTTTCATAAACGGAGGTAATTAATTGGCAAACAAAACGTTTGAATACGTGGATTAGACCTCTTGTTGGATAATATAAACCAACACTTGAAAAGACGATGGTGTTTCGAGATTTCAATGAGGAGTGCTTCAAGCAAGCTAAACGTTTATCGACCAAATGGGGAGCCGTCAGCTGGTGCAAGTTGAGCCGACACTGGACAACAAAACGTTGTATAGATTCTCGCTGTTATTCCTCTCTCGTAACACGGGCTTGTTTCTCACATTAATCATTCAAAATATAGATTTCCATTGATGCTTTGGGTGCCTAGTAGTCGTGTGAGTAGTGTACAAGTTTACATCATTCAAAAATCGACATATCTGAGAAATGCACAACCCTCGCAGTATTTCTTGGCGTGAAGCATTTTTGTCTTGGACGGTCTCACGCGCGGGATCGCACCGCGTGCAGAATTTGTTTCAATTTCACATGAATCGAAATTAATTCTTGTCAGAAATGTTTCATTCCCTTCTTATATGTACTATTGGCTAGAATTGATGAAAAAAATATTGTTCATTGATAAATCAATGGAGACCATCTGCTTTTCGTTCCACAGCTATCCCGTTTCTCATGAAAACTTATCAAAAGTTTCTTAAATCCAAAATTTTGGTCAATATCCAATTTGGTTGGTGAAATGATAAAAATGAGATATTGCGAAATGTTTGATATCAAATTACTTTAACTGTCAATACCTAACAGTTAATTCACAAAATTAATTCATATTCAATGATTTTGTGACAAACTTGCAGACAATTTGTTCGACTACACAACAGTATATATAAAATGATTTTGTAACATCTTAGAATATGTTTGAGCAAATGTTTGTAGCAATTAAGAATAAAGGTTTTGTTTTATAACATTTGAAAACATTTTCTTTCCCACTACCAATATATGAATTGATAACATTTGAAATCATAATTTTGGTTGAACAATTTTTTTGTAACATTTGAAATTTGTTTCAAATAGCATTAATTGTTTTTCATAACTAATTGTAGAAAAATTTGACACAACTTGAAATTTTAAAGAAAAGAAAGAAAGATTAAATAAACAATGATGTATCACTTCACTCATTTTATTCGGAGTTTAAGGTCAACACAATACTTCAGTCATATTGCGACTAAACTTGGATTAATTGTTTTTCTAGAGTTACCAACTGTTAAGGGTTCTTTTATATGCACGCCAATGTGCACACAGCTGGATCTAAGTGTTTCTTCACATCAGAATGACTGTCTGCCTTGCATGAACTTCTGCAGACAAGTTGGAACCAGGCTTGAAAAAATCCTGAATTTCTTCTTTGCTAACAAATATTTCAAAATCAGGGGACATTCTAGTCTAGAGTCCCAACTCCTTTACTGCATGACTACCATCGCTCCCTTATCCAAAGAAACATAAACAAAATCAGATAATTCTTTTCATATTAACATTACATAAATATAAACACAACAACATAATGACATGTATCATTAATAAATTATAATCTATATGTACATGTATTATTAATGACTTCAAATTCTTCAAATAGAAAAACCAGAATATAACAAAATTAAATAGTATTTTGAGTATTTTAATATCCATTCACAAAGAAATAATAGAAATGTAAAAAAATTCTAACTGCAATATTTCTTAGTGTCTTATAAAAATACTTAATTCCTTTCCCAACTTGCAGTCCCCATGATGCTAAATACATTGTATTTAATTCCTGGTTTTAAATGATAAAGTATTTATAGCAAATTTAATCAAGTTGTCAAGTATATTATTTGTAAACAAGCTTGTAAACTATGGTAATTAAGTAGGTTGTTGCTTATGAAAAGTTTATAGCCAATTCATGGCAATAACATCTCATCTCTATAAAGCCGAACACTTTCTATTTTATACCAAATTGTGCTAAATTAAGTAGGAAGTTATTAAACTAGTTGATGGCATTTAGTAATTTATTTGAATATACACACCATACAATAATTCTATGGAATAAAATTACTGAGGCGTTTTAATTAGAGTTGCTTGTTACATATTAAAATTATTAGTGAAATAAACAATTACTGAATTCCAAAGAATTATTATCGGTGTCTAGCAATTTTTTTACAAGATTTTACATTTTGAGACTAAAACCCCCCAATTGATTTACAATGTATAATTGTATTCCACCAGTATAATATAACTGGTATGATATATTTACCAGAATATCACAAAACAATTTTAATTTAATCAAATTAATTTATTTAGAATGTCAACCACAACAGCCAAATGTTCATTCCAAACACATGAGGTCAGTTTTAAAAAGATTGAACATGTTACCTAGATCTAGACCATGACTAGGTCATCTGTTTCACTCTGAAAACCTATTTTTATCTGAAAGCATGACATTAATTGTAATGATCAAGAATTTTTGTTTTAATGACTCCAGTTGTCCAAAATTGGCAAAAGCCCCTCAATAAATTAAACAAGTTTATTATTATTACTATAGAGTATTAACCGTTGATATTTTAGTATGTCCAATACTAAAAGTGCTGCACAGTAACACCAGTACTAAATTGTTTGTGGTTTTGCAAGTGTACTGCATAATGTAGGCTACATTAAAATTTGTAGCTTGTCAAAAGTGTTGCTCATGAAGTATCTCAAACTTTTATAAAATTTTTGGTTGAAGTTTTCCCCTTCGACTGTCCTGTATCCTAGATTGATCCAATACAGAAATTAATTGTATAATACAAAACAACAAATCAACCATGAACATAACAGAAAAATTATTACGAGAAGATCAGGGAGAGGTAATCAATCTCATTAAAACACAGATACTATTTCGTTTTGTTTTTTACAGCTTAAAATTTCGTTTTGAATCTGGGAGAGTTATGATGTTATATTAACGGCGTTTTGGCGAGGGATTAGCAAATGAAACGGTCTGTTACAGTGACTTCTTGGCGTGCCATGCATAGAAGTGTGGGTAAAACACTAGAACCGTCAACACTGATTGATTAATAAATGTACAACGTCAAAGGGTCCCCCTGATCTCCCAGTACAACTCGTCAAATAATCGAAAGTATAAAAAAAGAGAACATAATAAAGATCTATATTTAATCAGATTGGAGAGATAATGACATATTAATATTACGTCTTGTTAAAATCCTATTCTCATTCATTGATATTAGAGTGTATATAAAACTGATTTCAAGGTTACATGTAGGCCTATGTATTTGTACAATATAATCACTGAATATAACACAATAGGGATATACTGTCCTAAATAAAAAACTGGTGGCAAATTAATGTCTTTTTTCTGGAAATCGCAAAGCATTTGAAACAAGCCAATTAGGAGAGTTATTGTGTCCCAAAAAGTGTGATGAACAGAACTATTTTAATAGTTCCCTGCTTTCTTCGAAAGACATGGGACAAAAAATGAAGCAATCTGTAATAAAAGCTAACATTACTCAAATCTGTTCTCTTAAACTATACTAGTGCATGTTGTGGTAACAATTCTTCTGTTGGGTGGTTAAATTTTAAAAAGTCTCTTTTGTGATTTAATCTGGGGTAGCTTTTTTACTTTAGTGTGCAAATTTGATAGTATGAATGGAGGCAAACACATAAAACAAAATTTGATTTGAATTTTAATCAGATTGATTTTGGATTGGTTCCTTTGTGATTTGCTCTTTGTAAAACTTGTTAACATTGATCTGATAGTCAGAATCATGTCAGTGGCTAAGAATGATCAGATGGGCATCTGTGTATGGAAATGAAATGAAATGTGGTTTAACATCATACTGTTCTGCTCCAACTGGCCTAATGAAGATGGGCATATGTCATACATTGTTTGAGGGTAATTTTGCCCAAATAGCTCTGTTTAATAAGCAGCAAAAAATGATCACATTGACTTATGAACAAAAAATTTGATAAATGAAAATGTCTGCTATAGGCTACTCTGATCAAAGTGCATATACATAATGTTTATTAGTTAGCTAAAAATTGTTAGTAATCTTGTGTGTGAAATAGCTTTATTCAATGTCAGCTTCCACCTAAGTGGTATCTCAGCTTCCACCTAATAATACACTAGTCATTAATTAGGTGTTATGCTTATATCACTAAGGTGTTAAAACTGTGTGTATTGAATGATATACACCACTATTGGTTAGGTTTGTGTATTCAATAGTGATGGGTGTTCTCATTAGTTATGGGTTTTAGATTAAAAGTGACACCTTTTACCACTAGTTACACACAGTTTCAAATAATTACCACTTGTAATTTGTATGATTTAATGATAAAAATTTGTATTACTAATATTGTAATATGTCTAGGTTCATAAGTCAATGATGCTATCTTTCCTAATATTCTAGGTGATAAATTTACATGGAATTATATATATATAAGCTAGTCTAAAAACTTGTATAGCTTCCACACTAAAAATAAGCAAAACCAGCTTAACAGTTCCCAAAGCCGAAAGCATGCGTACATGTATATTCTGCTTAACACAGAAATTTTCCAAAACGATTTACGTCATCAAATAAACATGACATGCCTTAAATATACATAATGCAAGAGTTAAATCTGATTACTGCAAGTCTTAATTTAGGCTTCAGATGGTATAGAAAGTAGATCTTTATTTAAACAAGCCCATAATCGACTCTGTAGACCCATGGATTTCACTAATTGATTAAATCAAATATGGCGACAAATGCGAAGATTTTTAAACGCTATGTTGAATTCTAAATGATAGAGTGTACTTAGCGAGGCTGCTGTTGAAGGATTCCTTATGCCATTGAAAACGTTACTTGATAATCGAGATGATGTAGGTCGAGTTAACGCCTGTCAAAGTGAACATACATTTCACTTCCATTTCTAGTCAAATATTACAACGATGATAACTTTGTTCAGAATAAAGTAATTTGACTGAAATTTTTAATATATTCTTCTTACACCATCTACCATTTGAACTGTTATAGCAAGAAAGGTCCACTCTCTATAAAAATCTCCCATAATGTATCTTTAAGAGTTCTATGTAAAGCAATAAGTGAGAAGAAGCTAGCAATTTAAGTCAACCCATTGCCAAAATAAGCCAGTTTAGAAAAAAAGATAGTAAGCTGGCACTGCCAGGCAGGATACGCCCACATTTTCGATAGATGGATAGAGGACAAGCAATACCGAAAGTGATTTTTCCTACAATCAAAGGCCATAATTCATTAAGTTACAATTTGATATGCGCAAATATCGAAAAAGAATAAAGATCTTTAGGTTATAAAAATGCATTTTAAGTTTCATCATTAAAATTGTGACCTCTACAGGGCCCACAACTTTAAAATGCCATATTTTTACACTATTCGCGTACAAACAGCGGCCATTTTGTCTGACAATTATGGTCTGATTTTCTAGAAATTTGAACTCAACCTTCCGTAGGGTGTAATGGTGATAGTCTCAAACGTTTTCTTAAATTGGATATTAATCGTGACCTCCAGAGGGACCTTAGGTGATTTTTTGGAACAATCAGGGGCCATAATTCAGGAAGTTACGATCCGATATGCTCAAATATTGAAAGGAACCAAGATCTTTGGGTTATAACAATGCATTTCAAGTTTCATCAAAATCGAATTAAAATTGTGACCTCTACAGGGTCCACAACCTTGATATACCATTTTTTAACAGTATTTGCGTACAAACAGCGGCCATTTTGTATGGCAATTTTTGTCCGATTTTCCCGAAATTCGAATTCAACTTTCCTTAAGGTGTAACTGTGATATAATTAAACGTTTTTTTAAATCGGATAATAATTGTGACCTCCTTAGGGACCACAAGCTAAACAAAGGTGATTTTGCGTATAAACAGGGGCCATAATTCAGGAAGTTACGATTCGATATGCGCAAATATCGAAAGGAATCAAGATCTTTGGGTTCTAACCATGAATTTCAAGTTTCATCAAAATCGAATTAAAATTGTGATCTCTACAGGGTCCACAACCTTGATATACCATTTTTTAACAGTATTTGCGTACAAACGGCGGCCATTTTGTATGGCTTTTTTGGTCCGTTTTACCCGAAATTCGAACTCAACATTCCTTAGGGTGTAACGGTGATATATTCAAACGATTTATTAAATCGGATAATAATTGTGACCTCCAGAGGGACCACAAGCTAAACAAAGGCGATTTTGCGTATTAATCAGGGGCCATAATTCAGGAAGTTACAATTCGATATTCGCAAATATCGAAAAGAACCAAGATCTTTGGGTTATAACCATGCATTTCAAGTTTCATCAAAATCAAATTAAAATTGTGACCTCTACAGGGTCCACAACCTTGATATACCATTTTTAAACAGTATTTGCGTACAAACGGCGGCCATTTTGTATGGCAATTTTGGTCCGATTTTCCCGAAATTCTAACTCAGCCTTCCTTAGGGTGTAACGGTGAAATAATTGAACGGTTTTTTAAATCGGATAATAATTGTCACCTCCAGAGGGACCACAAGCTAAAATAGGTGATTTTTCGGACAATCAGGGGCCATAATTCAGGAAATTACGTTCTGATAGGCGCTAATATCGAAAGGAACCAAGATCTTTGGTTTATAAACATGCACGTCAAGTTTCATTAAAATCGGCTCAAAATTGTGACCTCTATAGGGTCCACAAGCTAAAAACGTGATTTTTCGTACAAACAGGGGCCATAATCCATGAAGTTACGATCCGAAACATGCTAATATCGAAAGCAGCTGAGATCTTTTGGGGATAAAGCTATATTTCAAGTTTTGTCAAAATAGGACAAGAATTGTGACCTGTAGAGGGTCCACAAACAATTGTGGACGGACGGACGGACGTCCGGACGTCCGGACGTCCAGGGGCGACGACATAATTTGTCCACATGAAAATGTGGGCGTATAAAAACAACATTCTCCATGATAGGTGGTGAGCTGAGGTTTTAAAACCTTATTATTTGCCCCACCTTTGTGACAAGACGATTGAAAGCAAGTTTAATGATTTCTTGCATTTAAATTTTTAAAACAGCATATCAGATAATGAAAATATTGGGTAACTAATAATATATGGTTTCCAGATAAACAATACATTCAATTTATTTTCAAATTCACTAGATCATGAATAGGGAAGGAAGAAAATGAAGAGTTTGACATGCAAACTAACCCAGATAATTATTACTGTTGAAATATAATTTGATTACAATCTGAATGAGGTATAACAATTGTCTGTGCATCCCCTTCTACGCCTGTATCTTCATCTAGTAACGTGTGATATGCAACATAATTTACTGTACAATTACCCTCCACATCAGTAGCACTAATTACCAAATTACCCTGTTGTATGGCGGATTCTAACTGATCTGGACTTATCTCAGAATCTATAACAAAATTAACAGTATTAGAATCAGTATCGACATCATTGGAAACACTGTCCACCCCTTCTTTTTTCCCATCATCCGATTTAGAGTTGGTCACTCCGTGAATTCGACTGAGATGGCGCTGTAGATGATGTTTATGTCGAAATGAATAATTACAAACGTTACAAATAAACTGACCAACCGTAGTGTGCGATTTAATATGAGCGTGACATAAGGCCTCTTTGTTAAATCTCCAAGTACAACCTTGAAAAGTACAAGCAAACGGTCTATTCATGTCGTGTACACGTTTGTGTTTTTTTAAAGTCGAGTTATCCAAATAAGCCTGACCACATACATCACATAACACACTGCCTTCACTATGAAGCTGTCGATGAGAGTGTATTAAAGAATTAACATTTGAAGTAAAAGAACATTGTATACAGCGAAACAATCTTGTTTTATGAGTTCTTCGATGAGCAGAGAGATAATTCTTTGTTTTAAATGCTTTACCACATTCATCACATAAATATTTATTTTCTGTTTTATGAATATCGACGTGTTTACGTAAGTATCGTAGACGATTAAATACCTTCTCACACTGAAGACACGGATAATGACCAGGCTTATCCTGGGATTCCACACCTCGCGATTTTTTAACCTTCATGTCTTTGGATCGTTGACTATTAGCTAAATATTCAGACATTCTGAGTAAAGTTTGGGTGGAATCTAAATCTGGAGATTTGATTTCAATAAACTGATGTATAGCCATTATATCAGTATGCTCTACAGACATATGTTTAACTAGAGAGGTTCTCCAACTCGTTACAAAATCACAATGTAGACATTTAAAACCATGTTTACCATATGGAAATTTTTTTCCATTTATTGTATTGTTGGTCAAAATGAAATGGAAATCGGTTTCTTCTGTGGGATTATTTTTCAAGAGTTTCGATGTTTGACTTTTGGTTGTGGTTTCTGTTTCAGTTAAAGTTGAGTTTTCTATACAGTTCTCTAAAATAGGCTTTTCTACATTTAATTCTGCATTTTCAATGGGGATTATTTTTTCTTCCTCATTAATACTGAGCTGTTGAGAATTTGAGTTTTCAGGTAGTGGAGCACTCGGTTCCATTAACGAAACATTATCAAATATATTCATATCACCAAGATGATCATCTGTTTTAGTAATAACAACATGGACTGTGTTAAATTTATCTTTCATGGAACTATCTGGTAGTGCTTGATTATCATCAACAATAACGGGGCTTTTTTCTTCTACTTGATATTGTTGATCAATGCTTTGACTATTGATATCGCTAACAGGATTATTGATGATATGTTTTCGGTTGATCTTAACTGGGTTGTCACCTTTTATAAACTTTACATAGTGTTTTTTCTTGTAATGATCACGTAGAAAAGACTGTTTGTTATACGACTGGCCACAAAGAGCACAGCCTACAGCCTGAGCTTTAGTTGCATCTGAAATGTAAAGACTCAACAATTAATGAAAATCAATATTATAGAATTCTTCTTCAAAACTTATTCAAGATGTATGGTAGGGCTGTCAATCATGGAGGGTCAAGATGTAATGGTATGGCTGTCACTCAAAGAGCATCATTGAAAACTAAATGAACCCAAACTAACAGGAATAGATATCTGATATGAAAATAAAATGTATCTGATGGCAACACAATATTCATAAGTGGAGGTGTGAAAAATAATTGACAATATTTTAACTGTTTTTTACTTAAAGTAACTAAGTCTTTTACTCAATATCATCCAAAATCTTTGATATTAAAAACACAAATTATTTGTCAATTCAAATCAACAGTGATCTTGTGATCTTACAGGGAAAAGATGGGCTTCTGATATCCAATATTCAAGACAAAATAAACATTTTACCATTGGTACATGAATCGTGTACCATAATGTGTTTCAGTGTCATTTGTAACAACGGATTCAAAGAACGGGGCTAGACATATTCCATAAGTCATGTCAAACGGTGACGTTATATTCTTATCTGGAGAGTATGTCCAATAAATACTATCGGTCGAGACTGGAATAACCAGATGTTAGAGATAACTGATTAGAAATTACAGTAAAAACCGAAAAGATTGAATGTAAATCAGTTTATACACATTCATATTACATTATTATATACTGTGCGACACATTAGTGTCAATTTCTAGGTCCACAATATTAGTGATTTAGTCCCTTTAGTGCTCTTAATCAAAGTGGCTCAGTGAGTAATGCACTGGCTCATCTCATTTCACTTGGTATTGAAGTTTTGTCAAATCTGCTTACATCTGATCATAAATTTATGAAGTGAGGACATTGTAAGAAATTTTTACTGAATATAATTCCTCAATAAGAGAGAGAGAGAAATAGGGTTTAACGTCCAATTGACACAAAATACATCAATAATTAGCTTGCGCGTAGGGGTCTTTAGCAGTGTGAGGAAACTGGAGAAAACCCACGAGGTTGGACAGGCGACCCTACTCATTGTCACGTACAACTGAGGATTCGAAAACCATGCCAGTTGACTCAATGACAGGACGTATGCTAACCATTCACCCCCCCACCCCCCGAATTCCTCAATAAACAGGACATATCTTTAAACTGTGCAGATGAATGACATAGTAAGATTGTTGAAAGGTGGGTGAAGCTGTAAGTGGCATAAGATACCTTTTAATAATTACTCACATACATAGGCCTATGCTTCTAAAACATTTATCTAGTACATTTAGTAAACATTTATATTTTTAGGAGGGGGGGCAAAAGTGTCTTGCAATGCCACAGGTTTAGATATACATGAGAACATCCAGTGGCATTTCCTGTATGGGGTGTGGATCTATAATTCATTCTTTTTTTCCCAGGAGTATGGTTGGAATTATATTTCTTCTGAAAGCTAGAGTAAAAAGGTTCAGTGATACATTGTATGTACTATGTACAACACAGATATGAATATGGATTATGAAGTGACATCTTACAAAAATATATGTATAAGATTTGTAACTTTTTAGGGTAACTTGTCATCAAGTCGATTGGATATTGGAGAAGCTGTGATTTTGGAGAAGCTAGGATCAGTTTCTGGGACTAGTAAACTTCCTTTCCAACAGATTATCAATAGAATCTTATATAGTTCTAAATATGCAACACAAGTGTAGTCTTACAAAGGGTAAAAATTACAACCACTTACACAAAATCACACATCGTAATTACAACCATAATATGTTTACCTCAAGTATTTTTACATAGACCCCCCACCCCTTCATAACTTTTAAGCTGGCCACGCCATAAAATATATCTTTCGGCAGGAAATCTGTACTCTTCTTATGCCCCATTTCCTGTTAACGTTATCATATCACAGATCATTTAATGAATGAATGAATGAAATGGGGTTTAACGTCCTACGCTTAAGCACCGTACCTGGGCTAATTGAAGACGGGCATACGCCACAGTGTGCAATGAGGGAAATTTTGCCCGGGCAGCGGCGCTACGGCCTACTCTTATATCGAATTCCAACTGCCAAGGGATCTTTTACGTGCACTCCAATTTGTACACGGGACCTCGGTTTTTCGTCCCATCCGAACGACTAGGCAGCTGTCCTTGTCAGGCCCTCCTTCTGCATCACTGACAAGGGGAAATCACGCCGGAAAATCGAGATGAACTTTCTCGGCCAATGCAGGGATCGAACACTCAACTTCCAGGCTAGCGAACCAGCGCCTTATCCACTTAGCCACCGTGATCCCCCACACAGATCATTTAAATTTTACAATTTGATATATGCAAGTCATTAACATATTTCCAGAATAATCATCAACATTTTCATGAAAGGAGCTTTGTTCAGTTCAGTCAAAATATTTTTCTTGTTGAACAAAATTGTGAGGAATATACATTAATAATGCAACAAAATGTCAATTTGGACATTGTGATCGGTTTTCATAAACTGACCACCAATATATCTAGAAACAAAAAATGGAAGGAACTATTGAGACTTACGTGTAGACTTGTGGATAAGAAATTCTATAACATTTTGAAATGACTGACCACACTCTCCACATTGTAGAATGTCTGTAAAACCATTATTTTCTATATTTGTTGACGAAGACAAATCTAAAATATAACACATAAAAAACAAAATATAACATTTCTGACAAGTCAACAAACCTTATTCTTGAAAAAAGTAGCTGACACTCATTAACTTTTTGTACATTTATAAAGAATCAAGAAACAAAATTGCTTATGAAAAATTCTCATTATTGAACCTTGTCAAGGTATTGAAGTAATGAAACTAGACAGCAAGTTTCACCACTCTCGCTTAATCAAAAAATGGAGAAAGTATTATTCGTCTCCAAGCTGAATTGTTTATCTTGTTTGCCATTTTGATAGCTTCGTTTGTCACACAAGTAGTTTTTCTGCAATATTCTGCTATGCACTGGTTAATTGGCCTAACGTTATGTAAACATCTGAGCTCTGTTTAAAGCCGAATGACATTGTTATGCAGTTAGGTATTGGTTGTTAGTCGGACTATTGACCTGTCATAATTTGGAACAGAAATTTGCTTTCATTACAGCAGTGTTTGAATGGGATTAGGTCTAATCAAACAAAAGCCTGCTATGTGTAATTGAGTATTCTATAGTTTTGAGTGCCATTTGTAATAAACACAGAAAAAAATATCTAAGAAGTAATTAGTAATGGATGACTAACAAATGACAAAATAATAATAAAAATACATAAAGAATGGACTTTCGTTCAATTTGGACTGTTCACATATTTCACCTAACATTATACATTAAAAATTATAATATTTCTATTAGAACTGAACATATATCACTTTTATATACATTCATGTTACATTAATTGTGCTTTTAGATGCATTTTGGTCTATTTTAAGATCCAAAGAAAAGAGCCATGTGTCCTAAAAACTGTCCTCAACAGTAACAAAGTAGCTAAGGGGAGATAACTATCATCTTTGAGCCATAAACAAAGATTTCTCACCAAGAACTTTTCACACAGTTACACTTAAGGATTGAATAAATATATCCACCATAAGCTAAATGAAGAGATCCAACAGCCTAAACAGCCCATCGATAAAAGTATGCGGAAGGTTTTGCTTAGTAAGAATAAAAAAATCTGTTTTCCTAAATGAAATCAATAAGATAATCACTTTATATCTTTATCTGATCTAATATTTGTTGTATATTTAATGAAAAAAAAAAGGTCAAGCCCCTTGCCTTCAAACTGTTCTTGTAATTTCCCTCACTGGCCAAAAAATTAATTTTAACAAATAAGTATAATCGTTGAAATATGTTCTAAATGTTGCTGAAATCCATCATGCAGTTAAAGGGTCAATCCCGATAATGTTTTTGAGTATAAAACTGCTAAATTTTGTGTTAAAATCCCTTCAAATCCCCTACCTTAGGGCTAAGCAACTAACTCAATATATGTGATGCGTTTTCAAACAACTTAAACCCACCAGTCTTCATCTTGAAATTGAGTCCGGTGTCCCAAGCTGTATTATGCGGTGATTTGATAAAACAAGACTTTTATTTTATGAAAATAATGTGTTGGTTAATTTTACCTTTTGTTATCAAGTACAGCACATGGACCATTCATTGTGTAGACCTCTAAATGAACGGGAATCGATTATTGGGTCACCCAACGAAAGAATTGACCCGAAATCTTAAAAGGGTTACGTGTCCGGATAAGCTGTTTTAACGCTCACGTCCAAACATTCAATATTTTGAGCTGAAATTTTGAGTCAGGGCATATACATCATTCTTCTATATTTTGGCGTTTAAATTTCATACGTACTCGGACTTTTATTTTTGATGCTCTGTTTAATTTGGGACAGTCCCTTTAAGAAGGAAAAGCTGAAAATATACTACATAAATTTCCCTATCAGGTTTGCCCAGTCTTGTCCTCATTTGAACAGAGAGAGAGTGAGAGAGAGAGAGAGAGACTTGGGTTTAATGCCCACTCGACACATACTAGGTTATTTCGGGACTATCATAACAGACTAATACACCCCCCCACACACCATTTGAATAAATCTGAACAAGCCCTACCTGGGTAACATATCTATCAATTTCAACATGAAACAAGCAGCCATATAACTACACACAAATGAAGGTTATCCTGTGGGGTCAAGCAACTTCATTGAACAAATGTGAATAACTGCAAGAAAGCAATCTGTTTAAAAATCATACCAAAATTGAGATCCTCATCTGTCATTTTCAGATCATTATTTGACTTTATCTTTCCTTCAGAATTAGCAGTATCTTCTACGGTGGTAACAATAATGGTATCCTGGCCGTTTAAAGATGTACCAGTTCTGCTGTCATCCATAACTTTAGAATACCCTAAACTCTTTTTCAATTCCCATCTTGACCTGTGTTTTCAGGAACAAAAATGGAGATAAGGATTAGTTTTTTTTTAAAAATTGTTAATTTAGATTGATAACCTCAATGGCAAACATTTGGGATATTTATAGTAGAGTATAAGCATGCAGCCCTATAATATAACACATGAATGATATATTAACCTTTTCACATAAAATGCATTTATAAGCTTATCTACATGTAATTAATCTGTTAAAACATTCTTTTAAGAAAAGCAGAGAGCCAATCAACACTCAATAGGGGGCTACTTGTCAATGAAGCCCAATATAACAGAAACAACTGATTTATTGCATACAATGTGTGTACTGTATGTGTCAACTATTAGTTGTGGACGACATCAACAATGCCCTGTGGAGGAGACAACCAATGCTTCTGGACAACTAACTATGGACGACTTAACTGTGAACATGTTTGTGTTACGGTAGTTTATCACAATAATGAGGTAGACCAACTAGTAGTATTTAATAAGTATTGTATTTTATTGAATAAGTCAATACTAAATCGTCTCCATCCCCCTTCCTAATCCTATTGACAGTGAGTATTGTAATGCAGAATGACTAATCATCTTGATGTGTTGTCCATGTTGGCATTCTCAAAAGGTAAAAGATACATTACGCAACTTGAGCCAAATCTCCCTGCTAGCCTTGATTTGGCTCTTGCGTTATGTATGCGTAATGTATGGTATAATGTTTGCTTAACTTTTTGAGAATGCTTAGATTGATCAGGCCCTGCAACGTACAGATTCAGAATTGTATCAAGAGTTGAATTTGGGCTGGATAAGTTAATGTCTATATAATAACAATTTAGATAACATTTCAGAGAGATCTGTAATATATGTGCCAATCAATCTACTCAGTACGTACTCACCACACAGAGTAAGAATAACCAGAGTAGCGACTTCTTCATTTGCATAAGTAGAGGTCGCGCATTGCATCTTGGGTTCGATGTGTAAGTTCTCAAACATGGCGGCTGAAACGTGTGGGCTGTCAACAATGAGAATAAAAAGTAAATACAAGAGTGGGGGGTATGGGACACAGTGTAGAGCCTACGGGTGTTATAATTATACAGGGACTGTATAATTAAACATTTCCCTACTGCCATCAGGCATTGCCACTGAAAAGATAATATTAAAAGAAGAAAAATAACTTTGTGTAAAATTTGCTCAAAAATGAAACAAGTCAACAGTTAGGCCCATCTTCCCCGCTGACATCCCAAAACAAATAGATGACACATATCAATTAATTGGCCAGAAAACAACCCTACTCAAACTCATCTGTACTTTCGGATGTGTCTTTAGTGGAATTAGATATCTCTAAAATATTGAAGAGCCTCTTTTAGAGCTGCCAGAGGAAAATATTTTTAATAGAGCCTACAAGAAGTTCAACTGTGACGCCTGTTTTAAGTTATGGACAGCTTCCGAAAGGGAAGCTCATGATGACATTTATTCTTTTATCCATCAAAAGCAATATGATAAGGAGAATAAGAAAGGTCTAGTCAAACCAAGTCATTTAATTTATGCTGTTACAATGAAATTAGAATCAATATTTAGAGATTCTTTTTGACACGATCAATAAAACCCAAAATGTTTGTAGGCCTAGACAGTTTATTGAAATATTTATGAAAATTGTTACAGACAATATTGTTTGTTCAACTGATTGTGCTAAAGTTTGTAAATTTATGCTTTGTCTTTTTGCTCGGATGAGAATACATCATTGTGTAAAATAACTTAATAGGTCTAGGAAATACAAGAAACATAAGAAAAACAAGAAATATGAAGGTGTCACATTTCTAATTTATCAAGTTGTTTCTGCGGACCATGTCTTATGCTTCATCACAAATATTATTTTCTACTTGAACTAAGCATAGATAAGCAGTTTAAAAGACAAATGTACAAATAATTGATATATGTCATTTATATGTTTTGGGATGTCAGCGGTGTGGGCGGTTGGGAGTGGAAATAAGCATCACTGTTAGCTTGTTTCAACTGATTGTGCTAAAGTTTGTAAATTTATGCTATGTATTTTTGCTCGCATGAGAATACATCATTCATTCAGTGCCCGATCTAGGGGAGGTAAAGTGGGACAAATGTCCCGGGCCCCCCCCCCCACAATTCTGGGTCATACTATTTCATTTTATCACGGACGGAGCTAACCAGTACCTGGGCTGAGGGGCAAGGATTGGGGCCCTGGGCAGTAAGGGCTAATGGGGGCCCCTGGACTGGTAGGTACCAACAGATTTCCGGGGGGGGGGGGGGGGGGGGCAGATATCGGTTAGGCCCTAAAATTAACTAAATTACATAACTTAGAGGTTCCAATCAATTGGTCCTAACCAGTTCCGGGGACCCCATCCCGCGGGAAATTAACAGACAACGGAGTTCAATGTTTTATGTCACCTAAAATAATTTCACTAAAATAAAGTAAATGAAAACATCATGAGCGATAGGGTATGTTTAAAATACTCAAATTGTCAACGAATTCAAAGCTTCAATAAAATCGCTGTTTAAATTGTCTCAGATGCACTGAAATTAATCCTAATTTTAAAAAAAAATCCTGGAGGAAAACATCCCAGGCACTCAAGGGGGCGAAGTATATACTAGTACGATCCGCGGTCAATACGAACAATTTGAACAAACAACATTGGGGGCCCCCCACTGTTGGCATGTCCTGGGCCCCCCACAAGGTTAATCCGGCCCTGCGTGTAAAAGAACTTAATAGTTTTTGTCTTTTGTTTCCAAAAGAAAGACAGATATCTGTTCTTTATGGCTTACAACCCCCTTGTTAGTGGTGAAGGACAGGGGGTCAACGTAGATAGTCGCTTGGATGGGACGAAAAGCCAAGGTCCTGTGTAGGCCTACACATTGGCATGCAGTGCTGAAAGAACCCTTGACTGTTATTGGAATTTAAAGTAAGAGTAGGCCATAGGGCCACTGTCTGGACAAAAATTCCCTCAATGCACACTGTATTGCACATCCATTTAATTGCATAGGCCCCTTAGGAAAATCCAAGAAAAGGGCTGACAGACTTATAGCATTTCAAGCAAACTACCTTTTATGGCAATTCAACCACCTGGATTTAAAATAAAGTTAATGAAATTGGGCATGCTCATGTGTTAAGCTTTTGTTCTAAGGGCAGATCCAGAATTTTTTGCAGAATGTGGTTTGCCAGCTGGTTCCTGGGGCAATGTATATATGTATCTTTTGGGTGATAGGGGCACTTGGTTTACCCCCCTTCCCCCGGCCTTGAAAAGGTTTGAGGAATAGGCCTACAAGGTTTCTTTATTAAGAGAGAATCCAACCCCCATGTTTATTATGAATACAATCACTCTGTGTATCAATTTTATTGATTGATGCAAGAGATTAATTGTGATACAAATTAAACGACCACTTTCTCATATGATGTCCTAATGATTAGGAACCTATATATATAACGGTAAATCTCTTTGATCTTTTTGGGTATATATGCCCTGAATAACTTGCGGTCTGAAAGTCGTTGGCGGTCCCGGTTTTTCGTTTATCAGTCTTGTTTATCCCCACCATATCCCCGGTGTCGAGCTTTATCACACACAGAACCAACAAACAATGACAAATCATGAAAATAGATCGCATAAAACAGAGTAAACTAAATTCCAAATGATTAATCAGGACGGTAGGCCTTATCGTTCGATAAAGCTTAAATCAGGCCTTAAAGAACTGGGCAAACTTTTAATATTAAGATGGAATTTCAGCAAGAACTTTTGTTGTCAACTATAACTAGTACAAGTTTAGCCAAATCGACCGTGTAGTTTTTGTATTACTTGAAAGAATAGCTGTCATATAGGCTAGATCACTAGAAATATATCGTAACCATGTTGAGCGAACTGTCAGTTGAGTGTTATTACACTATATTCCCAAGATGCATTGCGCGTCGGAGTGTTTCTATGGGGAGTAATGCGAGCCGCTACTCTGGTTATTTTTACTCTGTGCTCACCACTAGTATTAGTAGTAAAATTAATAAAATTTTATAATCACTGGGAATTTCATTACCTTGGTAATCTTGCTGATCTTTATTTATCTGATATTGTTTCATTACCTGGTACATGTATGTTCACATCGTATTTCATTTTACGTGAACATTTCCCAGTTACTAGCAGGGAAATTGGGGAAATTGTGCAAATCTACTAAGAAAGGTAAGGAAAAGTGAAAAATATATTCAATCTAGTCAACTTCCGTCAGAATATGAAAAGGGGAAATAACTCCATATAAGAACGGTGTAAATAATTTTGAAACCACGCTTTTTTTGTCCGTCTTGAGAAAATAGTTCATGCGGTGGGTAAACTAAAGTATCGCGCTTATCGAGTTGGAGCTGGTCGCTTAGCGTATCACACGTTTTAAAATGGGGGTCCGCTTTAATAACGTCTGTGTGATATCCTGCATCAATGTAAATTCGTATTAAAAAAAACTTAGATGTTTGTTTTTTTTGTTTTTTTATTTTTTAAAGTGAAAACAAACCTTTTTTCTGTTTGAGTGGTGGGGTGGGGGCTACTAATACTTTCGAAAATATTTGTTCAAAAAGCATTTATTTTTAAATGAACAGGCATTATAGTTAATTGACTCAACATATATAAGAACTATCATTAATAAATGTTTCAAAAAGAAAAACTACTTATATGCATGACTGTTTATTGACTTGAACAAAGCTTTTGATCGCGTTTGGCGAGAAGGCTAGTACGTCAAACTCTTAAACTTAGGCATTTCTGGAAATATATATAAAACAATCAAAAGTATGTTCAATAACAGCAGAAGTCAAGTCAAAGTAAATAATAATTTAAGTAATTCTTTTAGAAATGAAGTAGGTCTAATGCAAGGTAATAACCTTAGTCCGCTTTTGTTTAATGTTTTTTTATTGACGACTTAGTATCATATATTGAAGGTAAAGACATTCCAAAAGTAGGTAATTACCCAGTTCCTTGTCTCATGTACGCAGATGACATGGTTATTTTATCAGAAACAAAGAAGGATTACAAAATTCACTATATTGTGTGGATAAGTTTTGTCACCAATGGAGATTAAAAATTAATTCCACTAAAACCAAAATATTAGTCTTCAATAAGAGTGGAAGAAAAGTTTATACTAAATTCTATATTGATTATTGTGAATTAGAAAATGTATGTCATTATAACTATCTGGGCGTAAGCTTACAGGCATCGGGATCATTCTCAAAAGGAATCGATAGTTTAACTGATAAGGCCTCAAAAGCATATTTCAAAATAGTGAAAGCACTAACAAATATAGATAATAATTCTATAGATGTACAATTTAAGCTTTTTGATTCACTAGTCAAACCAATTATTTTATATGCATGTGAATCCTGGGGTGACACCGTAATTTCAAATAAAAAGAATATAATTAAAATAGAAAAACTGCAGTTAAACCTTTGTAAACACAGTAAATCGACTAATTCTGTTGTGCTAGCTGAACTTGGGAGATTTCCTTATTTTTAGATATCAAATATCGATTAGTTAAAACTTGGTTAGTTAAAAGATAATCCAATTTTAACACTAGCAATTGAAGAAATGAAGTTTCCAGAAAACAACTGGCTCTGTAATGTACAAAATACTTTGGATGAGGCCGGAATGGGTTATATATTTACATCTGACTTGAATGATTCTTTTAATATTAATGATATTTATATACAATCTTGGAAACAGCACGATTTTAAATCAAAAACATTGAAGAATTTAAATTTTAATATGTCATCGAATACCAAGCATGACTTTTATTATCAAATCAAAACTAATTATTGTAAAGAACCATATCTGGATTTGTTAAATGGCAAAAGTAGACAACAGATAACTAACTTAAGGTTATGTAATCATAACCTCTTAGTACAAACAGGAAGGCATGAAAGACCCCCTATACCCCATGATCAAAGAATATGTACTAAATGCAATCTCAAGGAGGTGGAGAATGAGACTCATATTTTGTTACATTGTCCTCATTACAAATCTCTAAGAGATGTATTTTTCAGTAATACAAATATTAATTCTGCTTTAACAGAAAAACAACAATGAGTTAAAATTTTTGTAAATGATAACAAGCAGGCAGATAACTATTTTCAACTGCTTAGTAACTTTATTAAAAATATTTTTGAAAAAAGAAATGACAAATGATATAATTATGCATGATTTTAATTTTAATGTTCAAACGTTGTCATACTCATCTCATGTTAATATTTATACTTCTTACATGTACTATGATGTAGTTGTGCAATAAACTTTATCTTATCTTGTCTTATCTTATAACCATTGTTACGATAATAACTAACGGCTCATTAATTAAATCATTAACTGCCAATCGTATTTAAATTTGTTGAAAATCAAAACCATCCGATGTTCCAGGGAGTTGATTACGGACCTGACATCATACATGTATGTGTAATTTATAATTTCTATAACATTTGAGGCCAAAATAGAAATGCATTAGTCAAATTTAACTAATGGTTGATGCACCTTTAAAGGTCATCGGAAAAGCTTAAATTTTAAAAAGAATAAAATAATGCAAGTAAATATGTCAACATATCCTTTCCATAGGTAAAACACAAACCCGAATGTCAATATTACCCAGTGGTCGGTGAGAATAGGTAACCAGGGGCTGGCAGGCAAGATAAGCCCACATTTTGCACGAGATGGATAGATAACATGCTTGTACAATCAAGGGTCATAATTCATGAAGTTACAATCCGATATGCACGAATATCGAAAAGAACCAAGATTTGGGGTTATAATAATAATATAATAATAATAATAATCATCTCGTCATTTTACAAGGGTAGCAAATTAGTCCTGAGGCCTGTTTTCGATTTGGCCCTTGGCACAGATCGTGCGAATGATTTCAATCATTGCAGGAAGAAACCGAAGAACTCGGGGTAAACCTGCCTGATCGGACGGGAGACCGAATATCCCTCTCACTGACAACGATAAAGTTCTTGCCCTGAACTGGGATTGAACCCTCGATGCATTGGTGAGAAGCCGCCTCTCTGTCGCCACGGCTATCCGACCAGCTAAATAAAGATACATTTCAATGTTCATCAAAATTGTGACTTCCAGAGTGTCCACCATCTTGATACCATATATTTACACTATTTGCGTACGAGGGGTGGCCATTTTGTCCGGCTGTTTGGTCCCATTTTCATAAAATTCGAACCCCGCCATCATTAGGGTGTAACAGTGAAACATATATTCAAACGTTTTAACAAATTGGATAACAATTGTGTCCTCTAGAAGGACCACAATTTCAAACGCGATTTTTCGTACAACCAATTAAGGGTCATAATTCAGAAAGTTACGATCCGATCCGAAAATCGAAAGAAACCAAGATCTTTGGTTTATAAACATGTATTTTAAGTTTCATCCAATCGGATCAAAATTGTGGCCTCTTGAGGGTCCACAAACTTGATATACCATATATTTACACTATTTGTGTACACTGGTAGTCCATTTTGTCCGGCAGTTTTGGTCCGTTTTTTACGAAATTCGTACTCATCCAACTTTTAAAACTGTAGCGGTGATATATTCGAAGGTTTCTTTTTTAAATCGGATAGTAGGGTGACCGCTAGAGGAACAACAAGCTAAATATGCGTTTTTTCGTACAATCAGGCGTCATAATGCAGGAAGTTACGGTCTGATAAGCGTGAATATCGAAAGTCGAACCAAGATATTTGAGTATAATTATAATTTATAAACATGCATTTCAAGTTTCATCAAAATCAGAAAAAAATGTGACCTCTAGCGTGTGTCAAAGCTGAATACGTGATTTTTGGTACAATCAGGGGACATAATCCATGAAGTTATGGTCCAATACATGCCAATTTCAAAAGGAACCGAGACCTTGGGAGATAGACCTATATTTCAAGTTTTTAAAATCGGATAAAAATTGTGACCTTTAGAGTGTCCACAAACAAGCTGTGGACGGACGGACAGGCGTGACGACAATATAAAAATGCTGGATAACATGCATGTTTGACCATGGTTTGACCTTGATTATCCACATTCATCAGGATAAAATTTACATTGGGGGTTGAAATCGTAGTCACCTTTATTATTGTCTCGGATACCCAGAACTCGGTAAAATATTTTGTCTGAATGACAGAGACTACTTAAATTATCATTTTTATATTTTCGTAATGATACATTTCTATATTTAAAAACCCATAAATACACAAGGCTTATGCCATTTAATTTACTGAATGATATGGACAATTCTTCTCACACAATAAAAATCGATGCCGCTGGCTATTTTAAAAGCAGACAGTTTGTTTATGTTATTAACCTTAGGGGTTCGAGAGTAGGATATTATCCGCCCCTTCATTAGCATATCTGTCAATGGCTGCTAAGAGTTTTGTATTCATCAACAATGTGAGGTTAAATTTTTTCAAGTCTATTTCTTTCTGTCTATCTGATTATCTAAGATGGGCCGAATATCTAAAGACTAAATCCTATCCATGAAAATCATAATAGATGCCTCCTGATTCCAGGAAAAATGGTGATAAAGGTGTGTCGTATGACCAGGCTATTCAGTTTACGTCAAAAGGAACATTTGAACCCATTACTTCTTCATGTGTTGAAGAGTCAACAATGGGAAAATTTGGTCACTTACCACAGACAATGAAACTGTTAGGTATGTGTGAAAATTTAAGTGTTCAGACGCTATCTGATGTGCGTGAAGGAGACGATAGTGATGAGCAAAATGAAGTAACATTTAGCTTATTTGACAGAGATACATACCAAGATGTAGATGTTCTCAAAAACAGAGTGAAACAAATGAATGGACCTAACCGAGATAATAATATGCTCAATAATAATGAACCTTCAGGATCTAGACGACTTTTGGATATATCCTCGGATATAGAAACCGATATAACTGAAGTAGATTTGTGCAATGATGAGTACTGTGATATGACTAAGAAAAACAGTAACATAGTCTCCCTCGGATTTGTTCCAATCGTTAGCGAACAAGAATGTATAATGGGAAGAGGTAGAAGTGTTTCCGATTCAATGCTTCTTAACCATAATAGTAGAATAAATACAGTTGTTGAAAACGATAAATCTCATGCAAGAATTAAGGCAGGCTTATTAATGTCACCTATAGCTTTGACACAAGATTTGCCAGTTATCATTGGTAATGATCAAAACCGATTATCATATGTGATGGAGAATATGTCGTTAGTGTATTTACCAACTACCAAACAGTTAGTTACTGGTCAAATCACATCACAATCACAACAAGACTCTGAGATTATTCATAATGAGACAAATCTAAATGGATCAGAAATTGACAAACAATTGTCTGTCGAATCACATGCATCCAACAACGGTTCGGAAGAAATGTCTTCGGAACTGGCATCTCCATTATCTAACCCCAGTGTGTCAGAAGCATATCCCTATCATGATGGACCTGATGTTATCTCTGGAAAAGACTTTGATCAAGTAACGCTAAATAGTGTAGAGAGTTTGATACCTCATGGTAACTCCAGTGATCATATGGGTAGAACTTACAATGACACTTCAAGTTTATCAAGTGTCAGTACTGGAACAGACTTCTCTATATCTGCTTCAGTTGGGGATGATAACTCTGAATTTAAGACGCTTTCTCTAGAGACTGATGAAGCAGGCTTTATGGATGTTAATTTACATTCTCGTAACTCGTATCAGCGATCTCATCATAATATCCCCCTTGATACTGATAGTTGTATTGATGAAAAAGGTGCCAAATCGAAGAAGAAAGGATTCACTAATTTCCTTTCCAGGTAAAAAAAACCTTTTTAGTTAAAAATGTAAATTTACATTTCAGGCCTTCAAAATTTCAAGATTTGTGCAAAATATTTTCTGTTAACTGAAATTTGTTTTTTGCTGAATAACATACCATTCGGTCTATCACTATCAGTTTCATCAAAAGTGTGCCAGATACATGTAGTGCCGGTACGTGTACATAATTCCATATACATAGGCGGCGATAGGCCTACATGTACGGTACGGTACTTTGTGCAAATCTTGAAATACATGTAGCAGTATAACAACTGCTCCAATAACAACAGCTATTGTTTTCTCATTGTAACAAATGGTTCATTTTATTACCTGAGTGGTGTGTTTGCTAAATCGAAAAATATCCAATCTTTAAACTAAATAGTTTCAAAAATTTTTTTAACGAGGTAAATAGTAAGAAAAAAATGAGAGGCCTACATTCAAATCGCACGGTGGTAAAACTTCAAAATGGTAGCGATCAAAATATGTAGCTAATAATTTGGAGATTATAAATGGGCGTATTGCATATTGTGTGGGGTGTGGTTGATGTATTTTGTGGATCTGTGGTAGGCCTATGTACAATGTATGGGTAATTTAGAATTAAATGTACTACATTATTTTATATTTATTATATTGCCTAAGTTATGTTTTAGATCAAGTTTTAATTTTAACAAGGACAGCCCAACCCAGATTTTAGATTCTGTTGCTATGTCTTTCCCTCCACCTGTGTGATGGACAGTTGTCCACAATTGCTTGTGGATGTTCTAGTGGTTACATGTATATTCGTTGTTAAAGATTTGGATAATTATTTTCAGAGATCTTGAAAAATCACATTCAAAAATCTTATGGACACTCAAGGGGTTAAAGGGCTAATCCCGATATTTGTTTTGGGAATAAAACTGCTTAATTTTGTGTTAAAATCCCTTAAAATATTCGAGTCAAGGGCCAAGCAACTACTTCAGTATTTATGATACCTTTTCAAACAACTAATCCGTCCGTCTTCATCTGGAATTTGAGACCGGTGCCCCAAGGTGTATTTTGTGGTATCTGTATTAAACCAAACATTTTTTTTATAAAAATAATGTGTAGTTGAAATTTGCCTTTCTCTATCAAGTATGGCACACAGGTTATTCACTGCATGACCCTCTCAAGTAACCGTAATCGGTTATAAGGTCACCCAACATAACAATTGACCCGAAATCTTAAAAGGGTTACGTGTCCGGATAAGCAGTTTTGGCGTTCACCTGCACACGACTTAATATTTTGAGTTGAAATTTTGAGACAAGGTAAATACACCATTCCCCTATATTTTGGCGTTTTATTTTCATACATTCTCAGACTTTTATTTTTGAGCCCCTGTTTAATTCGGGATTGTCCCTTTAAGTTATTATCTATTTGACTTGAAATGTATTCCCAGGGTTTATATCCATGAAATGAAGACATTTTCGTTAATTGTTGTTAGAGTTACTGCCCTTGATCTTTTTAAAAAATCTTGTTGATGTACTAGTTTCTAATAACTATTGTTCACACATAAATTACAACACCTCTTCATCAGTACACCTGTGATAGATTTTATTCCGTGTATTATATAAAAGATAAACAGTAACAAATTTTGGTATAAATACAACAAATGGAGGAAGGGACATATTGACTGTTTGAATTTCTCTTCAGACAAATTCAACTGTCGGAAATATGCACTATTGTGTAATACAGTGTGTACAAATTCTGAATCTATCTCCATGGTACCATGTAATGAATGCATGTATGCTCAGCATTTTATTTGCTATGTTGTCCTGAGTGTACATTATACATGACGGTATTCACTGTAGGTGTACCGGTAATCATGATTTTCCTGGCCTGTCTTTATTCATAATTTTATGTATGCAATTACCATCTGGCTGCAGGACAATGATGAGGTGAGGCTCAGACTGACATTGCTGCTATCTCACTGGTAAATTTAATTGTACTGATTGGTTGATCCTATTTTTGGCTTACTACAATGTAGTGTTAGTTTAAAATTTACTAATGGCAAGATCTATTCATCCCAACATGTATCCTAACACCTCCTGTAGTAATAGCAGAGATTAGTTTACAATAATAATAATAATGTGTGGGTTATTTTACCATCCTATAGAACATATATTTTAAAATCTGGGTATTTTATTACTACCCATTTCATAAAGCTCAAAAAACACATTATGTAGTAATTATTACTATTTTATAATCTATTTCATAAACCTAATGCACACACTGTCAACTCTGGAATCTGAACTATTTTTGACTAAGCACAATAAATTAAACTTTAAATTAAAAACAGTGAACTAAGACTTTATTTTAAAAACCTCCTGGCAATAGATTTACACAGATTTATTTAAAATTTTGTACATATCTTAATTTAACAACATACATGTACCTGGTACGATAAGTTCAGTTCGCTAAAACTGATGGGCTAGACAGCTTCTATCGTATACTACCTAGTACTTACATGTAGTAGTACAATTACATGCACATAATAAAAAAAGTTCACTCATGATAAGTTTAGTTCACTGATACTGATGGGCTAGAAAGCGTCTATCATACTACTTAGCAGTACAATTACATGCACATAATAAAAAATAGTTCACTTATCAGCTAGACAACTTCTATCAACATAGTGCTGATATTTCTCTTTAATATGCATGAATACATAGATGTAAATTAAAGATGCATTAGGTAAGTTTTAGATCAAGAACTCTGGCCATTCTTTCTATTAATACTTGTATTTATACTTCAAAAAAAGACAATGAATCAATTGAATATATTGAAAATTTCATTCAAATTACATGTCCTTTTTTTCTGGGTGAAGCTGTGACTGCATAAAGACGTTGCATTCATTATTTATTATCGTAGCAACGGTACCGGACATCCAAGACTAAGTCTTGAATCTTATCCTTTTATCTTTAATTTTTTAGATCTTAAGGATGTTCAAATCCATTAAAATCTTGACTGTCTCATGTTCTAGAGAGATTATGTTTGACTTGTCATGTGAGTAAATGTCTAGAGAATAAATTAGATATGAAGCAGATTTATCTCTTACATGTACATATGCATCTTTAACATAAATACTATAAATACATGGTAAATGCACATCATATTTTGTCAAGAAGACGATTACTCACACAAATTGTTTGGAACAAGTTCCTGGTTAATAAAATTAAATCATTATGCAAATTAGTGTGCAGTATAACCTGTTAAAAACAGATATTTTTTGTGGATGCTCTCCAAATAAGAATATGGCATCACAGTTTCACATGTCTTGTGGAATATGTCTAGCCTAATTCTTTGAGCATCTTGTTACAAATGGTGCTGAAACGCATTATGGTACACGATTCATAATCATGTACCAATGGTAAATGTTTATTTGGTCTTAAATATTGGATATCAGAAGCCCATCTTTTCCATGTTAAAGATCACAACACCAATGCTGATTTAAATTGCAAATAAATTTTTGTTTTCAATGTCAAAGATTTTGGATGATATTGAGTTACAGACTTTAAGTCTACTTTAAGTTTATAACATGTACTGAGTGACTTTCAATACATCTTGTAGGACAAAATACAACAAATGAGAAATTCAGCACTTTTGAAAAGAAAATGTCCTATAGTTTTGTGGGACATCTTAGATCATTTGTGCTAGTTATTTTATGGTGTCTGAATGTATTAAACATAAAACATGGATAATTAATTGTATAGCTGTAGGCTACAGGTTTGTCTAATGTCACTACTATTCTTTGTAGAAGATGAAAAAGATAAATATATTGCCACGCCTATTTTTGTTGTACCTGTATATGAATGTAGGTTGATATCTCTCTCTCTCTTGAGTAGGTTTGTGTACTCTCCCTGTCTTACTCAAGGTTTTAAAATCTGTGAGTCGCATATATCCACCTACATGTACAGGTGCAGGGTATTAGTCATGAATAGTTTTATACCGTACATGTATTACTATTACTGGTATTAGTACAATTTGCTTATAGTTATAACTAATGTAACAATTACTGATAGATTAAGCACTGGCTCAATAAACAGGAAATCCTGGGTTCAATGTTGGCTCAGTAAGTTCCACAGGGTCTTTACAGTCTTTAGTCTAATTTCCTCTTGTCACTGTTACAGGATGGACAGCCTAGTAAAAAGGGGGACTAGTCATTCAGATGAGACAATAAACAGTATTCTCATGTTGGCATGCACAAAATGTCTTGCTTTATTTAATACACTGCATGGTGTATGCACAATGTTTTCAGCCTGGTTGGTTCAAAAAAAAAATCAAACTGTAAAATGAAGTTTTGAGTCAGATCAAAGAGGCTTAGGCATTTTAAGTTTATGTATATTGTATGAAAAACTATTTGTATATGAAATGTAATGAGGTCAGAAATGTAAAGGAAATTTTGCTGCAAATACATTGATTACAATGTAACATATATATTGGAGGTACATGTATACACAGTTACACACCATGTAGCTTTCTGGAACAAATGCCCCTGGAGCTCTAATCACATGATTTACATGTATAAGAGGAACAAGAGTTTCAGTTTTCTCAGGTTTATATTAGGAATTTTATCAGTTAATTAACAACCTTCATTTTTATACATGACTGTCATTAACCTATATCTAAACTGTTAATCAAAAAATCTATATAGGATTTAATTCATGTTCTATAAATAACCTCATATAAAAAAAATCATAATATAGTGTATTTAGGTACATGTAGTTGATAAAGACTTGCTGTTTATGATTTCGAGAGGTGTTATTGTGCATTAAACATGTTCTGAGATAATTAGAACCTAAGTTACTGTCCTACTAAGACACAATATATGAAAATAATAAAGTCTTATGTTTTACACACTGGAGCTACATGTACATTGTAAATATTATATAGATTTCCCATAAATTTTTATGAATAGAGTTTAAAGTGAATAGTTTGTATAAGCTTACTAACATTAATGCTAAAGAATGATATAATAGCACAGAATTTACATTAATAACTTTCAAATCTAGTGGTATCAGTTATCGTCTTTATTGTCCCCCCCCCTCACCTTTCGAACAAAGCTGGGGAATATTAAAATGGGTCTGTCTGTGAGTCTGGGACATAATAACTCTGCTTCTAATTGAACTAGAATATTCAGACTTGGTGTAGGTGAATGCTTTGATGTAGTTCAAAGATAAGCATTTTCTGCTTAGGCTAAGCAAAGATATCAAATTTTATTGGTAAATGCTCTGGAACACAATAAGTTTGGTTCTACTTAAACTGTACACCAAATTATCACATCAATACCTTAACTAAGTTTGATAATGAACATTTCAGCTCAGGGAAAGCAGAGCGATAAACAGTTTTATTGGTTTAGACTTTGGAGCTTGAAAACTTTGATTCTAATTGTAATTGAGTGATACTGGTGAAACTTTGTGTAGAGTTTTATTACTTTATTACATAAATACCTTAAAGATTGGTTGAGACTTTGTAATTGAGCTAGAATGTTCAAACTTGGTGTAGGTGTCTATTGGGTGAATGCCTTGACAGAGTTCGACCATGCACATTTTCCACTAAGGCGAAGCAGAGATAAGCAATTTGATTGGTGAAGTCTTTGAAACACATAGATTTGGTTCTTGACTAACTTTGATGATGACAATTTTTTGCAATTTGATTGGTCAAGACTTTGGAACTCTGCTTTTAACTTAAGTGAGGTAGAATGTTTAAACTTTGTGTAGATGTTCATTGGATGTCTTAACTTAGTTCAGCGAGCTAAGCAATTTCATAGGTCGATGCCTTGGGACACGATACATGTAACCTTGATTCTAACTGACAGAAAGTGATCAAACTTAGTGTATAAGTTTCACTACCAAGTACTTCAAACCTTTCACTGAGTTTGATTGTGAACATTTAGTTCTGAGACTGTATAGATAATCATTTTGATTGCTTGATACTTTTGAAAATGATAATGTGCAATAAATTAATATGTATTATATGTTTATTTTGGGATTTCGGCAGGGGACATCAGCCTCACTATTGGCTTTTTATATGCCCACATGGAAATGTGGTCGTATATATTGTCGTCTGTTCGTCTGTCCGTCCGTAAGTCATCCAGAGACTAAAGTTAACATTGATTTTCACCGATATCCGATAATTGTGGACGCTCTAGAAGCTAAAGTTGATATCTGATGGACTTTAAATTAATACACAGTGTTTAAAGGAGAATGCTAAAGTTAAAGTTTAATTTTATCATTTACTTAGTTCATTATGTAACACATTGCAGATTATTTATTTATTTTTTTAAAGTTTTAATAACAAATAACGTTAAAAAACACTCTCGGATTTCCGAAATTACGGAAACACCCGACAATTAATGAGCTGAAGCTATATCACGTGACATGACATAATAGTGGATCTACGTTTAGCAGTCGATGTATAGGGAAGCAGCAGAAAGTGACAGCTTGTCAGACATTAATTTCGCCCAGAGTGTTCTTCCCTATCAGGACCGGCGAATTAGAAATGCGAGGAACAACGGTGACTATGATGGTTCGGAACATTCTAGTTAATGATAAATAAATAGACACTAGAAATTAAAAACAGCGTAGACAGACGTACACACCTTCACTGACTGACAGTCTTGTCTTATCCTTCCTATCACTAGCCTATCTATCACTCAGTCCTTCGATTCGCAATGACTTTCGGCTTTATTGCGGCCCTATTGGTGTTCACGCTTCATCGGAAAAAAATATATCAGATAAAAACTAATAATTATGGTATTATATGCCCTAAACTAGATACGAGAACGTCGCTAAAAATGGGTCACATCGTCATCATATACACTACAGTGATAGTGATAGGACCATGGACGGTCCAGTAGGGCCTTCGCTCACGCTAAACAAAAAGTAGTATCACGCTCATAATTTACAAAGTTACATCGGACAAACTTCTTACATGATTTAGTAATATTTATTATCGACTGCAAAATCATCGAAATAGGCCTACGGAAGACGCTTCGAAAGGGGGATAGTAATATTATTAACAATTATAGTATTCAGGCTACCACTCTAGCGGTGTTTACATTTCGTTGCTATGGTTACATAAGAGGTTTCTAAAGATAGATTTTGAAAGCTAGCCGGTTTCGCCATAGAATGCACCGAGTTTTAACAGAAAGATAAAACAACTGTTATATCTTTATCGGAATAATAAAGTTATTAAAATTGCACTGGTCACGTTCATAAGCAGATATAACTCGAAATTTTCCGAACAAGAATTTGAAAGAGAAGCGTGTTTTGTTGACATCGCTTCGTTGATCGCTGTGTCCCGACTCAGACCTTTTGTGTTGTCTCGCTTGGAAATTTAAAAAAAAAATGACAGACGCTTACCGATTTATTGTCGGTGCTATTAGTATATCCCCAAGCAAGGCAATTGTCTATGTTTATGCACCCAGGTAGTCAAACTGACGGCATGTCGTGCTCAGTTTCAATAGCCTTCTTTAGGGAAATTTACAAAGTCGATCAACTATTACGTCATTCACGGAAAAAATCAAAACGAGGCTGCAGATATGCATAAACGTCAATTGGGTGTTTTTTGGTATATTTTTTCTTTGTAAAAATATTTAGAGTGACTTTTAAAATTTCGCAGGGTCAAAAATATTCTAATATTAACGTTATTTTTCATATTAAAAAAACTTTTTGCGTTAGTATTCTCCTTTAAGGTCATGAGACGAAGAATCCAATTGATTTTCAGCGACATCTAATAATTACTGCCAGAGTTATGGCCCTTGATCACTTTGAAATATCTTGTGGACCCTCTAGGGGCTAAAGATAATATTCGATTGACTTTAAATTTATACACAGTGTTTAAGGTCATAAGATGAAGGACCCTACTCATTTTCAACTAAATCTTCAAAAGTTACTGCCAGAGGTATGGCCCTTGAGGCTAAAGTCAATATCTGATTGACTTTAAATTTATACACCGTGTTTTTAAGGTCATGATGCAAAGGATCCTAGACTTTTTCAACAATTTCTGATAATTACTGCCAAGAGTTATGCCATTGATCACTTTGAAATTTCTTGTGGAGGTAAGCCATGAGACAAACAATCAAAACAATTCTAATAATTTCTGATAATTACTTAATGGGCTATTACTCCTAATAAGGTTTTCATGTGTTGAAAACGTTCTCCTTACTGACAAAAAAAAAATGCGATAACCCTTGTTGACTACCCGGGCGCATGTTTTGTTGCCTGACAACCTATCTTTTTATGTTATTGTCAGGAAGAACTAGAATCAGTTATAAGTGGCTAGAGTTTACACTGCCTGGGAATGTCCTCGAGTTTGCCCCAAAATAAAAACACTCAACACAATACAATTCTTGCCAGTAAGCAGTGTTTTCAAGGAAAATTAGAATTGTGTCAGGTGTCTTATACTTAGTCTTATATCTGTACTTCCCTGTCCGAAAAACACAATTTTTGACAATGGCATTGTCACAATACAGTAGGCCAAACAAATGTTCTTGCCCAAAAAGAGCTGCCAGGGGAGGACTGCCCATTCAGTTGTATGCCTTGTACGTACATGTAATGCTTCCATTACCCACAAAAACAGAAAAATGTATGTGATCCCCTTTGTGTATAGCTTGCATGTGTAAGCCGCCCGCTGTGGGTGTATGTTCCCTGACAACTATTTTTGTTTCAATTTCTGTGTAAAGATCACAATAATTTTATCATTTCTTTAACCAGTACACACTTACATTACACCATTATTGTTACTTACGTTTTTCATACGCTTATTGTTATTTATATATTTCTTTTATATGCTGAGTCACATTATATTGTGTAAAGAATGATATTGAAAGGGTTAACATTTGTAAAGAAATTCATAAACATATCCTACTAATAACATGTAAACTTATATGTAAAGTAGGTGTATAAATTAATGATAAACTTATAACATAAACCTAATCATATAATCAGGTCACATCTTAATTAATGGAGACCTATATAGAAATGTAAATTTACCGATTAGTATGATGTATATAAGTAAAGATTAAAATACCATAAAGTACAACCACTTGATGGATTGCTGCCATTTCTACCTGAATTTTTTAGCAGAACTTTTTTAAATATAGATTTGATTAGCTTAGAATATAAAAAATAGATATATTATTAGAAGAACTATTAATATTTTGGAAAAAAAGATGATGAATTGCTATATAATTAGAAGATAATAATCTTGCCTTGAAGCTACTGAATATTATTAAATAATTTCGCTTTTTTATGCAAACGTCAACCTTTATGACACCAATCTTTTTCTTTTGTCAGTATTCAGCATCTTAGCCTTTAAATTACTAATTGAAGTTTTCTCCTTTTTATACAAACACCTACCTAAAGTAATGGCACCGATTTTTTGTCATTTGTTAAGATTTAGCATCTTGGCTTTCCCATTTCCTGTTTTAATATTGAGATTAGAATGTGAGATAGTTAGAAGTTAGAATATATTATCAATTTTGAATCAGTGTAAATCCATTTGAATTTTTGATAACTTAAAACAATATGATAGACAGTAGAGGTCATATGTTTATTGAAGTGCAGAAAAACATTACATTACACAACTTTGTCAATTTTTCAGTTATCAGCATATTGGTTCATGTAGAATGAAGGCTATCATTGGAATACATTGTTTAAAAAACATTACTGAGGGAACAAACATCACAGCCACACATAACTTTATTGGCCAATATATTTCAATGTTACTTTCAATAATAGCTCTTATGATTCAGTTGGCTGCATTTTATTTGGACACATTTGCCTTGGGGTCATAAGTAATAACCAGGTGCAAATTCATCAGAACAAATTTCAGCAATTTTTCTGCTTGATTTGTTTAAAAAGCCTGGTCAAAATAAATCGTCCGTATGCTATTCATATAATATACATGTATATATATAAATGTAACAGTACGTACTTCTCAAACACTTTATAAATTTTGGATGGGTTGCATTGTTATTGGTCTAACACATGAACTGTTGATCATAAGGTCTGTCATAAAGTAAAGTGGTTTCAAATGGACATGGAGGAGGGTCATTTGCCTATTTCTAGTGGGATTTGTCAAAGTTCACTGGTTTCCTCCCACTGCTTAATTAAAGAATAAATGTTACCCATCAAGTCTGAATAAAACCCTCTTAACAGCTCACAACCTATATAGGGTTTACAAGGTTTCAGTGAAAGGGGTGTTAACTCTGCAGAATGTCATTGCCTATTTTTCTACTATATAAACTTCGGCTTCCACCGAAGGTGATAGCACAGACAAGTCTTATTTTTCATTTTTATTATCTTAGCGCATGTGCAGGGGTCTTTCCTGTAGGAGGAAACTGGAGTAAACCCACGAGGTTGGAAGGAACGACAAATTCCAAGCCACAATATGCTCACACTACCGCAAGCCAGAGATGCCAGGCCAGCTTAAGGTCGAAGCAGGGCACTGTAGATCACTAGGCCATCTCAACCCCTCTTTCATAAGGGCAGACATATGGATTAACGAACACAGTATACATCCACATAAGATGTTGTGTAAACACAATCTATTTCCAGTAAAAAGTTGTTATCTGTGAAACAGTACACCACATGCTTATTGAATTTTCATGACATAAAATCCATTAAATACATGTATAAAGTATAATAGGCTTCATGTTGTGTATCAAATGATGTCTGTGGCAGGGATCATCAAAAATACATTTATAATATCAACATCACCATACATCAATCTCACCATACATCACAGTAAATATATATCAAATATATCAAATAAACCATCTATTCCACCTATTATTGTGGTGTCAAATCTTCATCAACAACATGGTTATTAATACTCCTTGTTTTGCTCTTTTCAATCTTAGATCTGTTTACATGACATTTTACTTATCAACAGATATAATTGATTCAATACCTCAGACAGGTTAGATCTCCTGTGATCATTACTGGTGGAATTAGTTGTACATCAGTCTGTATCTACATGTAGTAGTTGTAATAATACAGTATACATCTACATTTAAAACATGTTTATCAGAAGAAAACTACTTTAATCTTTATTTATCATCCATGTTTATCATGTGACTTGTTCGAGACATAATCCATTATCAGCTTCTGTTTGTCGTTAGTTTGCTTCCCCCCTACATTACATATATCGAAACCCATGTACACTGATGAACTGTCCTCTGCCAACTTCTTTTTCCACTGTTTAATCGGAGAGTCCACTGGATGTTTAATCCTCTCCATGTTCCCCAAACCGTTAGCATTAGATCAACACATCAGAAATGCTCAAGCTAAGCTGACTACCTGTCGCTTAGGGATATTCTTACATTTTTGTCTTTCGCCCCACCTCCTTATGGTTGTTTTTCAGACTACAGAATTTTCCTACCCTCCCTCCTGATACATCAAAATTGACATATTTATTTTATTGTAAATAAACACACGTAAATACTTTTGTGGAAATGTATCTTTAAAATATTAATAATCGTACTAATCAAAATAATCATAAAATACACATTTATTTCATAGTACATGTATATGATTTAAAGATGTTTTTGTCAATAAGCACTTGTAGATTTAGAACACAGGAGAAACTTGACAAGTGTTTTCTACAGAATAGATACTTAAGATCTATAGAAGACCGACGAACTCACAAACTAATAACTAGTCAAAGAAAGATTGATTCTTAGATCCTACAGACTAGATTAGATTAACACATCTTTCTATCCAAACGATTTATTGTGTTGGGAACAGGCGCTAGTTACTGTGTATTCACTGCCATATTGATTTGATATTATACAAAGGTATTGAAGGAAAATTGATCAGTTTTGCGGGTTAAGTTGGGAATAGGAGCGAGTCATGGATCAGAAACCATCTATATTTTTTCTAGTCAACAAGTTGTTAGATCAAGGTTGTTTAATGAACAAAAGAATATTAAACATCACAGCTCTTTATTATAGATTTATGATCAGAAAATGAACTAAAAATAGTTATATATGTACAGAATTTTATTGATCCAGTTAGTATTTATGAAAGTAATACAATTTGAATAAAGGTATTAAAGTAGCTAAGTCTATAACTCAATAGCATCAAGAGTCTTACACATTGAAAACACAGATTATTTGTCAATTCAAATCAACATTGATGTTGTGATCTTACCGGGAAAAGGTAGGCCTCTGATATCCAATATTTAAAGTAGTAGCTAC
Organism: Patella pellucida; assembly: GCA_917208275.1. NCBI lineage: Eukaryota > Metazoa > Mollusca > Gastropoda > Patellidae > Patella > Patella pellucida. The sequence goes on from OU795039.1 coordinate 62,787,632, forward strand.
ATGTATGTCTCTAACTCAGTATCATCAAAATTCTTCAACATTGAAAACTCAAATTATTTGTCAATTTAAATCAACATTGATGCTGTGATCTTACCAGAAAAATATGGGCTTCTGATATCCAATATTTAAAACAAAATAAACATTTTACCATTGGTAATCGATTTGTGTTCCATAATACATTTCAGCCAGAGTTCTAGCAAGAGACTTGAGGAATGAAGCTAGACATATTACACCAAACCAACAGCATCTGTAGACTGGAATAACCAGATGTTAGAAGTTTGCATTCAATTGGGACTGTTGGCTTATTTCGTGGAACATAACTGATTTGAAATTAGAGTCAACACAGAAACAATTGAATGTAAATCAGTTTATATAGAATCAGATTATATTGTTATATATGCGTTGTTACCCATTAGGGTCAATTTCTATGTCCTGAATATTATCGATTTAGCTCCTTTAAAATGTAACTCTGACTGGTAGAGGTTTATAAAAAAGTAATGAAATCATAAACATTTGCATAATTTAAAGGAAAGAAATTACACTTCCTATTGGATTGTGGAAATCAGAAGCCATGAATGAATGATGAAATAACACATGAAAACATTCAAATCTACATTGTATCAAGTTTTTTAGGGTATTGAAAATAAAATGAATAGTATTTGAAATTAAAGGGACGACACAGCAGAAAAGAGATAGAAGCTAATCTAGCATACATCTCTACAGACAATGTTTTAAAAAACTTATTTTCAAAAACTTTTGGAAATGTGTCCACTGAAACCTGGAATGCATCATTTTAACAATCCCTATAGCACACTGCATGACATATGCCCATCTTAATTAGCCCAGAGTAGAACAGTACATGTAGGGCATAGGCGTATGGGGCAGGGGTGTGTTAGTTTGATTTTCTAGTCACTTTCATCGTCGTCCTTCAAGAGATGATAAACTCTTTGTTCTACTGTTCTAGACATCCGAATTACACAATATAAACTGAATCTGCACTGTTCGTCTGTTATTACTGTAGGAAGTTGTTTTATTGCTCTTGTTATGAGTGGTTTTTATTCATATCTACCTAATAATATTCTATGAATTAGAAATTCACAAGATTTAATGATTTTCCATGGAAATAAACTGGAATGCCTAACGTTTTTTTATATACCTTATGTACACTACTTGTATATGGTTGTTGATTACCAATAACACAAGAGATTGTTTACCCCTGTATCTTACAAAACATTTCCCGGGGCGAAGGATGTTTATGACTGCGTCTTCTTGTTTACTTTGTAATGAAATATATTCAATTACGTATCAGGTAGCATGGTCTACCATATTGATATGAACGACATTAGAAAGAAGGTCAAGAAAAAGGAGCTCCGGTAGAAACCACCACAATATAAAGGTGCTCCGGTAGAAACCACCACAATATAAAGGTGCTCTTTAAGAAATATATTTACTTAACAGTCATGTTCATAAATACATTAACTATTGACTGGGAATATGTATGCCGCATTGGTAATGATATCAATGTATTAGAAGATATATCACTTCACTCTTTAAATTAAGTAATATGAGTTTTAAGGCTACATGTAAAAATGGCTTGGGTAACAATGGTACTCTAAAAATCACTATTTTATTCTATTTGTCCACTTGTGCTATTATTTCACAGAGATGTCGTTTTATCCTGCACCAAATTTAGGATGACATGTAGAAGATCGCTCCAGCATGAATATTGTTACAGTACTATGCAACATGTGACAACTGACAGTATCATATACAGAAGGCCAGATAATGGTTTATGATATTAACAAAATTAACTTTAGTAAAGATAATTGAGATCATATTAGATTATTATGGAATTTGTGCCAGTTAAATGTTTTTTCCTGTCCATTAAAAATATCATTTCAAGACAAAAAGGCTTGAAGAAATATATCTTAAAAGATCTCCATGTTTCCACTGAATAGAAAGTATCTTTTTCATAACATTTAAATTTTAAAACTAACAGCATCTTCATCAGACGACTATGGGTTGATACTGTTGTTGCTTGAAATGTCTGTGTGCCTTGTCCGCAGGTTTGTCTGATGGGATTTATTTATGTTTTACTATAAGAAGAGAGAGAGAGAGAAGTTTTTACATACACTTGACACAATTTAGGTCATTTTAGGACTAACACATGGTTCAATTTTATTTCAATATTTCACCTTGCATGTACATGTAGGGGTCTTGAGCAGTTGGAGAAAACAAACGAGGTTGGACAGGCAACCCTACGTCAGTTGACTCAATGATAGACCTTATGATACAGCGGCGTGCACTTGCTAACCATTCAGCCATCCAACCCCCCTTACTATAAGAAACTGTCACCTTTAATTATTTTGTTTACTTTTCAATCCACATGTTTCTTTTACAAGTTCTGTCAATCGATACATTTGTTGATGAAAATTGATGAAATTCTGGATAACAATAGGAAACATGTTTAACATTGACTGATTACTTAAAGGAAGACAACTGGACTGAAACATGTACATTGTATATGATGTAATCAATTGGTATAGCGCCTGTACTTTCTAAATACAACCTATTTTAGTATTTACCTAGACTGATATAGAACTGTTTGTCCAGTAAAATAGAACCAATATTTGAGAGCAGACTGTACATGATGCATTTAAAGTGGACATGTTAATTATCATGAAACTGTAAAATTTACTTAGAGTAGAAGAAGATGGGATTAAAGCTTTTTTCAAACGTGCTGACTTGGCTTTCACACTTAACATAATGAGCAGTTGGTTTGTGCTTCATGCTTTGTTGGCCTGATTATTTAAAAAGAAAGTTTGAAAAGACTTGTCAAAAATTTAGTTGTGTTTTGTGATTTTCTTGGTTATCTTTGTGTTATTATGGTCTGTCTAGACTTAACCGATGTATTCTTCTGAATCAGTTAAAGATACATTAATTAAGAGTTTAATAAAGAGTTAGTCATTCTTGCTGTAATAATACAAAAATAGATGATGAAAATAGAAAATATTGAAAATTTCATTCAATTTACTTCATTTTGAGCCAAATTATCACTGTTCGTAGTTTGACAAGAAGTATGCATAGTGGTAACCAGGGCACTAGCATATTCGCGACAAAGCTCGCTTTCCCATTTTTAAATTAAATTTCATTTAATTTACTTCATTTTGAGCCAAATTATCACTCTTCGTAGTTTGACAAGATGTATGCATAGTGGTAACCAGGGCACTAGCATATTCGCGACATAGCTCGCTTTCCCATTTTTAAATTAAATTTTTAAATTGCAAACCGTTTGAATCTAGTTCAAATCTCGAGTATCTGATTCTGATGCCATAGAGAGTTGATTATGGTCTTGTCATATTAATAATTAATGTCTAATTAATAGTTTATATAAGATTTTATGCCTAAAAAAAGACCTACAATAGACGAATTTAGGTCTTTCAAGTTTTCAACTTCTGAATGTTCATAAGATTAAGATATGAATTTTTGCTGTCTTTGCTGTTGAATTTGTCACCCTCAGTGGTAGTGGATGTTAATCCTTATTAAGTAGTAGAGCATGTTGAATGAACAGATTCAACAGTTTTGTTGAGGCAAGAATGTGGGTTTCTCCAATGTAGCTTCTAATGGGTTAATATTGTTTGTTTATTTGGGTTGGAATTAAATATAGCAGCAGCCACGCATGCTTTTTATACGCCCACATTTTCATGTAGACGAATATTATCGTCGCTCCTGTCGGTCCAACCACAATTGTTTGCGAACACTCTACAGGTCACACTTTTAATCAAATTTCAATGAAACTTGAAATATAGGTTTGGCATGTATCGGACTGTAACTTCATCGTTTATGGCTCCTGATCGCACGATTACATTTTTGACTTGTGAATTTGATGAATTTTTACGCTCTGTTACTAAAATAGTGCGTAGTAATTATAAACAAAAAAGGGTGTAAATCGGTCCATGTCCTTCCTATGTGACAAAGGATGCAGTTTAAAATACAAATGACGAGAATGGTAACACTGTTCATGCATGAGCCACATTAAAGTAGGCAACAGTCTGTGCACTATATGTCTATAGTTTCTAATCGTTGAAAATAATACCACTGTAATTGTAAGGCATGGATATGCCTACAGCACATAAGTTAAAAGTAAACCGGTATTTGATAATTGCAATATATATTTGTCAGACTTTCGTATAAGCTTACACAATGATAAACAAATATATGATGTTATTAATAAACAAATATATGATGTTATAAATAAACAAATATATGATGTTATTAATAAACAAATATATATGTTATTACATGGTTAGACTACATCCTCCTGGTACTATTCATTATTAGGATCATAAGATCTACCAAGTCCGCCCCCCCCCCCCCAAATTATGCCGTGGCAGACAGGGGTTGCGTCAGCTTGTATATCAAGGTTGTGGACCCTGTTGAGGTTCGATTTTGATGAAACTTCAAATAAATGTATATACTTATTATAACCCAAGATCTTGGTTCCTTTCGATATTTGCTCATATTGAATTGTAACTTCATGAATAATGGCCCTTGATTGTAGGAAAAATCGCTTTCTTTTTTAGCTTGTTCTCTATCCATCTCTTGGGGGGGTGGATGGCCGAATGGTAAAGCATGCACTGTATCATTAAGCCTGTTATTGAGTCAACAGGCGTAGTTTCGAATCCCTGATTGTGACAATTAGTCCGGAAATGACATAGCTGTGTAGAGTGGACGTTAAACCCCATTTCTCTCTCTCTCTCTGTACATGACAAGGACTAGGGTCGTCTGTCCAACATCATGGATTTTCTCCTACGTGCAAACAAATTATCGAAACAAAATTAAACCATTATGTTAGTCCCGAAATGACCTTGTTTGTGTCGAGTGGATTTAAAACCATTTCTCTCTCTCTCTATCCATCTTTCAAAATTGTGGGCGTATCCTGCCTGGCAGCCGCTGGTTTGCAATGAAGCTGGAAAAAGACAGCCCCCCCCCCCTTATAAAAACCCAACTCACACACCATTAAGGCATTTTTAGTTGAAATGGCATTCATATGTCAAATAAAATCAGTAGGACGTTAAACCCCATTTCATTTCACTAACCTTAGTTGTCCTTTTCTGTTTCTTAAACGGACATATTGAAAAATTTATAATTTAGGTTGGTATTATATGTAGACATTAACTTTATTTCCTAATATTATTAATCTACATGTAATAATTAAACTATTGCCTGATTTCTTCGCATGAGTAACTTTTGTTTGGTTTCACATGAATATTTCATTGACAATAGGACATGTGGGCTCTCACAGTAAATAAGTCATGCATGAAATTCTTGTTGATTTATAACATGCATTTTGTATGTTGTAATGAATAGTGTAAATTTCTACTATGGTGACCTGAAAGTGACAGTCAGTGGCTTGCCTACTAATAAAATGATTCATCATTCTAGATACTTGCTAAATCAGTTAATTCTCTTGCTGACCCTAATAGTAATAGGCTAGGCTTCTAGCTCCATATAGGGTAACTGCACTTGTCACCTTTTGAACTCCTAACCAACATTTTTATTTGGAAATGTATTTATGAAACTTCCTGTCACATACTAAATAAACCTACATGACACTTGTGTTCAGACCTTTAGACATGATGTGTCTTCTACCAGGATATTAGTCGAAGTGTCAACAAATGTGCAATGACATGTACATGTAGTGCGGACTTACTCCTGTGGTGTTTTTAGGTAACTGACAAAAGACAAGTTCTTTTATTTCAAAATTTTATTTCAGAAAACCTTTATTACGTTACTTCATTTCATCACATATAGAAGAATAGAGTAGCAGTTTCTTTGTTGACATTTTTTATTTTTAAACATAAACTGATTACTTTTATGTAATTTGAAACAACACATTGTTGAGGTTCAGCTTGACTGCAGGTTTTGTTAAGTGGATGTAGATATTATAATAAGTTTTAAAACAGTTGTTGCGTTTATGATTGGATAATAAACTGAAGATTTAAAGGGAAGTTATTTAAGTGGTATTTAAAATAAGAAGTGTTTATCTTTAAGTAACATGTAAGAGGTACAGGGTGGTAACAGTGATTATTTGACTTGGTATATCTTTTACTAGCTAATACCCACCTCGTACCAAGTGATATTTAATAGTTTAAAAACATTCAAAGTGACCACTTAACATAAAGTTCAGCTTTACCGAGATTTATTTGAAACTAATTTGATTGAAGGCAGTCACATGTGTGTTGGACTTTGTAAGTTCATTTGGTCATAGTTACCAGGGATGTAAATGAATCGCCCACAGGAGATATATATGTGTCAGTAGTTAAGATATTTGACTTATCTATCTATGTTTTATATAAGTCACATGTATCTTGTGTAATATTTTTATCAGTGGTTTGATATTGTGTTCATGTGATCTATGGGAGAACAGTGTTTACTAACATGTCTATATTAGCAGAAAATACTGAGATCAAAAGGACTTTACATATTATAAAACAGTAAGTAAAAACCATCTACACAACAGTTTTTATTGATGTAACTTTTATAACAATTTTCTGTTTGACTTCTTACATTGAAATCTTTTGTCTGCATCATAACATAGTCAAATATCATTTAAGATTTGAGTCTTGATTTCAAGGAATATTGACTTTTAATGAATGGTACAGTTATCTCAATTTGCAGAAATATATATGTATATGGCAAGAATCTGAAATGTCAAAATGATAATGTTTTTACTGAATCCAGATCTGCACAAGTTTTTCTTTTCAACACTCAACTAAATTTCTTATCAAATTTTTTCATTATCATATAATACACAAAATATGTCGAAATGTATGTTTACACAACTATGAAATCTTGTGAATTCAATACAGGACAGACTACTTGATATATTTTTTTTAATGACATTTCTCAATAGCTATAGGATATACATTATTGAATTTCTAAGTTTGTGGATTGTAGAGTTATATTTCTGTTCTGTTTAAAGCTTGGGATTGAGTTTAGAATAGATTTAGAGAAAGCAGGGGACTATTAGTATTAACATGGTTTTGACTGTCGCTCCATCCATCTGTCCGTCACACTTTTTGGGACACAATAACTCTCCAAATTGAGCTTAAATGTTCAAACTTGGTGTAGGTGGTTATTGGCGAATGCCTTGATGGAGTTCAAAGATGTACATTTTCTGCTTAGGGTAAGCAGAGATAAGCAATTTGATTGGTTGATGCTTTGGAACATGTTAACTTTAGTTGTTATTAAAGGAGCTAAATCGATAACATTTGGGATCTAGAAATTGACACAATTGGGTCGCAACGCATATAATACTGTAATATGAATATATATAAACTGGTTTTCGTTTTTACTCTTATTTTTAAATCAGTTATGCTCGGTGAAATATGCCAGCAGTCTCAATCAAAAGCAAATTTCTAGCGTCTGGTTTTTCCAGTCTACATAAGAATATGGCAACACCGTAAGATTTGGTGCAATGTGTCTAGTCTCGTTCTTCAAGTCTCTTGTTTCAGCTGGGCGTAGGGATCTTTAGCAGTGGGAGGAAACCACAGGATTCAGAGAAAACCAATGAGGTTGGACATGCGACCCTATTTCACTCAATATCGACCATATGCCCTGCCCCCCCTTCCCTTTCTCTCCCCTCCTTGCTGATGAATATATCCACTGCTACTTTCTTTTACCTTATTCACAGGATGTTCTTCTGTTTAAACAAATACTGAAGAAATTGGCAGCAGTTTTTATTTGTTTATGGGAAGGGTAAATGGTTTTATCCACACGTTTAGACACACTTTGTTAGTCACAGCACATGTTAGAAATCCTTTTGATTGTAATTTGATAAAAATCAGAATATTTACCTAGAATCATTTTTCAGTAATTTTAGTGCTAAAAGCTTCATAAGCTATGTAAATAACCACTGGAGAGAATTATAATTTTTTTTTTAAACTTTTAACTTTTAATAAACCATTAACAATGTCTTATTTTGTTTTAATACTTCAATGCTTTCGATATCAAATTTGCCTTAAAAACTATCTTTTGAATTTGAACTAAAAATGTTTGTATTTAGTAAAAAGACATATTCATTATATTTATAGTTTATCAACTCAAACAGTGCACAAGACATTTTGAAATATTATGTTAAGATAAGAAAGAAAGTGGGCATTATTTATATACTGTATTAAGCTGGCTGTGTTAGATGTCATATGTCTCTATAAGTTGAAGTGTAATACATGTAGGTAGTAAATGTTTGTAAATTATATGTACCTACTGCATGTACATTACACCATTGACAGGACATGTCAGTAAATGTTACACTACTTGTCATACACATGTCAAGTGATATTTTACTTTAAATCAGTTCTGACTAAACAAATAAGACGAGAACTGTTAAAACTAAGCTATTTAGTTTTCTTTTGAAAATATGCCTAGACATTTTACCCATCCATCTATCAAGTAATTTGAAATAGTGAAAAAATAGATATTTTAATTTCAGTTAAAAAGCTTTAGGCATAGCTGAGACTCTCAGAACAAATTTTTATTTTTCTAGTTCATAAGAAATAGTATATTTGATGTTCCAATAAATGACAAAATCCTTTGAGTGTTGGAACTTTTGAAGTTCTTTCCATAGTTAACTACTATTTATATTTATCACATCAATGATAAAGGCTGCAGGAGAAACTATGTATGTAGACTGCTGTTATATGTTGACCATACACTATGTTCTTCTACAGTTTAAATACTATCACATATCTGACTAGGTCAACCACTTGTCTTCAAACCTTGGAAATGCGACTTTGTAAATTCTTCTGGTGTCAGACATATTTCATGGTGGCCATACCTCATCAGCTCAAAATACAGTCACAAGTCAATAAAGTAGTAAACAGAAAGATTTACACAGGATTTACTTTTAAATTGAACTTCCAGGTCCAAATCCCCAAGCGAAGAGTAATTCTGCATGATAGAAACCAATAATCTTTTGATAAAGACATAATTGGCCATTCTTTGATTTAGCTTGAGTAGGTTGATATTGAGTAATTTAAATGTAATAAACTATATTTGATATGGTTATACAGGTTCCACCATATTTGATTGCTCGGGAAAGAACATTGGTCTGGATCATAATCATAGTCTCTAAAGTCTCTTTAATTTACTGTAATTTATTGCATGGGCACTAGAATCCAGATTATGGTCTTCAGAGATCACTCACTCCCTCACTGAACTCGACTGAATAAAAAATCTAGGGAGAGTGATACCTTTTACTTCGTATTTTCTTATGGCAAGGTCTGGAATCCAACTTAATATTACAGGCTGTCTTTTATGTAGGATATTATTTTCAGTTCTTTAGTAAATTCTTTTGTAATTTCAGAAATATATTTTCAAGAAAAAATAAAGATGCCACAGATTTAAGTCAACCAGGATGGAAATTATTTGGGCAAGTTCCTCCAAAGCCAAGTACAGAAAAAGAACCATCGCAGATATCACTAGAATATCATGCCAAGCTAAGGGCCAATCAAATGGCGCCATCCCGCCCCAAAAAACAGGATGTAGAAGTGTCCTCAACTACAGCACTTATTTTAGAAAACAGACCCATGTAAGTTAAGTTTCCTCTGTAGTGCTAAAGGAAGAACGCTAAAGTTCTCAATGGAATTTGTTAAAATTGGTGGTATTTTTCATTTGAGTCTAAGCGTTAACCAAATCATAATTTAAACCACCAATTTCAAATGCATACGCATTTTGACAATTACATTTAAAGGAGCTAAATCAATATCATCTAAAATCTTTGACAATAAAAACACGAATTATTTGGCAATTTAAATCAACATAGATGTTGTGATCTTACCGAGAAAAGATAGGTTTCTAATATTCAATATTTAAGACAAAATAATTTTTATTAGTGTACCATAATAATGGGTTTCAGCCCCAGTTCTGGCAAGTGACTCGAGGAACGAAGCTAGACATATTGCAACAAACCAAAGGCATATGTAGACTGGAATAACCAGATGCTAGAAATTTCTATTCGATGGAGATTACTGGCTTATTTCACGGAACATAACTGATTTGAATTAGATTAAAAATGGAAACAATTGAATGTAAATCAGTTCATATACAATCAGATTACATTATTATATGCGTTGCGACCCATTTGGGTCATTTTCTAGGTCCTAAATATTAGCGATTTAGCTCCTTTAAAGCTAGTAAATGGGATATAGAAAAAAAAAAAAAATTCAATAGAAAGGATGAAATTTGTTCTAGGAGCATAAGGAGGAAAACCTTCATAATATGTTACAGATAAATGTTCGGAATGGAAATTTTTAGGATTTTTCATGGGGCGTAAATTCCCCTGTTTACTTTTAAATTCATGAATTCTTAAGACCGTGATAAAGGACAACATTCTCATTGAAATTTTTAAAAATCATTGTAAGAACTTAGAAGATATAATTCAGAACCTCATTGATTTTAACATTTTAGGATTGACAATTTTAAGAGTTATTTTCCACATATATATTTGTTTTCAAAATCCTGGTTGTAAACTTCCAATGCTATATATATATATAGACTATAAAACGTTGTGTCTGTGAGTGATCATTGATATAATTTATGTTTTTAGAACCATTTTATTGGCATTGTTACTAAATAATTCAAGCACTCGCTGTTACCTGTGTGGCCTTGACATTTGCAAGATCATTCATCATTGACCTGATAGAATAATGGCATCCTCTGTCCTGTATATAGGGTAAAATAATATCATGGGTTCCATAAGTAATTATCTTTATTTGTTGTTTAATAGCCTGAATAATCAGGATAAATAAGTCTTGTGTCAATTTCATTAGTCAAAATAATCTGGGAGCAGACGCGAAAAGCTGACTTGTATTTTATCTGGTTATGGGTGTGGTAAACAATCCAGTAATATATTTTGAATAGATGTAAATTACTGATGGAATTATTGATTAAGCGGAACTGTTATGTCTATCTACATTATTTATCTATACTCTGTAGACTCGGATAATGTACATAGAAAAATATTAATTGATTAATACCGGTTCACTGTTAAAAATCAATAAACTCAACATAGAACTTTAATTTTTGACTTGCCAGCTTACCTATTGTTAAACATACATTATGCAAGAGCTAAACCTGCCTATTATTGATCTTTCTAATAATATAAATTATTAATTAAACAATAATTAACTGATCCAGGCCATAATCAACTATCGATGCCATCGGATTTCTACGATTTTAAATAGATTAGAACAGGTTCAAAGCCATATCTTGATTAATTTAAAAATGGAGGAGTGGGACTTAGCTTCTAACAACCAGGAGGGTAGTTGCAATTATCGCACACGTCTTGTCAAACTTTCACCTGCTAATATCTTCTCTCAAAATAGAGTAATTTAAGTGTAATTTTAAAATTACTCATTTTACATTATCTATTTTCGAATTATTATAACAAGAATGGCCAACTCTTTATTAAACTCTTAACCAATATATCTTTAAAAATAACTCGACTGTTTTGCATTGTTTTTGGTTATTTTTCAAAACATAATCTTACCATACAAAAAAAGAATATTGATAAAAAGCTGTTTAGCTTTCAGATTTCAAGTTTATACAGAGAATTCAATTTAACGATTCAGATCAATATTATTGCAAGACAATGATTTACATGAAGCATGGAATATGTTAGTAAGTGCAGTTGTGTGTTGCACAATAGATACATGCATAATAAAAAAAACCATTAGATAAACTTGTAGCACTAGCAGAAGAAAATAGACATTACACTAATTCTTGTGGTAATCAGATAAATTAAACTACAATGTATTATGTATAACAAAAGGAATCAATTGAATTGATTGGGTAGGAACATTCTGGTAGGAGGAGGGGGTGCAGTTGGAAAAATCAACATATGTACAAGACTCCCAGGTTTCCATTTCATGTGGGGGATCACGTGGCTAAGTGGATAAGGTGCTGGCTCGCTAGCTTGGAGGTCGGTTGTTCAATCCCTGCATTAGCCGAGAAAGTTCATCTCGATTCTCCAGCGTGGTTTCCCCTTGTCAGAAATGCAGACGAAGGGCCTGACAAGAACAGCTGCCTAGTCGTTTGGATGGTACAAAAAACCCAGGTCCCGTGTACACATTGGTGTGCATGTAAACGATCCCTTGGCAGCTAGAATTCAATTGCTACCCGGGTAAAATTTCCCTCATAGCACACTGTATGGCATACCCGTCTTCAATTAGCCCAGGTTAGATGCAGAAGCGTAGGACGTTACACCCCATTTCATATGAAAATAATGGATTTCATCTTTCATATTGGTTGTTATTTGGTGATATTATTATTCTCCATAGTGACCAACTTAGTTCACGCTGACTTTGTAAGATATCATGCTACATGTTGAAAATATCAATCATTGCCTGTTGGAAAACAACACACAGTAAAAAACCCAATAAAAAAAAAGATATAGGAATGTTATTTTACATTTTGATGATCTATAAAAACTGAGGTTATCAATAATTTGACAATAAATGCCAAGATAAATGTGGCTATATTGATTGTTCAAGGTGAACTTTCACGTTCTCAAATAAACTGAAGACATAGATGAGATTTATGAAGAATATTATGAAGACTATTCATTAATAAAAAAAACACTTCCCCAAAAAACTTTGGTTTACTGTACCTGTTTTACCTATAATATGAACTAGAACTGTGAACTTCAGGTTATCAAATAAACGACAGAAGTAAGATTGATTAATTTTAGAATAATTAAAGACTATTCTTGAATAAAATAACACTTTCTAAAATAATATTTGTGTAATGTACCTGTAATATGAATTATAATTTGTCATTTGAAATCAGATTTTTTGTATTATTGTAGGAATTTACCATCGAAAGATCCAGAAGAAGCTGAGAAACATCGACAACAATATGAACAAATGGTAGAATGTGCTCGTAAAAAAGGTAGGTATTAAATTATGGTTTGAAATCAAATGGGGTTCAATTTCCTACTTTTCTGAACGAACTTGCCCATATTGTGAGTGTGCTATGAGGGAAATTCTTACCATACACAGCACTTCTACCACCTCTTCTTCGAATATTAAATTCCAACTGCAACAGGTTCTTAGTTTAATGTGCGCACTTGGTCTGATTTTTTTGAGTCCCATCCAGTGCTACGTCCTGCAGTTTCTCAAACAACACCAAGATTGAACCTCAGATCTCTGGGTTAATAAGGTATTGCAGTTCTCACTGGGCCAAGTTTAAATTAGGTTTAATTACGGTGATATAAGTTTTACATAAATTCATGTTGTACAAAGTGAGCCAAGAAATTAAATTGAGTTGTGAGAAATGTGCTTGATGTAATGAAATTAATGTGAGTCTGTCTGTTCCATTAATTACATTATTTATAACATTATTTTACAATATTAGTTGTTAAATGTGCCAGAAGGAAAACTTGAACTAAAGAGTTGTGTGTAAAAAAATTCAAGGCTAAATATTCATAAGTTAATTTTAAGCATGCAATTGTAGTGTATTTTTTTTTGATTTTGATAATTAACAGGAAAATGTTCTAATTTCATACATGAAGTATTAATTAAATATTGAAGGAAATTGCGTAACAAAAAGCAAAAATCTATTTAATTATATCTATTGCTTTATAAACTCCCTTAATTTAACTTTTATCTTTTTGAGTTGGTCTGTTAAAAAATGTAGTTCATGCACCCAGAATATAAATCAACATTTATTTATTAGTCTAAATATAATCTTTTCCTTGATAATAGGAATTATATGACTACAAAAAGAAAGACAATGACGTATGATTCATATTATAAAGGTAATATTTTTGTGTATTTCAGAACAACGTGAATACAAACAGCGTAAAAAACAATTACAAAATCAGCTACGTCAAGAAGATCAATTGGCCAAATCAAGTAGGATTTGGAATACAGAAGTTTTACCGAACTGGGATACCATGTGAGTTCCCAGTACATCTATGAAAATTACTGATCTATGCAAAGTTTGAAATATGTCGAGTAGAATAGTTCAAGATATTGGCTTTTGCACGATTTTTATGTACAGGTGGTAGATCATTAAAAGAGTGACCATCCTAGTTATTCATTGACCCTTTATTGACCATCATGTTCTATAGTAATGACGAAGCTAATATATTGATAATAAGATCTCATTGATATGATGTGGTGGTTTGACTCGGTACCCTGTTTGACTTGGTACCTTTGTGGCACTGTCTTATGTAGAAAGTAGGGACTATGAACACATACCTCGGCTAACTGAGCTAGAATATTTAAATCTTGTATAGGTGCTATTAGGTGAATGTTTTGATTGGTTTGATGATGGAACATTTTCTGGTTAGGCTAACTAACCTCTAAGCAGTGATAAGCAATGTGATTAGTCTATGCATGGAACATGATAACATTGATTCTAATTGAGTGACAGTAAAATGAAACTTGTTTTCATTACATCAGTACCTTGAATAATGAGAATTTCTTGCTTGAAGCAAAGTGATCAGCAATTTGGTTGCTTTATTCGTTATGGAAAGAAAAATGTAATTAATGAGTGTCAACAATCTTTTGGGGATCGAGCATATAAGCTTACTTTTGGCTTGTTTATAATAACAAAAAAGACCTAAGATATATTTTCAATAAACATAGTCTCATGCAATATACAATATAGTATTAAATAGACCGAATTAATAGTAATACCGGAAAATAATTTGTAAATGTTTAAGATATTTTTTAACAAATCAAAGATTAATACTAATAATAAATAATTGGGTTTTAAAAAGCTCTCTTGCAAATTATTTTATATGGACAATGGAAATAAAAGTGATAAATCAAGACGAGGTTATCATGAAATAGGTTCTATATGAATAAAGGGAAGCAATATTAATAATAGTCGAGAATTGATAAGTAACAGATGTGTTTTCACTCGAGATCCATTCACTCGGAACCAAGTCAAACTGGGTACTGGAGTATGTACTGTGTTACATACTGTACATGCATTTAATGAAGCTAAGAGTTCAATGATAGAGAAATGGGGTTTAACATAGACCAGGTCATTTTGGTACCAACAGTGAGAGGATACCCACGAGGTTAGACAGGTGACTCTCTACCTCTTGTATCACACAGTGACAGACCTTTTGACCTAAAGTACATGATTGATATCAAGCATCTTTGCTTTGCACGCTTTATAAATAACTGTTATTCAGATTATTAAATGCATAAATAAAAGCATCTTTGATTTGTCCATTTTATAAATAACTCATTCTGATTATTAAATGCATCATTAAATAATTTCATTTACCGGTACTGGAATATATAATGTATTTATATGTTATAGTTGAAATAGATTTTGTGATCATAACATATTTAACTGCAGCATCTCAATTTAATTTCAGGCGTAGCAGTAAAAAAGCTCGAGATTTATGGTGGTATGGTTTACCACCTAGTGTTCGAGGTAAAGTCTGGAAATTAGCTCTAGGGAATGAATTAAACGTCACGGCAGGTTAGTAAATGATACGTTAAATAGATTACTAGGCACACACACAACTATTGATTATTATCTTCTACATGGATTTCATATTAAACCTATTTTACTATTTAGGGAAATCTTGTTTTAACTAATTGAAACAGTTAGTTAATGGATTATAACCATCAAACAATTTGAAAATACCTTACGCTTAGTTTATTTGAGAGAAATAAAGAAAAAGGTTTTAAAAAGTTAAAAAGAAATTTACTAGAACGTGATATATTTAGATTTTCAATTCTTGCTTTTAGTGTTAACATAGAATTTAATATGATAATAAAGTATTTCCAAATCAAAAATTTGGTGGATTCGTTTTGTATTCACTTATACAGTCGTAGAGTTTTCTTGGAAATTCTATAAGTTCATGCTAATAAGAAATATTGATAATCCCTCTTGTAGATCAAAAGTAGAGGTCATAATCAACATTTTGATACCAATGACATAAAATAATATCTTATCAAAGTATTTTATATCTTTGTTGATTATTTACCTTCAAACGAGATTTTGTGTGTTTTGGTAAATTCTTTGAATACATCCACAACATTTTTTAAAATAAAACAATTAGGATGTAAAAAGTAAATGTTTAATTCAGCACACTACTCCACCACACTCAAAATCATTTTATGGCTGCATTCAAAAATGATGGTCTTTGACCATCAGAAAAAGAAATGCTGCGTTTTCTTCCTGTCACGTGACTTAACTGTGATAAGTCATCCTGTGTGAAACTTTTGCTGGTGGAAGCCATGATTGGTTACTGTGGTTCATACATATCATAATTTATTTCACAACTTACTGATCTAGATCCGGAAAACTTTTTCTTTTGCTATAAATATTTTAATAATTTTTTTTCCTTCCTCTTGTATCTCCATTATTACATGAAAAATCTTCGGAAAGTAATGTGCCCTCTGGGTTATTTTATAAATGGAACAAATGCAAAGTCTCAGGCCCGGGTCATAGGGTATGGTAGCTCGCAGACCAGTCACAAGTAACTGGGTGACTATTTGGTATGTGCAGAACCAAATGTCTCTATGGCTACTCTGCGATCTACTATATAATATGGTGCCGAACAAAAGCAAGTTATAAGTAAGACCAACAAACACAGGTTTACTCTTAATTTCCCTGTAAACTGCCCGAGTAGCAGATATGACAGGTTGTGAGCTAGGCTTTAGACTACTCAATGGCCTAAAATAAGAAAACAAATCACAAAAAATGGTGGGGGTTTGGATGGTCCAATGATTAGCACGTGCATGCTGTATCATAAAGCCTCTCATTGAGTTAACTGGCGTGGTTTCGAATCCCCGGTTGTACGTGAAAAGGAGTAGACCTGTCCAAACTCATGGGTTTTCTTCGGGTCCTCCAGTTTCCTCCCACTGCTAAAGACCCCTACTCGCAAGCAAATTTTTGAAATAAAATTAAACCATATCTTAGTCCCGAAATTACCTAGTTTGTGTTGGGTAAAAAGTGGACATTAAACCCCATTTCTCTCTCTCAATGGTAAAAAATATATAAGGCTTGGATTCAATCAATTTGGAAATTTTTTAAGGATATTGAAATAACCATTGTTATTACCAGGTATTTGAAACAAATATATTGTGTTTTTGTGTCATTAATTAATCTTGATTAGGACACGGATCTTGTCTGTACTTTGACAGTTTCATGTCAAAATACTGAAGTCTTCACTACATATATATTTTAGGAATGTTAGAAATGTTGATAGATTAAAACAATCAATCTCGTAATCAACATTCTTTACCCACAAAAAAATAGATTGATAGAGTTATATATCATAACCTTGTTATATATTAATTCATATTTACTATCATTAAAAATAAATAATTAAGGTTTTTTATGCTATACACAAAAATCCATACAAATCACTGTCATAAGACTCATATGTATACTTTAACTTTACATTGTATCTGATATCCCTTCACTTTTTGTTTTTGAAATGTAATAAAATGTCATGTATTTGTATTTGCTAGGTTATACAATGATGAACCTTGTATTTGATAGGTAATAAAATGTCACATTTGTATTTTGTATGTAATAGGTAATTACATATCATATTTGTATTTGTATGTTATAGGTAATGAAATGTCATATTTGTATTTTGTATATTATTGGTAATAAAATGTCATATTTGTATTTTGTTTGTATAGGTAATAAAATGACATATATTTATATTTTGTAGAATTATATGAGATATGTATTGGAAGAGCAGAAGAAAGAATTAAACTCATGCAAGATTCCGAGTCTATGTCTAGTTATGATCGTAAGTATATTATAATGTATATTGTAAAAAAAGTTTGTAATATCTTTAATTGTAATGAGGTTAGATCTTCAGGTATTGCAATGGCTTATGGATGGTGTTAAAGGTATTTCCAAGTAAAAGTCATTATCAATATTTTCTTTTTGACATATTATCTTGTCTAATAAATGTGCTTATATCATATTTTATACTTAAATGCATGACAAATTTGAATTATTCTTCAATATTTAAAAAAAAAATCTTTAATAGAATGTGGAATATAAGAAAGCCATTGTTCAGACAGTTGTAATATACGTTGTTTCTAATTTTATCATCTCATCTGTAAGAATTTGATCATCTCCTCTATCACAATTTGACATGTAATTAAAGAATTGATAAGAATCTGTAATGTTATTGTCTGTACAGACTCTCCACTCTACTAACTTAAACCTAGTTTACCCGACAATGTAATATACATCCACCATCAGCTTTCCAGTCCTCTTGGGGTTGTACTGATTATGTTACAAAATTTATAAATATCGGTCAATATCTCCACTCTTATAGAGTGAGTGAAATAAAGTTATATCTTAATGAACAATAAGTCAATATATTGGAACCTTCTTAGCCAAACATTTAACTACGTAATTTAACTCTGTAAATTGAATAATTTTAGTTAATCATCAGTCATAACAACCGTAGAACTTCATTTACAAAAAATGTTCAAAATTAATAGGGACCATCTATACCTATCAACTTACTGTTCCTGAAAATTTAGTTCAAATCAGTAAAAGACTGGTTGCATCATTTGCATTTTTGCTAAAATATCAAATTTCTAATGTATTAGTACACACTAATATGACTCAAATTCATTATTTAACATTTAATTAGGAAATCAAAATACTCTCTAGATAATAGCCTATATGGATTATGTAGAATGGGTCGAGTTACATGAATCTGGAATTACTTTTGTGAGCATGCTCAAAATCGCTATGTATTTTAGATGATCTTGTGCAATGAAGAGGTTTTTACATTTAAAAATATCTGATGAATGTCATGTTCAGCTTGCGTAATGAAGCTTTTTTTTAATTCAATGATAATTGATTCACTACTTTACTACTTTCTTTCCTTCCAAATGACACAACATGATATTAGATTTTAACCTCCTCAACAAAATTTCATATTTAATAAATAGGTTGTTTTTTATTTCAAAAATAAAAATTTTGGTACTATAATATGGCATATGGAACCTGTTAATATTATATTATTCAATTTCCAAAAGAATCCAGTAAAAGCCATATATAATGAATACTTATTTTAAGTTATTACAGAAAAACATGATGTGAAGAAGAGATATCCATGTACCTTTAATTAAGTTAATTATATATTTACTCTCATAGCATCTGCAGAAACACCGTCCAACAAGGAAGATAGTGTTAAAGTTATTCGATTAGATGTGTCTCGAACATTCCCACAGTTATGTATATTCCAGAAGGTAGAAACATTTCATACACTTGTTTAATTTAATATTATCTAGTCTGAATGATAACACATTTTATCTTTAGATGACAATGACTAGATTATTAAAAAAATCAATAATATTCATCATGAGGACCTGAGTGGAAGAGTTATTTTAATTTTATTTATTTGTTGTAAATTTTGTTTTCCAATGAGATTTGTGGTCTAAGGGGAGATAATATGACTTTTGGGTCATGGGTATGGAGTTAGCTCCCTTTAATCAATACATTTATTTGTTTCTATTACAGGGAGGTCCATATCATGATTTACTACATAGTTTATTAGGAGCTTATGCTACTTATAGACCAGATGTAGGTTATGTAAGTATTTTGATATTTATTTAATACAGTTGCAATATTTAAACAGCTTAATTTATACATGAACATGATTTTAAAGTTGGGTTATAAAATGGAACATGTCCTTTCCTATGAAAGATACTTTCTCAATTCTTATGATGTTAAAGTGCTGGGAAAACCTTATGGAGTAGTGGCAAGTTTAATTGTACAGTTTAATTTTTATAAGCCCACATTGAAATGTGGTCGTATATTGGCGTTGCCCCCGTCCGTCCTGCGTCCACAATTGCTTGTGGATGCTCTAGAGGCCAAAGTTAATATCTGATTGACTTAAAATTTAAACAGTGTTTAAGGTCATGAGACGAAGAAGCCTATTGATTTTCAGCAATTTCTGATAATAACTGTCAGAGATGTGGCCCTTGATCACTCAAAAAATTTTGTGAACGCTCTAGAGGCTAAAGTTAATAACCGATTGACTTTAAATTTATACACAGAAGCCTATCAATTTTCAGCAATTTCTGATAATTACTGTCAGAGTTATGGCCCTTGATCACTTCAAAAAATCTTGTAGTCGCTCTAGAGGCAAAAGTTTATAACCGATTGACTTTAAATTTATTCACAGTGTTTAAAGTCATGAGACGAAGAAGCCTATTGAGTATCAGCGTTTCCGATAATTACTGACTGAGTTATGGCCCTTAATCACTTTTAAAATTTTGTGGACGCTCTAGAGGTTAAAGTTAATATTCAATTGACTTTAAATTTATACACAGTGTTGAAGGTCATAAGACGAACAAGTATATTGAGTTTCAATGAATTTAGATAACTTGAACAGCATGGAGGAGAACTTTATCAAAGCCAAACAAATTCGAATGATTTTCTGATAATTACATAATGAGTTGTTACTTTTAATCAGATTTTAGTGTATTATAAATGTTTCATTACCGAAAAAAGTAAAATATGCGACAACTCTTGTTGACTGCCCGGACGATTTAGCTGCTGTGGGCGTATGTTTTGTTGCCTGGCAACCTATCTTTATTATAATATAATGTATTTAAAGATATCAGGTTCAGAAAGATTTGTTGTATATTTTCATTATTAATTAATTTTTTTATGAAATTCCCCGTTGGTATTCTTCAAAAAATGAGAAAAGAAAATAGGAATAATGTTTCATTGAGGAACCTTCCCATTTAATCAAACCTAATTTAATTTAAAATTAAAAGCCTCTGTTTTTAAATTTATTCTGATTTTTTAATTAAACTAATACTATATTGTTTATGTTTTGCAGGTACAGGGAATGTCATTTATAGCTGGTATATTATTATTAAATCTTGAGGCAGCTGATGCTTTTATTTGTTTTGCTAATTTGTTGAACAGACCATGTCAGGTGACTTTCTTTAGAATGGATGAAAACATGGTAAGAATTTTTTTTTAAATTCATTCATCAAGATTTCTTTTATTTCAGGAAGTAATACGAAATATATTTATAAAACATCTTTTTTTTGATCTCAAAACAATATACAGGAAAATAAGGACAAAGTTTTGTTTTTTACAAGCTAATAAATATTGTTCACATTATTTATGTTTTATAATTTAGATGAAGGCCTATTATAACACGTTTGAAGAATTTTTTAAAGAGAACCTGCCTGTATTATATGAATATTTTTTGAAACAAAATATGACCCCGAACTTGTATCTCATTGATTGGTAAGTTTTTAGTTAATTTTTGTAGATTTGTTTTTATCTAAGATGAACATCTATGAAATTACTTTGATAACCAAACTTTCTGCTGTGTAATTGGTTATAGTAGGGTGAGATAAATATTTTTGTAGATTTGTTTTTATCTAAGATGAACCTCTATAAAATACTTTGATAACCAAACTTTCTGCTGTGTAATTGGTTATAGTAGGGTGAGATAAATATTAAAACAATATCATAATGGTGACATGTAACTATGATTTTCAGGATTAAGTCCGGGGTGGTTGCTTGAATTATTGTTTTACAGAGTAGAGTGGAGTATCTCTAATTTCTGTATATTATGTAAAATGATGATCATAAATTGTGAAATATTCCATATTAAATTGTTTATCCCATTGTGATTACAGGATATTTTTAATGTACAGTAAATCACTACCATTAGATGTTGTATGTAGAGTGTGGGATGTAATCTGGAGAGATGGAGAAGAATTTATATTTAGAACAGCTTTAGGTAAACTTTATTTTCTAACTCACATAATGTCTTTTTCAATGTAGTAGAAAATATTTGTGAATTTTTGCAATAATAAAAAAATAGCTAAAATCTTTAGAGGGCAATAAATTTTAACCTCATGATTTTTGAAAATAAATTGATTATTTATTATTAGTGAAGATGAAAACTACATTTCTTACTTCGTGAATTTAAATAGGGATGTTTTTAAAAAAAAATGTAGGTTTTCTTTTGCTGTTTTACAATAAATTAAACATACTGGAAGTATACGATTTTTTAATACATTGTTGTTTTCAAATCTTTTTTTTAGGTATTTTAAAAACGTATGAGAAAACTCTGTTAGGTATGGATTTTATACACATAGCCCAGTTTTTAACCAAATTACCTGAAGATATATCAGGAGATGACTTGTTCCGTAATATAGAACCTATAAAAATGAATATAGACAAGAAAAAGTTTGTGAATATTCTTGCAACACACAAGGACATGGATTCATGATGGAAGTGAGTTATAGGACAATAGGTTCACAATAATCCATAGTGATCATTAGATTCACACACAGAACGCTGAGATTGCTTGATGGCGTCAAATTAGAATAAAGCAGATTTAAGTTTGTTCACAGAGTAGTCACAGAATACCTCACACTGAGTTACGACAGAACAAGTTTTAATATAACTAGTGATATGTTCATTAAGATTGTTATTCATAACACCTTCACTTAGAAAGAGTCATTCAGTGGTGATATTTACAAATAATGGAGATACTGTAGACCAAAATAACAAAAAAATGGCAAAATTAGTTAATTTTTGTACACTTTAAAAAATAAAAGGTTTGTGTCATAATCGGATAAGTCATAGTTTGTGATAGATAATTAGCTGTGATGTGACATTAATATTTTACATATTGTGGTTAATAATAAGTTATCAAGTGTAAATGCTAGCCAGTGAGATTACTTTATAACGATCTTTGTAAATATGTATGTTAATATTTAAGAGATTATTCTGTTGAACTTCAAAACAAATCAACAAATGTTAAATACAATTACTTATACAGCGCTTGGTTCCCAGAAGAAAAGAAAACAGGTCTTTGCTCTGTTGGTCAAAAAAGGACAGAATATTGGAGATAAGCTTTAATATTTTGTCACAGAGTTTTACAATTTTTAAGGCACTCCTGGAGGACATATCATATATTTGCTTGTGTTAAGTTTCAGTGTTCAAAACACAGCATACCTTACTCAATATTCGTTCAGCTACACCATAGATTGTTTTTCTTTTAAAATACATGTATGCCTTTAATTCTGTACTTGGTCAAGTTTTAATTGCTCAACATCATTTTAAACTAAAACATTCCATGCTAATATTTCTTCATTTAATCAAACAATTACACATTTTGTGCAATTTAAAAAAAAACAATTAGCCATCTATTTCCTTTCTCACCCATATCAAATTTAGTGCTCTATTTTCTATTTAGTTTTGTGTGCATAATCACAAAATTTATGTAAATTGATGATGTTATTGGCTCCATAAAGAAGTTTATATTTTAATATTATATGCACATGTACATGATTCACCTAATTATTGTTTTAATTATGCATCATATGTGTTTGATGATCTATATGTACAGTTTCTAATTTTATTGGATAAATTGATGAAAGAAGAAATTTATACTTATTAGGTAAAAGATGAAAACATAAATAATTAAATATGATAAATTATTTGATTTCTAAGAATTTCTAAACACAAAATTAATCAAATTTCATAGAAAGTTTCAGTATTTGAATTTATTATATTTACTAGTGACCAGTTTAGATTATGTGATTATTGTACAATTATTGTGCAGCTAAATCACAACCAAAAATAAGGAACCAGTGCCAGTAATAGTATTATGATGCAACTAATGAACTGTTAAACCTACTACAGCACTAAATGTTGTATATTTTTTTTAAACAAACAGATAAACTTGTATTACTATGAACATCTTAATTATTATCACTTAGAT
Source organism: Patella pellucida (assembly GCA_917208275.1). NCBI lineage: Eukaryota > Metazoa > Mollusca > Gastropoda > Patellidae > Patella > Patella pellucida. The sequence goes on from OU795039.1 coordinate 62,811,417, forward strand.
ATATTGCCAAAATTACTGTTTTTATTAAAAATGTACAGTAAAGATTAAAGACAGCAGATAAACTATTGTCAATCAGAAAATTTCGGCTAACTCCTATCAATCGTTTGAAAAGTAGCAGTATGAAGAAAACTACCAAATGGATTGATTTTAGCCATCAGAAAAATTAAGAGAAAAAATACTACATGTAATATAAATGTAAATATATTCTATATTTGTAAATAAAGATAGACTCGGTATATATTTTTTGGCAGAATTGTAAATAGTTGCAGTTTTATATTAAGCTCATTTTAATATTTTTCCTATCTTAAGATGTTGTGATCTGTTTGGTGTTAGAAATTTTTAACCAGTAACAGGCCTAATGAGTTAATTTGAATATCCAATGGAATTTCTGCTCACAACATTTTTCTGTAAATTCTATTTAATTTGTCATTATCTCTTTTAATGAATTACTAACCTTATACCTTTAATTGCTCAGAAGTCAAATTATTGACTTCAAGGTTCAACTTTCAAGTTATAAAATTTTGGTAATATCAAATAAAAACAATGCAATTCTGTTTAGAGTTATTTTTATGTATATAAAGCATAATGTAAATTAAAATATTTATGATTACTGTAATAAATGGTATGCAACTGACGTCTTCTTTGGTATATTTAAATGTCCCAATAAATTCTGATGTTATTAAATTTGTTCTGGATCTTGTGTTTCGCTTACAGGCTGCAATTCTTAACAGATTTTTTTAAAACTTTGTATTCCTGTTCCTTATACCCCTGTGTTTTGGTGATTGCCCAACCTCCAGTAGCATAGCCACAACCAAGTTTTCTTTGTGTTGCATACAAGCCACAATTTTATTTAAGAATGGGTAGCCTTTGAACTTGGGATATGTATTCCTTATAGCCAAAGAACGACAACTGCATGTCCCGACCTCCAGGGGCAGAGCCTCGCCCAATGTTTGCCTTTAGCACCCGAAGGACACAATTCTGAATGGATTATCTTGGAACTTGATATACTTATTTTATACCCGAAGGATGGCAACTATTAATTTTAGTGTATGAACCCCTCCTCCAGACCTCCACCCCCTGTCATTTTGGCGATGCCACACCCACTTTTTTGTAAATATTTTGTCTGTAAATGATAAACAGGTTGTAATTATAAACAGAGTTGGATCTAATTTAGAATGGTCCAGAATAGGGTTGAACCTATATTTACTGATCAATGTCAACCCCCCATGGGCAGAGCCACGCCCAATTTTGTTGTTTTTTGTTTACTGGCTGGAATTCTAAATGGATCATCTTGGAACTTGGCATATTTATACCTTATACTGTAAGGATAGCAACTATTTATTTTGGTGCATGTCCCGATCCACCAGGGGTGGGGTACCACACCACTCACTTTTTTGTTAGATTTTATCATAAATACTCTACAGTTTGCAATAATTAACAGATTTTGTTCAAATTCAGCATATCAATCATCTCAATAACAGGGTTGTACCCATTTTTTGTATTTATCGTCTACAGGCTGTAATTCTGAATGGATCATCTTTGAACTTTACATACTTATTCCTTATACAGTAATGACAGCAACTATTTATTTTGGGGACGTGTCACACCCACTTTTTTGTGAAGATTTTATCAGTATATTTAGCAAAACAAATGCCTAGCCTTCTCATCAAAGCAGACATGTGGACGTATATTGCAGTATATTGCAGCGTTAGGGATGCTCTTGTTTATGTTTTTTAAAAACATCTTTTATTACGTTTATGTTTTTCAAGCATGTTGAGTATATTAACACATTAATAACATGCATTTCCGTATGAAAGGCTTACTAACTAAGGTTCCTCCTACTTACACAATTCTAAGACAATGTTAGCCTGGAGGTCCAGGTTTCGATCCCGATGTTGGCCAAGAAAGTGCTTTGGGACTTAATAGCACTGTTTCTCCTTCCTTGTCAGTGGTGCTGGACGAAGGGTGTGACGAGGATAGCTGTCTAGTTGTAGGATGATATGAAAAACCGAGGTCCTGTTTACACATTGCCATGCACATAAAAGATCCCTTAGCAGTTGAAATTTGATACAAGAGTAAGGTATAGCATCACTCTCGGGGCGAAATTTCCCTCATATTCATTAGCTCAGTTGTTGGAGCAAAACAGTAGGACGTCAAAACCCCATTTCATTTCATGTCCAGTGATCAATTGCTAAAGTGTACATGTTTTTAGTATGTTTCAACAAGTTTTGTATCTCAAAATTTCATTGGTCAACCTACAAAATCTGGAGTTGGCTATAGACATGATTATTTGCTGCTTGGTGTGTAGTGTAAAGCCCTAAAGCCAACGAAAATTTGGCGAAAAGAGACCAGGCTCAGTGTTGACAAATCATTCTCGGACATGAGTTACGAATTTATATAAACTTTTGGTTAATTTTAATGTATCAAATACACCAATAAGAAACTACCTGGTATGTGCAAAGTTTTATTTTTGTGGATCAAAATTATTTCTCATAAACAGTGATAGAAGGTTGAGTAAATTAAATGTGAAAATTTATGGCGGTCTCCATCCTATTGTAGTTTTGTAGTTACCTCCCATTTACTGTTAACATTTCCTAACCCTGATATTGTGATATTTGTTAATTCTAGTTCTCCCCTCTTTTGCCAACTGACAATATCCTGGAATTAAATATATTGTACATAAAGTGTCCATTTTTCTTTAGTTTCACATATATTTTATTCAACAGTTTAACAATAAGTAAATGAAATTGGGTTCAACATCCTACTATTTGGGGGATCACGGTGGCTAAGTCACAAGTGCCGAAGTGGGTAAAGTTCATCCCGATTTTCAGAATGCATGAAAGAACGGAAAACCATGGTCCCGTGTAGGCCTACACATTGGTGTGCACGTAAAAAAATCCCTTGGCAGTTGGAATTCGATATAAGAGTAGGCCATAGCACCGCTGCCCGGCATAATTTTTCTCATAGCACACTGATTGGCGTAGGCGATGTCCGGTTTCATTAGCCCATTTTAGGCGCAGAAGAGTATGACGTTCCCATTTGATTTCATTTCCTACTTTTCTGCACCAGACAGGCTACCGGTAATGAAGACGGGGTCCAGTTTTACACTAACATGCCCAGCTAACAATGACGTTTATAATAATTATTGATTATGCAATGCACCAGAATTCTATGGAACTAATCACAATAAGTCTACTTATGGCCTTTTAACGAAATATTTTGGTGCAGTGCAAGACAATAGGCTTATTGTGAACAGTCAAAGTTTTAAAAAAGAAAGCATTGCATTAGATAAGACCAGGCCCGTAGCCAGCTTGTTGTCGGAGGGGGGGGGGCAGCCCGGCTGATAGGGGGGGGGTGGGCTGGGGTGGTTACTCCCCCCGGCCATATGGTCGACAACTTCTTGGAGCTATGTCATGATGGATACCAACTACCAAATGTACATTTTTGCAATCATGGGCGTTGATTTGGGGGTCGGGGGGACAAGTCCTCCCCCTTAGGATTGTCTTCCCCCTTAGAATCGGAAGGGGGGGGGCCCGAATATGTCTCTGCCCCCCCCCCCCATGATTTTGATCACCAGGACAGATTGTCAGGTTTATATCCACATGAATGTTCTGTTCTTCTAAAGGCTATCTAACCACTGCCTTGAGTCTCGCCACAGTAATTGATCTTCACCATAGTCAATTTTTCCATATCATCATCATATTACCCTATTTACACTGTTCTAGACTCTATTATTTTGGTTTGGTAATGAAAGGTTCCAGTGTTCGTATGTCCCCCCAAAATCCACACCCTTACTTACAATGCCATCATGATGATGTAGTGCAAATTTTAGGGTTGCTTTGCTTAACTGTTGTGATCTCCTCAAATGACCTGGCTATGCAGTGGTTCCACAGAACATTGAACTGTATGTCCGTTAATCGTTGTTCTAAACTCACAAGATTGAGAAGGCATCCCTATCTCCAAGCCATATACGCTGACACAACCGCAAGCTAGAGATGACTGGCTGCCAACTAGAGATTGAAGAGCAATACTCCAGACCACCTCCCCACCTCCCCCCAACAAAGATCTAATCTGTGAATCATAGCTTTACGCAACCAGATTTATTCAACATAACAAAAAGACTGAATACATATGAAAAAGATTTATTCTCGTTGAGGGCATAAATGTACAGATGAACAGTACATTAGGAATGGGGAGTTATTTCCCTCAAAATCCTTTTTCATTTATGCAACTTCGCATAAGATTGGATGTTAGTTAATTTTTTCAAACAAAAAGGATTTAAAGAGAAATAAACCAAGGATGATGATGAATATATATATATCTTATATATATATACATGTACATAAATATAATATTTGATACCAAACAACATGATACAGTATTTAATAGCCTTGCATATAACAAATAAATGCACTTTTAACACAAAATTAAGTAATCTGTTCTGATTATTAAAGTGATGTAGCCAAATTTAAACGGCAGTCAAACAAAAATCATAATTTATGAAAATTTTAATTTACTTTTCATAGCAATTGTCAAATAAAATCATAATAAATAGTGTAACACTGGTATTGGTAATAATAATATTGGTTGACAATCTATTAATAACTCTTTACATTCTCTATTGTATCAACAATCCTTTACTAACAATTTCCATATGCATTAAAGCCATACACCAAGAGGTCTAACTGCCATTAAAAAAACCACATTAATAACTAATAACTTTCTCTGATAAATAAAAGTAAAAGCTTTGATTAATTTTAGATACCCAACCGTAACAATTGTTCATCTTCTACCAGAGACTACATGTATATACCGGTAATAACAGATTCAGTTCTCTAAACTTGTGACTCTACTTATTCTATGTAGCAAAAATATTTTGTCATTATACAGTTTTCATATACACATGTATTAATTAAAATTAGTTGAGGTAGATTGAAGGAAAAGCTAAAAAAATGTGTCATGTTTGTAAATGCCACATACATTGTACATCATCCACATGAATCTAAAAATTATTTAGTTTCTAACTGTAATAACCCCAAAATAATGTGAGTCACTTGGGCGAATTATTATTTTCGGTAGCAGCATAAGGTAATGCTCGCTACAAACCAATAGCAAACAAAACAAGTTTAATTTAAAATATTGTTAATAGTTTACCGATAATACCTTAAACAAAACAAAACATCTAGCACTAAATTTATAACAATTCTTCATTAATGCACCAGGCACCCAATTCTCGCTTTTATAATTTACTAATCATTCGTCCATAACCTAAAATTGAGAATTTTTGAATCTTTCTTTACCCTGTTAAAAACAAAAGATTATAATAAAGAAACTCTGTACCACGTACTTGACATCAACAGACACACTCCCACACAACATACACAGCAGGAATACAACAAATAAACAAATAATGTAAAAACTGTACATATAAACATAGGGTTGACAATAAATTATACAAACTTTAGCAAATATGTACACTTAATAAGCACAAAATGTGCCCGACGCATTCACAGGTTAAGCCTATTTCTCACAACAAATTCTTATCGAGCCATACATCACTCTAAGTTTCTTTTGTTTTCTTCGATGTTCACAAAAAGGTGTGTAAGGCAAGGTAGAACATATTATAGTTGTAATCAACTATAGTTTGAAGTTTTTCATTTATCTTTGGTTAGATGCAATCTTATTCACATATTAAAATATAACTATGTGTCTTCTATATCACATACATGAAGCAATACACTGGCCACGCCCATTTCTCTCCTTCCTAACAAAACACAAGTTCACTGAGCAAATGGGTAGTCAAGTGCACTTCATTTTAAATAAAATCAACTGAAGTCATTAAATCTTCTCGTTATGTTGTCCAATCAATCTTTCTCCAGTCTCTTCAATATCTGGCCATTTTTATTCTGGATTTCGTAATGAAATTTATCACAAAACATTTGGTTCATACAAACAGATAATGTTTTTTTTTTGCCCTTTTTCCTCTCTTCACTAAAAAGTTTTTATTCCTGAATAAAGTGTTTATCTATATTACAGTAGGGTTGATAGGATTTTAATAACTATATTGATTATGTTGATGATGATGATGATGAGGATGATGTTGAGATACTGATGATATGTCTGAGTATAAGTCTACACTAGGGGTGGGGGTTTTGGGGATTTTCTCCCGACTAATAGGCAACATATTTGAATTGTTGTGATAGTTATTGGTATAGAAGTCTTTATCTTGAGTAGGGACAGGGAATCTTTGTATCTTTAGATTGCTGCCTTGATTGTTACACTGACGACGTCTACGTATATAGAAGAGGAGAACTCCAAACAAACCCATTCCTATTATAGCAGAGGGCACGGCAATAAACAGAGGTAGATGATTTTTTGGACTGGAGGAATCTTGATTCGTATATGACAAACCAGTATTAGGTCCTGAAATAGGTAAAAAAAAAATAATAAGACAGTGTAATAAAAGCAAAAATAGATCTTTCTTTAATAATTTATTAGTACTGGCACAATATATCACAGTATTGATATATTCTGACTCCACTTCACACAATAGACTATATTAATATCAAAGAACTGAATCAATAGCCTATCTAATACTTTATTTATCACTCTACAAATTTAACATATATTTTCTGTACAAAACACATATTGCTCTGAAAAACACTCTCATGAAACAAAATGACACATTATTATTATTAAGTACCTTGTTAAATTTGTGGCTTGGATATGGAGTGCAATTTAACCCAGCACTGTAAATTGATAAATTTTTAAAGTTATTAAAACCAACTAACCAGAAGACACTGTAAGGAAGGCGCTACGGAAACTGTAGCCCATACTGTTGGCACCAAGGCAGATGTACATGCCACCATCACTTTCTGTAGCATGTGTAATAAGTAATTTATTAACATAAGTTCCATCAGGTCGATTCCACACTTCCCCAGTTTTTAACACCACAAATTTCTGACCTTTCACCTCTATTGTTGTATTTAAATTAGGAATGGAATCCAAATCCTCCACTCGTTTCAACCACTAAAAAGAAGAAATTGTCATGAATTTCGGGTAATAATGATAAAAAAAACCCCGACTACATAAAAAGAAAAATATCACCACTTCAAAGATATTTTCAAACACTGGCTTAATCTATAAATTCAAAATTTTCAATCTAATATGACTCTTTTCTGTCTGTTTGTTCAGGGTTGGTGGCTACACTAGGCCTGTCCTGAGCCTGAAATTTGATGTATATGGGTAGCTTTGACCAGAAAACATATGCTAGGTGGCATTAGCCTACTCCTACTGATTTTGGAGTTATACTACTTCAACCCGTGCAACGCAGGGTCATACGCCAGTCAGTATATAAAATCTAAAAATGCTAATTTTTATTTTAGACTCAAATCACTGGATCAAATCATTTCAAAGTCTCTTTTATACATTTATACTTACAGTATATCAACTTCACCACCTTAGACAAAGAGCAATATTTACCTGAATGTGAGGTTGAACCACACTACGAACACGACACTGGAATGATGCAGTACCCCCATAATCTACTGTTGTATTCATAGGATGAGGTGATATTAATACTGGTTTCGTCTTGATTTTTTCTACAACAAGAAAGGATAAATTCTATCATGATCATAAGTTGAGTAATTTATCATTCTACAGCTCAAATAGATAGCTTTCTAAATTTACTTGACAATGTCAGAACATATTTCACGCTTAATTCTTTAACTTTTTTCATTTATATTCACCAGGGACAATAGCATGATATTTTTGGTTCAATGCATAGTAACAAAGCAATTTCCAATAATTTGATTTTTGCACATTCTAGATTAATTCAATTACTGTAGCCACCATTTGCTTTTTTTTATTTATTAAATTTAAACAGACGATTAATATATCGACTTACCAATAACTTCTAAAGTATAAGTGTGGTTAATTTGACCCAATCTGTTTGAAACTTTACATGTATATTCCCCAGTCTCTAATTCATTAACATTCTGTAATTTTAATATCCATTGTGGATGTTTACTTGGATCTTCATCTATCTGTATAAGTTGATTATTAAAGAACCAAGTGACATGAGGTCGTGGATTGCCAGTAGCTCTACACTTTAATCGAACAGAGCTCCCAACAGGTCGTACTATATGATCTTTCTTCGGTAGTTCAGTAAAGACAGGGGGAGCTGAAAAAATTAAGAAATATTTTTTAGATATTATAGTGCAAGAAAATTGTTTATTGTCTAATACTACCTTTCAAGAACTTTTATAGGAATGGAAATATGAAATATCATAAAAGGTTCACACCTTTCAAAATAAAGATTTACACCAAACTTAGCATCACAGACATTGACTATATTGCCTACAGGAGGACTAGTCATTGCAATATAATTTGTGTCATCGGTTAATAGAGGTCCATTAAAATTTACAATTAATTCAGACTGGCGACAGCCTACATAATAAAATTTATTAGCATGTCGGACACAAAATATTTTGTGATATACAAAAATAGGTTGCCAGGCAATGAAACATATGCTTATAGCAGCTAAGTCGTCCGAGCAGTCAATAAGAGTTGCCGCTTTTTTTTCTTTTGTTGGTAATGAAACATTTATTATACACTAATTTCAGTCCCGAAATGACCTATTTTGTGTCGAGTACATTAAACCCCATTTCTCTCTCTTTTATACACTAATTTCAGAAAAATCATTTCATTTTTTGGGGCTTTTAGTTCTGCCCCATGTCCATGCTAACATTTAGTATACAAAACATTTAATATCATGGAATTAGTTGTTCATGATGAAATTATTGAAAATCAATATACTTTGTCTCTGTGTATTAATCTAAAGTCAATCTCAAAAACACTGTGTATCAATTTAAAGTCAATCGAATTTTAACTTTAAATACTTGCTTGTGGACACCGGACCAGGGCAACAACAGTATATGACCACATTTTAATGTGGGTGTATAAAAATGCATACAAATTTATCCAATAAAATGTATTTTATAAATAGGGAAATGTCCTACCTCCTTCCTTTCTTAAATCTTCATCAGGTGATTGATTATATAAACTATCATCTTGTTTTACAATTCCTTTCTCTTCATCTAAAAAACATAATTAAAACAATTTAATTAATACATAAATTGGTATCCAATATCAAATAATAATTCTAACACTGTCAAATAATAATTGTTCTTGTTATTAGAAAATAATGAAGTCCTGATCAAACAGTTTGATTGAAATACATGTGTCATTGTAATAGCCCAGTATCAATTACATGGTAACCCATTAATGATGGACTGGTGCAGTAGTGAATCAAATTTCCCTGTCCATCGGTTTTTATTGATGTCATGTCTCTTTCGATTTGACCAATCATCTGGTCAAAGATCAATAGTGGTGATAATGGTCAAGATATTGGTCTCACACCATCATAAATACATTGTCTCTTATTACAATTTTATTGATTTCATTTAGCTTTTATATATGATCTCTAAAGCTGTTCATTCTACAGTTAATATTTCACAATTTTAATTTCAGATCTCTGTGCACTAAATGATAGTATGTTTTCAAAAAATATGAAAATCTAGTCTGATATTCTTTGATCTGGTAAGATTAAATTAAGCCAAATGTCCAAACCTCAATATAATTCAGGGGAGATAATGTTAGCATTATTCGGTGCATGAGTCTTTGACAAGCATTAAAAAACTGTTCCAATTTCTATTTTCTCATTGTGTTTTTTGTGAGTGTGTTGCAAAGTTATCAATGAAATGCTGGTGACAGCGTTGTTTTAATGTGAGCTAAAACAGATCCGAGATATTGGCTAACAATAGAAAATCCCAGTGTCAAGATCAACTTGTGTGGATACAGCCAAAGTTTTAGTCCCTATTCAAACAGCCTAGTAAACTGGGTCACATATTTTATCATGGCATGTCGATGTTTCCTGTACAGTGCAGGAAATCAACATGTAAAAGTATTGCCATTCATTCACTCTTCTTTACCATCTTATTTTTTGGACGACCTCTTCCTGTTAAAACATCCTATTATTCAATAGTAGTACCCAACCAAACTTAATACAGGGGAACAGCACCACACATACCGTGTCCTGTGTTACATTCATAGGCTGTAAACGTATGACCGGAAAAATGACTCTCAAAAAAATCTGACAAAGTGAACGGAAAAATATCTCCTCAAAATGTGTTAGAAAATTACAGATATTTTAATGTTCTATCTTCACACTACGGAATAATCATACCCAATAGAAAAAACGTTTATATCGAGAATTTGGTCAAAACTCAAAACACATGACCATCATTTCCATTAAAATCTTTCCAGTATATAGTTCCCAAGACGCCATATACCCGGAAATGTATCTGTGATGTTTGTGGAAAAACTTAATATGTATTCTTCCATGACAGTCCTTAGAAATTGGTAAAATATTTAAATATGTCCAAAAACTCATGCCGAGTCTACAAAAGCTTATAAAAATTCTTGATCATCTAAAATCATAGTAATTGAAATTTTAACAATAAGGTCTGTTTATTTATATCCAGGACTTCTTGGCTGTATTTAAGAATACAATCTCACAAGTCAGAAGAAATCTCATTAAAAAGTATGTTTTAAAAAAAAAGAAGTGTGAACGGAGGGGCTGGTATTATTATGCACAGTAAGAAAGACTTATAGAATGTGTATTTAAATGGTAAGATATAGCCTAGGGTTATATGGTATATTCTATCATCTACATAATGTAACTGTATTAATATCAAGTTTACACCGGTCCCTTTTTTTTATTCACTATCTTTCTTTTGTGTACTCCAATAATTTGAGTCTTAAGTCTGTAGGAATTTTTACAACTTTGATCAAGAGAGCGTGACTCAAACCCAGCATGACTGGGAACAAATGATTACTAGCCAATAATTGTTGACATAGTGAGCCAATCAGAAGGGATTTTTTTCATCTGTATCTTTAAAATCCTATATTATGAATTACAGCCTGACACAAGCAACTTTACATTGAAATCAGAACCATACAGTATATCCATGCTCAACTCAATTGAAATTTTATTTGAAAACGAAAAGCTGTATTGCATGCTTAATACAAATATTATTAATGTTAACTTTTCAAATACCTCTGCAATTATGTAAGTGTAATAGCTATTTTTTTCACAGCTGAATGACTGTTATTGTTGAACATAATTTCACGTTTAAAGAACAGCTTTATTATGGCTTTATATAATTACTGTAAATCATTTGAATGTTAACTGCATGTTTTATGAGTATATGTTAAGTATATATATAGTTCATCAATCAATGAGTTAAGTGTATTTTATGAGAGAGATATGTTAAGTGAATGTTTGTTAAAGTTAGCCCATCTGGTAATGTGTGAAGATAATAACAGCTGTTAAAACCATCCCAACACAGATCTAATATCACTACAGTTCCACACAATAAAGAAACTTTCCATGTTCTACATGTACATCTAATTCTCCATAGCACCATAAACTATGGTAATTGTATGCATTGCCAAAAACTTTTAATTAGACTACTTAACAAAACCAGTATGTTAGAAATCAGGAATTCTGATCTCAGAGAGGACAGTGAAAGACAGACGGCATAAATAAGTAACATCTAAAATCTCCACTTCATTTTATTTAGGACAGAAAAGAATAAATGTTGATATTTTATCCATTACCGAGTCTTTGAAGAACAAAGCAACCCATATGTTGTTTACATTAGAATTACATGTTTCTGCATATTTAAATTCAATATCCATATTATTGAAGATATCCTTGCTTCAATAACAAACGGGTGTCAGGAATTAACGGAGCCATGTTATTATTCCCTTTAGCCAAGAAATCATTTTCAAATTTTTTAATTAGGTAATAATGCACTAGTCTCAACCAATTAGGTATTCTATTTAGCAGAGAGAAAACATTCTCCATTAGTCATTAAGAAAATCCAAGCTTTTTTTGATGTGTCACAAAAGTTCTGTCAATGTTTGAAATGAAGTGACAGATCCAACGATGGCAGATTTTCACCAGACTACAAAAAACATCAGTCATTAAAAAAATTAAATGATGCTTTCAACAACTGATTGAAATCTTTTAAGGTTTTAAATCATATTTTTAAAAGTTTAAGAAATGTCTAATTTATAAACGAGTGTAGAGAGGAAAATGGGATAGATGTCATAAAGAAACTTCAGCCCCTGTCAGCAATAAAAGAATGGAAGCCTGCCATCTGTTTACTCAGTTTGTGTTGAATAAATTTGGTAGAAATTAGTTTTTCATTGAGTTCACACTATATTGTATCCCCATCATAGAGTGTGTAGAATTTACACAAGACTTCAGCTCCACTCTCCCATCTCATTCAAACTCAGACACAGTATTGAATTTTTTTTACGCTGGTATTATGACTGTTCCCCCATACTATGGACTCTTGTTTTCACACTGCGTGTAAAACGAGAAGTGGCCCCTTTTGTTTGCCCCTAATTGGCTGTGTATTTGTACAAAAGCTGACCGAAGGCAGAGTGGCGGTCATCCACTTTAAATTTTCTTTATCAATAGTCCTATCCGAAGCCACAATAACCACCAAAATTAGAAGTTTGTTTGGACAGCCGTAGAAAAGTGACCATTGTCCATGATTTGATGGGATTTTCTATTATGTATTTTTTCATGTCTCTCAATGAATTTTTCAGCCAGACCACCTTGCATCTGAAGACGATCAAATCAAGTATAAAGATAGGGTACTCAATAGCACCATCAAGTGTTTGAGAGAATAAAAAGAAGAGAAAATGTCACTTTTAAGCCGCCATGTTTCAAATATTACCTTAATCATCTGAGCCTATTGAAAAATAAATAAACCATCAAGTTTCTTGAATGGTGTTCCTACTGGGCCAGATTTAGGGCAAGTAAATTAAGCAGGGTACTACCATATTTTGTAATCATCAGTGTGAAATTAGTTTTTATTTGTGTAGAATATGAAGGATTGAGATCATAATACACAGGTGACAGACAAATAGCCTTTTTTTACATCTGCCCTCGTTCAGGGGTCATGTCTGGTATTGAATGTTATATTCATGGTGTAATTAATTCTAGAATATTGTTGTAAATTAATTCTAGTTTGTAAAGATGTTTATCAAAGTTTGAAGTATTTGTAGTAATATGAGAGGTATAAACTATGGATTGTATAGGTTATCTTTATCTTGTTATCTTACTATCAATAGTCCTAGCTGCCATATTATCATATCATGACACCCAAATCTAGGTTGATGTAATTCAAACTAAGGTCAGTTCTGTTGACATTTCTATCAATCAATTAATGTCAGTTTCAAATAAAAATCACTAAAAAAAATTTAAACAAGGTATCACTATGATATTAATTTCAAATAGGCCTATTGTGTACACGCATCTGGTAGAAATGTAAATATTTTTCACATTGAGATATAGTTTAAAAGACAAATGAAAATCTGGTTAATAGTCTGAATAATATTGGGTTGTCAACAGAATACAACATGAATGAAATTATTCAATATAAGTCTTTTCTTTTTATTTGATATTACATGTACATGTAGGTTAAATAATTTAGTCCAAGTATTTAATTCAAAAAGCGGATGTCTTACAAGATGTTTATCATCCTTGGTGATAAGATAAAACTACTTTAAATTTCCTACAATGACACACCCATATTCAAACAGAACAATTAAACAATTTCAGAATAATTGTTTGTTTATTGGGAATAACAATTTACAAATAAAAAATAAATCATATAACAATAAATCATACTAAAGTGAAGCGAAGTTATCTTAATGTTTCAATTTGTGGGGTGTTATCTCTTGTTTTTCAAGATAAGACAACAGACTGGTATTGTTTTCTTTTACATAATATATCTGTACTTATCACTGTGCATGATGAAGAAGTCAAAATACACAGGTTCAAGCACCCAAGTTGATAACTGATGATTGTATGGGTCATCTCAAGCAATTCTTATTGTCTTTTCAACCCAATCTATTTTGGGAACATAAAAAAATAAGCTAGTTTAAAAGCAAAAGGAGAGTGCAGCATTTGCACATACTACAAACTGACAGCCACAGAGGTTTAATAACATCCAATTTAAAGCTTCAATTTTCATTAAATAAGTAATGAAACGCACAAACCATGATCAGGCTTAAGTTCGCTGGTATAAGCAGACCCATGGCCAAGTTTAGGGATAAGGATGTTTCAATGACAGGTAACAAACTGGCCTTAAACTGGGTTATCTTCTCCATCCTTGCATTCAGCGACAAATATAAGATAACTTAATGATTTCCAGACCAACTCAACTTAAGGGTTTGAACAGCATATCAGCTTGTCAATGTTTTTTGTGGTTTCTATTGAAATTTTTAACTAGAACCCATCCCAAATTCACAATTGTTTATTTTAAAATACATGTTAAGGAAAATACATACGTACTAGTTTTCATTATTCCCAGTTGAAAAATATACAAAATTGAGTCCTGATCTTAGAGTGAATTGTTTGAGTTTAAAATTGTAAAATCCCTGGAGGGACCAACAGTCTCTGATTACCCCTCTTGACTAAAGTCTAAATGTTTATAGTTGGCTGTTCGACAGCTGTATAAACTACTTGGCCTTCTATTACAACAAAACTTGTGTAACATCTGATGAAGGTAATTTGTCAATGATTAACACAGAAGGCCAGAGGTCAGGCTTAGTCACTCATTATATCATTATTTTAAGTGCTCTTATTTAGCTCCTCAAATACCCCCCCTCATTCCATACTCAACCATTTATTATTTCTAGAGTCTACTAGCCTTATCCACAACATGTACCAAAACATGGATTTTTTTTGTGCGAGTTTGCATCTGCAAGAAGTTGGTGATCAATCAAATTCAATATGGTGGCAGAGAGTTGGATGATATGTAGGGTATGGATGTACAAATTAAACCTTAGTTACATTTGAGAGTTCAATACTACTGGTCTGTTATTGCGGGTTCCCTGATGGCCGAATCAGTGGTCATATCTATTTGGACCATTGATTACAAGCGTAGAAAGGAATTTCATCCAGTTTTCACACTTCTCATCTCATTGCTATTGTTCCCTGTAGATGTGAACTGGTCACTTCTGACTATAGATATATCAATAAGCCATATGTTGTTATTCCCACTGGTATTACTTGTACATCTAATAACATATACTTCCAACTTCATTTACAGTCCACACCTCTCTTATCATGCATGGTCTTATCAATTCCATCTCAAATTAATTCATCATCATAATTATATTTTCATTAACTTTCAAGCATAAAGAGTTGCTGCTCTTCCACAGTTAACGTTTAGGTATTCTAAAGTATCTAAATATTGTTATTTTAATTTCTATTAATCTAAATTAAGGTTAAATCAGTCTAAAATATACATGTAGATCATCTTTCTTTCTACCATTACTCAACATAACAATTATTGATTTAATGAGATTGACAGCTATCTATCTGAGAAAATGACACCTGTCCCAATACAGCCAAGGGACATGCTCGGTAAATAAATCTCTTCTATTTTGACATATTAAGGCTATCCGGTTTATCATCTTATATAACCTGATCAAAATGAATATTTTCCAATCTACATGTAATTTACTCATCACCATGACAGTGCTATTTCCCAGGGAACATCAGACTACCATGCCTAAATCACCACTTCAATTACATGTTGTGTTGTGACAAGCGTCCTGTTTGAGGCAGGGTATGCTAACCCTTTCTAGATCATTTGATGCCACTTCTAACTTACTTTGAAGCTCACAAAATAATTTCTCTTGTACTTTGCATATCATGCCAAACAAACTTCTAGTTCAGAATGAAAATGTTTAAAATGAACACAAGTGCAATCCTTACTTCCTGTGCAATGCCTGCTTTGTCTCTGCCTCTGGTTACCTTCATGACTTTTATAAAAAATTATTCAACATACATATATCTTTATTTATTCACCTGATGAATACACATGTAATTAACTTGAACAATTCAGATGAAGAAGAGAAAAGTGAGAACTATAGATGTACTTGTTATTTCCAGTCATGTGGTGCAGATGGATCTTTTAGCCTAGGTGGAGCTGTACAATACGAAATCTAGACCCAGTTGAACAAAAATAAACAGCCTTGGATCATTTTCACACACCAATAAAAGCTCCATTACCCTCAACTGTTTGATATATATGATGTAATTATCAGAAAGCTAGTATTTGACAATGACATGTTATTCTAAGTATTCACAACCTTGCCTCTGGCTTGGAAGATAAATAAAGTGAGTTTCGATTGAAATATGATTATTCTTAAACAAACACTCCATTTCTCATTTGCTCTAGATAAGCAGATAGGAAATTAACTTTATAATATTTCAAATGTTATTTTTGGCTTCTGGCAATAGTTTTTTTTACATGTAACTTACAACACACATACATGTATCTCTCTGTAATAGAGAAATAAGCTTACACATAACCCTTGAAAGAAATGGCATTGTTAGGGAAATTGTCTTCATAATTTTTTGATTCATTAAACAAACAGGAAGTTTCTAAAATTAGCAATTTCCGTTTGCACTTCCATTTTGAGTTTTTTTTGTACCTCTCAGGAAACAGTTAAACAAGCATATGTAACAAATTGTTCCAAATTCATTCATATTTCTATTTGTTAAAATTTATTCATATTATTTGTCTATTAAGTTTTCATCTGTTTTATGGACACTGAAGTGTTCTTTTATTAATCTTTTTGGGGAATGATATACATGTAGGAATTTCCATTTTATCTTCAAATAAATTGTTTGATATTAGTTTGTATTAATCAATAAACTTATATTGTTCCTGTATGTTAATAAAAATGGTATTATAGTTATGATATGGCAGAAGGCTTAGAAACCATACAATAATCAAGATATTAACTTGATCAGTATAGTGTGTTGGATATGATGTATGAATGTTTGCCATATGAGTGTATAATAAATATATTTCAAACATCATATACTATTATAAAGATTAATATAAAGCGATATTAAAATTGACTCTTGATCATGTTATTGTAAACAATAATTCTAAACAAATATAATAATAAATTGACTTCAAATTTCTCTATACCAGCTGTTGCTTATTTTCCAGTAAAAATTCTGATACAAACATATTTAAAATAAAATCCAGCAGAGACATTCTCTTTATTTAAGGAAAATAATTTTAATTTAAATGCAAATTATCATCCACCAAGTACCATCTTCAGGTGCCCTATAATTTAATATTATACCAGTTCTATTTCAACTTTGTCTGACCTTCCATGTTTTACTATCACACATCCTTTTATTTCTGCTTTCAAATCTCATTATAGGCCTACTATTAGTATCCATTTATTCGCATACAAAAGGTAACACGATCCGCAGCCATATTAGTCATTGAGTGATTAATCGTCCAGTGAGAAATAAACCATGGATGCATTTCTTCTGTGTCTGCCCATCTTCGTTAATATTCAGTGCCAAAGTCAGATTGAGAATCGACTATTCATATCAACTGGTTAATTTGATTATCAAGGAATAAATAAGCATGGGCTTTTCTTGAACTGCAGACGTTGGACCAATCACAAGGGAGAAGGGTATAACGGTTAACAGTGTGACGATGAGAGAGATTTTGTGTTTTATCATAATGACGGTATTTGTATGAATAAATAGTAGTTACGTTTAGAAATGTAATTACCAAGGATGAAACAATTTCTGTAAATTTACATTTTGTCTTGTAGAAATGTTTGCTGTTTGAATTATAATGTGGGACAAATCGATATTGGGGTTTTCCTTTTCGACTATTTCAGAGGGATATATAAATTTCAAAAACATTCATGTCTATTCATTTCCACATTCTTGCATTAAATATGTTAGCTGTAAGTGTAATGTATGTGTTTTATTAAATTTTTCATGTACTTACCCACAACAATTAATGTGTAGTTAATCTTAATATTTCCAAATCCATTAATTGCTTTACAGACATAGGTACCAGCATCATCCATTTCAATTCCTCTTATTCGTAATTGACCATCTTGAGAGACTTTGAAGCGTGTCCAACCATTGGGGATATTGTGATTATTTTTGTTCCACTGCATCAATGGTGGAGGGTCAGCTTCTACAGGACACAATAACTTTGTATTGCGTCCTACTTTTGCAATATGGCGATGGTGAACTTTACCAATTACCCGAGGTGGTCCTGAAAAAATAAATAAAAAAACAGTGGTAAAGAAATCTATCATTGCAAGATACGTACATCTCTAATTAATCCTCCAAAAGAAAATAATTCATGCTAACTACTTGTAATAAATGAGTGTTGTTGTAATTATAAATATGATGAAGAATGTTCAGTAAATACAGATGGTACTTATTGTGTTTTAATGAGGCTTGTTACCTTGTTATTTAAGGATAACAAAAAACATCTTATCCTCCTAATAGGTTATTAAAGGTTTCAATAAAATCACTTTTCAGTTTACAGTTTTTTAAATGACTGTTCTAAAACATAATAAAACACATGCTGATATGTTTCAGGAGGCCAACAACCTGCTGGGTTTATTAGCTTGTAAGCATCTAGACATACTTGTGTGAAGGGAATCTGGGCTGGTTTTCAAATGCTAGTTTATGATAAGTTGGTATTTAAGAGAAGATATTTATGTGAAGTATATAAGAGAGTTTTATCTACATGATATTTGACTGTACAATTGTTATATATCACCATGTCAAACATCAACAAATAAACCAGATAAAATAAGACAGGCCGAATGTAAACTGAAACTAGCCAAACCTTGAGAATTCTTTACAAACAAAGATTGTCTTATGCACTAAAGTGGACCATCCTTAACAAAACTAGAACTTGATGTCTATGCAGATTTACATAAGGTAATGGTGCTAATAATTATTAGGAACCAAAATTTACACAGAAATATTCTGTGGAACAAAGAAATGAGATGAGAGGGCACATCCCAAGGAGACCCAGTCATTTTTCTGAGAAAATACAGCATCTCAGTACTTGTACCGGTACTATCTATATTAGTATTCTGTCAGTCATGGTAGGTGGTACCCTTAGTATTTGTTACTATAAACCGTGTCTAGGGAACATTGGTAACTTGGTTCTATCCCACCTTTACACAATTCTAACTCTCAAAATGCGTACCAGCTGAATCAACCTGACAAACCTTTGGGGAGAAGCAAGAGCAGATGCTATTGGCTAGAAAATGGTTGGTATGAAGAGACAAGCTTTGTTTATAAGTCTACTATATATTCGTCTCACATGTCCTTTCATTCAAAGCAGACTGATCTTAGATAGAAGAGAATTTCTGGCTACCCATAGCTCTACATTGATAGCATAGCCATCTGAACTATGTTCAATAGGTTTTGGAATGTGGGAGAAAAACCTTTGAATATGGCTGAAATTGTTATGAAAAGCGAATGGGTGGAAGTATATTAAAAATTGTGGTTTTACATTAGACCTCAGCTTTGTTACATGTAACCCTCCAAATGTGAAGTGCTATCAGGTGTTCTAGAAAGAGTAAGCAGCCCTGCCTTCCACGGGACACTTGCTACTAGTTATATGGTTTGAACATGGGTTTGTGTTTAATTGCAAAAACATTGATTTGATATCACATTGAGCCATGTGCACATATATTTTAGCTGCATTTTTTTCAGGAAAATGCAAGATAAATCTGATCTATGACCTCATTTAACTGGCTACATTTGTTATGATTTCAGTTTTACTATTATGGAACCTGTGCTTATCTATAAATTCTTATTTTTCATCACCTACTAAATAAGGATGCTCAACATTCTTTTAAACAAAAATTTCACAAATTTTTTATTACACTGATATTATCACTACTAAAATGATAAAATTTTGATAAGAATTTAATATATGAGTTAATATGGGGGATGATGTCTGCCCTATAATGGCAGTCTAACTGTCTAAGTGATATAGACTGTCACGCTGTGAGAAAGGTTACTCCTAATTACATAGCTCATTATTAAATCAACACTTTCACATCTAACCTTTTGAGGTCGCAAATACAATAATTTCCTGGTTAATTGGTACATGTATATTTACATACTGTTGGTTTTATTGTTAGATATTACATAATTTACGTGACATATTCCATTAATTATACATGTCACAGCCACATGACATGAGATAAACAAGATGCCAAGGATACAGTTTCTTGCAGGAATTACAAGAAATTCTGAATTTATAATTGGATGTTAGTTTCAACTGGTGTTGATTTCTTGTTTAACTTGCTTAATTTGAAGATTATTATATATTTTTTCTGCAATGCCGCCTGACTAGACTGGACTGGCAGGATATGCGATAACAGCTGAGACCAAGTGAAATAAAACCCATCAATCTGTAGTCTACTAATAATATATCATAGTCGGTGAAATGATGCTCACTTTAAAACACATGTTCGTTTAACTGACAGATGGACATGATTGTAGCTCAGCTGAAAGTGCCATAAACCTACTAACTAGCTTTTACTTCAACAGCTAGTGTTTGCTAAATCAAGTCAACAAATTGTTCCTATTTATTAGCTATATGATCTCAAACAGGTTAGTACTAATTATATTGAAGGATCCACTTATCATTTTACATATAAAAAGGCCTATATGTATGTTACAACTATCACTGGATGGAATCATTTGAAACTTGCTTAAAAGCTTTTAAAGTAACTTATATAAGTCATTGCATGTCCACAGTTATGTCTGGAGACTTTACAAGAGAATAGTAGATTGTACATGTATCATAATACTGTCTGTGATCACATCAATCCTACCCCAGCCTTATATTTCCTGGCATATTTCATCTTGTGAAGTTTTAACACTTCTTAACAGCTGTCGGCACAAATCGTGAAACCTGACAACCTTTTAGTGAAAATCAAGGAAAGAAATACACAAGACAGGAAAACATTTGATGAAACATTCTGTCTAAGAGAGAATTCTGTTCTTTCTTATTCTGTCACATTTGGACAGTTGCAGCTTTAATTTGGGGCAAAGTTTCATGTCAGTGGGAGGCCGACAAGTAAAACAGCTATTTGCATTATTTTTTTAGCTTTCAATTATCCGCATTTCTAGCAACGACGATGATTTTTTAATGAATTACAGAAAAAAAATATTAAGTGTAAAGTTATATTTATAAAGGCACTCTTAACTTGATTTTAACAATGATCTGCTTAACTAAAGTATGGCTTTTGCTTCTAAGATAAACTGATATTATGTCTAAATCAATTTCACACAATCCCAGATCTTAGGTCCCATATAATTACATACCAGTATACATGTATGTATTACATTCAAATAATGTGACTAACCTACTTGAAACCTGAACATTTGTGTCCACTTGTTTCCATGGTAACTTAATTTGATTGATGACCCATCCCAGGAAAGATGACACTGGCTATTTTAATGGTCAAGTATTCACAAGTAAATAAGTTCATTTGCTGAACTAGAGAACTATAATTGGTCAGTATGACTAATTTGTCTGCCATGATGACAATTGATCATTAAGGGGTCCCATCATTAAAATTAACTCCAACATCTCAGAATAAAGATGTATTTGAATTATGGTATTTAACACATTTTGAAAGGTAATCAGATAAAGATGTTGTGAAGAAAACAAGGGAGACTGGTGATAGGTTCTAAAAATAAAATGATGATCTACATGTATATGTCAATTTAGAACTAAATTTCTCTCATTTGCAACTTGGTTACAATAAATGATTTAATACAATGGTTTAAATTATGCACGCATACATGTACATGTATTAGATGGTTTTGTGTACGGTATGATTCAATCAGATTTCTTTACATTTTGATATATTCTCATGACAACGATGTTTGAATGAACATGTTTAAAATAAAGAATGCTGGTGACATTTCTCATTGTGGGTGTTGTTGAAAATGTACAAACAGTTGTCTTTTGCTTGAAACTCGGACTGACATTTATAAAATTGCTGCATTTCATGTCTCAATTGCGAGTAATTTCTCGATCTATTTTATCGAATTTGTGAGTAGCATCAGATATTTGTGATGTAGCCATGAGCCAGGTAGATCAAAGTGAGAGAGAATTGGCAACATAGTGGAGATTCCCTGTGTCAAACGAGGGGTTCCTCCGCCTCTTTTCTAAACATCATTGTTAGTTTGGTCGACCACATACATTTAAGTTAAACACACAGCAACACATACCAGATATTGTCAACCTTTTACCATTGACACATATATACCTTTATATACATATCACCAGCCCTTTATTCAAATTTTATTAGCTTTTACCAATAAAAACTGTGATGATATTAAAACTAATGTATTGTTCAAATGAGTATTACAAACATTGCAAAATATTATTTAGTAGTGTACTTAAATTATAACAAATAACAATAAAATGGAGATGGAAATTTTAAATCAATATCTGGGTTCAGTTTGTCACATCATCTATTGTTTCTATTGTGAAATGTATTACTGGTGATCAAGATGAACAATGACCTAATATCATGTTCACATCAGGAAAGTTATCCCTTGCTCATGATCACTGTCAGTAATACTGACACCAGTTTGGAATTTATGTCCTAAGTGACTGATCTGTTTGAAATGGATTTAAAACATGTTTTTCTCTTAACCTCCATTTAAATTTGTTCTCCCTGCCATGGATGCCATCTGCTTTCCTTCCAAGTGACACCAAATTTCTTGTAAATTTCATTAATCCTTCCTCATTGATATGACAAAAACTTGATACATGATGTTTGTCAACATCTAAATGGACAGATTTCCAGATAATGGGTTAAACGAAACTGATGATCACTGTGTAATTATCTTCTGTATTCTTCATTACTGTCAAGGATAATTCTTAAAACATCAAATGTTCTTTTTTTACTCTGACCAGCACTAAACCAGCAAGGAAATCACTACATGTTCATGTAACATGTAAATCAAATGTAGATAAAAATCACCAGTTTATAATGTTACCGACATCAAAGAAAGGTTTATTTTGGTAACTGGTACATTTACTTGTAGGTGGTCCCCAAACCCCTTTAATTCCATATTTTAGCCTACACATTAGAACAAGTGTTGTTATGACAACCAGACTTTGTCCTGGATTAAGCAACTGAAGTAATATGGGGTTCACCCTACTAGAATGCAATACCTAGCAATTTATAGCTTTGGTGTGCATGACTAGAGGTAGTTAAGACTTATGTGTGTGTCCTGTCTAAGATCAGACAGTAAGTTTTTATCTTACAGTAGTATCAAGATTGTGATGGTTGTGTACCTTATCAAAATATACATATCTTAGTATACATGTATGTACTATCTAGAAATTGTCACCATTAATAATTGAGTCGCATCTCTGTGGACAAGCCAATAACAATATCACAGTTAGTAACAGTCTTCCCTATTGTTAACATCCAATAAACTGACTTGCTCTATTAGTTTTTATTGCAGACGGTTAACATGTATGACCTTACAGAGCTGCCACTTTACTATAAATGCACGATTAACACATTTCGCCTTTTTGTCTGTAGCTGAAGTAATACCATGCTTTTCGAATGTTTCAGTTTTGTTTTGGCCTGTGTACAAATACATATATTTTTATGTTTAGTTAATGTATGATGTAGGTTGAATTCTTTCATATTTATGAATTCTGAAATTGACAATTGGCTGAGTTCATTACATTGTAGTTACAAAAGTGTGAATTTGCTTTTAGTTTTAACAAAAGCTTTACTCTAAATTTCCTTTTCTCATTCATCATTTCCTACTAAAAGATTGTTAACACCTCCCTTAATTTAACACCACCGCTAATCTGGCTTATCACGATTATAAATCACTAGGCTATCTCTAAATCTGGTGATAATCTCATCTCTTGAACTCCATGGCGTTATATCAGCGTTAAAAATCACAGCCAACGACTAAAAACTGTAAAGCTAGTACAAGTATATGATAGCTGTGTATTATTGTAGCCTTGTATTGAATTGAAACAGTTAACGACTCAGTGATTTCAATGAAGAGAGGGTGAAACACATATTAAACGCGATGAACATTAAACTTGTCAACCATACCAAAACCATGTAGCCTAGACAGCCAAGAAAAATACATCTCCAAGCAGAACTCATAAAATAATGATTATACAGTAATATTTCCAGCTACTATTTAATCTTGTCTCATGAAGCGATAAAGATTGACATCAATTACTAATCTAACTCTTCATCTACCACTCAATGATTTAAACATAATATTAAGATATTTCATTTGATTCATTGAAAAGATATACTTATATGATTGTCATTGGTTGCTTCTGTAGGTTTTAAAATGTGTTTTTCATTCAAAAACGATATTGGAACATTAGTTTCTGATAAAGAGTATTTAAGTCTTTTTCAAATTAATGCACTTAGCCACCTATGAAATTGTATACTCTTTTATTAATGTTTCAATTTGACTTGAAGTATTAAACCTATTCAAAGATCATTGAAAAATACCATGGAAAAGATTTGTTGGGTTGACAGGCGGGGGCGTTGTAGATGGCTTGATTCCTTTGGATCGACCTATTTAAAATTTGAACAACTATTTTGGGAAATATTTGTCCTATTTTAGCTCCTGTCTAACAAAGGGTTGTCTTGCTGTAAAAAACTAACAATAGTGTTTACAAATTGCTGGCAAAATTTTTGTCTTGTTTACTAACACAACAGACCAACAGATCGTACCATGATACTCAACAGGTTTCAGGACCTTTCATATTGTTTTTCATTCAATAACATCCTCCGATCTCCAACATAAACCAATATGCCTACCTCTCCTCATATTTATCTGACCAAAATCTAAACTTATCCAATGGCGTTTGTTCCGTTTACATGCCTGCTGATACACAATTTTGTTAAATATTGTTAATTTGACAGAACAACTTGAATACACACCACAACGCCATACCATTTCAATATAACTATAAAAACACAAATATCTACACTAATAAACAAACTATCACTAAACGTATTCAAACAACGAAACCGAAATTACATCCTGATCAAGTTTGACAGTCTCGTTTTTATTTTATTAGAAAATATAGAATTTTTGTTGAAGGTGTCTACACAAGAGGCAGCAGTGATGCCGTGTATAATACATGTATAGCATATATAAAAGTCCAGCTCATAATATCCTACATTATTTCCCTACAGGTACATGTAACTAAAGATATGCCATGGCACATGCTTATAAAAATTTGGCAGCTGATAATTGACTTTCCTATTTATGGAGTAAAAAATGACATTTTGATCAAGATGGGGACTAAATATACTTTGTAAAAACACATTGGATATAAAATGTCAGGTGTTGGCACTCTATTTAAAACTAGAAAAACTAATATATTTATACAATATTCAGATATTAGTAAATTATTTATAGCTTTATAAGCTATGTAATCCTTCTCTCCTTCACAGGAGCCGCATAATAAAACATTCTTTAAATCTCTCCCTCAATGAATTGGGTGAAAGTTGAACTGAGGCCTTTGAATACAGGGGTTGAGAAGGCTTTAGAAAAGTGTTAGCGAGAAACATGACAACTCTCTTGTAAACCACCTTCATGTACAATCAACAATATGAAAAAATGGAGGGTAGAAAAGCCTTCAATTCTTCTTGTATTGAAAAGTAATAGAGTGTCAATATACCGCACAGAGAAAGCTTTAACAATGACCGATAACCAAGTCACAATTGCCTCTATTCCTTTTATGAAGCCGAGACCCTTGTCAGTATTCTCAAAGTCGTATTTAAGCCGTCCCCTTTCAAAGTAAACAGTACATGTGTTGTATAGAAATTTTGCCTTAATATCAACTGCAATAAGAGACATTGACATGCATACACTGACTTGTACCAAGACAGAGAATAGTTTTAATAAAGATAGGTCTTTTTTGTCATTTTTATTAGATATTAATCCACTCCTTACTCCAGTTAATAAACTACTCTTTCATTTCGACTGTCAATTTTACAATGCTTAGCTACGGGAATATGTTGTACATAACCGATAACTAACTAGATGTTAGGTTAACATTTCTGGTTGCAATATATATATCACATAAATTTACTCTGTTGACTTAGCCATCCAAATTGTAACTTATACTAAATTATTGCAAAATTCAAACTGACTCTTAAACACTTTCTTGAGAGTGTTAAACCAATAAATAGTCTTATAAGATTTATTATATG
The DNA here is from genome assembly GCA_917208275.1 of Patella pellucida. Taxonomy (NCBI): domain Eukaryota; kingdom Metazoa; phylum Mollusca; class Gastropoda; family Patellidae; genus Patella; species Patella pellucida. The sequence goes on from OU795039.1 coordinate 62,837,622, forward strand.
ATTTATCTTTGATCAAATTTAAATAATGCCCAAATTATCACCTTTCAAATTATTTTTAATACAAATACTGACTAATTACAATTACCGTGTCTTAGAATGAATGGAAATAGGCCTAATCATAATTGCTGTTATATCATTGTAAATAATTTAATTGCCATTTCTTTGTTTGAATCTATGTAACCTTACACCATGGTTTACTTTAAGATAAAGTCTGGACAACACATTTTTGTTAGTTTAAGATAAGGGAGAATACTAAATTGACCTAGTACTTCTCATTAAAATATAATATTTTCACAATATCTAACTGCTGGAACACTCAAATAATCTTGAGTTGTGTTGAGAGTTTTAGATATGGGGCAACGAACTGTTGGTTAGTTTTTTTTTTGTTTTTTTTTTTTCTTGGATGTTAGTTGACCTCGTGTTCACAACGACAACCTGTAACCCATTATATATGGTATATTGTTAACACCCTCAAAACTGAAACCAATACATGTATCACCCCTTCTACATTTGATAGTCAGATGTCCTGCCGCGTATTGTTGAAGTTAGACAGGAGAATATTCTAAACCTAATAAACGAAAAATACACAATTACACATCAGCTTGTTAACATGCAAGGAACCAAGAGGACTCCATATTGTGACCAGGTTTTGTAATCGATAAGCCTACTTTACAATGGAATTTTTCTCTTGTTGGGGTAAAAAGACGGTATCTAATAACAGTTATTGCGTTATGGCTAGTATTGTAATATTTGACAGGATGAACTGCTGTATATTGAATGTATAACATGTGTACAGTATGTATGATTGCTCTCTTATTGTGAGAAACACAAACACAATTAAAAGTGACTAATCCACAATTTGAAAGTTGGGCCAAAATAACATTTAAACTGTGTTGTGTCCTATATTTAACCATTTCTGATTTCAATTTAATTTAATGGGAATAAGATCAATACATTAATTGATTCAAATTGGTATTATGTACAGTATGTACTAATGTAGTTACATGTTCATGTACTTGTATGTAGTAAATCATGCCAAGAATTTAGTGTATTAGTGTGTTTTTTTACAATGTGTATGTATATACATGTACATAAAGGCCTAAATCTAGATATTGTTGGATATTGTATTTATATAATGTTTACTTACCACTTGCAGTACAGATCTGTAAAACTTGTACCAATACAAGTAATAACCACTGCCTCAAATAGGCCATTTCAATATTATCTGTAATTAGAAAAACATATATTATAAATATAATCCTAAATAACATCTTAAAAAAAAATATTTCTGCATGTTAATCTATCACTATATGTTTACATTTAAAGGGTGTAACAAATACCATTACATTTCATCAACAATGGCTTTGTTTATAAGAAAGAATTCACAACTGAATTACTTATTTGAAGAGCACAATACAATATATATCACAAAGTATGTAAACTAAGATAAAACACTGAAATTAAAGATACATTATGGGAGATTAGATAAAGAGTTGGCAGTTCTCGTCATAATAGATAAAAAATAGATAATATAAAGGCAATTTGCAGAAAATGTCAGTCAAATTGATCGAAAAATAAGCGTCCGAGATTTTTGCCTAGCCTCGATCATCATTATTTAAGTCAGTCTCGATTATCTATTTAATTGTTACATCATGACGGAAAGTTATGTAGCAGTCGGATCATAATCTAACAAATACCACTTGTCTAATTAATAGTTTATATAACATTTCAGGCCTAAAGGCTAAAGAAAGACCTACTACAATAGGCAGATTGAGCTCTTGCATAATGTATGTTTAAGTTCCACAAAACCTTTTTTCCTAAAATATTATCCTTGTATCTGGAACTTTTATCTGTTTTCAATTTTAATACACATTTATATCTTTCAAAAAATAATTGTATATATGTAAGTGCTTGGCCAAAGAGAGCACAATTCATTAAAATTTGCTTGGATTTCGTTTGTTTTTTTGGGTAAATTTTGGCAATGTATCAAAAACAACATGTCTACCAAAATTACGTTTCCTGAAAATGACACGAACATGCAGATTGATATGGTTTCATTTTATCTTGATTTTCAGCTCTACAATTTACATCCTTTATATTTAGAAACTGCTATTGGGAATTTCAACACAGAATATCGAATTCATTCTTGGATCCAGGTTGTTTTCTTTCAAACTTTATCAGCTTTACACTATATTTGCTAATACTTGTTGCGTCAAAAGTATTATAAAAACTATTACAACTGTTATTTACTGAATTATTACTCTGGTCTGCATTCTCCTTCGATGAAACTTAATTATGTGTGTTCTTCATAAAATACTAGTAAGTTTATGTCCAATATTCACTACTGAAATTTTCAGTAACATCTTTGACGTACATTACTATTATTTTTATTAAAAATCGAAAATCAAATCAACAGCCCTGTGTGTTTCACTTTTTAACAGACTTCTTAGCAAAGAAAGAGTTGTTGGTACAATACAATTTAAACATAAAAACAGTTCATTATTACAGTTAGAACATGTTTTACTGGTATCTGCATTATAAATGTAAAATAATATAAATCATATACATATTTCATGAAAGTTACAAGAAATTAAAACTATGTGCAAGATTGGTTAATACTTCCTTGAACAACACGTATATATTTCATGGGAAATTGTTATATGCCAATTATAAATCGTTAATCTTAAGAAAAACGACCATAATGAAGTATGTAATTGACACAATGTCTCAAAATGATGAAAATTAAGGTAATTGCAAGTTCGACAGGAAATGATGTTCGGAAATGCGCGTAAAGTTCCGTTAAATTGGTTACGTAGTGTATTTGATACACACAGGAACTGGGAAAGAATGGTTCTCAAAACAACGCGAAATACATCAAAGAAAAGTAGAGGTTATATTAATCTTATCTATGTTTGTGTGTCTGTATTTATTTCAAGTCTGAAGATAGAAGGGTCGTGGTTTATCACATCTAGACACAAAACGCTCCATGTAACTAACTTGACTCAGGTTCAACTCAAACACGTGCACAACTGGATAAGCTCAGAAACACGGCTTTAATTTCTCGCTTACATATTTTGAACATAAAATACAAATGTTTGATAGACAATATATAAATAGCACCCAATCTGTTTAAAAATCTGCTTTTATCTTTAAGAAAATTCTTATTTCGTATGTTTACAGATTCATTATATAAATATATATCCATGCCTATATTTGCTTGACAACAATATATCAATTGGTAACTGGGGTTACAGAGCGAATGAAAGTTAATTATTATTTACGCGGTAAAGACAAATTCTTCGTCTGTTTTAAAAGTCAATTCAATATCGCATAAACTATCAACCACATCCAAAGTAAACCGCAATTTGACATAGTAATGGCTTGTTATTTTAATATCTATTAAAGCGATAAAAGTGTCACATTTATTATAACTATACGTTGTATATATAATGTAGCTCAGTCCTCCTTACCTGACAGATAGTAATAGCGTTCAGCATGTAGTTTCGATAGTATGGCATAGCTGTACACAGTCCTAAATATCACTGAATTTTCGCATTATAACACTTAAAATCCTACATTACACCTTTAATATATAACGGAGAAGTGTTCGTGTAAATTTACTGTTATATAGTCCAAGGAGACAGCCATGGCCAAGCTACTCGTTATATCGTTGCAACAACATCCGTCCTCTATAGAAAACTACTCTTAATACTGTAACAACATTCTCTGCCCAGTCAAGGAAACCACGTGACTAAAACTAACAGAACCAACCAACCGTTGATGTCCTAAGCGCGTGAAGCGTGGTGTTTCAACTCCCCGTCACAGTTCTTGCCAGCTACGAAAGAGACCATTATCATGATATTTCGCTTGAGGGGGTCGTGTCACGGACTTCTTTTGTAGTTAAAAGATTTCCATATAAATTAAAAGAATCTTTTCCAAAACCGATAGTGATATTCAGAGCAAAGCGAGTTAAAAGTTCGCGCCGAAATATCTGTGGCTTTGTGTTGCAGCCTAAGTTTATTCCCCAAACGATGTACACTTGGGGCGCAAATAAGAAGTCATAAATAATTACAAGGAGACGTTTTTGTAAGTGACAGCACACAGAGGGTAATATATCTTTTAGATAATGAACTCGGAAGAATGTTTTGACAGCAGCTAATGTTTCAATTTTTTCGAAGAAAAACTATAAACGATAATTTGAAAAAATAAAATGCCAATGGGTCTTCCGACTAATTAACCGATGTGCTTTTTAAAGGATTGTAAAATAGTGGTCTTTAGAAATCAGATAAACAAAAAAGTCCTCCTCAGCGGTAAAGATCAAACTAAAAAAATGAACACTTTTGATAATTAGTCGAGCTTTCTTTACCGTCTTTCTGGAGAAATTTAAATGACCAATTACGTCAATGGTTTCATTAACGCCTTCGTTACAATAATGTTTAGATAGAAGTACAATGATGAATTCCACAATTTATTTGTATATCACAGGTCTGGTTAACAAAATTTTATTATCCAATACCCGAAAAAGAACGGAGCTCCATGAATGTGCAATTAAATCAACAAATTTGCTTTGTGTATTAATTAGCCATTCGCCGTTCTCCCCCCTTTCCACACACCATGAAAATGAACAGCGCAAATGTATTTCAAATCAAATAGTTACTTAACGCAAACATGGCTTTGTTTTGCTATTTGTAAGTTAAAATACACTATTTTCTCAGTCATTCAAAATTGAAAAATCATTTTCATACCCACAAGTAAAACAAGACCATGACATAACTATAAAATGTATTTTCAGGAATTTTTCGCGCGTAAATGAAGGCGTAAAAATGTTTAAAACTTTGTGAAGAGTTAGGCCAGGAGTTGGATATGGAGTACACATGTAACGGTATTTAACTTGACCTTTTATTCTCGTATTGCTTGTTTATTGTAGCCTCCTCAAAACTAGATTCCCCGTGGGGTCCCGATTGCTTACAAGTGTTTATGTTTACATGTGTTTTACAGACTGGAGAGGAGACTAAAATATGTGTTTTCTTGTTGGTTTATCTTTTTGTTTTCAGAATCTGACCATCATTATTTTCTTACAAGACCTGACCCGATCCTCAACCAATAGTTGCTGCATCTACAATACAGGTCATATTGAATGGTGGACAAAATTATTGTGAGTGGTGGACAGAATGTGGGTGTCTAACTGGTTTAAATGATTTGGGTTTAAATGATTTGGGTGTAAAATGAAATTGTCGATTTATTGTATTTTATATGTCGCTCTGTTTCGTGGGATGACAATCTGTATTCTCTGAATAACTTAAAGGAGCCAAACCGCTATACTATGGGGTTTGTCTTGGTCATCACTAATCGAAATAACACATCAGATCAAACCAATCAAATATTTACTTAAATTGACACATTACGCCACTGTGGTCAGTGTGTAAAACCAAGTAACGGTTAATATCAACACTTGGGACTAACACAACGTATTTAGCTTGTAGAGTTCCAAACTAAATAAGGGAAGCTGGACCCGATTACAAGTTCACTGATCAACACATTTAAGCAGTCAAATATATTCTAATTGTGTAACAATTTGAAAAAAAAAACGTATTGAATAAATATTATCATCTATAAATTTGAGACAAGTTGCAAAAATCTGTTTTAACATAGCGACATGTTTAACTTTACTACATATTATGTCAATCATGTCGTGCTGTCACAGCAGGCGGCGAAATATGACAGTTCATACAGTTCTCTATGGCAGTCATATGTTCAGTCTCGATCAACAAGTCACGTGTCATAACTAACACGACACGGTTCGTTGGTAACGACTGTCATCCCCCATGAAGGGGTATTAGCCTAGATTATCGGTTTTGTAATTGTTTTAGTATGTCACGGTCCGATAATCAAAATGGCCAATTGCAATCACCCTTCACGAGTGATAAGATTCATGCCAAATATTTGAAAATGCAGTGGGTAATGAAAAGGTATGATAATCACAAGTATACCCAGTTTTACGAGGCCCATAAGGTCTTCCATTGGATTATTAAATATATCCATAAATATTAATATGATTCTTAAGATGTGTTTGAATATAAACCACTCCTAATGTGTAAGGTACGTAGCTACATGTTCATAGCTCAGAAATCCACACAGATAATCGACCAATAACAATCAAATGGTGAATCGCCGCCCATACACCCCATCAAATTCATATTAACAACTTTACACGTTTTTAAATACCCTTTGAATATGTTCAAGCCATACGACCACTGAAAAGGCCCGTTAAATGCTCTTTAAAGTAAATTACCGCCCCTTATTGGCGAGGAGTAACAGAAAGAACTAACGGTAAGCTGTCAACTCTGGTAGATTTATGTTCTCTTGCCAGAAAGGTCAATTGTGCATCGCCAAGGAACGACACAGGCAGTGTATAAAACAACTCTACCGACTTCATAGACGAACAATCAACGGTTATCGCTCAATTTACACTCTTTCTTCTAGCTATCATTATCATACTAATATGCCAATAATTGTATTGATGTTCTTCAACGAGTAGGAGATCATCATCCCACGAGAGTAATGTGTATTCCTTAATCACCGACCAATAGCCAACAAACAATTACTGTGCTATTTGCAACTATCAATGTTGCATTGAATCAAGAGCAAGTGCCGTTATGTTTCCCACAGAGCATAACGTTGAATTTGTATTGGAATAATGTAAGTTAATGATTACTCTATCATCCAGGGTACACCATTCAACGAATGAATTCCATTGTGCAGAGATGCTTTTAACCCACACTTCGAGCTCTTTTAGGGGTCAACATGTGAAATTATCAAAACAATAATCAATTTAGAGTCTGGTGATACAGATTTGGAAACAATATATTGCTTGACAAATACATTTATACCCATCCAAGTTGGCTCCCCAATTTCCAGATCCAAACTGTAACATGTATTACCACTTACAGATATACACATATAGAGAGAATACATTTGCTTCACGAGAAATTACAATCCCCTTACCACTGAAGGAAAACCATTATTTCATTGAACGTTCTTGCATATATTTTCAGCTATACTGTTAATAACTCTAGCGATACCAATGTTAACATTTCTAAACCATTGTCTTTAACATTAAAATCCAAAACCAGCCATAATAAGAGAATATAACAACGTACCTTCTAGTGTCACAAATTTGGTTAAACTAAAAACTGCAACTTCTACGAGCATGTAAATCTCTTCACACTAAATTCAGATGTCAAACTTTATATACCATTTGCACTATTTTAAATCCTTGACGTTAAGTCGACTGATTAGCTCGATTCAGTTCGATACTAATACATTGAACTAAGAGGGTATTTAAGATGTAGAGAATATATATATCTCTTTACGAAACCCTAAGCTGACACTCTGATCAATTCTGCTTTAATCCTCTAACACTACATTCATTAACTTTAATCTTATGCTGGAAACCATACTTGAACGACTTGGCTTTATTAAACTTTTGAAACAAAACATCGAACGCGTGTGCAACACTTCTAAAGTGTCAATATTATTTCGCCGTATCTTTAGAGATAACACTTGTTTAAGTAAGACTTTTATCAACAAAACTTTTGTTCAAGGAAGATAAATAAGAAAAGAAAGAAAACAATATTTAGTTTAAATATAACACTTGTAGATTTTTTTTTACTAATCTCCATCTCTGCTCATTGTAATTAAAGTCAAGAAAAACAAAAACAATGTAAGAACTGAACAGAACAGGTGTGCAATATGAGAAAGAGATATACATTTAATTTTACCTGTAGTACATCAGAATACAAACAAACAAATATATATTGATACAATGATACCAACAAAGAAAGAACCCATGCAGTCGGGATTGAAACGGTGTGATGACCGTCTCACAATTGAACTATTGTCCTAAAACTAAACAAGATAAACACGAAATACCAACAGAAATTGAACAATGTCTACCCACGCGTCGAATTATGTAACTACATGCATAGGAAACTTCGGTTCCTTTTATAAATTAATACCAATTTTAACTAATTTTAAGAGGTGAATCGATTCGATAATCACAAATTATGACTAAAAATATGATGAAAGTAACCTATCAAGAACACAATCTTTCCCTTAAATCGAAGTCAGTTTATAGATTTCGCACTTGTTGGAAGTTCATGGGTCATTGGAATAATGTATTATTTTCGTTCGAATTACGCGTGCACTATATTCCCTGGAATATACAATATAGTATGTATCTAATTTCAAAATAGTTATTACAGATATTAGTAATGTCAGGCAACGAGTCGGTAAACATCATTTCAACTCTCTTGACGATCACATCTCTTTCCTAAAATCTAACATTAAAGATTTTAAAAATCAATTTTCCATTCAAGTTTATCAGTTTGTCAATATTTCGTTATTTTCTTACCGTGATGTAAAACTTGCGTGATTTATTCTATTATTTGAATATAAATACCATGATCACACAACCCACTTTCAGATGGTTTTAATACAAGAAGTCAAAACTGATAAACCAAATAACCTTTTGGACAGTAGCATTATTTAAGATGTAGGCTATTGTATGCATAAGCTTGAACATCCATGAGATTACATACTGTTTCAACAACATCTCAGATATAGATAGTGTACTATATCTATATTCAACAGGTCATAATTTACACTAATTTACATTGCATTAAATAGCTCCCCACGTTTTACATGTGACATGGACGACAACAAATGTATAAAAAGGATGTGGTCAGATTTTGAAGTTGTATACAATACATGCAATTTGTTGTGTGCACCAAAAATAGCACATCGAAACATGGTTTTTCACATTTAGTTCGACCGAAGTCCATCCCATGGCAAAAAATATGTCAGTGTGGACATATCCCAAGCATCTGGATAATAGATATAGGTTCACCAGCTCGTTTGGAATATACCTGCCAAACGGGGAACAGGGAATAAGCAGGAAACTGCCCAATAACTGTTCGGTGTACACTGCAGAGCTTGTTGCCATTCGTGACGCTATTTCATGGATCTCCCATCAAAAGACCGGCAAGTTCGTCATTCCAAGCGATTCTCTGAGCAGTCTGATTTCAATCCAAAATGACAACTCGGAATCAAGACCAGAAGTCATTTTGGAAATCAGGCAGCTATATCAGAGGGTCCTAGAGAAGGGAAGCAAATTAGAGCTCGTGTGGATTCCATCACATGTCAACATTAAAGGAAACGAGGAGGCAGATCGACTCGCCAACGAGGGTCTCAAGGACACAGCTACACCCCGCCTCATAGACTACAGCACCACGGAAATCTACAGTATGGTCAAAAGACAGGTCAATTCAATCTGGGAATTAAATCTCGTTGAACTTGACACATACAGATTCCGACTGGATGACGAGATCTACACCAAGACAGCGACCAATCACCCTAGACGAGATATATGCAGACTCATATCGAAACTAAGGGTGAAAGAGCGGCTGCGAGACTACAAACACCAAGTCATCGTCTGTGAGTGCGGAGAAGAGTGTACCACCAACCATGTCCTGGTAGACTGCGAGGTTTACAAGGAAGAGAGACGGGACTTAGTGAGAATGATGGAGACCAATAACATACCATTCAACACTAAGAACCTACTCTTCCCTAGACCAGATCTGAAGCTACAAATCTTCGAAGAAATCCACACCCTAATGGACACATATGTAAATTAGTGAGATAAGAAAGGGTCACGGCTGGATAAATTCTCCATACAACATAGGATGGTTGAGTAAAAACGTCCTCACGAAGGAAGCCCAACCATCCTATACATTTATTTTAATTTATTCATTTTACTTTATCTTTACTTTACTTTTACTTAAATTTATTTTATTTTTATTTATTACCTTCAATTTATTTTTTATTTTTTATCTTAACTTTTTTTTATACGACGTAGGGTGGGGAAGTAAAAACGTCCTCTCGAAGGAAGCCCAACCACTCTACAACTTTATTTTAATTTATTCATTTTACTTTATTTTATTTTATTTTATTTTATTTTATTTTATTTTATTAACTAATAAATTTTTACTTTACTTTTACTTTAATTTACTTTATTTTATTACCTTTAATTTATTTGACTATAACTTTATTATACTCTCTTTATTTATTTAATTTTATATTAGTTTAATTTACTACTAACATCTACTAAACTGGCGGGATAGTGGAGTAAGTGGGAGTCATGATCAGACGGGCTCGGCATCTAAACACTATTCTGCCAAAACAAATACCAGTGGGATAGTGGAGTAAGGGGAGACCACGAGAAGACAGGTCTGGCACCTAAAAACACAAATCCCACAAAGAAGACATCTACCAATCCAGAAACAGAAGAGATCGTCTACCAACGATGTGTTTTCATTAAATAAAGGGAAGAACTTCCCACTAAAACCTAATCCATGGCCTAAGGCCAAAATGGAAAGATTGCAAAATCATATTCTAAAAATCAGGAAGCAGCTTCGGCTCTCCTATGTCTTGTCTGTGATATCACTTAAGTGGAAGCAGACGTTAAACACCAAAAGAAGAAGAAGAAGGTTCACCAACTCCTTCGCGTTCTGTTGCTCCGATTGTCCAATACGTTTTTAAACGTGACTGACAGAATTAGTGCCAAATTGTTTACGGGCATCAATCCGTTTTTGATGAACACTTTAAAAGTGGATGATATTTTGAAGCCCAATTAACGGGTTAGGGTGATTTACATATTGTTAAAAGAAGGAGGGTTGGTTGGTAGTAAGCATGTGCCCGGGTTATGAATATTATCAAGTTATCTTGGGGTCAAATTTATTGTCAGTGGTCTAGTGAATGACTGGTCAACTGATTACAGCGATGATATAATGATCCCTAATAATGACCGAGCTTAAATAGTTGACATGTTGAGTAACATCTCTGCTGGTCAGATACAAACAGCCCCGGGTTGTTCTTCTTGTATTAAACCAAATCGTGCAATCTCTATTTATCTATCATTTCCATTACAATTACGTATCCTATACAACAAATAATAGTATATACACGATTTGGGCTATTTGCCAGTGATACTATCAATATTCAAATTTCCGAACCTTAGCCTTAAGGCAAGACGGATCATTCGTAATTAATTACCCAAATTATTCCGCAAAGACTTTAAATGAAATCCGTGACGTTGCGATTAAAACTAATTCTTGGCCAATTTGAAGCGATGTATGAATCAATAGTCATTTAATTTAAATTCATATATATTTTAAAGATGGTTCTCCCCAAAAAATAACAATTCGTCATTTAACGTCTTCAAATAGCATACTATAACGAAGAACAACAAAAGTCTACAGAATCCACACAAAAGGCTGCAATAAGACATCAGCCCAATAATGAAGCAGTGAACTGCACAAAGCCATCAATCATTCTAATTTGCGCTGAGTTATTGGTGAATGAATTCCAACCTCTACTTATCAACAAGTCTTATCAGAGTTAAGATAGAAAAGGGTAGAATAAAGGGTCATCATCCAGCCATTATAGCCCAATAATAGGGGGGAGGTTAGTTAACACATCATTCATACTAACCACGGGGGCTGTTGACACGGAGTATCAACAATTACTTTAGATTAATTGGACCCAGTCCCTTTTGACTTGGGGATTATCTTCTTGGCCAGGACGACCACGTCAATCAAAAATATATCATGTCGTATTATCATCAACTTAAAGATAGTGAAGTGTGAGATATCCAGCCTAATGTCATTATTTATAGCCCAATAAGTGTTCAAATTAGACACAACCCTAAACATATAAAACTGATGGAAGTTGAACGCCGTATATCTTTGGCCAGGCAGTATACAGGTTCAGATAAAGTTTTAAAAACTTGCTGAACACAGGAATTTTCCTAATAATAAGATCAAGACTAACGGTAGGCATAACTGACGTAAAGAAGAAAATTTACTGGATTAAAAGATAGTTTGCCAGGCAACAATACATACGGCCGCAGCAGCTAAACCGTTTTTCGGTAATGAAACATTAATAATACATTAAAATTTGATTCAGAGTAACAACTCAATATTCGAATTTGTTTGGTTTTCATAAAGTTCTGCCCCATGCTAACGTTTATTATATGAAACATTGTATATCATGGGTTTAGCTGTTCTAGCTATCAAAATTCATTGAAAATCAATATACTCGTTCCCCTCAAGACTGTAAACATCGTGTATCAATCTAAAGTCAATCGGATATTAACTTTGGCCTCTAGAGCATCCACAAGATTTTTTGAAGTGATCAAGGACCATAACTCTGACAGACATTATCGAATATCGCTTTAAATCAACAGGCTTCTTCATTTCATGGCCTTGCACATTGTGTATAAATTTAAAGTCAATCGGATATTAACTTTGGCCTCTAGAGCGTTCACAAGATTTTTTAAAGTTATCAAGGGCCATAACTCTGACAGTAATTATCGAAAATCGCTGAAAATCTAAAGGATTCTTCGTCTCATGAACTTTAACACTGTGTATAACTTTAAAGTCAATTGGATATTAACTTCAGCCTCTAGAGCGTTCACAGGATTTTAAAAAGTGATCAAGGGCCGTAACTTTAGAAGTAATTATCGGAAGTCGCTGAAAATTAATAGGCGCCTTCATCTCATGACCTTAAGTCAAACGGATAATAACTTTAGCCTCTAGAGCGTTCGCAAGAACGGACGGACGGGGCGACTGCAATATACGACCACATTTTTAATGTGGGCGTATAAAAATCGTACAAGAAACACGTAAAATATGACTATACGTATTTATCAATACACCCAAATATTGTGACAAACACCCGTCTACAATTCATATTATCCCCTTTTCTGACACCACCCCCCCACCCACACCTACCCCGATTCCAACTGTCTTGTATACTTCCACCAAAATTTCAATTAGTTTGAACTTACTTGCACTTATACACTGAGACGTAGGCGCCCTAATATAATATCTTAAACAGCAACAACACTTAACAGTTAAGTTACCTTATTTGTTCAAAATGTCACCACATTTTCCGCCTATCAACCAACAACGGAAAGTTAAATATTTAATAATGATCTCAAGTGTTTTGAATTGTTTTAGTTCTAAAATATTCTTGCTATCAGGAAATATTCACTATCCCACACCAGGCACAAGCACACTTCACAGATGCCAAGAATCGAATAACACTTTATATTTGGAGTGCCTATCTAGCGATCTAATTTTTTGTGCACGATTTTAAGCTTCAAGCTACACTAAGGAAGGTCGTATTTATTGTCCCTGGTGACCTCACAAACGAGAATCTATTTTTTTTAAAAAAAAAACCATATGAAATGGCGTGTTTACAAAAATATACATGTATGTCGATATTTCTTCTTAAACCGACACCAAATGGCCTTAAAAAGCAATTTATTTCCAAATTTGACCCATAGCTAAAACAAAGCTGTCGGTGATTTTTGTCAATTACAAAAGCCAAGGTCAGCACTCATTGGGGGTATAGGTATGGGCGGATTAAGGATTAAATTCATCACATAGACTTTAAGCGGTCATTATAGTAGTTATACGTAATTTGAGACAACAGTAGTCCATGGAACGTTTAAAAATCTTTTTGAAATCAGGCTATGCTGGGAAAAGGAAGGTGCAGAACGTCTGCCAACGTTTTGACCAGACAAAGAATTGGTTATCGACGTGTGCGATAACACGTATATGTGCATATGTGCTTTAGGTGCAAACTTGGTGTACGTATACAAAATGTCGACAGCTTGGGATAAAAACCGCACATCTTGAAAATACAACCTGTTAAAATTATTAACGTCTGTGAGTTTATACTGTCCCTGGGGAACTCGACCCTCAATCTAACGAAAAAACCCTAATTGAAAATGGCGGGTAATTAATAATTTGTCCACGGTTGAAATCATTCGTTTACGGTTCAGTTATGACAGCCTCTCAATGGAACTATAAACATTTACTTTGACACATCGCATTATATAACGCTTCCTTTCATGGTTATCGTAACCGCCATTTCTCAGTCCAGAAGTGGACTGTTCAGTTTCAAGCCGTCGCTGTTGACCTTGTAGACTTAGCCAATATTGACATGTGCAACAATGGCATTCATTAACTATCTGGTCGTGCAATTCAAAACAAGATACAACACCACAGTGATGTTATTCAGGAAATGGCATAACATTTATTTCATAATTTCATGTCACATTGTGACATACAAAATGTCTTGGTTACTCTTGTATTGAGAGTCTATGTGATCGAGACTATATACTTACACGTCCTATTATTTTGTTCTACATGAGTTCACAGATAAGAAGTCATATTTGTTATATCATAAAATAGCATAGATCTATCATATAGATAATCATAAATATCTAACAACTTCTCGTGTTTTCTTTTTATAAAATTCAACTAGCGGAAAAAGAAACAACGTTTTTGTCAATGGTTGAATTTGGGGTGATGATGGTATCGTTCTAAGAGGTAACAAGAACATATTTTTGTACAGTTAAGTTAGGTATATAGAAAAAGTTGTTAAAGTTTTTGGAAGATAATAATTGTTAAAAGTGGTTGTATGACATTTATTGACATTTTACACTACTTACCCGACATATACTAACATGTATACTTATGTAAGCAAATAAAAATTACATTTCTAGTATTACGTTAAAAACAACCAACGGAAACGGGCACTTGACATCACCGAAATAGCGATGGTACGTTTTATAGCGGGCGAGACATTAAGTCGGTTAGCAAGTAGCCTCAAAACACTAGCCCAACATCCCACTTGAGATAGAGACGGTTTACAAAAGGTCACTTATTAGAAGAAGCTGATTACAACTGCAAAAACTCGAAACTGACATTAACGATCCGATATTCCTTAAATACCAAAGCCGACCTAGTCAGATCAACGCGGCTACGCTATCCTAGTGTGCAAATGCTTCACAATCCTTATTTGTCGTTAATTCAAACAAATGTAACAAAGCTGTATCAACGTAGAGTTAGAAATATCAATTGAAAGGTTATTTTCAATGCAAGTGAGTATTTCGCCTTCCAAAGTCTGATCAGAATGTAATAATAGAGTAGAGAGTAAAAAATACAATTGAATAGTCGCCGACTAATGATACCAAGGTAGGAGATAAGCGCAATAATAAAATGTCAAAGTATCACAATGAAAACTGCCCAGTTCATCAGAAAAAGCTTTAACCCAGAACGCAATATCTTTCGTTCGAGATAACAATGGCGTTACTCGGATCGGTTTCCGTAATTACTGAGCAGTTCAGATTTCAGAAGAAAATTTATCTTGGTGTGATTCCCGCCAATACCGACAAGCAGACGACATGCTGTCTAGTCTTTATTGACCAGTCATCGAGATTCAAACGCGAGGGACGAATAAGTCGACAAGAATCTGCGGTACTTGGTGACCTTTCTACCGAGGACAAATTAGATTCAATTCGACCTAGGAAACACGTAAAATGGCCGTTCTTTAAAGGCAGAAAACGTGCCGGAGTAGATTTGGAAACGGAAGGACGATTAACGGTTTCTTTTTCCTGCGAATATAATAGTTACTCGAGAGTGGTGCGTATTGAATTGTATCAGGAAAAAGCACTTTGCCATATATAAAGTCATGAAAATGGAGCATTCTAAAGAATTAGTGCTTTGTTAACCTAAATGTAGTGGTATGAAATGCCATAAGGTTGAAACATATGTGTTCCAGAAATGAACTAACGAAGTAGGTCTCTGATTTAATCCACCATTAATATTGTCACGCAAAGAGACCACTATTTGAGAATTCCGATAGTTTGATTATGTTACCATTGCCGTAGATGGATATGCCTATAATGGATATTTCGACGAAAATGTACGTTAGAAAATTGAAGTCGTAGCAAAGCTAAAGTCTTTACATGTCCTTTAATGTATGGTTCATGGTTAGGGCAGGTTATCTTCCTCCATGAAGCATATATTACTTCCATGACTAGCAAGTTGCTAACATTAGTGTTACTGGTTGGTGCTGCTGTTTTCAGATGTGGCTAAAAGACACAACATGTACAGAAGGGAAGGGGGCAGCATCCAGCTTCAAATTTCCAGGAACATCCTGTCAACATATTTATCTAACTATAATAATCTATTTTCGTTATTAAATCTAATAATAATGATGGATTATGGGCCTTCTAATTTCTCGGGACCAGTGGCCTCTTGGTCAATTATTTAACCTTTGAACCTGTCATTATATAGGTATTATGGATCAAAACAATCTACGCCGAGTCACTTAATTCTATTATGTTTATAGCTTACTGTATGTATACACATCATATACGAAAGCCTAGTTATACACGTTACTTCAAACAGCTTTTACAAACGGAAAACGAGACGTAAACTGACTTTGGGGAAAAAAGGCATGTTTCCATGCACAGAACACAGAAGGGGTGGATTGAGGCCAATCAGAAATATTGTTGGTCGCCATTCGGTGATTTTACCACTCATCGACGAAAGACATCGTGTACAAATATTAATCCCCGAAAACTGGCCCACGTCACGTTACGCCTTCTATCACAAACTCGATCAACACGACTCAAACGTTACTCTCATCTGTGACTTTAAAGTAAGATTGACTACAACTGGAAAATATTCTAAACGATGGACGATCTGATCTAACAAGACTTAATATTAATTCATTATTTTACCAACTCCGGCGACATGACGTAAGCTTATACAACATAGTTAGTAATCTACTGCCTGCCCTTTAATCATTATATTGAAATTGTGAGTCCGCTAACTTCGTCTACCCTTGATAACGTGTAAGCCACCAAAGATCAGACTGGATGAATATATCTATCAATTTCATTCACTTCATCAGCATGGTGTCTTTGGAACTTTATTCTTTGATGTCACGTGATTGGAGGCAATATTATTCACAAATGCATTAGTGTAAATGATGCTGGGGGTTGCTCGACGGACAACCGATAAGAATCACCATGAAATCGATACAAATTAGAGGATATCGTCAGGTAAAGCCCAAGTCTATACAAAAAATGACCAATGAATACGAAAACACGGCGTTCCGTGCAGAGGAATCGTAAAAAGTATGTTAGTTTTTTTTCCGGAATTGTAAAGACAACCGGCTTTGTGTTTAGAGGAAAAAACATCGAAAAACACGCTTAACGCTTTAAAGCATTAAAGCCATCTTTTCGCCCACGGTAGCAGGGAAGTTGTATTTTTTTTCGATTTAACAAATTCAATATCTGTGAAACTATGTTGTCAAATTCTACGTGCGAATAGAATAAATACGGAGATAACGTTCTTTCATTTTCGAGATTCACCATTCATCATACATTAAACTGACATTAGAATAAAATCCTAGCGCCAATAGTGTTATTCTGGTGTAACACAGAGAGAAAAAAAGCAAGAAGAAAACTAATAGATTAGACTCGATGATAAATGTATAAAAGTATTAATGATGTAATCTTAGTCTAGAATAACCACATTTGCAGCTAACACTGGTCATTCATCATGTGTAAATTAGCCGAATAAAATCAATAATAATATATAATACAAGCTGAGATTACTATGGTATTTGACAAGTGTGTTTTGTTGGCTTTACAAGAACAAAACTAGATAAATGGCATATGTTCCTAAAGCCCTATACATCCCTACTGAATCTGTTTATCAACTTCATCTTTTATTTTATTAGCCCGGGACTCATTGCTTATACTATTGTTACACATGTATTAAATGGGATTTGAGGTTTACAAATACTTAAAACATACATGTGCTGATTGTGAAAGGGTAAGTGTAGCAGTAGTCGAGTCAAACCTTGCAACCATGAAGCTCAGGTGACCCCCAAAAGTCACATAGGTAACCCAAACCCAAAAGTATTGCGAAGGATAGCCTAATAAGCAGCATCTGTCTATGAGTTGGAGAAAGATAATTGTTCCAAAACAGAGGAACTGAGGCACAAAGCTAAACGTAATGCCAAGGACCCATTAAATGAAACATGAACTTGACGAGTCGCAATCTTGGGTCTATGATTGAAGGTGGAAATTTTAAAGTGGAAATGGCCATTGAAGTTTTTTTCGATTTCTAAATCATAAAAAAAATGTTCTGCCCCCAGCCTCTCATGAACTGTTTTAAAAACCTGTTGGTCTGCTTGGAGAAAATTATAGATGAGCATGCTTTACAAAGTAGATCCAAACAAGGCAAATGCTTTACAAAGAACTAAAACAAGGAGTTTTATATTAGAGAAATCCAGAACATAAGCTAAGTGGACGATGCTTAAAGCTTACATAATATTGGCTGATATATAGCAGTCATTTGGATAATTACTTCATCGTTGTGATTTACTATCTTAGACTAATGGATATTTTTCACTTAGCTTTAGACTTCATACAGATAATAACAACTTGTATTGTTGGGTAGGTAATATCATCACACTCTGTTGTCCAGTTCTTTATTTCAATGACAAAGATCAATTGGTTGACCCGATGCTCTACAAAAGACCTGACAAAAGAGTCTATTACTGATAATGGCGGCGGGTATTAGAGATGACTAGTGTAGTCTCCATTGATAAAATGTCACCAATATACATTAATATCTCAGACCATTAGTTAAATTACATTAATGGTAAAGTCCGTGTTGTCTACTAAATTCCATTGTACTCCAAGAGATCTACAATATTATTGTACAGATCGCATTTAACACTGGATATGAGCAAACTCAATGCATTTACATGTTTTGCTTATCGCAGTTGTTGATGACATAATTATTGTATATTATCATGCTACATACTGCGTGTTATTACATACTCACTATAAATTTAAACTTCATGCACGGATTTAATTCAATTATTTTCATTTAATATCAAGCGTTTCTTGCATGGTACCAAACCCATTCCGATACATCGAACGAATATAATTTGAAGACACGCTGTGATGGAATTGGACATTTAAATCGGTATCGTGCACGCTCATACTTCAACATGACGGCCCATACAGATAGAGACTGTGGCTATGCCCATTTATATTTAATACGCTACACTAGCTTTAACAATTCAGTAGTCAAGTTAATTCTACAAAACTAAGTAAAAATCCACTATAAATAACGCAGAACAAATCTGTTGATAACTAACGATGTTTCCTATTTTCCAACCTAACTACCAGTTAGCAATAATAACAGAGAACATAGTACATAAAAGCAGTGGGCAATATGTTACAATTACGGCTGTCATCCTTAATGACATCGTTACTAATGGAAAAACCCTAATTAGTACTTACGACTTCTTTGTAACCATGGCAACAATCACGACTCATGACATTTCCTGAAAAGATTTTTCAGTTTGGACTAAAAACAACGAAGAACAGTTTTATAGCTCTGCGGATTTTTTTTTCAGTCAAATGAGATCTTTTAACAATTTTCACTCTTATTTGTCTTTTAAACAGATTACTTAGCTATAAATGACAACATGTCTTCCTCGTTGCGAAAATAAATGTTTTGATTAAATTTATTCAATGTCGGAAAATGTTTTTATTTTGTGAAATTGTCGAAATAGTTGCTGCTATAAATATGGTTGAATAATCAGTAGTTGTGCAAACTAACAACAATTCTGAACAGATTGATCAAATTTAACGTCTTCCCAAAATATTTTAAAGGGTTAATGCATTACGGAGTTTTTGATACAAGTCTGTTGTTCAGAAACAAAAATTGATAGCTATTTATTTTCGAAATTATTTTGACCAAATCAATATTTGTTGTGTCCACACCATACAGAATGGCTGATTAAGAGTGACCCTGATGAATCGAACCCCTAGAATATTATTATTGTGTACACAGTAATATGAAGTCAATAGCCAAGGATCAGCGAAATGTTGAAGAGGAATTAAAACCTCAGAATGATGCCAATTGGTCAAAGTATTTTTGAGACAGAAGTACACTTCCTGAGAAATACACGGTAGATGTATTTTTTAAAGGTTGTGACCTCAGAAAGGATTATTTTCTTCGAAAGTTGTTGTATGAGTTTCCCCCAGTTTATGATAATAGCTTTCAGAAAGGTGATGCTGATATGAACTCCCGGAATGTGTTTTGTTCTAGAACGGGGATGCTGATATAAACTTTCAGAAGAGGAATTCATTTCAGAAAGGTGTTGATCACGAAGATGCACAGAAACACAACTCTTTATTTCTAAAGACAATTCATTCAGATGGTTAGCTGTATCTCAAGAAATATTGATTTTCAAGAAAATTGACGACCGCAATATCTTAAAAGGGGTCAGTAATCGACGGGAGACGTTCTTCTAAAAGTATGTTGATGTTTTCAACTTTTGAGTGAATGTGTTGATGATAGGAGCTTTTGGCGCTGGTATCCAAAAATCATCTTGATAACATTGACTGTAAAGGTGCATGTGTATATCGACGAATTCGAGGACTTTCCCCCCAAAACAAATGGAAACTGAAAAACTTTATATTTCTGAGAAAAATTACCACAGAGCTTCAGATAGTTCTAGCTGTCCAGGATCAAGGTTTCTGTCAGAATTAACCAGCTTGATTCACAAAGGTATTACTTTAAAACGATTAACATTATTTATTTCTATAATAGAAAAACTGTTCTGGATATAAAACAGACTACAGTGATTGGATACGGTTCTGTTATTATAAAGTTTTAATATATTTTTAAATACAATAAAAAAACCAGACTCGATAGAGACTTTGCCTCCTGGGAATATTACAACCTCATGTCTTATTACTTTATTATAAGACTGCTATAGTACCGTTTATCGAACTACCCACTTTTTAATTTGATCTATGACACCCAACCATTCCCTTGAGTACAATACCATTTTGTTTTCTGTAGATTGATGCTTGATAGTCGAGCAATAAGAAAGGCCAAACTAGTGTTACAATTGACTAATGGATAGTTTTGGACAACATTTTGCGGAATATATTCCCTATTGTTTTCCTATTAATCTACGAGACTGGCTTTGTTTTCTATCATAGAGAAACTAAATATAATCTATAACCAAGACGTGTGTTTAATCAACGTGTATTTACATCGGTTATCATTGATTTTAATTCATCAATATTATTTGTATGTTTTGCTTATTATTTGTTTTTGTAGTATTGGTATTGGAAGTCTCGTCTGTATGGCAACAGTGACCATCTCGATTTATATCTACATTTGCGTAATCCGATTATTACGAAACACCAAAAGTATGGAGATGCGAAATCTTAGTACTAATGGAATAAAGTCAAAGAATTGGTGTCGAAGCCTTCAAATCTCTTGTGATCTTTCTGAGGATCATGTTAGATATGCCGTCTGCTTGATTTGCAATTCATGCGTTTTTGCATTATTCCATTAAATCACATGCCATTAAATCTTAGACGTATTATCAGATATATCCCCTGTGACTTCATTATGCATCATAGTTTTTTCTTTAGCGAGATCAAAGGATTATTCAAAATTCTGATATTCTTATTAGGGATATTAGGCTTAGATGTATCACAGTTTTCTTAGTAGTTAATAAAATAGAGAGATTTTTGCATGCAAATATCGAGAGTATTCTTTGAAGGTCATGTCATTATTCAAATGACAAATAACATGAAACTCAAAATGATATCAAAAATTGAAATAATATTTTGATATTGGTTTTGAGAAAAATAAAATAAATCGCATGTTTACTCACCCAGATAAACTAAAACCGTACATCCAGGAGATTTTTTCAATCGACCAACAGAAAGATAAGATAGGAATGATAGCACACAGTTCCCTGGACGAAAGATGACTGAAAACAGGCAGTAATCATAGATTATCTTACAGAACCCAGTCAGGTGAAGCAAACCAAGAGCTTTGAAATGTCAGACAAAAAATTCATTCTTCTAGGAATGGCAAGTATCGGCTGCTACCCTAATGTTTCCCGTCACAGCACACCTGTATCTCAACACTGTCGTCTGATCGTGTAGCCGTTAACATCAAAGGAATGCAGTAAAAATATTTTCATTGAATTATGTGGATTGTGAGTAGGTAGTTTACGTTGATGATACGTTGATAATGGTTTCTGTCTATTCAAGAGTATAGTTTTCCACTTAACGCATAAAAACGTATACTTATTTAAACCACGTTACTTTACTCCTTAAGGTCCAACTTTGATTTCGACCGGCACTTGAGATCTCAATGCAAATGGGTTATGTAAACTCTAAACCTGAATGACTTGTTCAAGAAATGTTTTCTAATACCACAACAGCACAGTAATACTTGTTGTGCTTTTTTCCACGCGGTTACCTCATTAGCTGACGGGGAGCACTTGGTGATACTATGTATGTATCCTCCTTAACCGGCACTTCTAAGCGGTAGATGACAATGGATGATGCCGAGAGCAAGAATATAATCCCATGTATCAATGTTTTCACATACTGATCAATGTTGATTTTACGAGAGAGAAATCACTTGACAACATGATCGCAAATGTTTTAGTAAATCCTTTAGTCACGATTTAAATTAATCACCGAGGGCAACCTTATTCTGATAACCTCCTATCACAGTTTTCTATGGATCCAGTTAGAGCAAGAAGTCTGCTAATACACTAGAAGCTAACTAACTCCGTCTACAGAAATTGTTCGAGTGTCCATTTGTCGATTAAACCTTTAGACTAAACGGCCGCGCAATGTTTACCTTCATGACCCCAGTTTTGCCTAAAACAAAACTGTTTGTCTTTGGCGACGTGTACATGCCTTTAAATGTGACAGGGATGAAGTTAACAACTCGTCGTGTGTACTTGGTCCAGTTGGGTCGGGTTTTTACGCTGCAGGTAAAACAGGCCTGTGTCGACACAACATGATTTTACCTCGTTTCACCTGTCAAAACGCTGTAGAACAAATTTATCGTAAATTACTGCCGTCTGTTGACAGGTAAGCAATTCGCGTATTATATCAACTAAGCGTTCTAGACTCACTCCTCTCCGATCAAACGTTACGACGTCAACTGCTCGGCCACTCGGTTCGATTAAACTTTTGTTTTGTCCAACTTCAATACAGAAAGAGAGGTAGACGATATTTTGCTTTGCTTTCCCCATCCCCCATACTGTGAGCTGACAGCCGCTAGAAAAACCAACCCCATTTCATCTTTTGATCGATTGAAAATTGTAACCCGAGACATGTAAGTAGAAATGTAAACGAAAAGTGGGAATTGAATGTCGAGTCTGTATAAGCTGAAATGTTATGTTTGTGGTGACTTTAATCAGAAACGACCAGTGATTTGATTGTGTGTGGGGTTATTGTCCGCGATTTGAGCATGTATAGGGCGTACACGTGATAAACGATGGTCCAATTGAAATTTTGTCAACAGCGTGGGGCTTCAAAAATACCGAAACAGATAGATTCATTCTTCAGATTAATAATTTAGAAAAATAGAGTTTAAATCTCTGTATTAACTCCTATTGTTTGGTGTTTAATTCGGTGACGGTAACCGGAAAATGTCCCCATATCCATGGAAATATTTGTGGGCTTAACCCCGTTTACACAAGGCCTCCATCATCACCTTATAAAACAGTAAACATAGACGTAATAAATTGACAGCATAGAATTTTTTAAGTATTCATATATATTATTTTCAAATCGCTGTGTGTAATGATTACGTTAAAATTAATGACCAACACCCCCTTTTTTCGCAGAATTGGACTCACCTGCCCACTTGATAAGTTCTAGCTGTCAGTACCCCCTCTTTAGACCCTTATAAATTATAGGGAAATGATAAACTAAGCTCAGCGTGACTGACTCTCAAATTAAATACATTCACGAAAATCTATACAACTCGACGGCAACGAAATAAAAGACTGAGTGATTGAGGAACTCGGGTAAACATGAATGTCAAGAACTGATCGTTCTTGTTGACACACGGAGTTTACTAAATATGCAGCTGGTTCATAGAAAAATCCACGAACACAGGAAAAAGCATGTTCTTAAAGACGCGCATTTACAATAGATAATATGCATGTGCATATCATAATCATAATAGCTGCACAAGAGAACAAAAGAATATGGGTGTCAATCACAACAAAGGGGACAGATCATGTTACGTGAGTGCACACCACTCCGATCAGACTTGATTTCTCCCACTTGCCGCTCTGAGGTTTCGGATGGTGACGCGACGAAGGTTTTAATTTCATCAAAGACGGATGAATAGAGAAGATCTGTGCATGATGATGTCACATGATAGCTCATCTGAACTCTATTCAATTAAAACGCTTGTTTCACATATTGGCGTTAAATATACTAGATTAGGTATTACAACTTCCCGCTTATTTTTTTTTTTATAGATGTACGTCATGTTATTTCAGTAAGTTATAATAAGATACGCTATTGCATACTCTTATCAAATCCAAAAGCTCTGCATCTCGTCGAAGACATCACTCTTAAATCTGGATTTCAAACAACCAAAAAATGCTTGAAGGCAACAGTTCCATTGATTCTTTAATAAAATTTCTGAATCCCTTTAGGGTATCTATGAGATGAGACACGAGATTATGATTATTGATTCGTAATCTGTAAATGAGGGTCCCTTATCTCAGCTCTTATTACACTCTTTCTTAATGATGCTCTACAATCCTGAGATCTTAATTAGAAAAAATATAATACCAAAAGGACTCGTTTCAAGAAAATTAATACCCATGTTCATCATGCATGACTATTATTAATAGGTAATGTATATCTGAACCTAAAGTAAACGCAAGTGTTAGTTTGTGAAGAGAATTGGGAGGTCTTTCCCACAGTATGGGTGATCTGTCATGTCACGTCACTGACAGTAAATAAACTCATGTATAACGAAGGTGGACATATTTTAGCATGAACACAAATCATTGTCCTGTGCTAATTAATATAGGTAGAAGTAGAATACAAGTTACCATGTACCATAACTAGGAGGAGTTTTTATTTAATCTGCTATCCAATTACTCATCTTATAAGACAAATTGATGAGCATTCATTATTGGTTTGTTTGATAGAAGTCCGAGTTTTTGAGCTTTGTATTTCTGTGTTGTGAGCCACGGATGAATTGGTACGCATGACATCCGACTCACTAACTTGGTGGTCCCATGATAAGATTTCAGTATTGAACTGTGAACAGTCCTTTGGATTTACCAGGCTGGTACCCCTTGCCAGTGCTGCACGACGGAGAGGGTCTGCCAATAAAAAAGTGTATAGTCGGTCAAAACCCCCGAGGTCGTGTAAAACATTGGTAGCATGTTAAAGACACCGAATAGTTAAAAATAGAAATAAGAGTAGGCCGTAGCGTTTTAATCCTAAAAAATGTCTCAGTTAGCCCAGTGCATGGCGTATACCGTAGTATACGAACCTCATTATCTCGGATGGTGCTGAACATGTTAATTAATTTTTTGAATAACCCCCACTTTTTTTAAGAATCAGTGTATTGGTATCTCGATCATGTCGCGTAGAAAAGTAAGAGGTCTTTGCATGGATAATTAAACAAAACTCCCAAGAAATAAACATATATAGGGTTTGATGGCCTATCTATAGACTTCGTCCAAACATCAAGGCAACAATTAAATATGATTTTGTACTAGATGAATAGCAATTTAATCGGCGCTCAAGTAAACATGTACAGTATTAAAAATGGATTCATTATTCATGGTGATTACCGTTCTTTGTTCACACTATGGATATAACAGTTGTAGAGCAGCATGGTGTATAAAAAAAACATAACAGATTGTTGAGCTGATGTGAGCGTTGAAACATGCCATAAGCACCTGGTAAACTTATAGTCAATATCAAAAGACAACCGAGTCTAAGTCATCTCGAATTCCTTCTAACGTTAGTCTATTTTCTGTTGAAATAACATTTGCTAGTCTAAAGAGCAGACGTTGAGAAAGAGGAAAATTCGAGCTGAGTTCTACTTAATGTTGTGTAAATCGATTCTGATTTTTAGGGGGAAGCATGCAAAAACCTACATCCTGTGTTTTCTAATGGAAGAGCAACATTGATCCACGTGTATCCAGCTGTCTTGCATCGTCTCGTTCTTCCAGTTGTAAACTCAACAACCTCTCTTCACGCATTTGTCGCAAAGATATGAAGTGCAAAATCAATCAACAGCCAACATTGTGGCCAATTTTTGCCTAAAAGTTTCTCAATGGCAAGCCGTTGGGATTGATTTGTTTCCAGTGAGCAACCCAATAAATGTTTTCCAATGACAAAACAAAAGCATTGCAACAGTTTAGTTGGCGTAAAAAACGATCTTTTATAGATCGTGAGACGTTGGCGAATAATTGTATATTCGCGTCAGCTTAATTTAACACGAGTGCCACGGCCTTTAGTTGCTTGTGCAGGAATGAAAAATAGTCTTGACTTAACAAGATCTCCGAGCACTTATAAACTACAATAGGCACCATGGTGCATTAAAGATTATCCCGATTTAGAAGAACGCTTTACGTTATAGTACGATACTACATCAGGTGGTGGTACGGATAAAGACATTCTTTATTTGTAATCGTTACCAATGATAGAAAGCAAACACAGAAAACAAAGAGTATAAAGACACACACAATCTATATAGGCAAAACGATAAATCCATTTGGGAAGCATCGATTTAATAAAAGGCGACGGTAGACAAGAGTTTAATGTCGATGAGATTGGTTACAGATAGCTTTATGGTGGCGTTTACAAAACTATTCAGTTAACATGGCATAGAAAGATGAAATCATTAGTGTTACTATCTTAAAACATCTAACTTATTACTCTATTCTTAATTGCTTGATTTACCTTTCGATAGGTAAAGGTTTTATTTGTTTACACAAGGAACGATAGATACATAAATATCCATTTAGCACCTTTTTGCTAGAAATCTCTATCAGCCATTTTCTACTATTATAGTGGGACTCAATGGCAACACTATCATTATTGTGGTAAATTCCGTTTGTACATTTATACCTACTTAAAAGATGCGGTGCCGAAACGGTTTGAATGGGCATTAAAAAAGAGTCATAAATCTGAATGTTGATGATCCAGAACTAAACGCACCCTTAAGAGCATTCTTTTTTTTATTTCAAGCACAATTTAAGCAGAAAATTTAATGAATCTGAATTATTATTATTTTTTTTTAAAAAGAGGTTTTTTCTGAACGTGATTGTTAATAACATGCATAGAAAAGATATCTCCATCTTTCAATAAAAAATCATGATTTTTAGATATCATTTTACATCCTTGCATGATTACATGAAAATAATTAAGAAGTCGAATCAATAATTTCCAATCAAAAATGAATAAGAACATGCGTTTAAAGTCAGTCTTTATGAATCTTCAAGCATATCTCTATTTAATACGCAACCTTTAACCTCAAGCACAGAATAGAAGATTGGTATAGACATAGTCTCGGTTATAATACTCTTATACACACGAAAAAAATTGACACTGATCATGTAAAACACCATTGGTCTGGATAAAAGAATCTTTAATTAAAAGCGGCCATCTTGGTTGACATGTAATTTTATCTGGCTAAAGTAACCCACACCATTTAACACCACCCTAAAATACGTATCCATACCACCAGCAATTTCCAATTAAAATTTGCGTTTCGAATATCGCCCAAACTATTTTTCTTGTAGGGTCATATAAATACAGTGGAAAAAATCGTTGAAAAGACTCTTTATTAAGGGAAATTTTATACTAATTGAGTAAAAATCTGTAAGTATGATGAGTTCTTTCCCCGACTAAATCAATCGCCGAGGACAATATTTAGCTCGTCAACGTTTCAAAATGTCGTTTGACAAGACAAGGTTGCTTTGTACACACAACGCCAAACTGATTTTTGATGACAGGGGATCAATAATGAGTGGCGACCAAAGTATAAAATCTTTAGCAATAATGTTATCAAGAATCAAGTCAAATATACCCGCATCATTGATGGGCTCCATCACTAATAACTAACCGTTTAGACCCGAGGTACTGGCAGCAATGGCAATATTATTTGAATATAGAATAAGTTTCAACTTGCAACTCATTGCTTAAACCCTTCTGTTCCACCACCAATAAAGGGTGTGTAGAGCCCGGAATGTTGTTCTTTGTGTACCGTATGAAAATCTCTTTTTACACTGAGCGTCTACTGTTATTTACATAGGAGTTGAATTTCCCGTACCAGGAGTGAAACCCAAATACTGCATGTATCATCAGTATTAAAAACCCTGTGAAAGGAGATTATAGTTCTATGTCGCTATCCTATCTTGTAGGTCTTTGTAATAACTGTATGGTGGACAAACTACCATAATGTTAAGAAACATGGCTTGAACATCCCCTCCCATAACACCATCTTCACAAATCCATTGTGGCGTATCTGTCATCTTTGTTATTAAGCAAAAAGTAAACAAGCCAAGAAAAACTGGAGTCTGTAAAAATGTTATAACAATCATTATGTCTTAGGACGAAAACACAGATCGTAGAATACAACAGGGTAGACCAATTATGCTTCTTGTGTTCCGGCATTTGGTAGACATTGTCTTGTTGTAGAATAACATCTCTGTGTTTTGATTTTGTATTACAGCCATAAGTGAGAGAGGATATATTAATAACTTGTTGTTACGTACCGGTAACGATGCATAACGCCGTTATTTTCTCCCTTAACAAATAAATCATTTCTCAACAAGACGTCTGCGGCGTTGAGATGCGCGATTACCCAGCCTAGCATCGTCCAATCCCTTTTCACTTCAAGGGGCATTACGTAAGATTTAGATAAATATCTGGTCGTTCTCGCTTTAATATTTCGAAAATAAATAATGCAAAATGAATATTTTGAAAACGTTATTCAAATTACTTTATTTTGAACGAAGTTATCAATGGTTGTAGTTTTGACAAGATGTGTACATTGATCGTTACAAACGTATTGGTCATTCGAGTCTTAGCTTCGCTTCTCTTTTTTTAAATTGATCATTAACTGATCGAAGCGCTCTAATCTATAGCCATCTGATGGCACCGAGAATTGATTGCGGTCTGTTAAATGTCTAATTAATAATTTATATAATATTTAAGGCTCAAAGATAGACCTGAAATGGGCACATTTAGACTTACAAATGCCTGTTTAAGCCCAATCAAAAATACATCATCGCAACAAAAAGAGTGCCGTATCCTCCAATTATCTTCGGGGACTAGTTCGGAAATTTGTACATGTTATACAAATTTAGTTATTCATTTAATTCAAGTATATAATCAAGAGATACTTACGCTTTAATTACTCAGTCCTACAAATTCTATCGCATCTAAACTTCCAACTTGACCTGAAATCAAAGATGAGAAAATGTTATGATACATCGAATAAAACTAAAAGCAGCTAAGGAGTAGTCCAGATATTTTTTCAAAAGATACTTTAATGCTGCAAAAGGAAATCAAAACGGAAAAATTGAAAAGAATTATTTTTATTTATACTGACGGAAGAACTTACAATCTGTTTTTACATTTACATACTTTATCATTTAATCGTTATATACGTTGGTTGTTACATTTCAACGCTGATCATAAAATATAAAATATAAACAGTATGAGGAATAACAGATAAGTGAAATATTTATCTTAACGTAATCCCAATAAGAGTTCAGATCAATGTAATTTTCTTTTAGGATTGAATATACAAAATACTAATTTATTCGCTGGCTTTTATTTGTCGAAATGTAGAATACAGATTTGTTTAGAATACAAGTGTTCCTGATTAAATTATGCACAGAAATAACAAAATTTGTGGCTGCTAGTTGGTCGTTATTGCGCCTTTCGTGAATTTCCGACCTCTTTCTTACCCCTAAATCCTAACCCGATGTTTAACATAGGCTGTTTTTAATTTAATCATACAGCATATCCATTCTGGAAAGTATCCCACGGATTTCCCCCGATACTTTGAAGAATACCCCCCCCCCCGCCCTCCGGTACAACGACCAGGGGCCAACAAAAGGTCAAGGACGTCTCTTTTTAGTTGCAGTACGGCAGTTATTGATTGATTAACCAATATTTGCCCTGATAGATTAAATCCATAATTTATAACCTACAAAACATATATATGTTTGCATTGTAAAACACAGCTGGAACAGACTTTTAACATCAGAGTTAAGATTTTAAGAAATCATAAAAAAGTGAAACTTCAGATTTTAATATAAGCTGAACGGTAACTCTTTTTACTTATCAAGATATAAACGGAGAAGAGAATAAACACAGAACTAGAGATGCTGAGATACAGAACGACATGTAATGTTATATCATCTTTTCTTTGATGTCTAAAATTATATAAAGCTATAATATATACCAGTACAACTTGTAACAAAAAACCTAATGCACAGATTGCCCACAATTGGCATTGATATATCCTGAACACGTATTCGGAGCTGATCCAAGCTTTTAGCGTGATTACTTCTACATTCGAAATAGCACGAAAAAAGATGCATGCTATGAAACATTACATCACAATCAGACATAGATTCCATATATCATTACAAAAGTGATTTGATGGGAGCACATATCAGTGCGACTCCAGTTGACTTTATGTCATAAAAGGTTATACACCATTGCACAGAAACTCATTTCAATTAATTACCATCTCTGATGTTATGTATCAATTGGTTTGGAGTTCTATACACCGAATTACCTAGTGTGTGATTAACATTGGGGAATAAGCATTACAGTTTGATGCTATTACGATACATGCAATATGGAAGAGCTATAATGCATTATACGTATATTAGATCTACTTATCTTTGGTTAATTTGTTATATACCTCTATTATAAATACGCCCAAACGCATCTTGTTATATCAGAGTATTCCCAACCCTTTTATATACATTTGTTACAAATCCCTGTCCATGTTGCTAATCGAACTTTTATTCCACTCTTTAAAATATTAAAGGGAATGGTTCAATTACCTGCCTATTGTAGTGTATATTCAGAAACGTAGGTTTAAATGTTATTGGTCCATAAATTTACAAACATCTATAATCGATAAAATTACAAACCAATCTATAGAATTACAAACCAATCTATAGAATTACAAATTATGTACATTATAGAATAGACGGACTGTTGTAGTAGTATACCAGCATATGGCTATAATCAATTTTAGAACAGTCGCGCATATAATTTTTATTGTTTGCCTAAAATCGAAAGTAATTTGACATTGGAATTGCGAAATTCATGGAATTTGGTTAAAATTCAGAATGAGCACGCAATCATTAACAAGACTGTCCAACTGACCGTGACCTCACATACATGACCTCCCGACCATGCACATAATGACCCGCTCGACTGCCATTGATGACCTAATTCATGTAAAAGCAGTGAAAGTCACGTTAGAAATGATTGAATTTTGAGACTTGATGTCGAGATGTTCTAATTCAATAACTGGAGAAATGCACCCACAAATGAATTCAGTGGTGAGACAAGTGTCATATTCAAGACCAAGTTCTTGTTTTTTTTGGACATCGTTATCATTGTACAAAACGTGTTTTCGACTTTGTTGTAAAACCAGAAAGAAGTATTGATGAATAAATCTTATTTTGTTATAAGTCTGTGTAATAAAAGTCTATCTTTGTAGATCCACCTTTGTTCGCCGAATTATACACTAAATCCTATTAGTGACACGAAATATATTTATATAAGGATTGAGCAAATCCGATTAGCATCATATAACCCCCTCATATCTTATTTGATTTCTCATCTATACCTAGTCTTAGCATTACTATTTTACCACCCTTTTGTAAGTCATATTACTATCATAATATTCAATTTATTGAGAATGACCCTTCGACCTACATAGCAACCAAACAATCTGTGGACGACCTCGGGACAAATCTTTTCTTCTTCTTTACCCAATGTCCTCGCTCCAAATAATTTAAATTAACGAGACTCTTCTTAAACAGAAGCGTTTTTTTAAAAATTATCGACATCCTAATCAGCGTTTGGGTTTCGTATGACAGTTTCTAAAGAAAATTGCCAGATGTAAATTACAGGATTAAATATTACGTCATCTCTACGAGGGACAAACATAAACAGTTTGTTTACTGCCCGAAAGAGTTGAGCAAGATCCAATTTCTATATTTACACAAATTACGAAACCCTTAATGAGATGACGTCACAAATACGTGCTAAGTAAGTGACGTCGTTAATAGAGAAATTATTCACCAGGCGTCAAATCACTCAGTTGGTGAACCTCAGGTATTGATGACGTAATACACATCAGAGAAACGAGGCGAATATTGGGTTTCGTGATTATTTCTGGTCATGTCTTCTTAGAAGTTCGCCAGTTCTCTATAAAAACAAGGGATATGAGATGTGATGACTTTGAAGTGGGACAGACTTACAGATATTAAAGTTGAAGAGAATTTAAACTAGGGATAAACTGTCAAATCGGCCATCATCATCATCAAACGACTTGCCCGAAGCTTTTCACTGCTTTGTTTCATTTCCATTTCGACTAATTATCAAAAGCACTGGGCTCTTTAAGTGAACAAATGTTCATTAAAGACAAGTAAACACTCGGAATTGAATGATACCCAGACTTCTATTGTAAAATTGCTAAATAAATATTTATATTGTAATCATATTTGACGTTAAATAGAACATTAGATGGATCAAGCAACACGCAAACTCATCTGAAATACTGAAGTTTAATTCATACAAAGAGAAACAACCCCTCCAGGGAAGATATTCGGTGATACGATGTATACCACTGTGTACATGTGAACATTTACATTATTGACAGAGTTGGATACGAAACAATGGACTGTTTAAGATCAAAACCATATGTTTTAGTACTTTACATTTAAGTTCGTACCCGATCAGTAATATGCAATTTCCATATTTGCATACTTTGGGCCAATGTATGCAGTATTTGCTTGAAATTCAACCAATTCCCAGAGGAGAGGATTTTTGCAAGAATTTTGCACTTCAGCAATTGATTTTCTCCTAGCATAGAAAGAACAGCAAAGTTTAATTTCCTCTTGTAAGGAGCATCAAATATTTATAAGACTTCCAGTAACCGTGGGCTAGGATTCCAATCTAAAAGACATTTCCTCGTATAACCAGCCTCTAATTGCTAAGAAAGTCTCAATCAAACCGCCATCAACCAAGTTCTGTAAACACTCAATAGCTGAGAGGCAGAGGAGTCACGTGATCTCCTCGCCGGAAGTGCATCATTCAACATTAGTGTAAATTTGAG
This sequence comes from Patella pellucida, assembly GCA_917208275.1. Lineage (NCBI taxonomy): Eukaryota > Metazoa > Mollusca > Gastropoda > Patellidae > Patella > Patella pellucida. Next base: position 62,870,774 of record OU795039.1, read on the forward strand.
AGCAAAAGTTAGCGCTACGTCGCCGCGGGAAAAACACCGAGTCGCGGAAGCCAGGCCACGCAGAAGGAAATAATTTAAAATTTGATACCGACATTTGATGTAAATTTAAACAGCAGGGACTTATTTTTAGCTGCAAGGGGTTTTCATTTACGTTCACTGGGGATACTGTTGTCTAAACTAAGCTTGTTAAAATTTAGACAGAAAAAACCTACCCCCGGAACGAATTAAAGTTCAAGTTGATTAATACACCGGGGATCCTAAATGTCGAGGTTGCATCTGAGTATCGTCCAATATTCATATCTTCTCACCAATATCAAGTACTGTATTTATTTAGTAATTGCATATGGATGTTAATTATTAAAGTATTGTGTAACTATGGTGGATGTTTATTAGAGCTAACTGGAGAAGACAAGTGCAATATTGGATTACCCTCATTCTAACTAATTGTAGAAATATTTATAGCCTACATGAAACAAGGTCGTATTGCAATGTATTAAAGGTGATCCTCGCTAAAGCAAATATTGAAATTCACTCATAACAGCGTTCGTTGAAGTAACTAATGTAACTTAATTCTTGATTCGTTTATGATGTACGACACTATGAATTAGAGCTTTAGATTTGTAAAGAAGATACAAATTATTTGATAAATTTACAAACACAAACCTGCTTTTAGATACCAGTTTGGCGAAAACAAAATGAAACGGGAGCTCATCTTATCGAAGTATCCTTAACTGGGTTTATCAACAGGATGACAACGTGATCCATAAACATGCATACAATAGGTGTGATTTTCTGTTGATATAGTGACATATTCCCCCCTGTGATTGTTACACATTTAACAAATGATGAGAAACCTATAAATTAGAAAATTGTTTGAAAAAAAACCCTAAAAGAGACGTTAATCATGATTTATCATTTGAATAGTATCTAATCTCTCTTCTATTTTTTAAACTTTCTTCGCCATATTTCTTTTTTTATATATAAGCTTATAGGCCCTTCTACATTGAAGAACTATAACTTACCGGGTCTATAATTCATTCTCTAGGTAATACGGGTAGCGTTAAGACCTACAGCAAGTAAACTTAACAAGGTAATTTGACAGAAATGTAAGAGTAATTTGTGAAAGCAAGTGTTCTTCCATTTGCCATCAGGTATCAAAGAAAAAAATCCAACATGGCCGTTTATTTATTAGTTTTCAGCTAACGAAATGAAAGCTAATAAAGATCGACAAGTTGCATTTGATGTTTTGCTTAAAGGGACCGTTTCTTTAAATGTCTATCGTGTTATAACTTTTGTTACGTGATTTATTATGTTGAAGGACATATAACGCCATTAATCAGCTATTAAATTTCGTATCTGAAAAATACACAATTGAATTTTATTTCCAAATATGTCAACAAGAATTAAAATATCAGCCCTATTACAAACTCGTATTCGCTTATTTATGTGCATTACCCAGAATTCTGCACATGCCTTTCAGCCATCAGATACATATCACTAAATCTTGGTTAATTTAAATGTCATTTTCACAAAAAAGATATTCTAAGCATTTTGAAAGGTGAAATTACTATAATTGGCAGCAGGTAAATTTGTTAATTGACGTCACTTTCTATTACAAACGAGTTGACAGATGATTTCTAATTTAATTTTTTCAGAGAGAGTTTTTGGTAAAGATAAGATAATTCTAGGCACGACTTTATTTAAACCATTTGTTGTTGAGGTTGATTTGTTGACGATGTATTTCTGGTGATGTTTCAAGATGATGGTGCCAACTTAATGTCTATTGGTGAATTCTTTTCATATCACCTGTAACATACTCTTCTACGCCCGAGAAATTATTTTGAAAAGGCGGCTAATTTACTAAAAGAATATAATAGCCAACTTAGTTTCCAATGACGCTACCAGCACTCCAAGTCTTGGAGAAGGTACTTATAAAATGGCAGCATTTCTGAAATTGGCACTTCGGAATTTTGAGAAGATAAGCTAATAACGAAGACACTTAAATGACAGAACGAATGGTGAAGAGCGGAAATTTTAAAAGCAAAACAGGTTTTTGTGACAAAGAGTGAAATGTTTTGCCGTGGGAAGTGCCAAGGATTTTGTAAAATGAAACACCCTTTAGAATAATATGAGTAAGAGTAACGACGATCTGAATGCATGGGATAGTTCAGACCGACAGAACTCATTAACACAACTCTAATCGTTAGTCTTAGTTGGAAACATTTGTTTCTTGAGATTCCATATGTCGCCGTTTGAAAGATGTTATGTCTAATTGACCTGTACAAAGAGCTAACAAGGGAAACAACTAGACCCATCGTATCTGCTGATGACAGATATTAAATACAGAAGAATTCTACTTCAACTCGAGACGTTCTCATCAAACTTAAGCACCTGCAGTTCAATCCAACAGAACTGTCAGTCAATGTCTTCATTGCGCATGTGCATTGGTTTCAAAGCGCATGACTAAGCAAGACGCCTGTCGTTTTGTAGTAGCACTTGAAAGAAGTAAAAATGGCCGCCAATGTGTATCTCATTAAAGTGACCAGAAATTGTATGTTTATTTTAGCATGAACAGCAGACTATTGTTTTACTTATTGATCGGTCAACAAGGTGCTACAGGATGTTTGAATTTTTATGTCTTTGATCAATTCTATGGACTGGGCTTGCATTTCTTAAAATCTAATGCGTTTCTAAGAAAACAAATCATATCTTTACAAGATGCCTCTCATTCCCAAAATAAAAAACCAACAAGACGTTGTCATTTGAAACGCTTTTTAGAATCAATTAGCAAGTAATTTCATTAGTTCTCATTGTTCTAAAACAATGCTATCTGACAGGCTCGTGAAAGAATATCCTCACTGAAAATAATATTCTGTATGTTTTTGTTAGAAACAGAAGACTAATGTCTGTTTTATTGTTTATCATAAAAGATTAAATTCTAACCATATTTGCGTTACATAAAATCGATATTTTTGTTTTCCTCGACGGATAATGTGGATATAATGTTATGAGGTTAAT